>CAJVNO010000022.1:1543940-2172959 GCA_911174995.1 Penicillium olsonii | reverse complement strand
TCGGAGGCGTGCTCAATTTTACTCTGAGAGCAAAAAGCGGCAAGAGGTGAGCACTAAAATGGAAAGGGAAAAGTCTCGAGCGCCAGGTATTATCCGGTACATATGCAGGTAAGATGACACCCACGTACACTAGTTTCATATGCAAGGATATCCCAAGAGATTGGGTTAAGCGCCACAACCCTTACCCGTCAGTCCGCTGGAGCCAACGCAAAATCCACTCCACGAGGATGCCCAAGTCTTGTGAGAGTTCAAGAACTCTAGCAATCTGCTTTTGGATTTCTCCAGCACCGGAACCGGAGTCGTCTGTGCCCTGCATTTCCGAGTCGCCGCCGCTCCCGCAATTGGTTAACCCTGCAGTTTCTACAACCGAGACTTGGCCGTTCAGCCCGACCTCGACGCAGATCGCGATTTGGCAAGGTCTTTGGACTTGAGGGGTTTCCTCATTGGGAATCTTCTGGTCCGTGATCAACAACATCAAAGCAGGCGCTTGTCCAAGTTGGGTACGCAATGTGACATCCACTTTGACATCGTCCATAGGTGGCTGGGTGGGACTTGGTTTCCCGTTGAGAGGAGTCAGGCTTCCATGGCTGAATGATGGGTCGTTTCCTTCTGTTGTGCTCAGACCAAGCAGGAAATCTAGTCTACCCTCATTAGGGTTATCGTTGTTCAAGACAGTGATACCATCCAGACTAGCGGAATCGTTGGCCGCTTGGTGTGGGGGGGGTAAAGTTGTATCAGAGGTTGGAGCAGAGACTCCATTGGTGTTCCCTGCCTCCTGGTCAGGTACTTGAAATGTCTTCCTGATCAAGTTTGCTAGCATTGCATATTGTCGGAGGATCTAGATTGGGTCAGTATAGATGCCTACAAAATCAAGCAGGCCACAACATACCGGAAGAATGTCTGCGAGTTGCCGTGGGTGTGAGAATGGCAACTCATTGACAGTCAAACCAGAGCTAGACTCAAATGCTTGGAAAGTATAATTGTGCCGTTTCGTCTGTTGCTCGCCCTTCGAGTCGACTGCCAGGACCTGCATCTGGCGTTTTCTACGGCCAGGATGGGGAGAAGAGCCTGGCGACATGGATGAAGAATCCGATACCAACAAGGCGTCATATGTGACCATCTTAAAGTCCTGCTGCTGCAATTGCATACCGAGGTGTCGATAAATTTCGGAGGCGGCAAGGATGGGGACGTCGAGAGCCGGCTCCAGCTTAGCCACAAAGCGACGGTTAGGTGGCGATGACTCCAGCATGCTGGAGTCCATGGCCATGGGGTCGTGGTTTCCGTGCGTCAATCGCATGGTCTGTGGAGGATCCAGCCAGTTCACAGAGCCCGCGGCCCCATTTGAAGGAAGCGACTCGTTGCTTTCGCCTGCAGTAAATGCTTCATTCCCAACCCACTCCTTTGATATGCGAAGAGAGGGATATCCCACTTCACATTCGACCATGACGGCCCAGGACCTGCTTTGATCCTCCAGCTCAATCTTTGACTCGTGGTCTTGTTGCTCGTCAATCTCCATGGCGTCTGACGGTTGCTTGCTGTTCTTTACATCCAATACTTTGGCCTGTTCGACCCAGTATTCCAAACCAAGGCCAATTCGAGTGCCCTTGTGCATTCTGGGACGCCCGAGAACACCAGTACAAAGATGCTGGTATTCACCCCCGTGTTTTTCATTCTTGCTTTCCTCGACCCAGATCCGCTTAAAGTTCTCTTCAAGATTTTCCAATGCCTCAAAACAATTGACCTCCTGGCTGAGCTTGTCGAGCTTGGCAAGCCATTGTAGGTTCTCATGGAATTCTTGCAGTGACCTCCACTTTCCAATTTCAGCGTCCTCCGGGGACTGTGCAAGGGTTCGTTTCAATACTGCCGTAGCTTTATCGCGGCGAACACCCTCCGTGAATTCAGGCGTTGCGTAGCGTAGACTGACGTCTTTAACAACGTCAAGGCCGGGATAGAATTCGACTTCCAGATCGACGAAGTTGCCAGCGATGTTGAGGTTATCATCCTGCCAGATAGACTCAAAACCTTCAAGCCGGCTCAGTCGCTCCACGCTCTCCCGGCTAACTCCTCTTCCCGAAACGCGCGCGCGCAACAATTGAACGACCTCATCGATGCGATGTCTTTGCTCTTCGTCGTTGTCGCGCGCAACCCCAAGCTTGAGACCTTGCATCCCCAAATTTTGAATATCACTTTCGTTCATGCTCGTACCAAGACCATCGTGCACTGCGGGCGAAGGGCTGATTCCAGTGTACCCACCGAGTGCCAACAGAGCCGAAGGGGAGCTGAAGTTGACGGGGTCGTCAACCCCACTAGTGACGGCGAGGGGTGTGGAATACTGATGTGACGACACACTGTTCTGTTGGCCGTTGGCTGTTTGGGTTCTCATGGAAGGAGACTTGTGGGCTAGAGATCGGGAGAGAGGCGCGGAGGAGGGGTGGGGAGAAGACAGATGGGTCGGCGTTGCGCCAGGCTTAGCAGAAGGAGTCGCCATGGCGAGGGAGGTTCTGAAAGTTTCCAGAGATTGATTGAGGTTCAAAAACGGGTATCAAATGAAGAAATCGAAGGACAAAGCACAAGACTGGTATCCTGAATGCGACTCGATTCTCACCCACGCGGGTATGCGACAAAACGATTCGTGAAAATAAAGCGATCCAATGTTATCACAAGTTGAATGTCATGGCCCATCCGAAAACTCCCCCTTTCCCATGAAGTCTTGCACGAGCGCCGATGGTGAATGTCGCAGTCCAAACAGCCAAAAAGATTGGATCACGTGGTAGTCGTCATAGTGAGACTTACCGCCCGTATGCCATCATTTTGCAGGCAGAATACTTTCAAAAACGCCTATACACCGCTCTCCTCTCCGCATAGCGAACTTGGATACAATCGTTGGCTAGCTCATCTGACACTCGACATTTTTCAGACTTTACAACCATAAAGCCTTCGGATTCTTAGGACTCCATTGACATGTTCGCAACAAGATTGCTCAGCCGACAGGTTCGAGCTCCTCTAATGAGGACTCAGTTCCGCTGCGTATCAACGCTGGAAGGATCCCCATACATAGTACGCATTCTTTCAACTTCTCCCTCACTAAGGCCTGTTGAAAGGTGTGTTCAATTCTGACACCCTGGCAGTATGTACACCCCAGCAATGGACCAGCAAGTGGAAGCCATATCCTGTCATTGCTGCCCTCGGAGCCAGTGAACCCAGAACTGGCCATTGGGCTTACGACCCAACTCCCACCGACAACAGACACATTCAAAGAGAATCCCAAATTTTTGAACATCCTCCAAGAGGTGTGCTCTGAGCATGCGGTCGAAGATCCCGATGCCAAGTCCCAAGCTCAGGTCATGGTATCAATTGCCGGCGCGAACTTGAACTCAGGTGGTGTCTTAATGGGTGGCAAGCGTGGACGCAGACGGCGCAACGAGATGGGTGATTCAAGTGGCGGCGCAAGTGGTCAGGGTGGTGCAGGCTCTGGAGGTCGTGGTGGCTGGATCCATGTCTCTGACGGCAGGAGACCGCCTGACTATGGTCGAATTGCTTGGTATGTAGGATTCTGTTCTGATAGTCCGCAACCCGGCGTTTCTGTGAGTTGTACTGACTTAATAGGCCGGAGGATATGTTCGGAAGCCTTGAAGTTGATCCCAATGGTCAATTTGTTGGGGACAACGGAAACTATCAACCAAGTGGTATGCATTCGTCACCTGGGCATAGCGTTGAACCGAACTAACAGACATCAGGCACTTACCGTGTTGTGACACGGGATGGAATGTGAGTACATTTCCTTTCCCTGCTTGGATGAAGCTGTCTGGAAATTTCATAGATGCTAACAATACAATAGCTTTGGATTGAGCCCCTTCCTCCGAGAGAAACTTGTCCAAAAGCTCCAGGAACTCGAAAAATCCAGCTGAATATCCTTGGCATATTTCAAAGGAACTTTGTTTCACATTACTGTATAATAGATTATTGGCATATCTGCCTTCGCCACTCTGACATGACATTCACATTGATTTTGAGCTGATCAGGCTTTGAGAGAGAATGACAATGCTCTCTCTACTAGACCAAAATCCAACGCCTAGGTATTGATCACTTTTTGAAAAACTTCGTAATTGGCTGTGCCCCAGGCGCCGCTTTAGTCCCACTGGATTTCTTCATCGGACTGTTGTGAGTTGCACTTCTTAGTTTCTTCTTTTGTGGCGACGGATTTGTTGGTTCTGTCTTCGGTTTGGGCGTCGTGGTATCTTCTGCATCGCCTGTCCTATCGGGGCTATGCTCTCGCTTGATAGCCTGTGCCAGTTTTGGGGCCTTGTCTTCACTCCATTCGGTGTCTTTGGTAGCATAGTCATCTTTTTCCGATCTCGATTCCGGCGACACGGGTTCCTTCTTCGAAGCATTGGCGAAGAAGTTGGCAATATTGCTCTTGTTTTCCTTACTGTCGACCGGAACAATGAAGTTTGGGGAATTATTACCCACTTTCCCAACATCTTTGTGGACAGGGTAGCATTCAAGTTCGCCCTCGTATGGCTTGAGAATCGACTGCAGCTCTTTTGACCAACTGGTCCGGGCCGTATCTAGCCATTTGTTCATAGCATCGCTGCGAGGGTCCAGAATGACCGGCATGCGTTCATGCAAGAATTTTAGGTAAGAATTGGAAGAAGTCGTTATGATCGTGTAGGTATAAAGCTTTTCGTCGGAGCCTTTGAAAATTTAGCGATCATCGAGGCTCTGTTTCAAAATCAGAAGATGGATCCTACCTTCGTAAGAGACACAATCCCAAAGGCCGGCAAAGCACATTAAGTCCCCATCTTTGCGCTTCACAAAGTGAGGGACCTTTTCTTTACCCCCAGGCCCCTTCTTCAGCCATTCATAGAAGCCCTGGCAAATGATGATGCATCTTTTGTTTCTTTTCATCGTGGTCCACATCCCAGAGTCTTCGATCAGCGAGTCGTCGCGACAATTGATCGTCCGCATCATGGATCCATAATCCGGCTGTCGTTTTGTCCAGAATGGAATGAGACCCCATTTCATGCTCTGAAGCTTATACCTGACAGCTGAATCTTTCGAGGTCTTTGCTTCCTTTGGCTGATCGCTGTTGCACTTTTCCAAGGGATCGTGTTCTTCTTCAGCATTTGCCTCTTGTCCGCCATTGTCACGCTCCTTGGCTGGTCCTTCGGCGCGATAGACAGCACCAAAGTTTCCTGGGGCAAAATTGTACGTCTCTCGGACTGCCTCGTCTTCAGGTGCTTCGTCTACTTGCATGCCCTGCTCTTGCAGACGTTGCTGGACATATGCCAAGCGCTGGAGATCATCAGCAAGATATATATAGATGAAGACAGCGGCCACCTACCACACCCAAAGCATATCGCCCACACATATTGAACAACGCTCCAAGGTTCAAGATTCTCAATAGTCAGTTGTCAAAAGCTTGAAGCGGCGATGGTGGCTTCCAGGCAACATGGACGGGCAGATGGTGCATACTCCAGGCGACGTCATGCAGCGGAGCGGAGCTTGGACCACAAGAAAATCGACTTCGATTATCAACTCACTCCCGTCCCTCCCAGACATCAGTACTACACATTGCTTCTGGTGCCTTCGTATTCCACCAATTCTGCTTTCAATACAGGCGAATCACACAATCACAATGTTTCTCGCCGCATCACGGCGCACCGGCGCCAACGTCGCAAAACTTCTACAGTCACAACCTAAGAGCCGAACCCGCGCAATTTACACCAACACCACCACCCGGCCAACCCTCCAAAGCCAATTCCAAAATGCCAGGCCTCTCGCTACTCCTTATATCTCCGGCACACGACACCTCACAATCATGCAGAAGATCGGGCGCCGATACCGTGAAGCATCAAAAGGCATTTGGCGCAAGAACCCCGTCCTCATGCCACTAGCCATCTTTTCCATTGTCGGCGGTGCCTTCATCTTCGCCTATATCTCCTACGTGGAAGTGACGCGTGTCAACCCGCAATATCACAATTTCCCACCTCCGGTGGCCGATGCCCTCCGCACAGCTGTCTACTACACGGAGATCGACCTGAACCCACCCAAGGCGCTTAAGGCATACAAGGAGGCACTGCGGATAGCGGCTGAGCTAGATGTCCACCCGTTTTCAGACGAGGTGCTCGGCATCAAACTCCAGGCTGCTATGATGTTGGAAAAAGCCGGTTTGATGAAGCCGGCTATTGATGTATTGGAACGGGCAAAGGCCGAGACCCTTGCCTGGGTGGATGCCGGGCGTGCAGGCGATGCCGCAGCTGCCGCGGCAAAGGTAAAGGAGGCGCAAGGTCAAGCGCAAAAGACCAACTCCAATGTCGAAGTTGATACTGCAGCCAAGGAGGAGACCGTGCAGGACTTGGAAGCGCTGGCCCAGTACGAGCTCCGTCAGCGCGACAAAGCGCTCAAGAAGGTTGTTGGGATTATGATGAAGCTTGGCGAGCTTTATTCCAGCGAACACATCCAGGAGGATAAGAAGGCTGAGGCTGCGCAGGTCGCCGCCGTGGAGCTCTGTTTGAAGGAGATGCACCGTCGTCAAAGACTGGGACTTCCTGTCGGCAGCTCGAACAGTGATGATGGATCAGCAGGTGATGCGTGGTTGAACCTCACAGAGATTGCGACGGCTTTGGCTGAACTTGCCACCACGTATACCGCCAAGGAACGATATGAGCTGGCTATGCCATTGTATCTGCGTGCATTGGATTTGATCCGCAATGCCGAAGGTAGCGCCATTACCTGTAAGCAGGTGGTGTTGCTCAATGGGGTTGCATCCGCGCTAGTTGGTCAGGTTCAGGTCCCAGTCAAGTCTCAGCCTCAAGAGCCTGTTGCCGCGGCGCAAACCGTAGAGTCGGCCCGACAGTGGGCTCAAAAGGCTCTCGACGTTGCGGCGCACATTCAGCCCCCTGTGCGCGATGAGGAATGCGACCTTACTTGTGTCGTTGCCACTTACAACCTGGGTGAGTTGGCTGAACTGCAAAAGAAACCCGTTGTTGCCAAGCAGCGGTATACTGAGGCTCGGGAATTGGCCGACAAGATAGGGTATCAGGAAGGAAGTCTGATGGCCAAAGAAGCTCTGAAGAGACTTGGAAAGAAATGAGGGACTTCATAAGACGGCATTGATATGGCCCGATGTACATTAAGACAAATTACAGACAGAATCAACTCCTGTATATCCTACTACACGGCACCTGTAAGTGGTTAGATGGAGAGCGGATGGGCTAGCGATGGGGCACACTAGGTTGAGAGGGTGGATACAAGTAAAGCAGTTACGAAGATCTCCAGGAGGCTCAAGTATAGAGAAAAATAGGAAACATTTTGATGCCTTAACTGGTATTAGAACATCACATGCCGTGCACTAGAGTCCGAACATTCCGTTCAATGTAGACCAAGTATAGCTAGGCATGTCAGAAAACCTTCGGGCCGGGGACGACTTAGTCCCAGCTCGAAGTGCTTCATTGCTCGTGGCTCATACATCCCAAACCAATGCTCTTCTTGCCATATTTTTTGGACTTTTTTTCAATTCCCTTGTCAATAGAACAAAAAGAGGCTCCTCAAGCTCCGTCACAACAACTCAAATCTATGCGCGCGACATAACACCCCAGGCACGGATCTTGTTGTCAGTGTAACCAGCGAACAGAGTCTGGCCGTCAGCGGACCAAGCCAAGCTGATGCACTCGGGGTCACGGCTCTTCTTGCCCTTCTCAACGAACTCAGGCTTGAGCTCATCAACCTTGCTCTTCTTCTCGAGGTCGAAGATGGTGATGGAGCTGCTGGTGGCAGCGCACAGCCAGTAGCGGTTGGGGGAGAAGACGAGAGCGTGGATCTCATCGCCAGCGGAGAGGGAGTAGAGGTGCTTGGACTCGTTAAGGTCCCAGAGCATGGTGGTACCGTCCTTGCCACCGGAGGCGCAGAGGGATCCATCGGGGGAGATGGTGACGGTGTTGATGTAGCCGGTGTGACCGATGTGGTCGGTCTGGAGACGGCAAGAAGCGAGCTCCCAAACCTATACGCGGATATAATGTCAGCGTCATGAATCTCGGAATGATGTGAAAGTGACCATGGAAAAAAATTTCCGAGTCCTCCAATCGTTCAAAAACCAAAAGGGAAAAAATTCAAGAAAAGATTTGTTGCTATGCCCATCAGGCAAATTGGGTGAAAGTTGTCTCATGGCCCCGGAGGGCTCTGAAGTAGCAAATACGTTTATTGCAAACATCACGCGGGCAAAGCAGTGCGGGAGAAGAGAACTCTGTAGGAAATTTCGTAATCGATAGCGTACCTTGACGAGCTTGTCCCAACCAGCGGAGACAATGACGGGGTTCTGGGGGTTGGGGCTGAAGCGAACGCAGGAAACCCACTCGGTGTGGCCCTTGTCGGTGATGGTGTACTTGCAGTCACCGAGGGTGTTCCACAGCTTGATGGAGCGGTCACGGGATCCGGAGACGATCTGACGGTTGTCGGCGGAGAACGAGACGGACAGAACGTCGTTGGTGTGGCCGACGAAAGTGCGGGTGGTGTTTCCGGTGGAGAGCTCCCAGAGACGGAGAGACTTATCCCAAGAAGCGGACAGGGCGTAGGCACCGTCGGAGGAGATCACCTATAACGCAGACAAGACCAGCGGTCAGCCAAAACGGTTCCATCTTGATAGTTGTGCTCCATGCTTTTCCTCCAATCCTGGGTTGTCGCATCCAATTCCGGTTCATTCGGGGGAGAAACGTACACAGTCAGAGACGATGTGGGAGTGACCCTCGAGGCTGCGCTTGGGGTAACCGTAGGCCTGCTCATCACGGGTAAGGTTCCAGATGATCAGGGTCTTGTCGCGGGAAGCGGACAGCAGCATGTTGGGGCTATTATCAAACGTTCAAGTCAGAAGATTGTCCCATCAAAAATTCAATTTGCGCATTCGGAATAGGTCGTCCTTACTTCTCCAGGGAGGTGGCGAGAGAAGTAACCCAGCCATTGTGGCCCTCAAGGGTGCCGCGAAGAACCAGCTGCTCAGCCATGATGGGAATGAGTGATGAAGGAGGGAGGAGGATGGGCGGAGATTGTCGTTGACTCTGGGGGGTGAGTAAAATCGAAACCGGGAGACAGACCTGCCCGCTCAAGCCCTAAGCCGCTGTTGCCATTGGTGTGTGCCTTCCGCGGAGCCCTCATTAAGCGAAGGTCACCTGACCGCTATCTTATCGACTCCATCAAGTGGGGCCCGAGGCCTCATGCAGGACTCGGACATGATCTCGTACCATCATAGGAACGGAGAGTATTGAAATTGGATTCTGTTCCATATGCTTTTGGTGCTTTGCTCGCCTTCCAGCTGTGTCAGCTTGGTTCCAGCCTTGTCTTGCACTAGTTTCATCCAAATAAATATTTTTTTATACACGCCTCAAAATATAGTACAAATGTCAAGCTCGACGATCTTCATGAGCTTCGTCTCTCCAACTTAGTTGTCAAAGACCTGAACATCAGGCATCCTACCCAAACCGCCACCACCGGTCTTCTTATTCTTAGCTTTCTCAAAGCCAGTGGCGCTCTTATCACGAACATGCTCCCTCAGCAGGGTGAGCACTTCGGAATTCTGCCAACGTGTCGGAACGGGACGGTAAGCGGCTCTGAAGGCGCCAATTGTTTGCGCCCATTCGCCACTCTTGGCGCCGGTCTCCTTCCAAGTCTCGGTGATGGTGTCCTCCTTGGGAGTGGAAGCAGGAAGGTCCTCTGGGGCGTCCTGAGTCGCCCAGTAGTAGATGTCCCAGTCGTTCTCATCGAGGAAGCTATCGTACTCAACGAGCTGGTCATAGTTCATCTTACCCAAGTTGACATCTGCGAAGGTGGAGAGAAGCAGGTCTGACTCGAGGATTCCGCGCTTGCGACTTTGGTCTAGATAAAGTTGATTAGCTTATGGTTCTTGGTTGGTGGATGCACCGGTGACTACTTGTCAACCGGATGCTTGCATGGGTGTGAACGAACATAGAAGGCGTGCCCGTTTGGTCGCAAGCTCCTCTCCGACGCGCTTCAAGGGCTCAACCTTGAAAGTGATACCCTCCATCTCACCAACGCCAAGCTCGGGCTTTTGCGCACCATTGTCCTGGCGACCACCGGTGAAATGCTCAATCTTTCCCGGGTAAGGGTCGGCAGGTCGGTAATTGGGCTCGACCGAGTTCAGCATCTCCGGAGGTGACGGCTTCTCGCCAACCTTGGGGAAGTCTTTTGTCATGGTTGAAGTTGTGTTGGGCACGAATTGGTTGGGAGGCTTGTCGGCCTGGTTGGCGCGGTGCTGCTGTGTCGCCTTGGAAGCTTCATCGCTGGCATTTTGCAGGCGTCGAGCCGACGTACCGAACTGACGGCTTGATGATGAGAGTGTGCTAAAGTTGGATGGCACGGGTCGCGCGAGGCGACAGATTAATCGTGAAGCAGACATATTGCTCTACAAGAAGTGGTGTAATCACAAGTTCACTTGCAGGGAGAAGTTGGGGTTTAATGCTTCGGCTTTGACATCATCCGCTGTAATGTCGGGGAACCGAAAAGCTCCTGCAATGCCCGGTGTTTGCAATGTTTGCATCCAAAGGTAAACATCTTGTCTATCATAGGCTCATGGCTAGCTATAGATGCCACCTGGGCAGGGTTTCAAGATTGTTACATTTAGGAAGCCCTCAATACGCTGACTGCATGTATACAGGGATTCCAAAGTTGCTTGCCACCAGGGTCTCCAGGCGTCCTATGGAGTAGACCATACAATGATGGTACATTTTTGCTTTTCCAGGTGGATCATTGCACATCCATGCCAGCGCCCCGATCAAAGCTTGTATGTTCCACAATTGCAAGCTTACATTGTTCCCAAAAAAAACATATCTAGTGCATTTGACAACCAGATAAATATGCAGGAAAGAAAGAGTATTATTAGCGCCAGGCTACACAAAGCATGGTTTACATTTTATATCATTGAGATCATGACTGTTAGAACAGAATGCCACTCGACAAGTAAAGAAATTGGCAATGCAGCTACCAAACCAAAGAACCGTCAAAATATGCAAGCAACCCCGAGGCCGAAATCCTTAGATAAGGTGCTTAGATCTGTAGCCAAGTCAGTAACCAAGTCCCTTTCTGACACCAATTCCACACCGGAATCAACATACCTGAAGTAAGCTCTCAGGTAAACGACCTGCCAAGCACCAAGCCCAACAAGCATACCCATAGTGCCGAAAGCGAACCACTTGACTCGCTCGTTGGTGCTCTCGTTGGTATCACGGAGACGCTGCTCACGGGCGCGCAGGTACTCCATCTCAGTCACTACGTCGGCGACCATCTCCTCGATGCGGCGGAGGTCGGTCTCGACAGGCTTGAGCTTCTCCTGGTGCTGAATGCTGTTCCAGTCGCGGGCATCGGCGCCAATGTCGACGTCGAGTTCAATGGGGCGGGTGGGGTTGGAGATTCCGTCTGTGGTTGTTAGTCGGTGTTTCACGATTTGATCGCTATGTGCTTACTGTGGCCAGTGAGCTGGTTCTCGAAGCAGACGTCGAAAGCGGTGTCCGCGGGCGAGGTGAAGAGCTGACGGGTTTCACCGACAACATCCTTGGGTCGGCCGTAATCGTTGCCCATGGCATCCTTGATCTGTAATTCAAGATGGGGGGTTAACAGGGGTCCAAGTGCATGGTTCTGGGGTCTGTGGGCTTTGGGTCGTTCGGACGGCCGCGAGACTGCGCCTGTCGATTCTTTCGCTCGAATGGGGTACCACGTACGTGAATGTTGACCTTCTGTCCATCACCCTTGGTCCCGCCGACGGTGGCAGTAACAACGACTAGCTGGTCCTTTGAGACGAAGTTACGAATGCATCGCTCGTTCTTGCCGCCGCCTGAAGTGGCAGTGAGGTCGAATTTGAGGGCAGATGCGAGCTGCACGAAGACAAAGAGAAAGCCGAGAATGCTTCTCAGCGTAATTGGTGAGGTGCCCATGGTTGTGGCGTGGAATTGACGGTCGTAAACACGGATGCGTGGTTGTTGATGCCACCTGGTAAGGGGACCGATTACGGGATAACATTGTTCCGGCCATCCATGGATGGTCGATCTATACAGCATTAGTTGGCCACGGGTGCTCTGATATTTCGAGGTTGCTTCTTCAGTTATGTAGGATTATAAGATTACTTCGTTTATCTGGACCATTTATCTCAATGTCACTGTATCATGATGTAGCAATCCTAAGTGAATGGTTTGTGATATTTGTTTCTGGGGGTCGATGACCCAAGGTGAAGACAAGCATGGTATCTCTAAATCCACAAAGACAAAACATAAGTCGCCATAGAAAGAAAAAAGCCAACGTCCATGACTCGTCGAATGATTCAACTTGGATGATGGGAGCAAATGATAGATAAACGGCGCAAGAACATGCAGGCGATGAGATGGGAAAACGGCCACCTGGTTATAGCCACAGAACAAAATGGTAGGAAAACATGACTCTATTTAGACAGCCCGAGAAGGCAATATGAATGGGGGTGCTGTCGCACAAACAAGAAAGACTGAAGCGATGGACATGATATGTAGATCGTTAGATTAGGAAGAAGAATGAACGCTCAGTAAAGCAAGACACGTGGGGAGTAATTCGAGCTTAAGCCTCTGTCTTTTTTCGGCGTGTGAAGAATCGAGCAAAGCCGCCGTCCTTCGGCTTGGGGGCCGGTTGAGGAGGGCGCGGGGGTTCCGAGTTTCGCAGGAAGTCTGCAAGGTCGCTGGTATCGGTTTTGCGGTTTGAAGCATTAGGCATAGCGCCTTGGTAGCGTTCCTGACCAACCTTTGCAGAATAGTTGGCAGGGGCCTTTGGAGGGGTGTTTTGGGGGCGGAGGGGGTTCTGCGTGCCACGAAGCAAGCGAGCTTTCATCCCGGAGGAGTTGGAAGAGCCATTCGAGGCCGCCGCAGAAGAGAAGAATGGCTGAGGAGGCTCATCGGATGAGGGAGGAGGTGGAGCACTGCGCAGGAAGTCCATCATGCTCTCTTCTTCGCGCTTAGGCTTGGGGTTTTCTTCTAACTCCAGAAGCTCTTCCAATAGCTCGTCATCGTCATCGTCGTCGATGGCATAGGGGTCGGGAACGCGGCGTTGCTTCCGGGCAGGAGGCTGAGGTTCATCGAAAGCCATTGCGCTGCCCGATGCCGTAGCCTTATTTTGGTTCGCCGAGTCCAACAAACCAGTCCGCGAACCAAGTGATGACATAGACTTGTCTGGAGTGGTGCCGTTGCCAGTACTGGCGATGGAGCTAGTGGCGTCGATATGAAGATCATCCGAATCAATGGTGTTACGGAAGGGTGCCACAGTGCGAGGGATCCTGTGAGCACCAGCTGGCATTGGGGGACCCTCGCGAATGAAGTCGATGAGGTCCGACGATGATCCATTGGTCTCAGCGGACCGAGCCTGTAGTTTGGGTTTGCTACCGCGAGACGTAGCTGTGCCGCGAGATGCGGCTGACTGGCCAGAGGGAGGACGAACAGGCTTCGGTCGCTCGGTTGAGGCTGGGGCCTTTGGTACGACAGAGACCGGGCTCTTAGGCTCTGCTGAAGCCGGAGTCTTAGGCTCGGGTGACGTACTAGCAGGTGCATTAGCAGGTGCACTGGTGGACGCACTAGTGGGCGCAGGTGGAGGGCCAGTCAACCTCATGAATTCTGCAAAGTCACTCGTAGAGTCTGCAGGTGCCCGCTCATCTCGAGCTTGCGCCGCCTTCATAGACCTTGAGGTCGAGATTGACGAGGTTGGGGTCATTCGAGCTGAACTTGGAACGTGCTTAGACTCGATGGATCTTGTACGAGAAGCTGTGGTCATGCCGCCACTGCTGCTGGTGTTCGCGGTACCGGCGGTTGCCCCAGTTGCCTTGGATGAAACTGAAGCACGAGCACGGTGCTTCTCTTCGCTGGATGTGGAATTAGCCTTCAAGGGCTCGCTCGCGCTATCGGGGCCTAAAGTATTAGAGCGAGGGATCGGGCGATCGGACGATTCTGGGAAGGACATCTCCCTGACACTCTTGGGAGTGAGGGTAAAGTGGATGGTCTCGTCGCTGTTGATCAACTTGTCCAAATCGACAATCTCATTGTCTGCCGAATCTCCACTGGCGCCAGATGCACGACTCGTCTCAGACGAGCTGCGCAAGCGGGTCGAGTGCCCGTCACCTTGTGGCCGGCCCATGAGGCCTTTCAATCTGCTAGACACTTGTGATGTTGTTGAGCCAGCAGTCACTGGCCGCTTGATCTCACGAGCACTGCCGAAACTACCAGAGCGACGCGAATGAGAATGGAGAGAGGGAGAACCTGATGTCGAGGGCCGAGGACCCATGCGCTGTACAGCGGCGCGGTCACCAGAGGGGCTCAGGTTGCTACCTGCGACAACCAAGGGAGCAGGCCTTGGGCGGATCTTTGACCGTTGTGAATCGCCTGAAGAAGAAGCTGGGCGGGAGGTTTGGGGGGATCCTTGAGACTTTGAAGTTTGAATGTCTTCTTTACTCTCGGTGGGAGACCCACCAGGGGTGGAAATCATCATCGTCTTGTTCTGATCTTGATCGGTCGCATCTTGATCAGTAGAAGTGACAGCCTCGACGGGAGTCACAGATGGCGGCGTGAACTCCACCCCTTGCGTTGGGATCTGCCCCTCCGCGGCATGCATTTGAGAGTCACTAGTCTGTGGAGAGATCGACCGTGCCTGCAATGATAGGATATCCCTAGAGGGCTGCTTCTTTGGTCGCTGGATCTCCGAAGTCAATTTAGGCTTTTCGCAGGTCCCGGTGCCTTCAATAACCTCCGGGTCTTCCTGATTCGGTCGATCACCCAGGGACGCGATGGAGATGCGGGCACTATTGGTTTGATCGGTCAAATCCTCGTCGTCCGCAGTAGCACGCAAGGATGCAATGGTTTCATTGACCGCTGGAGGCGCCACGCCCTCTTGCTGAGTCGACAGTCTTGCATTATCGGAAACTTCTGCAGCCTTGGACGATCGCGAACTTTCTGGATCTGTGGTGATCGCAATTCCAGGGGTAGCCTCCACTGCATCCTCCACTGCATCCTCGGTTGCATCCACAAATTCTGCAGACTCGTCATCTTCGTACATAGTCTCGAGTTTCTTTTTCTCGGATATGGTGGGCGAGGGTTGGTCTTCGGGCACCACAACTTCCTCCTCGGCGGGGGGAGGCGTTTCAGCCGGCAAAGACCTTGTGCGATGGTGACGGAATGACATGGGGGGTTCGATGGCCGATGCGCTCATAGGCGAGTTGGTTGCCGAGGTGGGAGATCGCGCGAGAAGGGAGGGGGATGAGAAGACCATGAGACTGCGCGGTCGCACTTTGTGGGCAACGACGGCTTCCATGGTCTGCACCTCACCTTCCAGATCGCCAACATAACCAGGGACCTCGATTTCCTGGACATCGAAATCGCTCATCGGCAGAGGGACAGTGGCGGGGTCCAGCGGTGGGGGGACATCCACCGGGGGAACGGGCTCCCTGGGTGCAGGTGGCTCTTCAATGGTCCCAATGCTGCTCTTCCGGCTGTTTGCCAGGGAGTACCCGCGGCGACGAATTGATTCGCGAGACAAAGTACGAGAGATCGTGGTACCACGTCTGCGCTTTCTCCACGTCCGCCACAACCGACCCAGGGTCGCATTCAGGGCTAATTTCTCCATGTCGAGATCTTCCACCACAAGTCGAGTGATTCTCTTCCGCTCTTCGTCAGGTCCGATAAGATCATCATCATTAAGCTGTGCCAACAATCGAGATCGCGCTGTTTCCCCGGCAATGACGAGCGCACGTTCGCCGATGTATTCAATAATCGAGGTGAGGAAGATAGACGCGGCGGGTGTGATGTTATCGACATGGCTGGTGAATCGGCGGGGGGCCCCATCGTTCTCTCCAAGACCATCTTGCGCAATGAAGTCATCCTCGTCATCCTCCTCCATGTCGCCGAGGCGTGTGTAGACCATACATCTTAGACGGGTCAATTTCCATGACCGCACCAGATCAAAGTCGCCGCCTGGCTCTTGACCACCGCGGAATTCAGCTTGTTCATCCTCCTCTTCGCCCATATATTCACTCAATTCTTCTTCGGCCGCAGCCACGACCTCTTGGGCAAGGCGAGGCTTCAGCACATCGGCCATGGCGGGGCGAATGGACGCCATTTGTGTTGATTTGGATGAGGCAAGAATGTTGTATAAAAGGTTATCCAGGAACCCATTCAGGAGCGAAAGTGCAGCGGGTGTCACCAGTGCGGTAGCACTGTTGCCGGTCATCTCATCCTCGGTGACGAAGTCGGCAGCGTTGAACTCCTGATCAGCGGAGATGATCTCTGAAGCTGCAGCGGCCGAGATGAAAGCGGGAGACGGCCTCACGGTTGGCGGGGACATGAGGTTGACTCGGGAGAACTGCGAGTCGGTGGAAACGACACTGGGGCTGCGTGAGCGGGACGACACGGCCCCGGCATCCAGGAAGTCGGGTGGTTTGAAGGACTGCATGGCGGAGACTGAGCCCGAGTGCTTATTTAGGGTTCTCGAGGGCTCGGATTCTCTTTGTGTCGCGAACCGATGACGGGGAAAACGCTGGATAGGAACCAAATTTCTAAATCATCCTATGCGCGGCGCGGGGGAGAGAGTCAGCCTGACACCGTCCTGTCGTGGAAAGCTGACCGGGTGCAATTCGGCCGGCGCAGTGTAATCGGCGCAACGTCGCCCAGGTCGCCGCGTGACGAGAGACGGTGGGTTTGCAACTTACCCGTTTCGATCAGAGATGCGATCAGTGCTCATGCCGCATTGGAACGGGCAACGGCGAGGGTGCTGGTATATCGTGAAGCAGGGTGAAAGAGAAAGAGAGCAAGTCAGGAGTAATTATTCAGTCCGCGTTAGTGGAGACCTTTGGAACATTCGGGGTCGACTACCGAATAATTTATGGGGCGGAATACGCTATGCAATCTTACATACAAATCTGTGAAGACCCCTGTACCTTTAAGCACTGCTGAAACGCCTCATTTCGTACTCGTAGATCTTACGGGATGATACGGTGTATGGACTACTCCGTACTTCCATGTCACTGCATGAGATGTATACTGTTTCGTGCAGTGTATTGGACATGGAATGGACTTGGACTTAAACCATGGAACAAGTAACAAGGAACAGAGAAAAAACCGATAAATTACCCACGTTGGGCCCCAGTCCAGGGGAAAAGCGAAATAATGTTCGATCGACACGCTAAAATGGCCCCGCTTTGCCTTTTGGTTTCAGGCCCCATTGCTCCGTGGGCTGTCTACAGCCAATCATCTCACATCATTCCATGGATGCAAAGTGGAGACTGGTTTGCCTTTGAGGCCTTGCCTTTCTGGTCCCTGCTATTGAAGGGGATCTGACGGTGAAAGAAGAAATTATCTGGGCATTGTGTCTTTGCTGACGCTCAAAATCAAATCGAACGCCTAATCTAAATTTGAATTGTGTCCCGACAATTCAGCTGTGACCCGCAGGGCACCCAGTAGTGCGGCTGCTAGCGCATAGCATCCTTTTTCCACACGTTCCTCAGCCGTTCCACGGGTCCCTGGAACGCACGAGGATAAGCCTGTGGCGCAAAAACCTTGGAAATGCTACGCATACCCGATCCCCATTTTCGAGTCTCGACAAACCTAACACTATTTATTGATTTGCTCTATCTTATTTTGCGATCTGATAGCGTTGGATCTACGGAGTACAGTAGAGGGGTTCGATGCTTTAGATCATACACGAGTCAGCCTTGTGACGTGGTACGGAGTACCTGATCTGAACCTTTCATCTCCCAACTTTGGAACCTCCAATCAGCGGCATTCCCGATCTCCCACGCAATATATTAGATTGATTGAAACAGCCGGACCTGCGAATGAGGAGCTGAAATCGCCATGGACTCTGTCCGCTATCCGATCCATGGTCAACATGTTTACATATTGCTCCGAGCTTGTATCGAACCTCGATTTCATCAACGTTGGGTCAAGTGGATCATGGTGCGATGAGCCATAGGCTAGCAGCAACTAACGATAACAATGGATATTGTTGCGATAGGCTTACCCAGATGAGGCATATCCCACGATCGGCACGAATGACTCGGGTTTCGCTCACTCCACATCCAGAATTTGGTACGGATAAGTGAACCGTCAACCATCGATGATAACATGAAGGTATCAGGTATGTATACAGTACTTATGCAGCACACAACCCGCCTCAAGTTGCATCTTGATCCAATTATAGCAGACATCCAAGCCACATCTGCACTCCATACGCTAAGGCCCCTTGATATGACCAACTACACCAATTGTACATCGAAACATATACCGATGGCTACGGCAAGCCAGGACGTACAGTACACTTGCCCAATGCAAGGAAAACCCTGGACCCTCGCCTCCAGCTTAGACTTCGTAGGCAACAATCTCATGCATGAGTAAAAGAACGTTGTCCTCCATATACATTCGTACTACTCGTACGCATTTCGTACCAGTTGACTAGCATTTAACATGTAGCCCGCATCCCCACGACCCGCAGCACGCGTGGCTATGACTGTGATCGCCATAGAAAACCTGGTTCCCCTGAAGTTCGGGACTCCCCCTGACCCTGACTTTAACTTGGGAAACTCTGCAGACCACAATCTTACTACTAGCACTAAACGTACTCCATCTTTTCTCCAGCGCTGGAGCCAAGTTACTCACTCCATGTGGGAACAGTCGGTCCTTAGCTGTCAAAAACCGCATGGCAACCCTTCCGTCTCCACAATTTAGCGTGCGGATGATCCAATTCCGCAATGATCGCCAACTGATTTATTCGCTAAGATGATTTTTACGCAGCGGCTCTGACAGAACTCGTAAAGGGATGCAATGTCTGGACTGACAGTGTTTCATGGTACAATACCATTTCAAGGAGCATACACACTGGACAATGGCTCGTGGTCGAGATTTTTGTCTTTCCATTTCAGGGCTTGTATCTTCCCGCTGAGTGGTCCTGTCACCTGTGACTGGGTTGACAAGGGCGAGGACTATACACTACAAGGGTCAATAGCTGGCAAAAATTTGGAATATTATCAAACTTACGGACCGAAAGGTCTCGCAATGCTTTTCAGATCCCACCTCATTGAGGGGAGATTTGCCGTATTGACCTGGAGAGGGGCAAGGAATTCCGTCTTTGAGCTTCTGTCCCTCAAGATTAGGAGCCTATGGTGCTGGGTCCGTTGGTCAAGAGCTTTAAAGATCGTCATTGCTAGGATGCTGGACACCGATGTTGTTAAGTCTCTTGGTGATGAAATTCACCATTGGACACTTTTAATTGCTCAAATCCGTTCCATTTCGCTACAGCATATTCTGATGGAGTACTGAGCTATGAGAGGCTATTCACATTGTTATTTCCTGATTCTCTAGGAAGTGTTCTCAACTAAGAGGTTCTGGAAATCAATCGCTGGCTTATCATTTCCAAGGTTGTTGTTGATGTTCGAGCGACCACACCAAATATGTCGATCTATTGATCAGGTTACACTCGATGGTGAGTTTCCAATGTCGATTTCTCTCAATTGGTCCAGCAGAATGCCTTGTTCTCTCTGTCCTATCAAAGGCTAACCATCGTTCCAAGATTCGTCCAAAAGAGGAGGGCCCAGAAAATGATGTCTACGAACCAAGCATTGTGTAATATTATATACCTAGGTAGTAAGCAAGTCTGTGGGGCTCGTTCATGCAAGGCATACATCTACACCATATGTATAGTACAAGTCTGGGGTGGAGTGGTTTTCCGAACACTTTTGAAAACTCACTGCCAGGGTGAGAGCCTGAGTCTGAGCGCCCGAATTCAAGCGACGGTAGCTCAAATAGGAAATTCCCAGTCGCCAGGGGAAATCTGATGCATGTGTACATATGTATGCATATATCATATGCACATTTCCACCAACTGGATGTTCTACGGTTGCAGTTTAGTATGTATGTATAACGTGCGAACATGAGAGACTTCGGGAGTGATCGTCCATTATCCCCACTCAAGACTTGGATGGATTGGAAACAAGTTTAGGTTTCTTCACCGCATCGCCCTCCAGGTAGAGAGAGCCATAGCCCCTTTTAGCTCGAGCCTTACACAATCTGCTGGTCCTCCGTATGGTATTAATCTTTTCGGTGGTTATACTAAGTATAGTACTATATTTTCTACTGTAAATATTCCTTCTTGTACGAATATAAGAGTAATCAGGCCTGCGTGGTACATGTAGTCTGTGCCTTCATCGTTAAGATCGGCATTTAAAACGGTGGGTGGACAAGACCTCTGTGGGGGCTGTACACATTAGTAGTACTATCTGTACGTACTAGTAATGCAGTGCGGTCGATATCCTTTGTAAGATTCTGTGCTCCATCTACATATTCACCCGTCCACTCCATGATTACTCCGTAAAGACCGAGGCATTCGGAGTGGGTTCGAAGACGGGTCCAGGAATCCATGACCTCGGGATACGCCCACTAACTCCGTATGTGTTGGACATGAATCTTGCATGGTTTGGATACAATCACTTTACTCCGTACTTTCTGTCAGTCTGAAACCTCACCTACTCCCGAGGTCCGTACGGAGTGATAGACGTAACGTGAGCCTACTGCAAACTCTCCTGGACATGTTCTCTTTCATAGATTTCCGAACACAATTTGCACAAGTCATCGCTCCTTCCGAGGTCTGCTTCTCGAACAGCCAGAATATCTCGTTTCTTGTCATGATGTACCAGACATATTAGGAATGCGAAAAGATAAGCGGTACACAAAGCCCTGGAGGCAGTGTCAGACATTTGGAGCCCTGTAATACCCACCACTTCTATCATTCCTATCCACGAACCATGCTTCCGCACCCACGTACGCCCTCCCCGGGCCCTCCCGTTTCCCGAGAATGGACCTCTCGGGACCTATCTATTCAAATCCACACCCTCTTTGACGCTGGAAGAACGCGTACACAAATCAAAGAGCAGTTGAATGTTTCTTACAACCGCATTGCATACTGTCTTGCTCGGGGGCATCCCACACCTAATAAACCAAGAGGTGCCGCCCCAAAGTTGACAATTTAACAAACAGACGATATTCTTAAATACATCACCAGCAGTGATGAAACACGTCGAATGCGCTACTCCGAGGTGATCGCAAACTTTGGTCTCGATATCCACCCTAATACCCTCAGTCGTGCACTTTCAAAACGTGGTTACCGACGTCGGCGCTGATGAAATGACCACATATTTCGCCGGAGAATTGGGGGAAACATCTGATATCTCCCCATGAACCCTGATTTTGATCTCATAAATACATATTGGACCAATACTCTGTGGACCGACGAAATGTATTCTCATACGTCAAGCACATTAGAGTATACTAATCATGTACCATGTCAACTGGTGGGGTTTGCAAAAGATGAGACGAGTCGAAGAGTACCAGCACACTAGTACATGCATACTGTGCGAAGTATGTACTCATTCGCTTCCAAGGGTTGACTTCACCCACTGGCCAGTTTCAACGTTAGCAACTGATGTCAGGATCCGGGCTGAATTCCACTCGATACACATTCTGAGGTCTTCGTAGCATCCCTGGACATATCACTGGATCTCTGTACGCAGATACCCTCACGACCATGGAACCACACGATGCAATTATCTTCAGATTCGACAGCCTGCCTAGGCACCTGCACATGCTTCGACGTGGGAGTTGATTCCCAACAACTGGCGAGTTACGGCCTCGGGGTTTGGATATCATTTTACGAGGGTGAAATAGAAACAAGAAATTACATAGCAGTACAAGAGCCATGCCAGCAGGTGGATAATTCTCCACTCGTTGTGGAGGGGTGGATTGGAGTCATCAGAAAATTCTCCTATAGGACAAATCCGTTCTCTTTGGAGATTTTATACATCGTGCGTCCTTAGTCGGCTCAAGCGTACTCCGTACTACTAGTACAGTACTCCATAGAGAGTACTCTGTACCAGTAGAGACTTATACCTAGGTACTTTTGCATGTATGTACTAATAGTACGGAGTACGTTTCAAGCATCTGACCACCCTTGGCCCACCAATTCATCCACACCCCATCTGACGGGAAGGAATCTCGGAACAGCCGGACTTGTGGCGTCTAGATGCCCATTTCGGGCCGCGAAAAAGGGATTGCATACGCGTGTCAACGTTTCGAGGGGGCTCCATGGCTAGCTGAAAAGAGATAGGTGCATGGAGTGTCAGGGGTTGGGGATTGTGAAACGCTAGGCTCGCGGTGCTTAGTTCTGGGTGTTGCATATGTGGTGTGCTTGGAATATTCTGTTCGAGTTTGAGCTTGTATTCATGCCCATTGGGTGGCTTTGCCGGGTGTTGCAAATGTGTAGCTGGCGCCTAGGCCCTGTGAGTTTTCATTGCCTGGTTCGTTGTTTGTTGATCGACTGGAACATATGATTACTTCTTGGAGCAATTTCCAAGGCTGGAGTCAAGAATGCATGTATGACTTTGCAGGTCTGGCCAGACCCAACATGGCCATTGCAATGCATGTCATGCTAGCCGGTACCTATACTAATTGACGACCTCTGGAGGAATGATACAGTTTCAAGTTGTTTTTGAATTGTAGTACTAGCAATCACTAGCTTACTCGGGGAAATACATGAAGATCGTGAAATCCAGACCGAGAGCGATGTGCGAAAAAAAGTGCTTTTCCTGGCTAGATAGCCTTCCCGAAATTCCATTGAGCCCACGCCTGATCCAGAAGGATTGCAGAGAACGGGGCTTCTCATAATCGTAAAGTCGTAGTGTGTTGCCTTTTATGCACTGGCGTCTTGAGACCGTGCAGGCAGTGTTTTAGTATCGAGCTCAGATACAATGCTACCTGCAAAGAGGGTTAACTCCTCAGGAGCGACGTCAACTAGGCCGTCCATCAGCCGTTCCAGAAGGAACTTTTCAATCTTGGTCAAGAGTGCTCGGTGGTGGTCCAGGTCGAGTGAGCACGTGATCGAGTCATTCTCTTCGACTTGCTCTTCCGCGCGGAAGGAGATCAGCTCGTTCCACTCGTCATCGGCGAGAAGGTTGCGGAAAGTGCCAATGACATGACTAGAGATAGTATCGAAATAAAGCGCAGGCGCATCTTCGGGACTCATGCCATCGATATCCTTGCCCAGGCGAACGTGGTCAACGTGAGACCGGAGATAGGCCTCATACTGTTGCTCATATGTCTTGTTGGTGATGCCATGGATGCCATTGATGTAGGCGAGGAAGAGGCTGCGATCGAGATCGACAGCATCCCGCGAGAACTCGTCTGGTTGAGTGACAGATTTGCGGACATACTCCTTGGGACATTCTTCTTCTTCGTCCTGCTCGTCTTGGATATCCATCTTGTCGAGTTGATCCAGGAGGGTTTGGGTACCACTGGTGTTCCGTGCAAGCAACATCATCTCATGACAAGTCATTTGGTGGTCATCTTCATCATCCGATACGTCCGGGCTGTCGATGTACTGCACATCCGGGTCAAAGCGCACGGAATTTTCCTCGAAGGAGATGAATGCATCATCGAAAGATTCTGTGTGATCTTCGTGCGTCTCAGGAACATCTTGAGAAGTTTCGCCATCCCAGACTGAGAAGTCGGACATATCGTCATCTTCCTCCTCTTCGTCAGATAGCGCATCGTAATCCGAGTCGATTCCATCCGAGCTATAGCCCGACTCCGAGTCGGAATCCTCGTCAGACTCCTCGTCAGATTCAAACACGGTAGAGGGGTTTTTGAGTATCGATTTCAGGAAAGGGCGAATAGATTGCTTCGCGGCGACAGTGGCAGAGTTCAGCTGACCGGGAGCGGTACCATTTGATGTGACTGATACCTCGTCCGAGCCATAGCAACTGTCGTGGGAGAAAGACATTTCAATGTTGGAGAAGGCTGACGATGTGGAGCCCCACGAGCCTCTGTGGGGGTTCGAGGTGCTCAGTTGCGTGGTAGTTGCGTGGTCCATGGCTTCGGCAAGGACGGTTTCTTGTTCGTGATATGTCGGATTGCTCAAAGTATGACGTCCGAAAGGGTTCCGAGCCCTGTGATGGGAGGACTGTTGAGCGACCAGAAGATATGACTGTTGGTTGTGGAAAGGTCAAAGGTTTGCGATCAGTTGATCGAGATTGAGACAAGGCAAAGGCAAGGGCATCGAAGGCCTGCAAAACACGGAGAGAAGTCCATGGTGAGGCTAACTGGAAGCTTGCAAGAGCTTAAGGAAACTTGACGGGGTTGGCCCCAGCAAGAATGTAAGAAGACATGATTGTTCGATGATGCTTGATGACTAAATGTAGGAGTGGGCTTCCTTGCCAGTCTGGTGGGTGGACCAACAACGAGGCTGGTAGTATTCGCAGTAGCTCGAAACGAGGCGTTTTCGGTCACGGAGGTAGCGGAAGTTGATGGTCTCGTCGAGATGCATGTAGAGTGGGAAGTAGTGGCAAGGGTGAAGTTGCGGATATTCGCGCGACGCGGGGATGACGGCGTTGGAATGTTGCGGGGGCAACAAATCTCGTGACCGCGATGAAGAGTATCACACAGATGGTCTGCGTGAAGGGAATCGGAGAGCGAGTCGCGAAAGAAGAGAAAGGGAAGTCGGGTGAATTGCCGACGTTCCGCGGGGTGTGCGACGAGGGGCAAAAACCGGGTTGAGTCACGTCCGGAAAAGTGACGTTGAGCAGGTGAGGTCGAAGTGAACAAACAGGGTCTGCAAAAAGCAGAGACAGAGAGATGGATTTAAAGGTCCAAGGTCACCATTCAAAGGGGCCTGGGGAGGAAGAAGAAGGAGAGAGGAGAAGAACGGGTTTCTCGCCGTCTCCGTCATCTGACTCAGCCTTTGTGTCCCGATCCCATTTTGGGTCTTCTCGCGCATTCGGCCTGGTTTTCAAGGTTTCCAGATCCTTCTGCTCGACATTCAACGTTCTACTGTACTCCTACCCGAGAGTGTACGATTGTTCTGACATGGTGGTTCTTACGGACCACTCTACTGGAAGATTGCACCGTGTGTACGGAGTAGTGTCCCTGCCCCTTTCCCTGAGTGCGCTTCATCGCACTTGTCGGCCTTTGACCGTAGCCGACGGCTATACGCACCTCCGCCACTTTGCTTTTCCTTCTGTGCGACTCAAATATTGTTCCCAAATATTGCTCTCAAAAATCAATCACCTTTTAGGCACATACGGACGCCTTATTGATCATGCTGCATATATTGTTAATGCAAGGGTCTTCGGGTTGTCCTCGCTAACACATCAGGTTGGGCACTTGACTTTTCATTGGACTACGAAATGTGTTTCATTCATCCAAGTCTACGGAGTAGTCGTTTTGTTTTTGGGCCGAAAGATTGCCTGCACCGATACCTTGGATTGATTTTGCGGAATTTACACCAGACGTGCTTCGGCCCTAGCTAATTTACCTGGCTGAGCCTCGGCAAACACAACGCTGCGCAGGTCGACCCATGACCATATGGCTTGCCCTCCGTACAGAGTACAAAGACCCAACGCGATTTCGTCGACTCTTTGGCCATGTGTTGGCCTTGATCAGTCTGGAATTAATCCAAATGATCTCACAGGGTACTTCGTACGAAGTGCACCGAGCAATCAAATATGCGCGACTGAGATACGACTTTCAAGTACAAACTACGGACCACTCAAAAAGGAGCAAAATGAAATATTGACTTACCACGCATTATGAACCACCTCTTTGAAGTACCACTGATTCTAACAAAACAAAACCCCTTGGCCAACTGCCCAGTCATGCCTTCCGAGCAGATTTCAAAAAGGAAAGGAACACCTGATCCTTCCAGAAGCGAGTTCTCGTTTTACTGCATTCGAACATATGGGAAATGATACGCCCTTTGATCATGTGCTCCAAATATAGAACATGGATAAGCAATTGGACGATCTTCGGCAGGCCAAGGGCTCCAAATCTTCCGATCAGGGGCGCTAGCGCTTCCAGAGCTTCCAGGGCAGATCTGTCCTTCTCGAATGCCCCCAATTCTTCGGTGCATTGTTCAAGCGGGCGTTGCATTCCGCCCAGCCTCTGCATTCCGATCCACATTCCTGACCGCTTATCATGACCAGCACATTGGCTCTCGCAATATCATACCCACTGCAAGAATTGTATTGACAAATGGTGGTGGACCGGATGGCACTGACCTGGGCGCTGCCGATCCTACCGTCACCCAGTTCTCTTTGAGCGATTGATGATTCGATTCACACATCATGACGCTTACACTGGGGAAACCCCGGTCGATTCACGATTCGGGCTTCGGCACGTACTGACTTTTTGGCCAATCCGGAATTGTTCGGACATGGACTGCCGGCCCTTGTTCATCTGAGGTGGCAAGCTTGCGACCTGTTCAGGTTCACGCTCGACATGTCTGGGTGTCCTCCCCAGATCCCCTCACACGAGCTGGCCTGGCCCATGCTCTACTGCTTCTGGACTAGTGGATTAGGGTTACATTCTCCTGGGTGGCCGTCGAGCAAGCTTCTTTAGAATTGGACAAAGATTGACAGCTCCATCAGCCCCTCCTAAGCTGACCATTGGCCCGAGGGACATGCGGATCTTGAATCATTCTTCCGGGGGGTTGGTGGGGTGGGCCGTAGCCAACCAGACCCTTCATGGTACATTCCTCGTCCCATCTTTAGAGCTGGAATGTGCCTCAAATACTTTGAGGCTGGTGTCCCTGGCAGCCATTCAAATAGGGCTTGCATCTGTTTGTTTGCTTTGCTTTCTTTGCATCATCTGCAGTGTTTTCTTTGATTGACAACCCATCAAACAACACATTTTGCACCCTTTGCACTCTTTGCATCTTTCGGACACTCGGGACGATCTCCGCATTACCTTCCGGCTCTAATCCTAAGACCTCTGTGGTTGACCAATCACAACCAGTCCTTGGACTCTCAGTCGCTGACTACACTATTGCAATTAACTTCGCCGCAAACGGAAATCCCGACACGATGTTCGCCCACACGTACGACCATTCGTTCAATGACTTGTTCAGCCAATACGTCAATATGGAGACCTCAGCCGCCGATGGCAAAGATTCGTCAATGCCCAGTGATCTTGATCAGTTGTTCCCACTTGATTCGCTCTCCAGTGACTGTGGCGATCTCTCTCCCCCCGTCTCCACTTCGAAACCCCATGAATCGTCGCAACCCTGGAGCAATGACTGGTCCCTGCTGGATGACGGAGCCGCTGTCGATCATCTTTCTTTCCATGACACCGTCCACCCGTCCGCCATTTCGGATACTGGCCTGAATAACTTTGAAGTCTCTCGCCCTACTGCAACAAACGGCTTGTCCACATCGCCATCTACTCCCCCCACCACTCCTCGCCGCAAAACTACCCAAAGCGCTCTTCTTACTCCTAAGTCTATTCGCCATCGCAGCCCGAATGAGCGTCGCTCGCTGCTGCGCAAGCAAAGTTTCTCCCCTAGTTTGATGCGCTCTTCCAACCTTGCCAAAGAAAAAATGGCATACCCTGAGGTTTGGGCCCAGCGAATCCAGAACTTCAATCTTCATGGCTCCGAAGATCGTCTGCCGCTGTCGCCTCCTCCTTCAGATGTTCTCATCAAGCATGAGCCTCTGTCCACCGAAACCATGCACCAGTCCGGAGAATCGGCTGAAATGCCTACTCAGTACGACGCAAGGCTGTTCCAAACCCCCACAGGCTCGATGCCTTCACCAAACATCGCAATGGCATCTCACCAACAGCAACAATACCTGACTCGCCCAAGTTCCTCCAACTTGACCAACTCCAGCCCTCCTTCTGCCGATGAGATCTTTTCATCATCCCACTCCTCCGACCCTCACTCACTCTCTTCTTCTTGGCAATCTGACCCCCTCAATTCCTCGTCCATCTTCACTCCCGACCTCCAAGGCCAAGATTCCCAATGGTGGTCACCTCTTCCTTCCCGGGTGGCCCAGCAGCAAGCTGCCTATCTTGCATCTCCCACCCCCAACCGCATGCAAAGCAGCGGAAGCCAAAATGAAATAAATCAGGGGGGGCTCATGATTCAATTCGACCCATCTTTCGACATGTCCGCCGAATCCTCATTTTCATCCTCCAACATGATCCCCACTCAAAAATTCGTCACCCCCTTCACAGCTTCTCAAACTCACAACCGCCCCCAATCACCTTCTCTCTCACCTCGAGCCGACACTCCGCCCATGGGTAGCCGCCATTCTTCTATCTCTAAGCCCACCCACCGCCGCACTCACAGTCGCAAGCTCTCCGGCCAGAGCATGAACGGCCCCAAGCCCGCCAAGGCATCTGGCTCGTCTCCCCGAGGCGCAAACAAATCCGTCAGCGTATCTTTTGTCAACTTTACCGCCCATGACAGCAAGAAAA
Source organism: Penicillium olsonii (assembly GCA_911174995.1). Taxonomy (NCBI): domain Eukaryota; kingdom Fungi; phylum Ascomycota; class Eurotiomycetes; order Eurotiales; family Aspergillaceae; genus Penicillium; species Penicillium olsonii. Next base: position 2,144,664 of record CAJVNO010000022.1, on the reverse strand, counting down.
TTCTGACCGGAGTTGCTCCCTCCGGCAGCTCAAAGACCAAGGCTCGTCGCGAGCAAGAAGCCCGCGATAGACGTCGCAAGCTGAGCGAGGCCGCATTATTGGCCGTGCGCAGCGCCGGCGGCGACGTCGAAGCTCTTGAAGCTGTTCTCTGTTAATCTATGTGTTCTACTATTAATTTGCTTTTCTTGTCTGCTTTCTTCAGCCGGTGTTTTTGGGTTATATCATTGTTTCTATTGGTGTTTTTCTGCTTTCAGACCCGGGCCCGGGTCCAACCAAAATGTTAGACTGTTTCTAATATTTAGACTATTGTGTGGATATGATATCTAATCTCATAATTTCTTGTGATTCCTTCCTCCTATTGAAGATCTTGTCTGGCTCTTTGTATGTGTTTTGGCTCCCATTCTGACTTGCATTGTTCAATGTCCTGGTAAGTTCAGCTTATTCTTCCAGATTCTATTTCCGCTGATAACGCAACCATCCAGACAGTTTCCATATCTCCTGGATCATGCTTCCCGCCATATCCTTCGATTCATGGTCATCTCTCTTTCGCCACTTACTGTCTACTCATTTGATCTATCCACATAACAACCCCGGCTACAGATGCATGTGATGCTAATCGGGTTATCTGCTTGATCTACACTCCAAACCTCCTCGAGGCCTGAAATCTCTATCAGATCGTTTGAAGTTTGACGTTTGACGTTTGACGTTTGATCCCATGTCTGATGTTTGACACCGAGTCCAGGACTATAAATACCTTCTATTCTATTCTTTCCTTTCTTCCTTCTTCCCCGCCTTCATCGCATAGTATACTATGCTTCTAAAATGTGAGTCCCAAAATTGCATCTATATCCATGAATATTCGAGCTCTCCCCTACTATGCCGGTCATACACCTACCAGCCATGCACCGAGGCACTCACCTGTCTTTATCTCCTTGTTTTTTAATTTCATGCTTTCGTCTTCACTTGGATACTTCAAGTTCATACTTCACTTTCCCCAAATGCATAATATAAGTGATTATATTGGCACAGCAAATCAAGTCAATTCACTGCATTTATCATAATCACTTCCCTTTTCTCTGCAGTCATCCTTAATTTCCTAATCCAAGTCATCTCTTATGACAGATTTCCCTCTCATATTCACATTTGCTCCTTCCCAATCTTGCAGCTCCTGCCCCATCTTCTAGCTTCTAACCAACACTTACACTTTTTCCTCTTCATCCTTCCTCTCTCTCCTCTTCCTTTCTTCATCTCCTTCCACTTCTTTTCTCTCCTCACCCAACCTATCTATGATCTCTTGCTGAGGGTGGGTGATCTGCAACACCCCCCTCAGTCGTACATCACACCTCCAAATTTCCTCACTTGCGGCAGTAAGCGAGTCTTATTCTACACATCCCGAGGTCCCTGGTATTCATTCTGACTGGGACGTCATTTCGTCCCATCAGTTTCGTCTCATTCTTCCTTTTCGTCCCAGTTTATCTCTGTGACTTGAGGGCCCTTTTTCGTCCCATCACATTCTTAATCGCTGCTGGCAAAACACTTCCATCGTGTTGTCCACAGCGATCTTTACGTGTCTTGGTACCTAGGTACTTGATGCGACTGCCCTTGGATGTTTCTCCTCCTTCTCACTGATCTATCTCCACACGAAACTTCTCACACATTGACCATACTCATCGATTCTGATCATCATCACAGATCAAAAAAATCGCCAAACTCTACGTGAATTCTCACTCCTACCCTGAATAACCCTCGTCGATACACAGTTCTTGACCCAACACTCTTATCTCCTCGTGGTCGCAACCCACTCGCTTCAATATCTACACTGCTCTCTCATCCTCCTGGTGTTCAAAGCACCTTCTCATTCTGTTCCGCCACTCCCACGCTATGTCTGGATACGCGAGGGGCGATATGCCCATTCGTGGTCCTCGTGGAGGAGGCGAACGCGGCCGTGGTCGGGGGCGTGGCGATGACCGCGGACGGGGTAGTGATCGAGGCCGGTCTCCTGCGGGGGACATGAGTTGCCGGTAAGTGTGCCTATTCTTCCACAGGACAATGAATTTAATCTAACATGAAAACAGCATGTTCACGGACCCAATCTCTGCTGTTGATCCCAAGGTCGTTGATCTTGAGAACAAAAGTGTCGCAAACTTCCTCGCGGACCAAAAGGCCGGGAAAGCCCGTCCATCTGATGCCACGGGTGTTGCACTTGCCTATCGTCCTGGTTATGGAACCTTGGGACGCCCTCTGAATTACCGGGCAAATATGTTTGCGATGGACTTGAGGCCTGGCATGGTTCTGCATTCATACCGGCTGAAGTTCAGTCCAACGGATGTCACTAGAAGCCAGCAGACGTTCATCATCAAACACATGCTTCGTCTGTACGCTCCTTTTGTACAGAAAGGTGTCCAGATTGCTACGGATGGCGCAACCGAAGTGGTGACTCTGGAGCCTCTGCCAGAAAACCGAGGGGTTCATCGTGTCTCTATGTCAACCGGAAAGGGAGCTGACAAAAGTGGACAACGTTCTCAACGCACCCAAGAAGCTCAATCTGAGCGTCGAGGTTCCAGTGGGCCTTGGGTTGTCACCGTGGAATACAAAGAGTCGCAGCCCGTTCAAAGTGTCCTTGATAACATTCGTGATCCCAATTTCCGAAAGGTTGTTCCCAACAGGGATACCTCAGATATTGAGGGCACCCATGTGACACGTGCTGAGACAAATGTCGTGCGAATGCTCAACATCTTGATGAGTGCCTACCCAAACAGGACCCCCGGGACCTACATTGTTGGGAAGGGGCGCAACAAAGTCTTCCGGCTGGATGATGACAAGCAGAGCATGTATCTAGGGGGTGGCATTGAGGCTGTCCGTGGCTACTACTCGAGTGTTCGGCTGGCAGCAGGGCATGTCATGCTCAACTTGAACATTAGTCACAGTGCAATGTTCCGTCCTGGGTCACTCATCAGGATGATTGACGAGTTTGTCAAGGTGCATGGCGAGAACCGTGAGCTTCTAAACAGCTGGCTCTCCCGTTTGAAAGTGTATGCTATTCATCTTCCAAAGAGGGAGAATGGCGATGGGGAGATGGAATTTCCCATCAAGCACATAATCGGCTGTGCCAGACCTGGAGATGGAGCCAAGGACGAGCCTCGCCCCAAAGTTAAAGATTTGGCATCCTGTGCAAACAACGTGCAGTTTGGGATCCGAAAGGATAATGGCACCAGCGAATACATTACGGTGACTGAGTATTACCGTCGCGGTAAGTTTTTCATATCATTTAGCAGCGAGATGTGAGGTGCTAACAGTTTCGAACAGCCCACAACCGGCAGCTCAAATATGCTGGCACTCATCCCATCGTCAATGTTGGAAGCAGAGACCACGCCAGTTACCTTCCAGCGGAACTCTGCGAGATTGTTCCGGGCCAGATTTTCGGAGGAACTCAGTCTGGAGGCATGTCTTCCAATATGATCAAGTTCAGCTGTCGGCGTCCTCCCCAAAACTACGACTCCATCATGAAAGATGGCATGGATATCTTGGGGATTGAACAGGAGACCATGGCAGTCGGCATCAGGCCTCGCAAGCAGATGTCAATTGTGCCCGCGCGCATCTTGGATCCTCCAAACCTCATTTACAAAAAGAAAGTCACCAAGCCTCGTGCGGGCTCGTGGAACCTGGCAGATACAAAGTTCAGCGAGGGTGCACGGATTCAAAGCTGGACGTGCCTCACCGTTCGCAAGCAAGGAAGACCTTCTGCGAGCGTCGACCAGGAGATGAACATACTGTACAAGAAGCTGCGAGGTCACGGACTCACTCTCCCGCCTCCTGAGAGACCATTCATCACTGTTGACCTGACGTTTGATCTTTGCAAGAATCGCGATACACTCGAGGCCGCCTTGAAGAAAACAAGCAAATTCGAACTGTTGATTGTTATCCTGCCAGATACAGAGGCTGCTACTTTTGATTGGATCAAGCTGATCGGTGATATCAGGGTTGGGATCTTGACTCACTGCATGATCCTTGAGAAATTCAAGAAGCAACAAGGCCAGGATCAATACATCAGTAACAACGCCATGAAAATCAACCTCAAGATGGGCGGTTCCAACCAGGCCTTGGAACCAAACAATCTCAAGTTTATTTCGCAGGGAAAGACCATGGTCGTTGGCTTGGATGTTACTCATCCAGCTGCCGGAGAAAGCTGGATGCCTAGTATCGCCGGTATCGTGGCTTCTGTTGACGGTCAAATGGGACAGTGGCCCGGTGAGGTTCGACCACAGGCGAGCCGCAGTGAGGAGATTGTCTGTCTTGAAACCTTGTTGCTGGCACGGCTAGATCTCTGGATCAAACACAACAAGGAACCTCCAGCCAACATCCTCATTTACCGTGATGGTGTGAGCGAGGGCCAATTCATGATGGTGCTCAAGGAGGAGCTTCCCCGGGTTCGCCAGGCTGCTGCGAAACTCTGCCAATACCGTGCTGAGTACAAGAAATTCGAGTACTACGATCCCAAGGTCACTGTCATCATCTCCGGGAAACGCCACCATGTCCGCTTCTATCCAACCAAGGCAGCGGATGCTGATCGAACCAATAACCCAATCAATGGAGCTATTGTTGACCGTGTTGTCACTCGCCCCATGTATTGGGAGTTTTATCTGCAGGCTCAATCTCCCCTGCAGGGATCTGCTCGTCCGGCCCATTACATTGTTGTCCACGATGAAATCTTTACCGACCCCAAGATCAGTTCTGGGAAGCCTGCGGATGTGGTTCAAGCAGTAACCCATAATATCTGCTACATGATGGGCCGTGCCACGCGCTCCATCAGCTATGCCACTCCTGCCTTCTTGGCGGATCGATACTGTGACCGGGCTCGTAAGTACGTGGCTGCGCAAAACGCCGTGGACAAGTCCGAACCCGGCAAGCACAAGCGGGACAAGGCCAATGAGGCAATGCCCATGGCTGTCAACTCCCACTTTTCTCACAGCATGGTTTACATCTAGGCCAACAAGTTCTACTTTATTGGCTCTATCTGAACGTCTGGTCTCCTGGTCTTTTCGAACATGGTCTTGTGCTCTTTCTTTGTGTCTGCCCTCTGCATCCATCCATCCATCATCCACCAGCAACTTCAACTTCATCCTCAACTCCAACTCCACACCATCTTCAACTTCAACTGAAATTGAAACCAACTTCTCATCAGGTTGATCTCCGTGATAATTTTCCTGAACTGTCAAATTATTGCTTACGATGCCGTTGCGCCCAAGTCCGCCTTGTACTACAACAGGGCAAAGGAAAACTTGAAAACCAAAAAAAAGAAGATTATTATTTGAGACTTTGATATTATTTGCGGGAGGGTGGAAATTCTGAAAATCCAAAAACAGGGGACGTTTGAAATGAAATTTTTACAAAACTTGCCGTGCATTCTTATAGACTGTACCTAGTAGGGCATAGATCTCATAGCTGCGCTGACATTTGCAGGCTACGTAGTCATGGAAGCCGGGCAGTGAGTAAAGACAGCGGTACGTTTGGGTGATAAGCGCTCAATAGCAAAGCAAATAATGTACAAGTGCCAGGGTGATGGCCAAGGCCTTCACAGCCCTACCGAATCAGGATCGTATCTGTCCAAGTCCATGTAGCTGGCATTGGAAGAGGAAACCTTGAGAGACGTCCGTTGTGTGTAGAGGCACTCCTGAGTATTCGATACGAGACAACCGTGCCCAGGTGATCTCTCATCGACCGAGTTGGCTGATTGGAACCAGAGAGCCCAAACCTTGGAAAGGACAAGCTTGGAAGGCAACAGATCTTCTGGCTTCTATAATCGGCCACCACGCATAGCTCCTCCGATTCAGATATCCGACCAAGTTACCTTTATATCACATTCACCGTTTGGAGCTCGGCGACCAGGCCTCAGGTTGCCACTCCTCTCCCGGATTGGCATTGCTGGCATTATTCCATGGGTTCTCCTTCTTCTCGGACGCAGCAGGCTCGGATTTTGGTGCCTCGGATGGCGGAGAAGCCTGATGTTCCGGCGCGATCTGCGCATTGTCTGCTGGGGCTGGTTGGGTCTTGGGTTTATCGAGGTAAGATGGTTTGCTAGCCCAGCGCTCATCGGCCAGCCGAGCCAGTTCCTTCATTTGCGCTTGTCGGACCAGATCTTGTTGTTGCTCTTGGATGCTTGGCGGATGTTCGCGGACGTGTCGTAGCCATTGGTGCCATTGCGCTGGAGGGAGTTAGTGACCGGTCATCGCGGAACAAAGACCCTACAACGGGCCTGGGACGCGACTCACGTGTGACTTGAACATCGCTGTAGTGTGTTTTGGGGTCGAATCGGACGATTCGTCGCATTCGGGCTGCGTTCATTACATCGTTGAATTCCCAGAAGGTGTTGCCCTGAAGGTCCTGGCCTGTGAAGATGTTAGTGGAGTTCGGAAATTGGAAAAGGGTCACATTTACCGACTAAGAAGGACTTTCGCCAGGGCAGACGGAGCTTCTTCCACTTGAACCACAGGCTGTTCACCATTGTTGCGCGAGGAGCGGAGATGTGGAGGATCTTCCAAGTTTTTCGATGCGGCCAGGCCCGCGGACCGTTAGTGGCCACTGCGACTTGGAATGCGCTGCACGGTTCTACAGTTCGCAGCCAAACACATTGCAAAGTGGAATTTTCGCATTGAATTTTGGAATATATTCAGACAGGTAGAGTAACATCCATGGATGTGTTGGTAGGTAATACTTACATCGCAGTGTTGACAAACTTCCAAGGTTATTAGTAGAGCATCGGCATAGTTCTGCTAGGATTATATATTTCTGGCCCTCCGAATGCATATGCATTTAGCTACTACCTGTGACCTTCCAAGTTGAACCCATCCAACCCTGGAGTATTGAAATGCCTTCAACTACTTAGTACAGAGTACAACAATCATGTCTCAGTATCAGAGGGAAAGCGGAACTGCGATGTCCCTAAAAACGCCCGTCTCCACGGAACGTCATCGGGATCAACATTCCATTCCATACCTCATCTCGCTTCTCCTTTCTTCCTTGCAAGACTTTCTGCCAGGTGGCTTTCTTCACTTTGCGTCAATTGCTTCGCAATCGAGCCACGGATCTTGCTCCGCAACCCAATCAACGCCACTTCTAGGGCCGATCAGGCACCGGCGAAGGGATACTAGTACATAGCCCCCTTCAGTGGCAACAGTCTTACACCTTCTTCCGCTCTCCTGGATCGAGAATCGATCCATCAACATCCATCATGGCTTCAGTGACCTCGTTGGACAAAGACCTGCGCAACATGCGCTTGTCCCGCTATACTCCGCAGGCGGCCGCGGAAGTGCGCGACTGGATTGAGGAGATGCTGCAGGAGAAGCTGCCGTCGCCAGACTTGCTGGAGGGCCTCAAGAGTGGAATTGCTCTTTGCAAGTGAGTGAGAAACGCGCATCCATGACATGAAAATACCGAGACCTTCCGGCTGACCCCTTTATCTACAGGTTGGTAAATCTCGCCGTGTCACCAGGCGTGAAGTTCAAGCAGTTGTCCGCGCCCTTTGTACAGATGGAGAACATCTCCCACTTCTTGCGCGCATGCCAGATGCCTCCACTCAGCCTCCCCCCACATGACGTTTTCCTGACAGTCGATCTATACGAGGCCAAAGACCCCGCGCAAGTTCTCCAGTGCCTGGCGGCTTTCAGTCGACGAGCCAACGCGATTGCGCCGAATAAGTTCCCGCGCACCGTCGGCCCGCAAAGTAAGCGCGGTGTTATCAGCCCGGATGCGACAGGGTCTTCGAGTGGAGGATACACACCCCGGTCAGCCCGTTCTTCAAGCAATGTCGGCGACGCGGGCCCGCCTCTGCCAGCCCGAGCAGACAGTCCCGCGAAGCCTTCTGGATCATACAGCTCTTGGACCAAGCGGGGAGATGAGCATGGGACTACACCGGCATGGAACATTCATCAGTATGGCTACATGGGCGGCGCCAGCCAAGGCAACCAAGGCGTCGCATTTGGCGCGCGCCGACAAATCACCACCCCCGGACCCGCGGTTCCTAGCCTTGCGGAGAAAGAGAAGCGCAGACGCGAGGATGAGGAGAGGATGCGCCACGAGAATGCAGAGAAAGAAGCAGCAGACCGCGCACGCCAACAGCAGATCCAGGAAGAAGAGGCTCGGGCTAAAGCAGAAGAGGAGCGCCGATGGGAAGAGGAGACTTCTCGTGCAAGGGAATCGGAACGCCTCAAGATGGAGGCAGAGAGAAAGAAATGGGACGAGGAAAAGCGTCAATGGGAAGCAGAGGAACAACGACGTGTAGCAGAAGAGAAGGAAGCCGAGGAGCGGTTTGAAAAGGAGCGCCAGCAAAGACGAAGCCTCAACGACAATCGCCTTAATGGCCAGTTCCTGAGTCAATACCAGGCCTCCAACTCCCAGACCAACGAAGTGCCCAGTGGAGCGAGATCGCCCGAGGAAACCCCTGAAAGCCGCCGCATCCAAGAGCTCGAGCGCGAGCTACAGCAAGCGAAGGAGCGTGAGCGCGCCTACGAGACCGAGCGTCTTCAACCTCGCAACACAGGGGAACAGGCCGAGCCTCGTAGTCGAAGCCGCCCTCGTCCCGTGCCCCCCAAGCCAAGCTACGATCTGTCTTCCCTCGAACAAGAACGACGACTCCTGCGCACAGAATGGCAAAACACTCAAGATATGCCAATTACCTCGGAAGAGCCCGAACCTGTCCAAGAGCAAGCTCCACCTCCACCTCCTCGCCCACTCCCCGAGCCGAAGCCATCTGCATTCTCTGCAAAGCCGACTCTCCCACTCAGGGAGCTCCCCCAGCCTCCTCGACCCTTGCCAGACCCCGTAGCATACCACGCCAAGCGGAACAGCGAGAACCGCGTGGACAACTTCCTCTCCTCCAACCCGGCACCTGCAGCCCCGGCCCCAGCGACCCACCGATTCCAGGACTACACAACCACGTCCGAAGTCGATGCCGAGAACCAGCGCCGGGAAGCATCGCAGCAGAAGACCAAGGCCGGCGGCTGGGCATCCAAGTCCCTCTTGGAGCGCGAGATGGAACGTGAGCGTGCCCGCCAAGAGGAGTGGGAAGAGAACCAGAAGCAAACAGCTGCCGCGGCTGAACGAGGTGCCAAGGATCCTTCTCACGGTTCGGGCCCCGGTCAATCCTGGGATGTTCATCAGTATGGCTACATGGGTGGCGATAACCAGAATCGCGGTGGCATGGGCCTCGGTGTTGGTGGTGCTCGACGCCAGATCATTGGGCCTCGACCACCTCCATGAGCTTGAGCTCTTGAGTGTTGGGATTTGATCCTGGAAAAGCTGTTTCGCTGATGTTGACTTCAGCTGGGATTAGTAGGTTTCCACCTTTATAACTGTTTTCGTTTTTCATTTTTCATTCACGCATTCTCTTACTTCTCTTTCCTTTCTCATGGTTCATGGGCTTCTACCATCCCGCGAAACCGACTTACGCTACTCATTTAACTGGTGGCTACATTATCTGGCTCTTTTGTTTGCATTCTATGATTCCCGTCCTAGCCGTTTCCTTTGCTTTTACACAATGTGGTTGTTGATAGTATCTCTTGAAAACTTCAGATTCAGACTCCTCGAGCCTAGTAGATTGTATCCTTGCGGGTGAATTTACCACACGTGAAACGCCTGTCATCGATTCTGTTAATAGACCCAGTGGATTCAGCTCACTAGTCATCCAACGAGTTTCCGCATCTACAGCCTTGAAACAAAATCCGCCAAATTTGTTTTACGGTAATAGTTCAGATTTAGATGGAGAGATGTCCAAGTCCATTGAAAGACTGTTAGTCTCTATTTATGGCTGCATGCTAAACAAACAAGAATAAAGCAGAAGGATATCACAACGCTCAAGAACTCGGAAATGAATCATGAGTATCATCAAGGCAGAATAGAGTCCACCATAAACTGTATCCGAAAGCTACTTTCCCGCAAATAGGCCGCCGCCATGGTATTGCTATCACCACGACAAGCATCCTGCCGACGCTCAATGCCTGTCCGAGCCGCCTTGACCAGCCCCGGGGTCGCAGAAAGCATCTTCTCATTATATAGCAAGGCCATCATAGCCTCGAGCAATATGGATATCTTGGCATTATTCGCCGCAGTTGGACTCGCCGCCATGTACGGGAGGAAACATGTTTCCAACTTCGCCGCGGTCAGGAAGTCATCTTCAGAAGTCGGGGCGGAGCTCTCGCGCATGACGAAGAATATCATCTCACAGAGACTGGAGTGCGCTTCTGGTTCGAGACCCTGGAGGTTGGAGGGGGTGACCATGTGTTGGAACACAGGAAGAGGGAGGTCACGGATATTCTCTGCGAACATGTGGTAGATATCGTCCATTGGCAAGAAGTCCTTTGGGAGCGTGACTGAGAATTTGGAAAGGAGACCGAGAAGTCGTTGTCGGAGAGCAAGGGCATTGTAGCCGCCTATGGAAGCGATGCCGTTTTCATGATCTGCGACTATGTCGCTTGCTTCTGATTCGGAGTCCGTGGCTGTGTCTTTTGAATTTCGTGTCTGACGGATACGCTTAGGCGCTCGAAGTAGTCTGTTCTGTCCGGGTGTAGGCGAGGCTCTGGATTCCTTGAGACTGGCGTACTCGTCGTCCGAGTCGTTTTGGTAATCTCCATATTCTCCTTTGCTGAGGTCAACTCCTGCTCTTTTCCTGAGATTTGACCCGACCTTCTTGCGTCTGGGAGCTTTGATCTCATCCTCGAAGACGGACCGGAATTCGGCCGATTTGGGCTGGCCGTCTGCGAAAATGGCTCGCATGATCCTGCGGTTTCGCCCATAGGTATTGTCTGACATGACGTATTGATAGAGTAGACTGTCTCGGAAAATCTCAAGTCCATCCTTCTGTTTGACTTTGTCGCTTTTGCGTGGCCGACCCCCTCTGCCTTTGTCTGTTGCTGGCTCTGGGTGGTCGATGATCGAAGCTTCTCTGTCTGACCTCTGTTGAGTTTCTTTCTCCTGGGCCTCGCCGTACTGTTGCTCGCGATCGGCCCAATCATCTTCAAGTACCTGACACATGAACTGAAGCCATAGATGCCAGTGTTTCCACTGGGCCGGGTGTAACACCGAGCAATTGAACGCCCAGCCGACAGCATGCCAGAAGTCCTCAGCCTCATTCCACAACGAACGGCCTCCACTGTAGCTCGCTTCCCATGCCTTCTTCTTCTCCTCGGTCAAGGGTTCATTTAGCGCCGGGCTGTTCGCACGTCGCGTCCCGCGGCGGGTGGTCTCGAAATGAGTGAAAGCGAACGCGGTATGAAACTGCGCCGCCGTCGGACCAACAAGGGAGTTCGTGAGCCGAAGCAGACGCAAAGCGATGTTCGGAGCCTCTTTCTCGGCGTCCAGTTTGGCGCGTGTTGTCGTGAACGGATGGACGAGCATCGTCGCAGCGATGGCAAGGTGTTGCGGCTGAGGGATCACCACCGGTGTTGACGCGACAGTGCCCGTCTCCGAGCATACGTTGCCTGATGCGAGTACATCGAGTAAAAGACTGAAGGCTTGTGGATCTATTCGAGTATGGGGAATTAGCGTGGACCTGACGCGTCGCGAGTACACAACATACAGAGGGTTTCTTCGATGAAAATCTCGGTTTGTCGGATGAGTTCAAACGACAACGGCACGGGTGTCCGTTTGCGCACCTCTTCCATGATCTCCACGGGGGGTGGTTCTGGGTAGAGCAGTCTGTAGAGAAACATTTTGGCGATGGGCGCGCTTATCGATAAGAAGTACTCGGCGTCACGGTTGAGCCCCGGGCCTGGAGGTCACCACCTGCACCTGCACCAAAATGGAATTTGTAGAATTTCAGATTGTGACGAAGTCGCATATTTCGGAATACGGGGTCCCTCGTTAGTCTAAATATTTGTCTAAAAACAGGCTTAATCCCTTGTCGGGAAACAAAGGCGTAAACAAGTGAACAATGAACTGTAGCAAGCTAACCAGAATAGGAAACTCTGAAAGATCCGAGATCCATAAATGCATGAGACTAGAGTTTTGTTATATATGCCTCCCTAGATAGACAGCAACCTTGGAACTATATGGTTGAATTGAGATGCCATAGGAAACCATTGGTTTCGATCACTGTGACGCCTGGCCCTAAGAGCCGCACATGCAATTCCCCGCATGGGCCCCCGGCCAAGAGATCAACTTGCATTGCGAATGTTCAGATCCCATGGTTTTTACGATCGTCGTATTCCACGGTTTGGAATCTCTGAGGCCATCATAGAGCGAAAGTCGTAACTTGTCATACGGGAACAGATGCCAATGTTTACTGGCTGGAACAGCCTAGCTCAGATAGCATGGGTGTATGGAGTAGAAAGGGTGTGCATTTGGACTGGGTCAAGGACCTCTTCGTCTTCATATTTGCCAGAGAAAAGAGATAGAATCAGAATGCGCGACAGCCAACAACGGGTCAACCCCCGTCGATCAATCTCGCAATGCAAAGGTCCTGTATGTAGACAAAGGCGAAGCTGAAGAAACCAAGGTCAAGTCGACGCCGAAGTGAGCAGCAATCAGAGGTAATGGAGAAAAAAGAAAAAAAATTAAGTGGAAGTTATGATTCCTCGGGTATATCGGAAAAGAGACCTATTCGCAAGCGATGCGACTGCAGGTGGGTCAGCCAGATTGATTTTAGAAAAAATAGAAGGAAACAAAGAGGGAAACAAAGAGAAAAGGGAGAATAAAATGCGACCAACAGGACACCTGGGAAACTTACAAAAGGCAACTTGGGAATGACCACCGCCAATGTGGCCAGAAAGTTGATGGTGAAGTGGGTCAGGTCGAAATGGGTGTAATGGGTGCTGAGGAGGAAGAGCACGATAGGCACGCAGAGCAAGAATTTCTTGGCGGGAGTGTACTGGTCGCCATTGTCGATTTGTTCCCACATATTGAGATTATCGTAGGCACCGGCGTTGAATTCGAAGGGGATGCCCCGCACCCAGTGGAACATGAGGAAGGATCCGAACATGTAGCTGATGTTGGTGAGGGTCCATGAGGTCTCTTGGGAGACACCGGGGATGATATCGTAAAAGATCTTGAGGGCAGCGATGCAGACGAAGTGAATTGTCCAGGCACCTAGTCACACGGGGAGGTGTCAGGATTGGATTCTCAACTCGATCACTCTCGGTCCCCGGATAATGAATCACTCACCTTTGGCATTCACCCAGTCTGCATTGAGATTTGGCAATGCAGCCTGGTCACTGGTTCGCTCGATCGACTCGGTGGGCTCTTGGTAGATCAAACTGCTGGACCGCCTCCGTCGGCCTTGTTTTTGGCTCATGCCGGGAGATAACCGCTGCGGCCCTGTGTCAACATCCGGAGGGAAGGAGATGCCACGAGGGGCCAACAGGGAGGACCCTTGGGAATTGCTGGACGCCAGCTTGACGGTTGAATAAGATAGATTAAGATGGAGGAGAAGGAGATCAAGAAAAGGAGCGTGGGGATGAAGAGGTGGCACGGCCCGGACTGGTCGAAGAGAGAGCTCTTTTGCGCACACCCCGTGACCGCCGACCGGACAAACTCTTCCTTTTTTTTTTGTCCGCGTCTTGCGTCTTGCTGGCCCTATATTTATTCTTGGACTAGTTCTCTTTAGCTTCTCTCGGCTTGTTAGCCTACTTTATTTGAGGCAAATCCCTATTTGTCCTGCATGTGCGGAGTCTAGCCCCGACACTACCACAAAGGGGGCTCTATACTTGTGCTGTCCTCCGAAAATAGCCCCAGACCCTGCATGAACTGGAAGATGCAAGGATTCGATTCTCACATGCGAATGCAGCCCTCATGGCATTGACCTGAGATATTACAGAAATGCCCTACAGAGTACAGAAACCCCCGGTCACATTATCAAAAGTCTCATTGGCCAAACCCCTCAGAGCCTCGATTGTATCATGCAAGTTGGAGAACCGGGGCACGAGAGCCACTAGGGGCCATGAAGATGTGACTCTTTGGCAGTTGATCGATGCATTCGACCTTCCACTTGCAAAGATAGAGCGGGAGTAGCGTGTTGACGTGCTCTAGTACGGAGGAGACCATGCAGGTAAACAACCGCCAACGGCTTGAAAGAGCGGCAGTTGTATCCTCTGGGCCGAGGACTTGACTGGAGGGCTGGATCTATAAGCCATGACAGCAGAAGATGCAAGATATCCTTATTGAGGAGTATGGAGTATGGAATGTTCAAGTACTAGTACCTCGCATCCAACTATGGAAGGACTATGTATGCAACAGAAGATCCGCGAGGTTCGGGTGTTTCAAATGCTTCATCTTGCCTTACCACTGGATCGAAGTTATCAAGTGGCCAGGTCTATCCGGAGGTCCCTTTAGAACAAACTACTACTACAGAAGCTCCGTCAAAGTCTAACAATGGTGGTTCTTTTTCAAATCTCCAAACTCTCCCGCCTCCTGAGTGTCCCATACTTGCAGGCCGTTGAAGCCTGAAAACACACGGAATACTACCTGAAAGTCTGTTCTTGGATATAATGTTACACAAGCTCTACTACAACCTGCTGTTCATTTAAGTCAATCATAGCCATGTTTCCCATGGGGCTGTGGTTTTACAAAACATGCTGGTAAATTAGTCCACCACGTTCACTCCGATCTTAGATCGCCTATTCTTATGTGATAGATAAACTTCACAAGAATCATATCCAAGTCAGCTTAGCAGCATGTTTGACACCATGTCAACTGTACAAATTGTTGGTAGAATCCCGGAATCCCAGTGTAGGGCTGCGTACATAGTTCTTCGGGCTGCGCGACTGGTCTATATCGACTACCGTGAAATTTCAATGGGATCCATCATGATCTTCCGCGACCTGGGCTTTCAGACAACCTCGGCCTCGATATCCAGAGATCCTCTGGTTCCCAAAAGATAAAATGTCCAAGTCCTCTGACGAAGAAGCAGACTCACGGACAGCCCTGGTGGGGGCGTCGCGTGCCAAATCAAACCCACGCTCCGCCTCGCGCTCCGCGTCGAACGACAGCACTTCCCGCCCGGCCAAGAGACAGCGCAAGAACAAGAACGCCAAAGACTCGGGTCTCGGCGATATCGTTCCCCGGGGAGGCTCTTTTAGCGAAGCTACATTGCCAGTGGATCCCGATAGCACATCGAGTTCTGGCAGTTCGGACTCCAGCGATGACAATTCCACCTCTGATTCCGAGTCCGAGTCCGAGTCCGAAGCCGAGGAGCGCAAGCCTAGCGCAAATCCACACGAAGGCAATACTGCGCCTGCAATTAGTTGGAACCAGGGCCGGAAGGCGGCTGTGCGGACCTCGCTCGGAAAGCGATCCGCGCCAGATGGAAAATCAACACAATTCGCTGCTGTAAACGACAAGTACTGGCGCAGTCGCAGCGAGTCAGTGTCATCGGTCAGCGATGGTGCAGGAGAACCAGATGCGAAAAAGGCGAAATCAAGTACTCAGCCCGCAGAAGAAGACGAGCTCGAAGAGGGCGAAATTGATTCAAAGAGTGAATCGGATGACACTTCTCTCGACTCAGAAGCCGACGATTCTATCCTTCTGAACATTGGTGAAAAGGAGAGTGGAGTGGGTGGTGTCGAGGATTACGATCCTGCCACTTTGGCTCACCAGCATTCGTCTAACGCCGCAACCACAATGAACGGTGGATCTTCGCATGGAAAGGAAGACGCGTTCCGCCAATTCGCTCGCAAATACCCAACCGCGCCCACTTCGTTGATAGATTTGAGTCAACAAGATCTCGAAATTCAGGCCAAGTTCATACATTTCGGCACAAACATTCACGATCTCGACCTCAAGCTACCTGTCTCTTGTATCGAATGCCAGAAAGAGGGTCATTTAGCTGATATCTGCCCATTAAAAGAGGTATGCTCCTTGATTCTGCCCCAAATCATCTCTATCGCACTAACTTTGGTATCCAGTGCACACACTGTGGCTCGTGGAACCAACACCAAAGCAGCACCTGCCCCAGCTGGCGACGATGCCAAAGATGTCGCGAACGAGGTCATGATGAACCCCAATGCGAGTCGAAATTGCGCGGCTCCGCACTTGAAGACCCTTGTGATTATTGCGGCCAGGCGCACTTGGAGTCCCAGTGCGATCACCTATGGAAATTCCCATCCCGAGAAACCCACTCCCAACAAACAACAGTGTCCATCTGCTGTGCCAACTGTTGCAGCATGAAGCATCTCGTTGGAGATTGCGAAACCAGAAACACTCGTACAAAATTCACCTCATCTTCATTCAGCCTGAAAAACACCGACCCGGACGCGATCACGAACCTTAACTCCGTTGGCGCCAGCCGAAATGCACCACCAGGCCGACCGGGAGCTCGCACAAGACGTGATTGGTCCCCACCCTCCTCCGACGATGGCGATATGATGTCCCGTGTCTCCCGGGGCCGAGGCCGTCCGGTACCCGCTCCTCGTGGCAACAGTCGTGGAAAGATTCAGTTCGCAAATGGTGCTGGAAGTGGCCGGTCTCGTGGTCCTTCTCGGGGTCGACCCCCATTCCCTGGAAATGGGGGCCCTCGATCTGAGCCACCACTCCCCCGCGGTCCCCCTCCCCCTCCTCGTGGCGGCGGCCGTGGTCGTGGACCCCCTCGAGGGGGTTTCTCGCGCGGGCCGC
The DNA here is from genome assembly GCA_911174995.1 of Penicillium olsonii. Taxonomy (NCBI): domain Eukaryota; kingdom Fungi; phylum Ascomycota; class Eurotiomycetes; order Eurotiales; family Aspergillaceae; genus Penicillium; species Penicillium olsonii. Next base: position 2,128,068 of record CAJVNO010000022.1, on the reverse strand, counting down.
GGGGTGGTGGTCGAGGTCGCGCTCGCTAAGGCCCGGCCTCTCCTTTGACGCTTGATGATTATAAAAGAGCTTACCGCTCCGGTGAACCCCTGCAACTGGGGCAAATGTTTCTATTTGGCGACAACTGTGTAAGATTTCATGTATCATAAAGAGGCCATGGAGCAGGTCTCAAGCATTTGGCCTTCCGATGAAAAGCGATATATGTACATAAACAAAAATCTCAACACGGTACATCGAAAACACACGAGGATTGATCAGCAGGTAACACAACATGTTCTCACTCTACCTCATTTTCCCTCGTTCCGAGGAATCCCTCCTCCAGAATTCCCACCAAATCATCCAGCTGCGAAATGCAGAGATCCGTGTGCGGGTGTTCCCCCAAATGCCCATTTCTCTCGTTCACAAGCAGCACCGTCGCAGCACCAGCCATGTGACCAGAAGTCATATCATCAATACTATCACCGACCATAATCATGTTCTCCGCATTACCCAGTCCCCACTCACTTGCAATATGCAAGATACCGGCAGGGTCAGGCTTGGGCAGCAGATTGGGCGTATCCCGTGTAATAATTGGCAGGAATACATGGGCAGAAAGATGATTGTCAAGAAGATTCTTGACAGGTGTCCTAGATTGCGTTAGCATGATTGCACGATCGCTGCATACCAAAACCCGAACGTACTCAAAGTTGCGCGTGCAGAGGGCCCGGCGGAGTCCGCGTGACTCGAGATACTCCATCAGTCGGACAAGACCAGGCTGTGGCTGCTGGTCTGCCATTGCTCGACGCTCCACATCCTGGATCTTGGATACCGCTGTAGGCTGCTCGGCTACTGGTAGATCCCGGATGTGCTGGAGGATATCGATTGAGCGGTCGATCCCCAGCGCTTCTCTGAACTGTATGTTAATTGATAGGGTTGATAATACAAAAAGGGATTGGAATTACCTCATCTCAGTGAACATATGATGCTGGGGCAAACTGTTCGATGTTAGCAATGTACTTGACCTCGGGACGGTCTTAGCCGAACCCGCTAACCGTGCTACATGATGCCGGTTATGGCGGGAATATGCAAGACATTGAAGAACGGGCCGATCAATGCAGAGAATGCGTTCTTTTGAGCCTCATGCACCCCAAAGACTCGAGAAAAAGTTCATTGTGCAGCCCGGCTTCAGTGGAAACATGGTTTCCCGCCGGCGAAGATTCATGACTCACCACAGTGTGCCATCCACATCAAATACAATCCCCTTCAGAGGGGGCGCATTCGATACTCGTGCAGAATCCAGCGGGGCAAACCTCCGTGGACGAAGCTGTTTACAGGCGGCCATGGTTGCGCGGAAGGACATGAAGGGACGTTGAGGAAGTGGAGTTGCCAAGCGCGGGGAGATCTATACGGAAGGAGCGATGCCCTAACTACTTGGCTTCCTTTTTTGGCTCTTCTGCTCTTCTGCTTTTTCGCTTCATTGTCCTGTTGTCGATTCTGCATCTGATGAATCAAAGACCTTTTGCTCAAGGGGGCTTCCCCCTCACGCTCCGGACAACGTTCCACCTCATCGGAGATCTCCTCTATCTTCAGATTCTCTATGCGATTTCCTACCTGGCACAGCCATTCGCAAGCAGCGCGCATCGCGAGCTCCCACCACTGAACAAAACCATCCATAGGAAAGAAGTGGAAATCAGCAACATCATCTTGGGCATTGTCCCACTGACAGCCTTCAGCTCTGCAACAGCGACAGAGCGCCAGTGGCGTCTATCATCTGGAAACAACGCCCTGAACCACGGAGAACCAGCCCTCGTGATTCCTCCATGCCCTGAGCCCGTCTACACCAAGAAATGGTCACCAATTGATTACCGAGGAGAGTCATCAACTCGCAACATCCAGAACGAGAACGAATTCCCCTTGTCGCGATCTAACGCTATACGCCGAAGCGGCTCTTCCATCTACGATGCTGTACAAGGTATCAAGTCCAGTACCCGAGGAAGCTTGTCGTCAATGGCCAGCTCGGCCAAAGCTATCTTCCACCAACCTGGCACATCCAAGCCTCTGGCAATGATTCCACGAAACCTGGACGGTGCATCTTTCGACGACCCATGTGAAAAGCTTCAGCCAAAGCTCCATGACGAGCCGGTGCAACCTATGCCGATTCGGAAACGATTCTCCAGACACCCTCTGTTTGAGAGGCCGGTTCAAATGTCCGCTGCTGCACGGCTGGCCGAACACTTCAGTGATCCTGGCCCATCTTCATCTTACGGACTGAAGGTTGAGGAGGCCCCAGAGGTCGTCCCAGTTGGATCAGTGGATGGTGCGGACGATGATGTTGAGACGGTGCACCTGAGCCGGAGCCGGAAGTATCATTCTATCGAGAGCTATCCTGGTAACTTTCCCGTCAGCGATACTTTGGATTACAGCTCGCTTGCTACTGCTTTTGCGGTTCGAGGAAGGGGAACTACCTCCGTGCGTCCATTCTCGGATTACTAGGGATTTGGACGAGGTGATGGGTTGAAAATACACTCATCTTTCATCGGTCCATGTTTTGGGTCATTGGTATACTCGTGGCTACTGCTGTTTCTGTTGGACGGTGTTACGAGCACTTTGTAGCTCCTTTTCTTTTCTCCATTTGGTCTTGGGCTTTGTGGGTTTGTTCTACTTATGTCCGCGTCTTGGACATACATTTGAATTATTACTCGACTCGGGACTACAGTATCTATATCCAAAGTCGTCTGTCGCTCATTCGATCATTCAACTTCGAACTGGGTGTTTGGAAATGTTCTCGGCACCTTTTAGGTAGCTGTCACCTCCCTGAGGAGTGAATATAATGAATGATCAAGTACTTTGATTGAAACACTTCGTGTTCGGCTACTATTGACATCTGAATGTAAGCTCTTTTGGCAACCGATAGAAACAAACCCGTCGGAAAGTAATTGAAATATGGTTCACACGTTGAATTAGAGGGACTCCACAGCGATATCTACACAGAAGAATCCAAGGGGCTCGAAGCCAAGCGCCGATAGTACAAAGGCGTTGACTCATACCAGGACTGAAACAAACACCAACACAATCAAGTGGGAGAGAAAAAAAAGCATGTAATAAAAGGCTCAGCCGGCAGAAGACATAACTTCACGCTTGCTAGCACAGAAAGAAGAGGTATTGTAGATATTGAAAACACAAACATTTCTCGTGGGGGTAGAAAAGATAAGAACCAGTCAGATCCAAGTCATGAAAGTCGTAATTGGCAAGAAAAATCGCTAGAATAAACAATGAAGGAAATCATTCCCGGGGGTATCACAGCAGCTTAATAATCTTCATCATAATCTTGCATGGGACTGCCTCGGTAACGGCTTCGCTTGATGTTTCCTGGACTATAGGAGCCGCCGCCGGATGTGAGTGGGCGAGGGCCAGTTGGCTTGCGTCCGGGAGGGGAGCGGATAGCGGAGCTCTAATGAGAGTGTTAGTGGGGGCGTTTGTGGACTGGATTGGAGGTTGCACTCACTCTTGAAACAACGCGGTCGCCGCCGTAAGTGTCGTCATCCTCTGGTAGCTTCGCGGGACGCTCGGGGATTAGAGGGCCATCGTCCTTGACTTTGGGAGGACGGGGAGGGCCGGGAGTTCGGTCAGCGCGGGAGCTGCTCTCCGAGTAGCCTGCGTCGGAGATGGGGGAAAGACGGCTGGCGCCACTGACACCGCTGTGGCGGTTAGGGTTGGTGGTGGGGTTGGCAGCGGTCAGACTGGGGTTTGATTCCCACTGGTCTGAGCCGGCTGGGGAAATAGGGCCGCCGTAGGTCTGGGCTTCGCTTTCCAGACGGGACTGGTAGCGGCCAGTTGGACCTTGACGGGGCTGGGGGTGCTGGAGCTCGAGGCTACCGCGGTTACCACGGTATTTGGGTATCTCGGAGACCTGGGAGGGCACCAATGGGGAGGGAGGTCGGTTCTCCTGTCCCTCGTTCAGGGTGTAGTTGGATCGGAGTCTGTCGTCTCCTTGAGGGTCGTAGTAGTCGTTTTTGTAGACATCATTGGCAAGGTCAGATCCTGATCGAGATTGGTCGTAGGATGGACGCTCCTTGCGGGAGGGCTGGATGCTGTTGCGGATACCGTCGCCCATGGAGGTGGCGGTGGATTTGGACCAGCGAGAGATTTTGGGGAAGATAGAGGAGCTGCTCGACTTGTGCTTGCGAGCCTTGTCGGTTTTGGGGGTAGTCTCAGTGCTGCGGGCTCCTGAGGCCACTGGCTTGCGAGGTGGTGTGTTTAGGGGAAGAGAACCAGAGCGCTCGTGGCGAGGCTGATCACGGATGGGGAGGTGAGACGTCAGGAAGTCGTCGCCCTCGTCAAGCTCAAGATCTTCTTCGTCGACTTCATGGACCGTGCTGACTCGCTGATCCGAATCTCTGCGCTGTCCATTTGCCGGACGAGAGGGACTGGCTCCGTAGGGGGATCGGCTTGTCTCAATCGGGGCTCCGTTTGGACCGGCGGCGTCGTAGCCGCCATCGATGCTTCCCGGCCTCATGCTTGTGCGAGGGCCAAAGCCATCTTGGCCTTCTCGGAGAGCCTCGACTTCGTCAAGCAGTTGCTCAAGCATTCCTTCGATCTTGGTCAAATCGCCACCCGACTTGAGACTCAGTCCCTTGAGCGCACGCTTGAAGATGTTCTTGCGCTTGTCTTCTTCGTCGGCTGTGTTCAACTGGCGATTGCGGGAAGAGCTCGTAGGCAACGGGCGAGGACCACCCAGGGCTTTGTGGGTGCGCTCATGTCCTCTGTCGCTGGTGTCCATGATGAGGTCGTCCTGCTCAGCAATGAACCGCTTCATCTGCTCGAAGGAAGTGCGCATCTCAGCGGCACTGCGAACGAGAGTCACAAGAATCTCGGTGTCTCTGGCATTTCGCTGCGCATCGCGAACAGTCAAATGATCCATAAGAGCCACAATGTCTTGAGACTGGATTCTCTCAATACCGCGGCCTGTGGCACTGTCGTAGAGAGGCGAGCTGACACCGTGTGAGTAACCGCTGAAGTGGCGTTGGTGGCCGGCGGCGAAAGGATCATCGGGTCCAGCAGGGCTTTCCATACCCCCCATGCCAGGGACGTCTGGACCAGCCATGCCTCGGCTACCTTGCTTTGGAGTTCCGATACTGGGCGACATGGGGTTCGCAGCCGATACGTAGCCTTCGTCCTTGGCCCCTGGAGGAGTGCCAAACAGTGGCCGGGGCTGAGCGGCCTCGTGAGAGTGCATGGATAAGTCGTCACCACCAAAGATATCATTGGCGGTCTGGTAGTACTCGGCATCAAGACTCCTAGGTCCACCAGAGGTGTTGCCATAGTACTGATCCGCCTGTGCTGGGCTCGAGTCATAACCCCAGTGGTCTCCTTGGGCGCCACCTCCGGGACCTTGGATGATTGAGGGGTTGGTGTTGATTTCGGATTCCGAGAGCTGACTCTGCTCATCTTGAAGAGGGCTGTCCATTCCCCTAGGGGCGCTAGCGCCCAACGGGGTAGAGCCGTCAAGATCCTCGTAGGATTGCGTAACACTTTGTGGGGGCGACGAAGCACCCATGCGTCGAGGGAATGAATTCTCATCCGCGTCCTGACGCTGCTTCAAGGGGCTTCCGCGGTACTCGCTGGATGGCTTTTCGGGACTCCGACTGCCTGGTCGTTGGGACAATTCGGTTTGTGAGCGAGTGGTGCTAGAAGAAAGCTGAGATTCGATCTGTGATTCGAGCACAGATGGATCCATCAGAGAGGCAACCGCAGACTCAACAGCCATGGGGTGGATGAACTTTGGGTTGGCAGCGGCACCAGTAGCGACTTCATGGCCTTCTCGGAGCTTGTCCATGAAATCAACCTCGCTATCATCGTTGGCAGTAATTCGGCTCTCCTCGGCGTAACCAAAGAATCCGTCATCCCGAGAGCCCTGGCGCGAATGCTCATAGCCAAGTCCAGGCGATTCTTGGCTGCCCTGTTTGGAAATTCCGCTTTGACTCTGCATGCTGTTTGTTCCCAGCCGGGTTGATCTTGCGAGATTAGTGCTTGGTGCGGATGAAAGGGTATCGATCGAAAGTCGAGGCTCCATCTCGCGCCTTCCTTCACCATGGATCTCGCTATCAGCTGGGTACTGATCGTGATAAGTCTCAGTGCGGCCACTTGCGACGCTTTGGATAGGACTCAATCCACGGTCCATGTCATCATGGTGATATTCATCTGCCGTATCATGTTGTCCAGGGTGGGCAGCGTCAAGAAGATTAGCGGCAGCTGCAGCCGCAATGGCCCAATCACCGCCATCAGTGCCGGGGGATTGGCTCTTGGCATGCAAATCGCGATCCGACGCACTGTGAAGACTGTGAAGCGAAAGATTGTTGTGGGACTGGTTCTCGTGGCGCATTCCAAGACTTCGACGAGAGTCAACGGAGTTTCGGGTAGGGGCACGAGAGGCGGGCGAAGCAGTTTGCCTTGATGGCCCGCGAGCCAGGTCGAGTTGAGAAACCCGCTTCTGCGGAGCTGGACTCTCGGTGCGTTCGGAGAGCAGAGATGTTCTGGTCAGCTGAGATTCCATCTCACTGCGCATGGGCATCGGGGCAACATTGTGCTTTTGGAAGACGAGTTCGGTTTCGTTGTACTTCATACTCTCGCTGCTCTTTCGGGAGCTGCTCTTGCGGCTGCGATGCTCTTGTTTGTCCAGACTGGAGTTCGAGTCGTGGTGTTTCAACGAAGCCGCGGTGAGAGCAGATCCAACCCGGGCAGCGGCATGCGCATCACGCAACCCCTTGCTCTTTTGTCTTCGAATCTTGTCCTGCTCGGTGAAGTCGGGTCGATTGGCCCATCGCATCGCCATATCAGAAGTCTCGCTGCTTTTGCTTGACTTGCGTTCCTTGGTTGGTGGAGCTGGCTCGCCCGAACCAGATCCCGAGAGCACAATACCTTCGTCCTTGCTGTCCTTGTTGAGGACTACCTTGGGCTTCATGACATCGGGAGCGCTGGCATGTTTAGAAAGACTTCGGCCCAACCCGTCTCTGGAGCTGGTGCCCGACGACTGAGTTGTAGCCATATCCCGGTCGAACTTGCTTTTGTTGGTCATGACTTTCTGGTCTTTCTTGAGTTCCTTGAGCTCAGGCAGAATCAATCTTCGAATGGCATCCTCCACTGTTTCAAGTAGTTTTGGGTTGTTGAGCGAGGACTTGGATGCCCCGGAACGAACCGAGTACTGATCAGACTTGGATACCGCAGATGTGCTGAGAAGGCTGGATTCGGGGCTGGCCATGTCCTCCTCTGCATGCCTGTGTCTGCGGCGGCGGGATGTTGATTTGGGTTCAGCATCCAGGTAATCCTTGCCACTCTTACTCTTAGTCCTGCGCTTGCCGTCGGATGATTCTTGTGGCTCGGCAAGTTTCGCTGCGACACGGTGAGCTATACGCTCTGTACTGAGGCTGCGGCTGCGTTTCCGGTGTGGGGTTTTCAGCAAGTCCTTTTCTTCGCGAGGCGACCCGCGCTCAAGGCTCTGGCTGCGTTTGCGCCGAGGGCCTGCTGACGATGCATTGATCATACTGTCCGGTGGCATCGACGAGACGTCTGATGAAACGGGCATATATCGAGTATCCTGCGAAAGGGTAGACATTTCACTGTCCAGTCCGCGATTGACAAATTCGATATCTACCGGCTGACGTGATGGTTGATGACCCTCCTCCTCGGCTGAAAGGGAGCTGACACTTTGATCATCCGCCGTCCCCGCTTCCAATTGTCGCTGTTTTGATGATGGTGACGGCAAGGAAATTCGATGGGTATATGAAGGTTTGCGGCTGCCGCTTCCGCTGGTTTCCGTCACTTGGAAGTGGTCTCTCTTTTCTTTCGACTTTCTCGACGAAGATGGTGTCACGCGCACTCGAACGCTGGGGCGAGAGACAATGCCGCTTGATCCTTTGCCCCCTTCGAAGTACTCGATTAATAGCGAGGTGTGTGAGTCGCGGGAGTCGCGGTGTGAGCGAGGCACCTTGTCTTCGCGGTCCCGCTGTCGCCGGGTGGAGACAGTTATGGGGCTTCCGTCGTCGGGGATAGAGTACGACGTTTTGTCTGTGCGGCGAGAAATGTCAGTTGCCAGATCAGTGCCCGTTGTACTCTCCCCCGTATCGATGATGGATTCTGTGGGGGCGGGAAGAATCGGTCTGCGGGTGTCGACCCCCATTATGGAGAGGCGTCCTTCAGTCCAAATGGCATGCTCTGTCTCGACCGAGATGGGATCAGAAGGGGGCTCTTGTTTTGGGTCACTTGGTGCTTGGCGTGGGGAAAGATGAAATCGAGAAGAGAGATCACGATGATTGGGAGTGCAAAGCGTACCAGCGCAGACCACCTGAGAAAGGTGGGGAGTAATAGGAAGAAGGGAGCGGTTCCAGAGCCTTGATTGGATTCAGGCGGGCAGGAGGAATGCAACTTCAACGAGGGATGAGAGATGGAAAAAAGATGGCAACGCAAGAACGCAGATATAATAGTAATACTGATCCGAACTGGCCCCAGCCTCCGTTTTGTTCAAGCCACCCTTCAAGGAACCTTTACCTTAATTGGTGACCACTAGTATTGGGTACTGTCGGTGACCACGCTCATACATCTCTTCACTATGGGGGTAATATACTTTAGCTAGCACCGATACCTTGCCGTACACCACGCTAAACACCGAGCTGCGTCCATCTGGTCAAACACCTCCAGCCTCCCACATTTTGGTAATTTTCCCCAAAATTACCAAAAACAACCAACAACAAACGGGAATTTATACTACGGTTCCATGGTTCTTAAAGATCCCATCCGTGGATCCCACCTCATTTAAGGTACACCCATTCCGATGAGATTTACGACACACAACTACCTAGGTATTTCCAACAAACACGCCCCGTCACACACGGTCCACCCACTGCGCTTCCCCGTCGCCCAGACGACAGAGAAACACCGATGGGAGCCCCATTGATTGGCCCCAGCGTGGAGTGGGCGCCTGCCAACTCATCACACTCGTGTGCCCAGTGCTCGGACTTGGCTAGGAATCGTTAGTTGTTGGTGTATCACCGGGTCACATCTTCCTTGCACCGGGAACCAATCTGTGTTCTTTCTTGCAACATCAACGCTAGAAATGAACAGCGTGGGCTATGACTGGACAGAGAAATACTGAGCCAGCACTTGCAAGGGGCCTGCAGGCCATTCTCATCGGGGCCACTTGTGCTTGCACAGAAGAATCGCTGCATTTCTTACATGATTAGTGGCAAACCGCGCTGCTTTGAATCGCCAAACGCTCCTCTTGCGGCCATATCTTTATATAGGTGCGTTTGGCCTATCGGCATGCGTCCTTGATGAAATTCTGGTCGACTTGAGATTATTCTTTACATTGTACGGAACTTTGGAGGTGTCCTGGGATACGCGGTACACTTACTTGCTCCACTTGCACAGTTCTTACTTCTCAGACCGCCCATTTCCATGGCATTGATCCTTCCCTTACTTCATATCCATAGCAACAGCCTTGGAAAGCCGAGTGATATTATCTAACTCAAAGGTTCTTGTGTCACCATCAGAGTGGAGAAGAAGAGAAGAAAAACAAAAGTTATCAGGAGCACGTTGGGGGTTTTATCGGCATTGCCGACCTCGAGTCATCACGGCCGGCCAGAACCACCACGCCCTAGGTGTAATACAACATCGAGCAGGGACTAATTGGTTCAAAAGTGATTTTGGCATTGGTATCGGAAATCTTCAATTCTTCTACCTATTGTGTATATTAGCTCTTTCGACCCGTAATCCCATCTTCCACCAACCCAGCGGCCCGATTTATCATTGACTCCCCTCCGGAGCACCAAGACCCTGCAATAATACCGCAGGAACGATGATGCAGGGCTGCGGCAGGCACAATGAAAAAACCCCTCGGCCTCGAGTCGCTCGGGTCAACTGGTCATTGCTAGCCAGCTGTCATTATGGAACCACGCCCAACCCATTAAAACACACACACAAAAAAAAAAAATCGGGTATCTGCGCGGCTGACTTGGTCACAGTGGCTTGCACCACGGCGCTGATATCCTCCGAGTTCTTGCGGTACGTCGTCCACGGGTGTACATAATATCCATTGACAGCGGGTCAACGGACAGAGTGGTCCAAGCATCTGCAGCACTACCTAGGTATAGTTAGGCACGGTGGAAACTTCCAAGGTTGCCCCAGGGTGGTTTGCATTCGACAAGTAACGGTGCGTTAGCGAAACCCGACGGCCTGAGGTGTCAAAATTCCTCCCGCTGCATAGGTATGTGACCTCTCACTCCCGAGGCCGCCTCACCTGGCATCTATACAAGTACGGACCTCGGGAGTAAGCTCTCACGGCATCATGTCAGATTCCAAGTCGCATTTCAAGGAGCTCGAGGGCATCTGTCTTCCAAGGTTCAATCCATGGATATTCGAAAACTACGAAATCAGGGGACGAAATTGAAACCCAAATAGATATATCCACATTGCTGAACTCCATCATTCCTAAAATAAATATGTAGAGACAATTGATCGCTTTTGATGTTCATACAGATTGTTCTCAGTTATCGTGCTTGCGCTTGAACTTCAGCCCACCACCGTTCTTGGGCTGACTGCCGTATGTACGGCGTCCCTGCTGCTCCTGCTTCTTGTCACGGCTCAAGCTGGCACCGAGTTGGATGTCAATGCGGGGAGGGGCATTGAAACCAAAGCCCTTCGCAACCTTGACGAGGTCGAGCTTGTTCACATCGAAGACAGTGCGGAGAGAGTGCGAGGCGTATGCTTGGAGGTAGGAACGGTATCCATCCTTGGCGGACTGCGGGAATCAGTTAGCATAGTGGACAGGGTTGTTGGGAAGGGGGGGGGGGGGGGGGTTTTAAGAAAAAAAAAACTCACCTTGTTGAGGTAGTAGTTCTGGCCAATGAGCTTCTCCAGCTGGGACTGCACGTTGACAATCTTGGAAGCTGGGAACTCAAACTCAACCACGGGCACACGAGCCTCCTTCAGGTGCTTCAAGAAGCCGACCTCGGAGGGTTGGAGGAACATCAGACTGCGACCCTTGCCGTCAGCACCACGGGCGGTACGTCCGACACGGTGAATGTAGTCACGGGGATCATCAGGAGGATCGAATTGGATAATCCAGTCGACGGCAGGGATATCCAAGCCACGGGCGGCAACATCGGTACAGATCAGGGTACCTTGCTTGGCGTTGCAGAATTCAAAGAAAGTATTAGTACGGGCTTGTTGCTTCTGCTTTCCGTGCAGCGGCAGAACGGGAAGATCAATGTAGTTCAGAAGCTCAGCGTGGTATTTAACGCAGGCGCAGCTGGAAAAGAAGACAATAATCTTCTTCTTCAGGTTACGCTTCAAGAAAGAGAACAAAAGCAAGAAACGCTTGTCAGCTTCACAAAGAACGTAGCCTTGTTCCAGACCGGCCACTGTGCTGTGCTCCTTTCGGTGGTCGACGTTGATGTAAAGGGGACCAGGGCGCAAGGAAATGCGAGCCAAGTCCTCGACCTTGGTGGTCTGCGTGGCGGAGAAAAGCATGGTTTGACGTTCCTCAGCGGGTAGAATCTTGACAATCTGGCGCATCTCATCTTCGAATCCGACCTCGAGAATACGATCGGCTTCGTCGATGATCAGGGTCTTAAGGTTCTTGAAGATAAATCCTTGGGTGTTCTGCAGGTGATCCAGCAGACGACCAGGAGTTGCGATGAGCAGGTTGACACCCTTCATCAGCTTCTCAGCCTCGGCACGACGGTTGGCGCCTCCGATGACAATACCGTAAGTCTGTGAGTGGTGGGTCATGAGTTCACGAGCGACACCGAAGATCTGGAGAGCCAATTCACGGGTGGGGGATACAACAATAACACCAGTGCCTGTAATGCGATGTCAGTAAATCAATTCCGTAGTACAAGATAGAACGGGGAATGGGAACTAACCGTTTCTGGGCTTAAAGCGCAGAGCCTGCAGCATCTCAATTGCGGGGATCAAGAAGGACAATGTCTTTCCAGAACCAGTCTTGGCCGCTCCAAGGACATCTCTGCCCGCGAGCAAAGCGGGAATGGTCCTCTGCTGAATCTCGGTCATTGTCGTGAAGCCCATATCCTGGATACCCTTCATTGTGTTTTCAGAGAGTTTAAGCTCGGAGAACTTCTGCAGCTCGCCCTCAGTTTGTGGGAGACGGACGTCGTCCATTGTGGGAAGATCGGCGCCGTTTGCGGCATCGGTGGCATCGACATCCTCAACATCGCTGTCCTCCTCGGCGTTGACCTCCTCGACATCCTTGACCTCATCGGCGCTCTCATCGGCGCTTGGTGAAGGGCTGACCTTGCGCTTCTTGGTGGACTTCTCGGCTGAAGCCTTGGGCTTAGGGGTCGACGAGGAACTCTTCTTCGGCGTCACAGCAGGGCTTGCCTTGGCCTCAACTGGCTTTGCGACATCACTCTCTGACTTAGAGCCGTGCTTTCTCTTCCGCTTGTTGATGGACTTTGCGGTGTCCACGGGGCCAGGCATTTTGTTGATTCGTCCTGCGATAGTGGCAGATAGACACTAGAGCAAGAAGACAAATAAATGGTACGTTCCACCTGAACCTTGTGTTTTGCAAGTCCAGAAGGTGTTTGATCTCTGCCGGCGGAAAGCTTTTTTTTTTATCGGTGAAATACGGCAGAACACCATTCGGCCGCCGCTTCACCGCCCTGCCCACCCACGCTCTGAGTCATGTGATATCTTTAGCACGTGACCTTGATCATGTCCACCTGCGCAAGGCCGGGGGTGTCCTGGGCAGTCTGGCCCTTGTCCTTACTCCCGAGTCCAGACCTCGGGCTCTCTCTCAAAAGATACTACCTAGGTAGTTTTATTAATCTATGTGAGGGGGACTTAGTTTTCCTACTACATTGTATGGGGACTGGAAGTACGGAGTAGTACTGAGCGTATTGTTAAATTTGGGGTCAAGGCGGTCATGCCACATTTTGGAAAGCGGTGGGTTGGTGCCTGACCTTTTGGGTGTCTATCTTACTAATGAGGTTAGAGAGGTGGATTAGGTATAATGGGACCCTAGATCTACACTGCTGGCCATGAGTTATGAATCTATTGGTTCACAGTGTTCCGCCACTCGTAAAGTATTGAACACCACCAAACATATGATGATATTACTGAATGTCTAAATGGCCACGCAAACCGGACAGGTAGAAACCAAGCTTCTAGCTTGCCAGATCGTGGAAGGAGATGTTTGAAACCCCACACAAGCCTTTTTCAGTGAGATCTTCACCAATTACATCCTTGCATAAAGTCTTTTGCTTCTGGGAGGTAAACCCTTTCAAAGCTGGCGGTAGGCATGACTCCAACCGAGTGCCATATTCATCAACCCCGTGCACCCTATGCGAGTCAGAGATGGGAAAATAAAAGGAACCAGATTATTGGACTTACCAAAGAGGTTCCTTGGAAGAACATGCATGGTTTCGAGTTTGCATGGAGATTGTCAACGAGTACAATGAGGCATCCCATTGCTTCAAAATTTCTTCACGCCACTCTCGAGCAGCAACGTCAGTGGGCTCCAATGTTCTGATCTGAGACTTGCGCAGGTAATTAAGTGTGGCCATGATCCACCTTACTTGGTGCTCAATGACCGTTGGGGCATTTGCCCGGGGATTGGGGGCCCCAGGGCCATTGAGGTAGAACATGTTTGGGAAGCCAGGCACGGTCATGCCTAAGTATGACACGAACGAATTTTCCCACGCATCTGCTAGCTTCATTCCGTTTCTTCCAGTGATATCCAGTGCGAGAATTCCGCCCCCAAGTGAGTGGTAACCAGTCGCAAGTATGATAATGTCAAAGTCGCGATGTACCTCACCACTCTGAATCCCGGTTTTGGTAATTTCCTTCAGGGGATTCTCGGTCACATCCACGAGATCCACAGTGGGTAGATTGAATGTCTCGTAATAGTTGTCGATAATACACGTTCTCTTAACTCCAATGGGATATTTTGGGGTTGATGGAACAAGGATATCTCGTTTGGCGGTGTCAACGACCTTTTCTCGAGTTCGCTTTGCCCAGAAAGAATATAGGTCATCGTTGGCTGATTTGCTGTGCCACACATCCTTAAAATTCGAAAAGAGGATGTGCCACTCTCCCTTCTCATAAAGATAGTTGTAGTAGACCTGCCGCATAGGGCTGTCTAATGGGACTGCGGTTGGATCGAGAAAAGCATGATCCAATCCGGTGAATGTGGAAAGTGACTGCGCAGCAAAAAGCCTTTCCTTGCTGGTTATCTGCATTTCATGATCTCGGCACATAGATCTTTTAGGCGAAAGAGGAAGGGCAACCACTGGACTCCGTTGGTAGACAGTTAAAGATCCAACGGAAGGCCCAATCTCTCGAACAATCTGGCAACCCGATGTTCCAGTCCCAATGATGGCAACTCTCTTGCCCTTGACATCAATACCAGATGAAGGCCAAGCCCCAGAGTGATAAATTTGGCCTCCAAACTGTTGACCTTCAGACCGTTGCAATCCCTCGATGTTAGGCACGTATGGCTTAGATGAAAAGCCAACTCCCAAAATGAGCCATTTTGCCCGAAGCAGTCTTCCATCGGAAACTGACACCTGCCACATCCCAATTGTCTCATCAAATTCCGCTTTAGTTACCGCAACTTCGAAGTCGTAATCCTTGCTGATATTCAATTTTGAATCAACGTAATTGAAATAGTCAATGATCTCCGGTCGCTTAGCAAAGTTTTCTGACCATTGCCAGTCACTCCCAAGGGTCTCGTCCATGATCTGATAAAAGGGAGCAGGGCTGTCGCATCGAGCCCCGGGGTAGCCATTGGTCACCCATGCGCCACCCAGAGACGAGGAACGTTCAATTCCCCTGACAGAAAATCCATCATTACGTAGACTATAATACATGTTAGAATTGAGAATCAGAGCCAAATTGAAAGGATTATAAGGAAGGGTACCGTTGAAGACTCCGTATTCCAGCGAAGCCTGCACCAACCACAATCGCATCATAGTAGTATTGCATTTTCGGTGAACTTCGTGAACTGATGGGCTTTCAAACTTGAAGCTCGTCGGCTAGATAGGTTAATTCCTCTGGAGTCAAGATGGACATTCTCACCTCTCTTGTACTGTGAATTTCTTCTTATATGCCTAGAGCGCTTTGACCGATGGCGTATCTGTTATTGCTACATTCCCATTACCCTCAAAAATACGCAAGGATCAACTAGATCTGTGTAGCCCAAATATTTTTCTGTAGTACGTAGACATGTATGCACAACGTTAGGCGATCCCCAGGTACTGGGTCCAAACCCCATTCAGAAAAAGTGAGCGGGTTACGGCCGCGGCAGGGCATGTAGCCCCCAATCGTACCTAGGTAAGGTAAATGAGATCTTCCCGAGGCCACCAAACTCCTTACCTACAACATACGGTGTATAAAGTAGAGGATTGATTAGATCTGTGTAGCCTATATATTTTGAGACTACGTACAGTAGACATATATGCACAATGTTTAGGTGATTCCTAGATGAAGTGAGTGGGTTACGTCACAGGGCATATAGCTCCCAATTATAAGGTATATGAGGACATTTACCGAACTCCTTACCTACAACATAAAGTGTATAAAGTAGAGGATCGACTACATCTGTGTGGACCACATATTTTTAGGGCTACATACAGTAGACATGTACCTAGGTATGCATAACGTTTAGGTGATTCTCAGGTCCACGGGTGCTAGATCCAAACCCCATTTAGACAAAGTGAGCGGGATAGGTAGGGCAACTAGCCCCCAATCGCAAGGCAAATGAGGATCTTCACCCAACTGCTACCTACAATATACGGTGTACAAAGTAGAAGATAGATAGATTGTTTTTTTTTTTCCTCTCTACTTTCAAATTTACCCACCATCCGACTCGGAAGATCATGAGGTGTGGCCTGAAGAACGAGGAAAGTGGAATCAAGGTTGTGAATTTACTTTTCATGTCACCGGCTCTTCGGTATATACCGAAGAGCTATCGCATATAATCGAGCAGACTAAGATAAACAATAACAGTATTGTTGATATTGGTGGTTGGTTGGTTCGAGAGAAGATTATCTACAACTATGTGAGATAATTTATCAAGAAGTGGTCATCTGACTACGACACAGTTTCAAATACCATCCTATTTTCACATTATCCTAGTGCCTACAGATAGCTGGTGGGTATTTAAAAGTGATGTTACTGGGTAGGAGAGAACAACCCAATCGAGATGGACAAACTCACGAGTCACGTCTCTGTTTGATTTGATGAATGTTCTCTTCTTTTATTTTTCCTACCGGGTGCTTTGTGCTTCCAGTGGAGGGGTTTTGGGCTACTGGTCATTAACTAACCAAAATCAATATTGTCTTTATTCATGACTCCGGTGACATATTAAATGAAAATTGATTGCTCTGCCCAGGTGATTACCTTCCTGAATCCCAACACAGCTATGACACTTGCATCCCTATTTTTGGTATGCTGCTCCTATAGGCCCCTTCTTCTCAGTTGCTATGTTTTTCCGAAATGTGGGCTCACGCATTAAGAGTCGTAAGCTCGCGGAAGCGGTGGTTGTCGGTGTAGAGATCCACGATGGCGCCTTGGGCCGTGGGAGCGCCGAATATGCACTATGCAGGTATTATGTACCTATGTACTGATAACTTCATGGGCCCGCGGGCAAGCTCACGGTCTTCATTTTCCTTGGCCTTTTTCTCGGTATTTTGTCAATTTGCTGCCCAGGTGGCCACATCATCTTAGTACGAAATCTGCATGCATATTCACAAGGAGAAATAAATAATAAATCCAAACTCGTACTCTCAACGTTTGCCAATATTTCTGATACAAGCCCACATGCAGAGCATGTGGGGATTTGGACGAGTCCCGAGTTCATCAAAATCAGCGACCTCGGAGGTGTGACAACACCTACAGCTGCAGATTACTGCCATTTATGTATCGCGATATACCGCCTGTAAGGATATAATATATGAAGCTTGCACTCTCTTAGTTCTATCTACCTCTCCCAAAATACAAAGAAAATTGAGTCAGGTACCATCCGTAAGCATGGGGGCCTCGATTGACGAGGATGAGAAAAATTAGTAAGTCCCTATGATGTTCAATCTTTGGCTTTTTATTAATGGACCTATAGCCTTACATGGGAGCAGCTGCAGCCAAATCTTGAAAGCATTCGAAAGTTGGCTTTGGAGGTAGCCCCCTCCCCTGCGCCACAAAAGAATACCATCTTGAGATGATGGGATCAAACTGGCACTAACCAGCAACATCTATGCTAGCAACTTATCTTTCTATGGCAAAAATACAAAGACGTTGACAATTTCCCACCTTTGTTTGGTGATGAGGTGACTGACCTACCATACCTAAAAACATACACAAACACATCAAGACTAATTTGCTACCTATCAGATTGAGTGTACTCTAGTTTTACTTGACCACCAAAGCAAAAGAGCTACCTTGAATCTTCAACAGCAGCAGACTCTAGAGAGGTGGAAGGAGTATCGGAAACAGTTAGGGTCCTATTTCTTTGATCTTGTCAGAGATGAGACTTACACTTCTGCAGAAACCCCTCAAACGGGTTTCAACTTCATCCAGAGTCAATGATCTATATGATGGAAGTGGTAGCAGATCCGCCTTTTGGATCTGATATCTTGCAGATTCTCGAAGTGGAACGCAATCTGGCCAAAAGGTACGGTTTCCAACAACAAAGTGGCAGCAAACAACAACTTTCTTAACATTATATGCAATCTTGCAGACGCAGTACAGTCCAAGGTCTTTTGGGATCAGACGAGATCGCCATCACAATTCCAGTATTCCCCCGATTGGGTACAGCAAGGTCGTTTACCACTCCCGATCTTCCGCATTGTGACAATGGCTCCCACGTCAACTTGGATCCTTTATTCACCAGCTACAAACGATGGAAATGTCTAGCAGACAACTTGAAGTCTCGACGACAGCGAGAATTCGAACTGGAAGTGCCTCTGTTTCAAGACATCAATACATCTAACGGTAGTGTGCTACTGGATCACTTTGGGTACGGCTCAGGCGGTTGTGCCTTGCAAGTGACCTTACAAGCAAAGAATATCGATGAAGCATGCTTACTCCACGATCAGCTTTCCATATTGGGCCCACTGATGCTTGCAATGACAGCCGGAACACCAAGCTACAGAGGACTTTTGACAGACACTGATGTGCGCTGGGATGTTTTGCAATCCCTTCTCGACGACAGAACTCCCGAGGAGTTGCTAGAGATGGTACGTTTACAATTTCAGTTTCATATCTCATGGGGTGTATAATCATCTTTCTATGCTAAATGGATTCGTCTATCTCCAGAACGGAATGGAGAGCGATGCAATCCATGCGAAACTCCGAGGAAGCACGAGTCCAATCTACCTTTCGGAAAGTGACGATGTACAAGAACACTATCAGTCATACCTCGCACGTCCCTCTGAGGTCCAGGATCAATTGAAGAGAAAAGGAATGGCCAATGGCCTTGCATCTCATTTCACCCATTATCTTCAGTATGATCCTATCATCCTGGAGCCTGATCATGTAGAGTCTTTTGGTCCTGAAGATTCTTACCATTTCTCAACCCTCTACCGTTCTGCGTGGCCTCATGTTAGGCTCAAATTCCCCGAGGGGAAAGATACAGGATGGCGTCTCGAGTTTCGGCCCATGGAAGTTCAATTGACCGACTTCGAAAATGCGGCCTTCATCGCATTCATGGTTTTATTGCGACATTCGATAGAATATTACAAACTCAACTTGTACATTCCCATGAGGCTTGTGGTCAAGAATATGCAAGCCGCCGGTAAGCGGGATGCTGTTCTCCAAGAAAAGTTCTGGGTCCGCAGTGGCGACTGCCTGCCAAAGGGCACTCGATGGAAAGGAACTCGTACAGCGACTTGTTCTCAGTGTTCGATGCCAGAGAAGAATTCTCCAACAGCCAAATTCGAGCAGACAACATTACAGGAGATATTTTGCGGTCCAATTCATCACTCCGGTGACGGGGCCACAGATGGTAGTGATGCCGGATTCCCTGGTTTCATACCGCTCATCAAGGGTTTTCTCGAAAGCATTTCGATTGACGATGAGCAAAAGACTGTGCTCATGGGATATATCGATTTTATTGGAAAGAGGGCCTCGGGCCAGCTGTGGACTGACGCTGGCTGGATAAGGCATGTTATCCGTTCTCATCCGTCTTACAAGAATGACAGCGTGGTCACTGAGGAGGCCTGCTATGATCTGTGCTGCCAAATTAAAGACGTCTCGCAGGGAAAACTGCGAATTCCTATGCTTTTTTAAATATCAGTGCCAGGTTTTGCTACTCATGGAATTCATTGTGAGCTTATTCCCGAGTCTCGGTGTCATGAAGCAGTGTTTTGGAAGTCAAAAGGAAGCGAGTAGCTAGCAGATCTACATATATTTTGGAGGAATGATATCTTCTATATTTCCAAGGTTACCTGGGTAGGGCTCCTAAGCGTATTTGTCATCTCTCTTCTCATGCATGGATCAAAAGAATCTTTACTCCCGAGGTCCAAAAGAATGATTATGAAACCGATCTTGGACAATTTCTACCCCTTGTGAGTTGCTGATCAACCCAAACCCTCAACACTTTTGGAAGAGCAAGATACACGCGGCTTGCCACCTATTCTTTCCAAGTTAATTATGCTATCGCGGCTTTCCCAGAACCTTTGAGAAGCTCCTAGATATTATTTTACTGCGGAACCCCTCCTCTATACTAGAAAAAACCTCCGTAACCTCCAAACACCCCCACCCTCGATTACCCAATTGGGAAGTTAGAGACCTAATATTCAAGGCACTAGCCTGGTTTTCTTCCAAGTTGTTTTTGGTGAAGAAGGCGGAGCGGGTAAATTGCCGGCAGAGAAAATGCCAAAGAATAATGATTGGCTGAGCCGTACGACAACCCGTGGAAGTACTTTTAGGTGAGCGTCCCATATTCAAGGTACCTGGAGATCATCACGCCCAGGGGACTGTTTCTCCACCTGCGCAGCCATGGAGGTCTCATCGCTCAATGTCTGCAGTACATAACTAGTCCACGGGTATCCCCCTGCATGAGTCACTATGGAGTACTCCCGTACTTGTACATGGAGGATACTGGAAATGCATGAAAATCTACAAAACTTTGCAAGGTTGCCGAGTGATTTTGTGCTGAATCCTGACCAAGCGATATAGGAAAAAAACCCTGGGAAGTCACTTGCAAGGTTCCAAGGTTAGCCCTGTTGTCAATCTTATCTTACCGCCACCACATAGTTGACTCTGTAAAAAGACGGTGGCGCCGGGAGTTGGTGGCGTGCTGCGCACCCTGGTACTACCTAGTAGATTCCAATGAAAAAATGCATCAAAATTCGCGCGCGCTTCTGTGCGTGTGTCAGCACTGGGACTGCAGGTGGCTCTGCGCCATGAAATATCTTTCCATCTGACATTGGAAGCATCTGAACAGAATTGCATCGAACATAGAGCACAGCGGGCACTGGAATGTGCTAAGAAATAGGCAACTGTCATTATCCAGACAGTACCGATTTTGGCTTGCACCAAGCCCCTTGGCCTAGAGCTACAGCTCCAAAAATCAATAGGCTGCAGGTTTCGCATCAGGATAGGCTTGACGAAGCGGAAAGGCAAAGAAAATAAATGAGATGAGCCCAACTCAGCCCGTATATTACTGAACGGCATGCAACACATCCACGGGTTACTCGAGGTGAGGTCCCATGGTCAAAATTCGCCGTTGTACTCCGTAGTACTGGTTCTCACCTGGGATAGCAGAGTACTGTATAGTAAGGAGTCCACATTGTATGATGCACTCCGTGCGATACTGTAGCTCACACACCTGGGCATACTAGTACAATTTTGTAGAACGCGGTCCCGTGGTGGACAGGGAGGGTCTGGAGGCCTGAATTATGATCGGACCTCACGAGTACCGATTAGCGTATGAATATGCACCTCAAGTGATACATGCGTTCGGGGTAAACCTCAAACAACCCAATCGCGACAAAGAACACTGCCGGCAGAGATTTCTGACCAATGATATTCAAGACGCATTCGAGGGGTCGACCAATGGCCAAAAATAGCCGTGACACTGAATTATGCACGGAGTAAAACACGAGTACGAATTCTCCTAAATAGATCAGGACGCGTCTGAATTACAGTAGACCACACTCAATTATATGACCCATGGGTTCTTTATTTCTGAAACGAGGGAGCATTGCTGTCAAACGAGGCTGTGCAAGCGTGCGAACGCCAAGGTCAATTGATAGGCGTTGATCATCATTACATTATGCAGCCGCTTGAGGTTATTTCTTTCCGTATTGCCTTAGTACCTCTAGCGCAGCAGAATGTCTTTGCCTCTGGGAGCTAAACACGTCTTAGTACGGAATATGGCGTACTTTAGAATTGAATGAGGGCAATATCAAAGGCAAGACCATCAACGTTGGAAGACTATCGATGGAGTTTGTGCGTTACCTAATTTGAGATTCAGGAGTAGGCTAATGGAGGTGCCTGAAGGTGGTAATGAGACCCTCCTTTGACTGCGGAGTACTTTACTTAGTACTGTACAACGAGAATTAATTTCTATAACCGACCCAGGCAGACGAGATTCAACCACTGCTATTCTGGACCACCGTGTACTGAGTAGATCTGTGTCGTGACGCTCCACTGCGGCACAACCCAAAGTCGGGGGCAACAGTTTCTCGAATCCCAGCCAAGGACCCGCCCCATTCCGCCACCGCTTCCGGTGCCTGGGCCAGACATGAGGCACATGGGAGTCAGTCACCTGGGCATTGTGGAAGGAGTACTGTACTCGGTAGATCCGCCAAACAACAAAAGGGACATATACTCCAGAGGTCCAGTGTAGAAGCAGAGTGTGACGGTGGCCAGACAAACTCAAACGGAAATAGGGGACGTTCATTGGCCCCCCAGCCGCCGGTGTCATATTACGGTAATACGTAGGTAATCGCATACTTGCACCCCATTCCAATCGGCCGTTGCATCCCCCTTCTGCGTCCCTGGACTCCCTAACCCTTTTCACCCTCAGTCTCTCATTGTCTTATTTTCTCTTCTGCTGTCGATAGGGAATCGACTTGAACCCATTTCCCCTTTCGAATGTCTTGGACTCCTTAACTCCCTTTTTCTCTTTTTCTTCTGGGCAATACTGCGTATCGCCCTATTCACTCGCTCTCTCACTATCTTGACGGCCTAGGCCTCTTCTATACCCTCCGACTTTCTTTCAGATCCCAAATCGACACTTTCCTTCACATTCAAATCTCGTCCCAAAGGCATACTTTTCGCGAAATTCCACCCGCGCCCCTCACATTCAATGTCCCAGTGAAAGGCGTGAACCACGACAAGACCCCCCCCTACGACCAACTTGCGACAAATAAACAACACCGTGACAGTCTCAGGAGACATCGGGAAACTACCTAGCCCCACGGTGATCCAAGAAGATTCAGCTGGACAGAAACTTCCGCATCCGGCGACTGGCAACGTGGTACTCGGGAGTACCGCTGACACAATTGCCCTCAGATCCCTTCCTCTCATTTTGACCGGATTTTCCTTCGGCGTCTCGCACACTTTACACATCACTCATACGCCAAAATGCGGTTAATATCGCTTCTCACCTGCTTTGTCGCCTTCCTGGCGCCAATGGCATCCGCCCTGAAGCTCCTCGAATCTAATGCGCTCAGTGTTTGCATGGAAAGTAGCAACTTCACGGCAACATATTTCAACGTTGTCTTCTACCCAGGCAACAACTCCCTTGTGATCGGCTTCGATGGTGTTTCCTACATCACGGGTAAGGTCGTTGCGGAGATGACTCTGACCGCGTACGGATACGAGGCGTACTCCAAGACCCTGAATCCTTGTGAAATTGACGGCATGGGCATGTGTCCTATGGCCGCTGGTCCCATGGATTTGGGTCCTCTTTCGCTCGACCTGCCAGGTGACACGGCTAGCAGCATTCCAGGTGAGTTCACCCACGCGCTTGCGGGATCTCGCAAGGAGGCGTACTAACCCAATAAACCTAGGCATTGCCTACACTGTACCCGATCTTGATGCGAATGTTCGAATTGTCATCAAGACGGCCGACACGAAAGAAAAGATTGCTTGTGTTGAGGCATCGCTTTCCAATGGTCAAACCGTATATCAAGTTGGAGTCGCGTGGACAACAGCCATTATATCAGGCTTAGGTCTAGCTGCATCTGCGATTACCTCTGGACTTGGTCATTCCAACACCGCAGCTCACGTTGCGGCGAACGCGCTGTCTCTCTTCGGTTTCATGCAATCGCAAGCCATGATTGGCATGACTTCGGTTCACATGCCCCCAATTGTGCAGTCTTGGACCCAGAACTTCCAATGGAGTATGGGTATCATCGATATTGGATTCATTCAGACCATTGCTACTTGGTACCAGCGGGCGACCGGTGGAACCCCGTCGACTGTCTTCTCGCAGCTTGGAGATACTTCCGTGGAGGTCCTGAAGCGTCGCAAGCGTGATCTGGCCGATTCCGCAATGGGCATAGTCAAGAGATCCGCTGGAACATTGGTTAAGCGTGCAACCGGAATGGCCAAGAGAGCCGACTCGAGCCAGAAACTCCTTGTCATCCGAGGAATCGAGCGTGTTGGTTTCCGCGCTAACATCGAAGCAACAAACATTTTCATGACTGGTCTTATCTTCTTTGCTGCCTTCGTGATTATCGTCGTCATCATTGTTGCAGCATTCAAGGGAATCACCGAATTGCTCGTCAAGCACGGCAAGATGAAGCCCGAGCGCTTCCAGGACTTCCGCAATGGATGGAGAGTTGTGCTGCGTGGTATTCTCTTCCGACTGACTCTCATCGGCTTCCCCCAAATGACCGTCCTTTGCTTGTGGGAGTTTACCCAGCGTGATTCGGCTGCTGAGGTTGTCCTTGCAGTGGTCATGATTCTCTCTATGCTGATCTCCCTGGGATGGGCTTCGCAGAAGGTGATCCGTCTCGCAAAGCGCTCCGTTACCATGCACAAGAACCCCGCCTACATTTTGTACTCCGACCCATCCTGCCTCAACAAGTGGGGCTTCTTGTACGTACAGTACCGTGCGACCGCCTACTACTTTGTTGTCCCATTCCTCATCTACACCCTTATCAAGGGTATGTTCATTGGTCTGAGTCAGCCTGCGCCAGTTGTCCAGACTGTCGCTCTCTTGGTGCTCGAGCTTGCCATGCTTGTTGCCGTCTGCGTTCTTCGTCCGTGGATGGACAAGAAAACCAACGTCTTCAACATCTCCATTGCAGTGATTAACTTCATCAACTCGATCTTCCTCCTGGTTTTCTCTGATGTGTTCAACCCTCCCGGAATGATGATTGGTGTGATGGGTGTGATCTTCTTCGTTTACAATGCCGTCTTCGCCTTGATCCTCTTGATCCTCGTTCTGATCGCCTCGGTCTACGCCGTTATTTCCAAGGACCCTGATACTCGCTACCAGCCTATGCGCGACGACCGTGGCTCTTTCATCAAGTCTCAGACCCAACTCACCACTGAGCTGGATGCCCTAGGTGCTACAGCACGTGGTGACTCCAAGCCCGGAGAGTACCACAACAACCCATTCGACGATGACACTGCTTCCATCTCCAGTGGAAATGGCGCTAGCGTTGGCCATCAAATGCAAACCACCCAAACCACCCACCAACAGCATTCTGTCACTCAGGCTCCCCGGTCACCCGTTGACCCATCCGTGCCGCTCTTCCCCAGCAACGTCTCGGGCCACCACGCTCCTCCAGGATATGACCAGTACGGTCGCGCACCTTCACCTGCCCCCCGGAGCTTCGATAACAACTCCCCGGTTGGGCAATCTGCTTTGTCGGCAAATTACCGAGCTCAAAATAACGCCAGTCCATGGCAGCGGGGCGCTGGCTACGACCACTAAAAGAGGCCAGTGGTCTCGTATTGTTTTGCTTCCGAGATGAAGATATGTGATTTTTCTTTTTAGCGCGGGATACCGATGGTCTATGATCTTTTCCAATCGCCATTCCTCTGGGTTCGGTCCGTTTTTTTTATTATTTTTTTCTGTCTTAAGTGCGCTGCTTCCCTGCCGGCTTAATCAGATACAATTACTTTCTTAATCCACCGGCCTTCACAATGGTGCGATTCTTTTTATCACTTTTTTTTTACTTCCTTTCAGCCTGTATCTCTTTCCTTTCTATTTCTCCTTGATCTGTTCCATTCTTCTCCCCACTGGTTCAGATCACTTTGCGATCGGCTATTTCCCTTGATTTGACTTCTCGGCGTTATTGATGCATTTTGGATACGGTGATTGGCCTTGGGTTTCTATTTTCTAGTCTGGGGCTTCGCAAGCTATTCGCTGTCGAATTCGCCCTTCAACTTCCACTTCCACTTCTGAATTAACGTCAGTATGGTAATAAGTAGTGTCTAAAGCAATGACAAGAGTTCGCCCGCCAACTAGCTCGGTATCGATATCAGTCTTGTCTCGTATACTCTTACCTTGGAATAGAGAAATATATGTCCAACTTGACCTCGGGAGCGAAAGGTACCATGTCAATGATTGTTCCAGGTTACTGCATGTGTTCTGCTAGTCATACCTCGATACTATCGGCTGCCAGGTGCTTCCGTGGTTCCTCTAGACGAAAGTGGCATTTACTTAGGTACAGTCGTACCTTCCTCATCAAACCTATTTCCCCAAAACATTCCAAGTTGGTCGTGGCAAGAGGACGAACTTCAGATCACCACCTGGCACCTGGACACCTGGGCAGGGTTGATCAATCCCACTACGTACCCTGCCCAGGAACCTTCCAAGGTTCCAAGGTTGGAATCATGCACCCGTGAGTCGTGACAGGGCAGAATGGACTGCACGGTGCGAGAGGCATGGCTACCATCCATCTCCATGAGGCCCCGAGTCCCCTGAGACTCAGTTCTTTTTGATCCTCCAGTGAGTACCCTACATTCCAGCCTGGAGCCACGCAGACCTCGGGAGCGCAACAGAGCCTATGCGATGGAAGTAGTACATTCGATGCTAATATATTGACTCTCAGTACCCTCCACCACCACCACCATCATCACCGCCGCCATCACCAACGCCAACTTCGTCGGGGCATCTACGGTGGTCGTGACACACAGCTCTGGGAGTCACAGCCTGTGTGATGATAGCAGGGAATGCGTCAAGAGAAGAAATGTCGAACAGGGAATCGACAATTTTCTCGTGGTAGGCCAACCGACCTTCTCGTCAACTGGTATGGATTTCCCTGGCTAATTATCGATTCTAGAACCTGAGGCAGTTTCCCGGTCTTCAGACCCATCAGACCCCGATACCAAGTGAGGATGCCATCCATGGATGTGCTGATGCCGGATTCTCGAATGCTTGTAGCTGAATCCCGGCAAGCAAGTTATCGTTAAGAGCTTCCAAAGCTGGAACCAGAAAATGAATTGTTTTACTAGGTACTGCCTTTTTCTGGTGCCCAGGTGCCATCCTGTCCGTCACTACCTAGTAATATCAAGATCAAGTCTTCAATGTATGTGACTACACATAAGTACAGATACCCAGTACGTAGTTTCGAAGGTTATATCGGCGAAGACATAACCAGGGAGTGTTCTATACCAGGAGTATTGGAGTGCAGTTACGTGACGGCGTATTGGGACGCTAAATTCAAAACGACGAAGCTAACCCAATAAAGTAACTTGTAGGTCTGCAGTTCACATTAACAAAGAAAGAACCACGACATGCCATGCCCTGTGCATTGGCGCATCACATCGCGGTCAAGGGTATCAGCAACGCACGATCTCACCACCGCTGGTCCATCGCAGAAGGAGGACCGCCCCCAGGGGGAGGAGGATATGCGTCCAAGCCGCGCGGACCTGTAGGGATAGATGGCCCACCAGGAGCGGGGCCACCAGGGACCGGGCCCATACCCTGAGGCATGGGTGGGAAACCACCGGGGGGAGGGAAAGGAAGGTTAGGGAAGCCGCCTGCGCCTGGAGGAGGAATGCCGCCCTGGGGCATGTTAGGGAGGGGAGGGGGGAAGCCGCCTGTTGGAGGGGTTCCGGCGTTGAAAGGCGGCGGGAAGGGAAGACCGTGGGCTCCTGGGGCTGGAAACCAGTAGGGGTTAATTTGAGGGTGTCCATGAGATCCTGGGAATAGGGGTGGGTCGAAATATGACATACGAGGGATCATAGCGGGAGCGCCGGGGGCACCGGGTGGTGGGATTCCGAATGGTGGAGGGGGCATGCCGGGGTGGCCTGGAGGTGTCAGTATCATCACTTGGTGTGCGGTTGGTAGTCATACCAGGGAAGCCGCCGAAAGGAGGAGGGAAAGCGCCTGGAGGCATCATGTTGGGGACCTGCTGGCCCTCTGCGGCGTAGGAGGAGGTGATGGAATCGATGACGGACTGGGCCTTTTCTTGACCGATTTCTAGATGGTCTCATCAGCACTCGTCCATTGGGAAGACAGTGTAAGGCATTGCGCTTTCGTGGTGCGTACGTTGGTAGTAATCCACCACGTTTCTCAGGTGGTTTCGACCGGAGTTATGCGCTTTGCGCACACTCATCGAGTCGTGTGTCAGGTAGACATCGCAGTAATCGCCTGTTGATCGAGCTCCAAGTCAGCAATCTAGTCCGCAGGGAACCAAGCAACCGATCCTAGCGTCCAGAGCTGCATATCAGGTCGCATCCACACCCGGAATAAGCCCGACACGGCACGGCTGGGTCTGTCAAGACTCAATTCATTGGGGCAACCTACA
This sequence comes from Penicillium olsonii, assembly GCA_911174995.1. Lineage (NCBI taxonomy): Eukaryota > Fungi > Ascomycota > Eurotiomycetes > Eurotiales > Aspergillaceae > Penicillium > Penicillium olsonii. The sequence continues at coordinate 2,100,358 of CAJVNO010000022.1, read as the reverse complement.
GAAGAGTGCACGGCAGGTTAGCTTTCAGTTCAGGATTGAGGATTGGAGATACTTATATTTGGGCATCTTGCTGGTTTCTGAGCAAGTAGACTTGCTGTCGTCGCGCGAAACAGGAAAATTCCCTTTTGGGTAGGTGGTTGGCAGGTGGAAGGACCTTGCCGGCAGTCAATATTTCCGCGTATTGAAGCTTTGCTCGCGCAGATTCGAGCTAGAAGCTAAGATCAGGGAAAAGTATGTTGGCAAGAGACTCTTGCAAGCGGGTTGGCACGTCTGGAACTTCGATCGCGAGGGTTGGACCGGTGGCGATCGGCAGAATGCAGGAGCGCCGCAAAAGGTTGAGAGCACTTGGGCTGACCGCCCTTTCTGTCAGTAATTCTGCCGGCTCAAACTACTGTAGTTCTGAATATGAACCTTGTGAGTTAGAAGTGAAGAATCCTGGGATAAAGGGCATGGTGGTAGGGCTCTGGTTTATTATAGAAAGTTACCATGATACAGATAAAATAGCATACAATGCGTTTGTGATTCTATTCGCAGTGAGCCAAAATCTTCCTTAAGAAAGCGGAAAGGCGAGCGGTCAGAAGGGTTCTATCTTATCCGGCTATTTCTGCGGGCGAGTGGAGGGCTTTCCAAGGTTGGTTTCACCCACCTGTGACCTGTGAGGAGTGAAGACTCCATCGATACATCAGATAGTTGAGACTAGAGTGTGGAGTGGACATTGATCGAGACTGGGTTCATTGCTCAAACCGAGCATTCTAATGGGTTCCGCCCATTCCATGATAGAGAAAGAAACAGACAATGGTATCACGCTAATGACAAATGACAGTGAAAAAGAAGAATAAAAAATACACAGAGGTCAAACTGGATCACGCTGCTCATTGCAGGAAGACCAGGAGCCATTCAACTCAAGGTGTGACTCTCTTGATGGAAACTTTTGAATACCCTCGGACCTTGGTGGGCCAATAGTTGAAGGCGTGGCGTTGTTTGAGCGGTTGCCGCTCCATTGCAGCTCCATATGAAGCTCGTCTCGGTTCAGCTGGTCGACATTCTCGATGCTCGATGGGTCTGTGCGCACAATGACGAGCAAGCTGTTGAGAACAGTAAACTCCAATAGGGATTTGATGCTGTAGACGACCGGTTTATAGGTTGTTTGGACGTCAAAATGGTTGGTGTACTCTGTTGTCAATAGAGAAGCGTCGAGTAAGACCGCAATGACATTGACGGCGACGAGGTTCATCAGGACCCTCTGGCCCTGGGTGCCTTTGATTTGCAAGATGGGCCGCAGGGTCGTCAAGGCTTCCCAGATATAGAGGGCGCTGAGAATAGTTTCTTGGACAGCGAATCCTGCCAGTTGGATGCGCTCGTAGATATTGAATGGTTTATCGAGAGAGTGTACGCCACGGTTGATGCCAAGAAACAGGACTGTAGTGGGAATATGCAAGGCGCAGAAATTGAAGAAGATCATGAACAACACCCATCGAGAGTAGCGGTCATATGAAGTGACCAGATGAAGTCGAGAATAAAGTACCACAGCCTGCCCTGTGACCATAGCGTACCAGCCGATACAGATCAAGACACACATTGGGAAATTAGGAGCAAGCGCAAAGTAGCGAAGGAAAGATGTGATGGTGTGGAGCAGGATTCCCACTGTGGAAATCAACATGCTCCAGAAGTAGAGGCCGCGGTATCGCCTGAAGGTGGTGAAGATCGATACCAGGATGTGCAGAACATTCCAACACGCCAGGGCGAAGAGTCCCGCAATCACCATTGAATGGGATCGCGAGACCTCCACCGGGCCTGTTTCACCTGCCATTCACACAGCGGATCAGATACTGAAGTCGACATGGATGCCATGAAGGGGAAGACCAAAGTTATGAAGTGTGATATAGGAGGTTCGTGTGGCGGAAATTGAGTTTCTTGGCGTGCCCTAATCGGGGTAATCTGGTCCATTTAGAGTTCTGATGTTCGTCATGCACTCTTCCCTCCTCCTTTGCTGCGGTAGAACAACGGTAGAATACTGGACATTCCCCTAGGCATACTTAATTCGTATGGGAAACTTGGAATACGCCCTGGAAAGAATTCAGTCAGGGGCAGTGGCCATTCGGATTGACAGCTCAATTTTAAATTACGGCCCAAGAGTGGCTGAGCCCTCATTAAGGCGCCAATGTAAATTGGATTTTCGAAACTACCTTGATACTTTCACTATGATGGTGGCTGGCCCAGAGAGGCGGTTTTCTCATAGTGCGTATTGTACTCCCGTGTCCCTGAGCGATCCAACCCAGCTAGGATATGGTAGATCCAGCCAATACTAGTAGACCTCGACCCTTCCGAGACCAGGGACCCTGGCAAGCACGTGGCTGTATCAGATATGAAACGCTCCAGGGCTGTCAGTACGATTCCAGGTTCGTTGATCCAACGGTCATGGCGTTGCTTTCGCCATTCCCATTTTTGAGTCTGCATCTCCTTGCATATACTCATTTAGTGGTAGCATTTACAGTAAAACTCCTCTACTGGATCCACTACCCCGCGGAATGGGCCTTTCTATCAGCGTTGAGTCCGTATATGACAGGGGCCCAAGCTGAGATTTTCAATAGCGCTGAGAGATCTTACCTGGTTACGGAGCGGCACGGTACGGCTTGGAAATTTGTGGAGAAAGACAGCCCCGCTAGTGAACTCGGGCGGTTGAGCGGAGGCCCCACGTCAGCGATTATGGACTTGAATGTCCCTGCATTCTGATCGATTATTTGATCTACCCGCGGATCCGCTTTCAGTCCACTAATTTTTGCGATTATAGATATCGTTGTACTTCCCCAATGCCTGTTGGGTGAGTACGTTCAACTCAATGCCCTCGAAACGAGCAGGGGCCACAGCCTCTAGAAGAGGCTGATCTTCGGGCGCTGAAGCAGTTCCAGCTTCACGACAGATTTCCCTCGATATCAGCTTCGCAGTACCGGCAGCGGTAGTAACCCAGATTGCAGCGCAGATCCACAGATTTACAACATCGGGTACTTTCCCTGCTAAGGGTAAGTTGTCAGGGGTGACTGCAAAGATCCCATTGAACGGCTCCTTGGCAACCCAAGGATCAGAGTCACTGTCAGACCCTTGCACTTGGAATTCGTTCCCGTTCTTCAAATGCGAAGCAGCTTCAGTGAGGATCTCATTGAACTCCGAGGGCCAGGCTCCGATAGCTGTTGTGCTTGGATCGAGATGCATTGGAGCGTGATTGTAGCTGCCGAGACCATCTCGATCACCATGGTCCCTTGCGTAGACATGGTGATCTGGCCAGCGAACAAATGGGTATGGTTTTCCAGAGCGTTGAGCCCGAGCCGCGGTGAATGTGTAAGGGTGCGCGACAGGGACAATAGGCACAGGAGCTCGAGTGATTGGGAGTTTCGCGCCGTTGGTAGGGCATGTCAGCGACGAAGTCCATATCCCAGAAGCAAGGATGACGGTACTGCCTGCGAGACTGATATCCCCTTCAGAGGTTTGGATAGTTGTCATCTCGGTTTGGTCGTTGTCGACGTTCGACGTTGTGAACCCAGTGACACTGGCTTCCACAAAGCTCACCCCTCGGCTTCGCGCTTGGTCAAGATAATGAGATGTGATCTTCTGCGCATTTGCGGTCCCGTCGGAAGGGAAATACAGTCCAATGTCCACTGAGTCAGGGGCGATGAAGTCCGGAGCAAGAGAAGCTGCAGTCTCAGGCGTGATGATTTCGGCGGGTAAGCCAGCAGCAAGCGCCATCTCGCACCGACGACGCAAGGCCTCCACACCCGAGGGACTCGATGAAAGTTCCAGCCCACCAACAGGGCTGAAGCCATCGGGGATCAAGAGGTACTCCGAGACCGTGTCTTTGGCGAGTTTGGTCAGAACCGGTGACTGATTGAGCTGACCCACGAATCCTGGCGCGTGGCCCGTTGAACCTAGAGACTTCTTCAAGCATCGATCAATGATGACAATTTGACGGTTGCTGCTGCTAGGAAGATCCCTCGAGAGGTAAAAAGCGAGAGCTGCACCGACTATGCCTCCTCCAACGATGAAGATGCGTTCGGAAGAAACATTGTCATTTAGGTCGGAGATATTCAGCGTTGATGCCATGATGCTCGAGGCGCAAGATAGTAGTCGTGTACTCTGTAGCTCTTCAATGCCATTGCGCATGACCGCAACTACTATAAGCATCACCGGCGAGCGATATCGGCGCTCCTATCCCCTCTTGTATCCGCCTTCAGCCGAGTCTGAGCGCCATATTCGCAAATTGAAGCTATTTTTGGACTCGGTCATAAGCCCAGCTCAGTGAACATAGTACCCCACCGAGCTAATTTTGGCACTTTGCAAGTCGCAACGTGATAGGTAGGTGTGGCTTGAAATATATGTAAAAGGTCGACCCGGGTGGAGCATGGGCGACCTTGTACAGCGAAGAGGAAGTGCGGCAGTGTATTCCGGCCTTGGATGTAGATGAATCATATGGAGGAACATTTTGAGTCTGGTAATAGTCAATACCAACAGAGCTGATCCGGAATTAGGCCGGAGAGAGCGTACCAGATGAGAGGAAAGTCGAACCACAGCATCCGGGTCGCGATTCGACTGCCAAGCTGATGTCGAAGGTATAGATCGTGCAAAGTATAGCAAAGGGCCGGAAGAGCTTCTGATGCCAGGATATCAAAGTCTCCACTCGACGGGAAGATCCGTTGTCTTCTCTCGATTCAGTGATATGACTTACAGAGGATCGATGCTGGTGCATTCACCCGTTCCTGCACGCGTTTGAATGAGCCTTATAACTCCGAGACGATCCAAAAAGGAGAAGTTTTCTGAACCTGACGGAGGAGCAACAGGCAAGAAGCGTCAATATTGATGTATAGATACCCGAAGATGATGAAGGATACTAGCTGTGTACCTTCTAGAGAGCCAAGAGGGGAGAGTGAAAGTGAAGTGGAAGAACCACGAGAAGGAGAGCGGACTCAGGCCAAAAATGCTGCTGAGTTGTGAGATCCATTGACCGATGTTTCTTTTGATCTCTCAATGCTCCCTGTTGATTGATAGCAAAGTAAGTGTACACCAATCGACTTCCAAGCTTGATTGCCTCAACGCATGCTTCCCAATCGCATCTCCAGCTCAATCTGACACCACAGAAAAAGTCACACCCGAAGCACTCTGCTCGGATCCTCGAAATCGTCGTGAAGCCAGAAATTAGCAAATCCCAAACCCAACCCGCGTCTCGCGTTCTGAACCCAAAATGCAGGCTTCGCGTGACAACCAGCCAGACCCTCCCGGCACCACACCTCGCCAGGCAAGCGACACCACCGAAGCCCCGATTACTGAATTCCTTATTTCGTGGATCAGTGATGAAATCGCGGTCAGCCCCCTTCACCCAAAATCCCAGCGAATCTTGGGAGTGGGCCCAATCGAATCGATCGAGAGATTTGATACCGTGGACACATTTGTCTTTCGAGACCCCTGGGCGTTTCATGTATTTGTCAGTGGAACTGCCCTTGGAGGCGCCACTCCCAGACAGGGGAAGATACGCGACACAGTGACCAAAGTCCGTCTCGACCTCATTCATTCCATCAAAGACGAGCGACCCGCCAAAGGAACAAGTCCAATCATTGCCAAATCTTACTCGGACTGGAGACAAGCCTGCAAGGGATTGCCCAAGGGACATGGCATCACTGAGGTCATCTTCGATCTCAGCAAGTCCAAGAATGAAGACGGCATTTACGGCGAACCTTTCATTTTGAGCCCTGTCGTTCAGAATCTCAGCACTGTCATCGCGCTCAAGTCTCGGGGTCCATTCTGCAGTCGTTTGGAAGGTCTTGAAACGGATGAAAACAGAAGAGCGTATGTGGAGAACTCGTTGGTCTCCGTTGTGGTTTCAGAGTCTGGGGAGAGGCGGGTGAAAGCAACGAGAATGTGATTCTTTGCTTGGGCGAGCTGTGGTCCAAACTGGAGATGGAGTCACTACTTCCATGGTAGTCGGTATGCTCTGGGCGATGTATCATTCTCATGACTGAGTGTTTCTGGAAGCCGAGGGCCGGCAATGATGAATGTCTGGGAGGATATGGTCGGGCTTAGCAGCATTGAATGTCAATCGAGAACTTTCCCACAAATGAAACTATTCATCAAGAACCTAGGCCGTGCTACAAAGATCCAGAGTAATGCGAGGGATGTCACACAAACACCGAACAAGCATTGCAAGGTTCCCTCCAGCCACAGGACACTGGTCTCAGCTCTGTACCCAGTCCAAGTTTCAATCCCAACGCAAACCAAAATCAAACGACCTTGCCTGGGTACCGGCATCACACAACAAGAGACAAACCGAACCCAAGTCAGCTCACTACGCAACCGACAGCCCCGATGACAAGCTCGAGCACGCAACACCGCATAGCCCGCCGCTTTGTACTCCGCACTCTGTACTCCTTACCAAGTGAGAATCAAACCCCTGCGATGGTGACACAGCTGACCCTACCACCGGATCCAATCCGAGCTACACGAGGATCGAAATTGCCTCAGCGCAGTCGTAATGCCGTGCCGATGATACAATTACTTAATGACAATGCTGTACAAGTCCAATGAAGAAATCACTCAAGTCGAGACTATGCACGTACACTGGATAGGGCACATTGAGGTTCTGGATGATGGTCTTGGCGATTGGTAGATCTAGGAGCCTGGAATATACCCTCGGGCCTCTGCGCGATTTCCGCACTGCGTACGTGAATCATGGCCCATGGGTACCTAGTAGCCGTGCCACATAGGTAACTGTTTCCGTTGAACGGGGTCGAATGTGGTATCTGATCCCCGAACGGTCCCCCCGGATTTCTGAGGCGGGGGAGGGGTAAGCTCGGGTATCATCCCGAGGCAACGCTACAGTGGTCCGGATTCGGTATGGCGGGTATCCTTGAGTATGGCGTAATGCCCAGGTGGCAGAGCCTTGAGCTGTCTTCAGCCTTGAACGTTAGGCGCAGTTGCACCAGAGACCGAAGGTCCCGTCATACGTGGACCGGCTTCCAAGGTTCCCTGCGACCGGCTACGATGTCAGCCGGTTCCCGGCTGGGGAGTCTCGACCAGGCGACACCGATAATCATGTGTCATGGCTCTGCGCTATTATCTAATACCTTGGGGATATCGAGTAAGGCTGGCCAACTGTTGGGGGAAGGGGCTGTGGGATATGCAGTACACATTATACGGATGATGCGATGGGTCTAGGGGATTCGGTGACATTGGCAAGGGATGTGAGATGTGAGATGTGATTTAATCACGCATGATTATACCATAATTTGGGTTGTTAAGTTATGCTACACAGAGTTTCATGGCCCAATTGGGATGTCGGGATGCTCAGTGTACCTGAGTACTGCACTGCGTACTACAGTCTGCACTGTGTAGGGATGTAGACCACGTGAGGGAAAGGATTGGCGTGTTGCCAGCCCTGGAGATCCGAGGCATATCGTCATCTTTTGCAGGTCATGCCGCGGGAGACGCATGACTCTGGGGAATCGAAAATCTGGGGAAGAGGCCAGCGATTGGTGTGAATCACCGCTCGGAACTCTCAACCAGTCACATGGACCTCTCCTTGAATCTTCCAAGGTTCTCTCTTTAAGCGATTTTTCTTTTTGCATTTCAGTACGGAGGTTGTTCTCCCAAGGTTCCCCCTTTTCAGTCTGGGGTACACCTCCCAAGGTGACCGGTTCCGCCTCGGATTGCCCGTGACTCGGTCTCAAGGGGTTTCAGGAGTGGCGTGAGCAACGTGTTCAAACTATGCTACACTATATTCTCGGCGTTCTGGGCATGCGTGATTTATTCGGATCTCCCAAGCGTCAGGGAATGCTCCATCAGGTACGGGACTAGCGTCTGCCCTAGACCCGCCCGCAAATTTGGTGCTTGGATCAGCGCAAATCACGCTAGTATTTTTGACATTGCACAATGGTACTCTGGAGTAATGTAGAATAGCTCAATTGTGTCGAGTGCAGTATACTGTAGCCAGGGGATGTCGCCAGATGGCGAGGCTCTCAGGTCGATGTTGCAATCCACGTTATAGGGCATCCATCTGGCGTGACTAATGACGGGTTTGGCACCGGATCGGCAAATGATGCAATCCCTTACAATACCACCGGAAAAATCTTCATGTATTTTTATTTCCCATTGAGTCATGAACCCTTGGATCGTGATCGTGACCGTCAATTCTGACATTCTGGGGCAGTACTGGTCTGGCATATTCCCTCTTTCCAGGTTTCCAGGGCATAATGTGACCTTGAGCCGTACTCATAGCAACGAGTGGTATACCCCTGATTCAGCGGTGTGATCGTAATACTAGATGTAAAGTATGCGATCTGGACACTTGGGCGATCAGGAAATGAGGGTTTTTCCTTCCAAGTTATGGGGTAATGCCCCACCGGTCTTAGCGCGGCGTCTGATGATTGGCTGTCTGTTAGTAACAGAAACCAGAGTCAGATGACTTTGCCAGGTGAGCGGCAAAGGGGGTTTAAAGCGGCACCGCCGAGCCCGTCCATTCGCTTGGGCTACCGCCGTCTGGGGGAATTCTCGCCCAATCATAGCGGATCTACCAGTCACAGGGGCGTTTCAAGGATGCCCGCGGATCCTAACAGGGCCGCCCAAGGGGGTAATTGAGGGGTGCCGCTACAGACCGATGACGAAGTCAGATGCCGTGAGGGTGGGGCCTTTTTTTTCTTTTATTTTTTCGATTTTTGAAAATTGAATTTTGCAAAATTAGAAAGCGCTTCCTATAAAACTCACCTGGCCCCGTTGCTAGGGGAGGCTCCATATTTCACAGCTTTTCATGGACTTGATATTATAGTAACAGCTTGCCTGTTTAATTCTTCTCTTTCGATTCTTTCGATTCTCTCGACATACACAGTCAACATGCCTTCAAATTACCGCGTTGTTGAACCGCACCCTTCCGTGCCACATGCGAGTCGACCGGCAGTGTACACTGGCCGTGGAGGATGCGGGAATGTCGTCAGTCTGAGGAACACCAAGACCACCGAGGCGCACACCGCAACCGGCCCTGCGTCCCTCACTCGTCTGGATTCGCGAGCCCCAACAACATTCACCTCGGGTCGCGGCGGTGCCGGCAACGTCCACAGCAGCAGTGAGCGCGCCATCTTCAGCTTCGACGAAGAGCTCGAGCGGGACATGCGCCGCGCCGCCCCCGTCTACCACGTCGGCCGCGGCGGTGCCGGAAACACCATGTACCGCGACGACTCCAGCAGCTCCAGCCTGAGCCGCAAGTACTCCGCCGCCAGCACGGCCACCAACTCCAGTACCGGTTCCGTGGCAGACCGCGCTCGCGACATGGCCCGCCGTGGTCTGGAGAAGGGCTGGGGCAAGCTCAAGGGTACCGCTTAAACGCTGCCTGTCCAAACCCTCTCGTCCGCGAGATCAACGACATTACGACAACCCAAAAAAGTTCTCTGCCTTTCTCTCAACTCTTCAAAAACATTCTATCCGATTTTTCCTACTTAATCTACCGGGATTCCTACGGACCCAGACCGAAACACCGAGCCAACCGAAGGTTGGTCTTTCACAAGACCCTCTTGATACCCGCCTGTTTCTTTCTTGCGTCACCGATACCCCGAACCGCGACTCGCGTTTCTTTTCTTTGTTCAATCTGTTCAGTCTTTGAGAAATCCCTCAAGCATGGGCCGGCGCTTCGTGGTCGTTTTTGTGCTTAAGCCAAGCCACTCGCCAGGTTCCGGAAACCCCGGTTTCCTTTCAACATCTATGTCACCCCTGGATTGCACCATCGTACAACTATTGTCTGGTCGCATCGCTCGGAGTCTCTTTTTGCTCTTTTCAACATATTCCCCAATAGCGCTACCCGAGCTACTACTTACTAGCCGGTACCAATGCATTGCAAGCTTGGGTTTCCCTAGCTGGATTCCAGATCCAAATCTTTTCCATTGTAGCTTACTGTATTACTGTGTCTTGAATTGTATTAGGTGCTTGAGTGGCGAATGTCGAATGTCACACCGTTGGGTAGTAGTGGTAGCCGCGGGTAAGCGAAGACACAAAACCGCCTCATGGATCACGAATCAGAGGGCCAGGTGGACTCGGCTGTCACTGTCACGTTGTAAGAAAGAATTTGACTGAAAAACTCAATTGACATTGCTGACTTCACTTTGCACACCGAAACCTCAGCCTTCACCGGAATAACGCAATTCAGTTAGTTTTCAGATTTTCAGTACCTGAATTTGACTCATCGGTGGATCCTGCCCAGGTGGTGTCAAAGACCTCGCTCTTTGTCCGGCCTACAGATCTACCATGGGGTTCGGTGGCAAGCATCATTGGCCAGGATTCTCCAGGGCTGTCGCCGATGATTCTTTGTAAGACTCCATCGTGTACATTCTAGACCGTATCCAGTGTTGTCAGCCTTGAAGTTCGAGTGGAATCTTACCCACATCTGGCCTAACAGATGTCTCGTCGATCCCATGTGCATCAAGGCAGAACTGAAACACCTTGCACTGTATCCAAGTTTTGAAAAATTAGTTGCAGATGCCAACGGAGGACAGCAAAGAGGGAGAATGTTGAGATTTTGATATACAGTACAGCCTACATTAGTCCGATGATCCCTTGCGCACACCGTAGAACTACCCAAGTACGTATGCAGACGGATTTACAAAAGCGGAATCATTCAAGTATTGCGGAGTCTATATGTAGGCTATGTCCACATGAAGATCCTGTCCGAGCAGGCCGGTTTCCAAGAGGCAGAAGAGGATGTATTTGCACAGAAAGTCAGAGCCAATGCCAAGACACAAACTAGATAGGAAAATGGAAACTGGGGTATCAAGAGTCGCGACGCAACTCGGATTCGTTGTGTTGGTCGATCGCGTTTCTACTGCACTGCCAATGCAGAGTGATCGATGAGTGTTGACAAGATATTGCTCTTGTATTTGAGGTGCCTTCAGGGCCGCACGAAGCCAGTGCCCATGGACTGGGGTGTTGACGAGGACCGGATGGCAATTGGAGGCTCACGGGGATGGGAGATTTTGGTCAAGAGCCACTCGATTAGGCGAATCGCTTGTGGATAATCTCTGGATCTTCGTGCCATTCGTCTGCGCTCACCCACATCTGGAAATTGTTAGTTGGCTATAAATCACCGAGGTAGGGATGTGCATACCTTTCTGAACGTGCTCAGGCCGGCAAGAATGCTACCTCCAATCCACGTGGTGTACTTCCGCTCAGCCGGGGCAGAGATGCGGATCTTCATGTCCTCAACTGCCAGCCGCTTGATCTCGCGCATCAACCGATCAGGGAAGTTCTTGCACAGCGTTGAACCACCAGAGAGCACAATGTTGAGATATAGCGATTTACGCAGGTCAAGATCTGTACGGGTGATGGCGTCTTGGACGATTTGGTGCACACCGGGATACTCGAGACCGATGAGCTCGGGATCGAAGAGGATTTCGGGGGCGCGGTAACGTTCTTGACCGATCTTGAGTGTCTTCGTTAGCTGGCTGTAATGTCTGGGCCGGGGCGATCTGGGCGATCTGGCATAAATCACTTACCTTGATCTTGTGCCCATCCGGAAGGGCATAGTCCACTGCTTTCGCATCGGATTTGTGATAGTTGTTCATCCATTCCTTCTCTTCTCGCTTCGGGTCTAGCGATACGTAGCAGACCTTCTCCTTGATCATGCGCACCACCTCCTTCTCAGCACTTGTGTGCAACACGTGGCCGGCCTTCCGTAGCAACAGCTGCATCTGCTCTGTAACATCACGACCGGCGACATCGATTCGTCGAATACTGTTGGGGATGGCGAAGCCCTCGAAAACGGGCACCGCGTGGGAAACACCATCTCCAGAGTCTAGGACCACACCGGTGGTACGACCAGACGCATAGAGAGACAGCACGGCTTGAATGGACATATACAATGCAGGCACATTGAAGGCCTCGAACATGAGCTGGGCCGCAATATCACGGTTTTGGCGTGGGTTCAGTGGCGGTTCAGTGAGCAGGACGGGATGTTCCTCGGGGAGGGTTTTGAGCTCGTTTTCGTAGACGTAGTGCCAAATCGACTCCATATCCTCCCAATTAGTGACGATTCCATGCTCGAGCGGGTATCGAATCTTTAAGAGCCCGCGCAGCTCTTGTGCGCGAGACCCGATGAACGAGTCTCCTTCCAGACCACCGGCCATCACCCGAGGGTGCTTGGGACGTCCAACAAAGGACGGGAAATAACATGATGGAATTTCCTCACCGGCAAAGCCTGCTCGGATCGTTCCGCTGCCATTGTCGATGACAATTGGCACGTTGTGGAGGGTGGCCTCAGCCATTGCGGGGAGTGTGGTCGGAGTTGGAATCGGAGAAGGCGCGGTTGGTTGAGACGGCCTCTCGGCCTGGGATGGCGAGTCAGGAGATCAAAGGGGCGGAGTTTGAGCCGGAGATGGTCGAATGTCGGTGGTTGGCGTTCCTGTCACTGATTCAGGAGTGGACGCGCAGCCGCTCGGGAATTGTCAACAAGGAGCTTGGGCCACTTTGTCCGCTCATAAATCGAACTACTAAACAACACTTGATGAACTTGTACACTGGAAATGCTATCAAATCTGATGTTTCGGTCCATGGATTCGAATGGAAATAATATCTAATCAACGCCATTAAGCCAGGGAGTTGTCCCAAATCATCCATAGCCTATAATGCAGAACAGGGAACTTGGCGTCCTCGCAGACGCTGCTGGATACTTGTCGCTTGGTATAGTCCAGGATGATTGAATCCCCAAGACAGCACATATTTCGAGTGTGTATACGGTTTCATGGCCGTCAGTCCATTTGGGCGAGCGAGCTAAAGCCCGCTGCATTTCTTAATCCAAGAAGCCCAGTTCGTCAGATATGTTCTCACACAGTGCGTCATTTCCAGATCGCGAGGAAAATACCTCGGCCTTCTGCGATTCAGCTTTGGCAATGGCACTCCCTATGTCCCTAGCCTGTTGTCAGCCAATCTGGTCACAAATGGGAGGGAAAGGGTGAGGTTGCTCACTGAATGGTACTGCTGACTGCGTAGTTGTCTTGCTCCAGCACATCGGCAAGTTCCTGCTGGTGATTATCGGCAAGGTCGGGGTTAGGAACCACAACTAAAGGTGTGCCCAAACGAAGTCCTGCCAAAACGGTCCCGCTTCCTGCATGACATTTAGATCTTCGAACGATTCGAAACCCCCAAAGTGTGGGTGAAGGTGAAAAGTCATACCGGCATGGCAGATGATCAAGCCACGCTCTTGTTGAGCTTGCTTCCTTTCTGTGGTCATGATCATTTCTGGTTCTATGCTGGGCTTAAAGTCGAATCCCCCGACGGTGAGCCCATGGTGAGATTTCCCGCTGGCTAGAAAATCGTTGTAGACTTTCTCGCCATCTTTTCCATACTGCAGGAGAAGATGGGTGTAGTGACGCTGTGCCAGGGCTTCCAGAAATGCCGAACTAAGCACCTGCTCGAGTAGTTTTTCGAAGGAAGCCGTCGCTCCGACAGTCACAAAACATAGCTTCATGGCGGAGCCCGGATCAAGTTAACGCGGTAGATATATGAGAGCTCGCAATGGTCATATTTGACGAGTTATGCAAAGGAAACCGTCGAGATGAATGAAATCAAGTAGCTCATACAAGAAGTCATCGTCAATGTATCAGATCACGTGGATGTGAATGACACTAGTCCTTATTGGGTAAGGTGTACGGCGGTGAACCTCGCAAAAGTGAAGTGGAAAACATCGTAGTTACGACCCCGTCCTTGACTCCGCGATATCCGCAACAATGGCTTCAGTAGCTCGGTCACTGGCTCAGCCAGCACGGTTCCTCGCCCGGAGGGGCCCAATTGTCTCTTCCATGCGGTGTTTCTCCGTCTCGCCGCTCAAGCGCGCCCAGGAAGACCCCGTGGTGCCGCCGCCCCCCAAAGAACGCGGCCCAAACGACTATCCCTCCGTGGCCGAGTACTCACCCGACCTTCTGAACAAGGAGGAGCGCTCCATGTATGACCTGATGTCCCCCGAGGAGCGCGCGGCTTTCGACGAAGAAAACCGCCATATGGTTGCCGAATTCAACGATCCCGTGAAGCGCGCCGCAGCCTTCAGTGAGATTGACCAGCTCGTACAACAAATCGACAAGGAAGAAGATATCCGATTCGAAGAAACCCGTTCCCGCCTGAGTGGTTTCTGGGCCGATGGTGAGCCCGATGAACTCGGTCACGTCGAGGATGGAGACGAAGAAATTCACGATGATGAAATGACCACTATGGCACACGCTGAGATCGAATTGCACCGTGAAATGAGAGAATACGCCCGTATCACAGCATGGGACATGCCCATGCTGAGCAGTTAGTTCAATCCCCGTCGATTAGCTTGCGCACCGACTAACCTGGAATCATAGAGCTTGCTGAACCATTTACCCTGCCCCCCGACACCCACATCCTCCGCTTCCGCTACACTACCTTCATGGGTGAAGAGCACCCGGGAGAATCCAAGGTAGTCGTAGAGCTTGCCTCTCAGGATCTGGTCCCCAAGTACCTCACCGAAGCCCAGCGTCAAACATTCCTCAAGCTGGTCGGCGTGCGGTACAACCCCCAAACCGACATCGTCCGCATGGCATGTGCGAAGTACGACCACAGTGCCCAGAACAAGCGCTACTTGGGCGACATTGTGAATTCTTTGATCAAAGAGGCCAAGGAAGGTGATTCCTTCGCCGATATCCCTCTTGACCTCCGCCACCACAAGCCTAAGCACCGAATTCAGTTCCCCGAGGGCTGGAAGATGACCGAAGCCCGCCGCAGCCAATTGGCTGCTCGCCGCCAGGAGCGTCTGACTGCCGAGGCGACACGGGCAGCCCTGGTGGATGGTAGCGCGGTCTTGGCCAATGCTGTCAAGGTACTGCCTTCGCTCAACCCTGCCCTTCAGGCCAAGGCTGAAGAGGAGCGGGGACGTGTTGCCCTGAAGGTCGGTGCTGGCAAGAAAATCGGCCGCCGGTGAGCGATGTCCGTCAACTGTATATTGGGTGCTGGAAAAGCTGTTGTCAGACATTTGCGAGGCGCGGGCGCATTATTCAGGATTTTTGGCATTTTTATTTATTTCGAATGTACTATAGTCACATCGTTACTTGTTCCATTCATTGGCCACTCGCTAATAGACTCTGTTACTGTCCTAAATACATGCTTCCATCCTCGTAGAACAAACATTGGTACGGGGGATGTCTACATTGCCCGCCCGCACATCAAAAAACTCTTAGTGAGAAGATATTTACTCTGGTAAAAAGAACAATTGGAGAAGCTCATGGTGGCTAGCGGAGTAAGCAGTAAGTGAAGCATCTAACCAAAGGGGACCCGCCAAGAACCAAGACCATCGAACCTGGCGGTCTCCACCTCCGATCCTCCAACAAACCTCCGCAATTCATCAGAATCGCCCAGGGATTGGTCCCACCCTATCCGGGGGGCCATCCCTGGGGATTTCCAGATCGATCGTGATCTTCACCAGAGAACGCAACTCCTATCGCCGCACCATTGAAATCATCTAGCGTCACTCTAGCGTCACTGTCGCTGTCGTCGGTCGGAGAACGGAGTCTGCCAAGCCATACGAAATCTAGAGAAAACAACCGAGCCGCACCGATTCTTCTCAACGTGGTCAGCTGTTGGTCTCACACCCTCAGGTAAGATCAGTACCTACCTGCATTTTTTTGTGGTTTTCTTCTTTTCCTCACGTCACCGGAGCAGGGGGCAGGGGAAAGGGGAAATGGGCAAGCGGCAGGACCGCAGTCAATGAACCATGAACCACAATGACGAATCAGGACTGAGATCTCAACCGGGCGTGTTGTCTACCCAGCATGTCTTGTCCGCTATGGTGCGTCCAGCGCAAACCAAAGCAATCGTCTAAACATTAGTGCCGGGGAGGTACTCCCCAAACACCGTCTTGTAGCATCTGTGAGCAGCATCAGTGCTGTCCTCACATGCGTTCTTCAGGATAGGTCCACCCACCGGACCCCATTTAGCTCGGGTTTCATTGACACCGAGTACAACATCCTCATGCGACACCAGGTCCGAAACAGACTGCACATTCGTTCTGCGAGTTTCATCGTCGCTCTCGCTTGAAGAGAATCCCGATGCCTTCCGAGCGCCTCGTTTGAAGGAAATGGGTGTGAAAGGTTCACCAAGGGGGGCTGGAATCTTAACACTGGCTTCCGAAGACCGGTTGGGGGTTTGAGAGAATTTGAGAGTGCTGCCACGGCTCGCTTCGGTACTGAAGTCATCAGCGACCTTGTTGTCACCAGAAAGACTACCGACACCAGCTCCAAACACAGGGTTGAAACCGGCGGCCACTTTTACAATTGAAGTCAGTCTGCTGCTCTCATGTGGACAGGGAAGGGAGGGAAGGGCAAGGGCAGTACCTCCATATGAACCAGACTGGAGAACTCCATGCATCACGGGAACTGGCTCGGTAGGACGACCGCGCTCTGTTTCCATCAGTACGCCGAAAATTCCATGCGAGAACACCATGGGCTTACCAGAAATCTGCTCACCAGCCCATTCGCGAGGAACTTGGGGGCGGGGCGAGTTGACGAATCGACTGCGTGGGGCACGGCCTTTCCAGCCACCAGAACCTCGTCCACTTCCACTTCCACTTCGGCCACCACGGGATGCGTTGAAACTCCCAGCGTGGGGGTTATAACCAGCGGGACCTCGAGGGGGGGTTTGGTACAGCTTGGTGGGACCAGCGGAGGTACCACGTCCATTACCAGGCTCAGCTTCGGCCTTGACAGCGACGACATTGTGCTCAAGAGCACGCACAGGAGTGTTTGCGGGGATCGGGGCGATGGGACCGGGACGACGAGACGCATCAGTTGACCGGTCGAGAGCCAGCACCTCACTGACGATGCTGGGCACACCATACTTCTCTCGATACCAGCGTGGGATATCTCGCAGACCAAGTTTGGCCACGCCTGCAGGGTCCAATGGCATTTCGTGTCGGAACATACATCCTGTGCAGAACGGTCAGTGGAGTTCAAAGTGTATTTCCAACACCACTTGCCTTGCTGGCTGTAATCACACTCTCCGTGACGAATCCAGAAGGAACAGAACTCCTTCTTGTTTGCCTGCGAAGGGGTAAAGAGTCAGCTGTTTGAAAATCAGGATCTCAAGTGGGCAGCTCAAACTTACTCTGCCGGTGGTTGAGTGGACCTGATGTCCAGCAGTCATAGGAACTACCGCAGCCGATGGGTGTAGGCCGGTGTTGGCCGCCGTGACGTTTGGAAGAGGTGCGTTGCTTGCACCAGACTGCCCAGCAGATCGGTCTGTATTGCCTGACAAAGCTGCTGAAGCGATCGAGCGAATGCGTGCAGTGGCACCCTGGTCGTTGAGGATAAGCACCAAGGCCCTGTGAAGTGCCTCGATGCTTTGGTTTCCTTGGAGGTCGTGGTAGATGTGGGCTACCCCTCCAACCCCCAAGGCCTCCTCTCTTGGGTTGGCCAAACCGCAGCTAGTCATGCCCTGTGTGTCAACAGCACTGATCTTCCGAGGAAGATCTTTAACAGTCACCCCCGTGGGGAACTCATCAAGTGGTACAAGGGGAGTGAGTGTCCCGTCAGGACGGGCACAAAAGAAAAGCGCTGGCAAAGGCGCCATCTTGATCGATACCAAGATGGTTTGACGATGCCAGATGAATGAATGATGGTTTAAGGATACGAAGCGAAGATAAGAATGTCCTCTTTATTGCAGAGGGAAGTGGCGAAGTCAAGATTGGAAAGGGTGGGAGAAAAGAAAAGAAAGAAGAAGTCGAGAGAAATCGAGAGGAAAATGAGGCAGCCCTCCACGTCCTGGCCGGAGACAGCTGACTTTTGTTCGGACGACTTATTCACTTGCTCTTCAATTTCATTCACCTTGTGAAAAGAGCACCATGGATTTGATGTCTGCGCATTCAACGGGTACTTTGGAAGGAATGGCAGAGCGAATATCTTTTACAGAAAAGTATCGTTTTACGAGAAATGCAACCATTTTTCTAGCGGTATACAGCGGCTGAAGAGCGCAGGAAGTAACGCCATTATGATTTGAGTAGAGTAACTGCCCTGCAATCAAGGCTGCATCAGACTGCCTGATCTAATTCAGAATTGGGGGATTCTAGAGGCTTTGCTACAGATCCAAGCCTTGGCTTTGTATGGGATACAAAAGAATTCATATAGCGGTAGGTATGGTCCCAAAAAGCAGTGAATGTTGGGCAGTAGCAGTCGATCATGGGGTTCATGATAAGTACTACCTTCGCAGCGCTTATAGAACATTGGTTCTGGCAGGAGACAGGCGCGAGGGTTCTCTTCAACACGAGCAGGCAGTGGAGACAAGGCAAATGGAGCCCTGAAGACCAGTAGCAACAGGGATTATGAAGGTCATGGCTCATACCCTCTCCATAGCAATCATATCACATTGACTGGTAGGCGAAGGTAGAGCACGCGAACTGAAGCCCTGAAGACCCAACGATCGAAACAGAAACGGACTAGAACGAACCCCAAGAGGCCTCGATCGACGCGTCTCTCAACTGAATAAGCGTAGATGTAGGTTACGAGCGGTGCCCTCAACGACCAGTAGACATCAGGAGCGCTTCTGGTCAGTCCGCTAGCTCGATCCAAGCATTTCGGATCTCAAAATGGCCCTGATGCCCGCGAGGGTTGTGCGGTTCGGGTGGGGACGGTTTCGTGGGAAGTATGTCGGCATGGGATGCTATGGATGGCAGAGACAAATCTCGCAGAGTTTGCTCCTCTCTTCGTCAGTATGAAAACCTTTGCCTGGACTGGAAGACCACCTCGTGGAGCAAAACATAGACGCATGTGGTCCAAGGAGTTGATCGGAGCAAGTATTCTGAGTTCCAAGGTTGACAGGTAGCTTCGAACATCACGGGACTGGGAGTGTGAGCTTGCTTGGCAGGCTGGAGAAGATCCACGACCTAGTAAGTTAACAGCTTACATCCTTGAGGATGAGGCAGTGAAGACGTCCATTTCACCAGTATAGATCGAAATATGCTTCCAGGACCCATGGGAAGCCCTTCCAAGCCATGGGCCATGCGTGAGCCTCTAGCACCGAATGACGTCCCTCATTTCCATGGAGACCAATTCCTTCCGCTGCATCAGATACAATTCGAGCGTGTTCGGCGCCGAATGGCTTGGTACGGTTGACAGAATGAGGGTTGGGATTCAAATGAGCATGTGGGTGTCTATGTCAGAAGGTCAGCGATGATAGGAAGCTCTCAACGGTCAAAAGACATCAACTGTCGACGATCCACGCAGTCAAGCTAGTCATTGCCTTGGGTCTTTTCATGGTTAGTTGATGACTGTGCCAAGCAATTGTCCTCACCGTTCGCTCTTGGGACTCTGAGACAACTTTGTGGAGACGAGAAGACATGATCAACATAGGTACCAGTATGAGCTACCCAGGCTTGAAAAGCTCCAAGGCTGCGAGATTGATCCAGCGCCCCGAGACGAATGTGGTGCTGGGAACATGGAGCTCAAATCGTGAGTGTGTTTCAACCGTTCGTTTGTTTGCATCCTTGGGTCATCAAACGACTACGACAGCCAGTCAGACGGCAGCCAGTCAGAATTGACCAGCGGGATCTTTGACCAACCGACGGCATGGAGGGCTGGACTTTGAAGCCCTGAATATTTGAAGAGTATACAACTCCTTGATTCCCATACAATATCTACGACCTCGGAACTGGAACCAGAATTGCTGACACGTTTTTGACACGTATTTCCTTAGATCTCACGAATTCCTACGCTTCCTGAATCATACCCTACTGGAAACTATTTGTTGAGTATGGTTTCAACATGAGCCAATGCGCTGAAGGATTGTTCTCGGGTCCTGGAAACCCCCTTATTGTCATCGATGGCATTGCTCGAGATGCGATGCATCAGCACAGTCCCGACTGGGGTATCTCTGAACCGAGAGAGCTTCAACATTACCACATGGCTATCGAGGGTTCAAAAGCTGCTCCAGCAATTGCAGCAGGCTCTCCAACTTTTCCGGTCGGAGATCCTGTTCGAAGGATGAAACCCTGTGTGATCTGCCTGGTAAGCTCGCTACTATTATGATATACAGGCCCAATCCCGTTGCAGAGGATGACAGAAACTATACCGACAGGGTGCATACGAACTGTCTTTTCCTTGCGATTAAGAGGGCGGCACTTCACGGCAACGAAGGCTAGTATTAACGCGCTATGCCAGCGAACGAATAACGTTGGACAAACCCGCAACTCCCAGCCAAGGGCCCGTGGCGACCTCAGGGGATATGAAAGGTAATCCAGACGCACAATCGAGTCAAGGGCTCTATTGGAGCGGGTGTAGTAGGTTTCTACGAGCATCGTATGGGAGTGCAAATCTACTAGGTACGTCGACTCAGACATATCACACCGTCTTAGGACAATGCTCTAATTCTGGGTATGAAGCATTTTCAACGGCAATTGAACGATGCAAACTGACGTTTCTATAAGCTTGGGCGTGTCGTTTTCATAACTAGTCGATGAGGACCCATGATCCGTACCAGATTTGCTTCAATCTGCCGAGCACAACCCGGAATGAAGCATGTTTGCAATCTCGGGTTGCCCATACAGTTGGAGACAGTGTGGTTCCAGTTTTCCAATCCGACACTCACCATGGCAAGTCCTGCCCGTCATACTTCTCCCAACCCGAAACACGAATGTTCTTGAAGCTACCGTTTTCCCGGGCACCAGCTGTCATGACTATATCCAATACAGCTTCTGCGCCTTGGGCAACAGTTAAGTCGGCATCTTGCCCTCCCATGTCACTTTTCAACCACTGGTAACTTCATTCAGTATTTCGACTCTTTCATTGAAAAGTGTGACTTACCCCAGGGCTCACTGAGAGGAAAATATACCCTTCGTCCTCGTAGGATAGAGCGTACTGCGTCATCAAAGAGTTCAAGGCAGCCTTGCTGATTTTATATGCAGGACAGGGAGCATAGACAGAGTCCCGGGCCAGAGTCAGAGAGCCAAATATGCTGGAGCTACACATGGGATGTGAGTGATCGACACACAAAGCACTTGGGCAGCGCTCAACCATTGGAGGAACTTACATGCTGACCACCTTCTTGATGTTACTAGCTTGCATCAAAGAAAGATAGTGCTGAAGAACATTGTGCGTACCAGTCACGTTGACCGAAAGTTGGTAGTCGAGATCACACCTGGCATCCGTCAGCTCGCACAACCCACTTGAAGAAGAAGATTTAGGTCGTACATTGAAGCAAGCTTTCCAAGAGTCACACTATGCACACCAGCGCAGTTTATCAGGATATCTAGGCTTCCTCCTGCCAGTGCCGACCTGACCTTCTCTGCCGACAGTGCAATCACCTCCTCGTCGGTGAGGTCCAGACATACAAAGACAACGGGGCATTTAGCCGACGTGATGAGTTCCTGGAGCTCTTTGCTGCATTTTCTAGCCGTTGCGACTACCACGCCATCTCGGAGCTCGGAGCGGGAAGCGAGCTGCCTCACCAATTCCAGGCCGAGGCCACGGGAGCTCCCAGTAACGAGGAAGTTGGGCATAAGGGACGATCAAACTTTGACGGCAAAACGTAATACAGGGTTGCTAATTTCTATTCCCTCAGATGATATTAATGGGCGATCTTTATATCGACACCGTCACGGTGAATGTCGGAACACATATCGCATTCTCTCGGACTTCCGAGCCAAAAGGGCAACCAACCGAATATTGGTGCGGGTCCCGTTTCTACATAGTGGACAAGACCCTTCTCATATCGGCTCAAGATTTTTCTAGGGTGCTCTTATGCCCAACTAGTGTAGTTGAGGAGCTGCGTTTTGTGTGGTGGAATGAGCCCTCCAGCTCCACACTCTGGGCAAGGCTCGAGGTGGACGGGTGATTCGGCATCTGAGATATCAAATCATGGATCAAAGAGACATCAAGTTCCTCCGCACGAAGAACGGCAATGAGAGACACCTGTGGAAGTTCTCTCCCCGCCCCACTCTTTATCACCCCTGTATTGTCTACCCTTATGCGCTGCCCTCCGGGTCATAGCCCTCCCATTGTCCTATCTGTGATGTCGAACCGCCACCATGCTCTTCCTATCCATGGATATTTCTAGTACTAGTCATCCCACGTCCCATAGTATGAATAGGTGTCCATTTCTTACCGACAAGCAAATCAAAAGAAAGGGCCCTGGGGGAACCTTGGAAGACGAATATTAAATCGAAATCCATAATCTTGAGCCCTTTGACATTTAAATGTCATAAGTCTCACTGAAATTAAGATCAAATTGGGGGAAATCATCACAGAAAGATGGAAAAAGCATGCTTAAATCGGTAGCAAAGAAAGGCAGTTGCTGAGAATCATTGACTCCTGCTGTAGGACTCAAAGAGACAGGCAGGGAGATGCCTGCTAGTTCTGTTTCGTTATGCCGCGCTTTTTTGGCTACAGCTCCTGCAACGAAAATCGCAATTGTTCATTAATTCGTGAACGAACTTGAGAGCTTTGGTTGCTTCTTGCCAAGTGAGAGATATTTCCTGCAGGGCATTGATGCAGGTCTGCAAACCCACTTGGGGATCGTCAGGGTGATCAGTTGTAAATAGATCATAAGATCGACAGTTAACAACCAACACTGTGCATGCATTGAGCAAGTAATGTATTATCACGAAAGCTGAATACCTCAGGCTGTAGTGAGATTGGTAGATCCGAGAAAGTTTCATAATTTCGAGAGCGTGGATTTTACAGGCCGAAGAGGCGCGATTCGAGAAAGATGTTTCCGTTGACTCGAGGGATTTGGTACAACCGCATGTGAGGATGAACGGGCGGTGCATCAAAATCAGGCAATTGTGATATGCCATTCTGTATTCATCAATCAATGTTATTGTCCCATACCTTTCATGGTACGCGCAGGGAAGAAACATACTCGAGCATTATCAAATGTGGCAATGGATGAGATAGGGAGAGTTTGGCCTCTTTGGGCAATTTCGCTCGCCATTGAATGACTTCCAGTTGATGCTTGTGAACGATCATGCTCACGTTTTTGATGACCAGTGCAGAATCTCTCTCCGCGTCGCTGATTTTGGAGAGCCCATTCCCGAAGTCATATCTGTGACTGAAAAGAGAAAAAGGTTAGTCGACATCCTACTATATTTCCATGAGAAATTTGACGCTTTACATCTCACAAAGAGCCTCATCATTTAATTTCCAAAATTCCATATCCAGGAATCTTCCCGAGGTCCTCCGCACGCTTATCATCTTGGCAAGATTTTCATCCGGTTTAAAAGAGAAGATGAAGATTCAACACCCGCTTGTTGAGGAAGAAAAATCAACATGCAATTCTTTGAAGCCGTTCCCCCCTCGGGGGACAATCTCGTCTATTCACTTTTCGGGTTCCAGGATCAACATCACAACTCCCCTTCCTTCCTCAAGGCCTTGGCACCAAGTTTGAAGCAGGCTGCGTCACATTTCGAAATCCTGACCAGGGATATAGAACAGTCATATTGATGGGTGTCTTTGATTCGAGAGCCAAATTCCTCGAGTGGTGGAATTCACCCTCCTCGCAGCAATGGTGGAAAAGTCTACCATCTACAGGCGGTGTCTGGCGCGAAGTCTTCAACATTTGCGCCTCCCGGTTTCAGTCAGGATTCAGCAACTCAACTCCCAGGGGAGTGGGGAACATCTTCGATCCACAGCCCAGTCAACGTGCCGGATACTGGGGATCTTATAGATCGCGGATTCCTGACTCGGTCCACGATGACTTTCAGCCAAGCTCTTCATTCACATTCTCAAAGAGGCAAAGTTCCTGTGACTCGAAAAAAATAATACCAGGGAGGGTCTCAATACAATTAAGACCAGAGAATATTTGCTTCATGCGAGAAGGCCAGGACTACGACACAGCCCACGTCACAGAGCGGGGGTCCAGAGAACTTCGGGAACTACGAGATATAGCGGATATGTGGTTGGACTTTTTGCAAAAATCATGGGATCGACTCGGGGGTCTCTCCTTCAGAAAATGCTCGGGTGTCTTGGATATAGACCTTGACTCTCTTGAGAATCTGAACCAGTTTCTCGTCTCCGAAAATCATGTCCAAATCGCACTTTTCCAGAGCCTAGGGCATGTGGAACGAATAGCGCGTGACTCGATGAAGCACCTCCGTCTTCATTCGTCAATGACAGAATTGTACTGTCCTATGGGGAAATTTAAGAATGGTGGATGTGGATTTTGGGTGGAGATGGGAATTCTGCATCAAAACGCGGTGGAAGCGGAGTACATCGGCTGCTACGAGGGTACGGGTTTGATGGCCAAGTTCACACATTCGCGCTCAGTACTACACGCCTTCAAGGTCCCGTTCCGATGGCTGTTTTGTCTTGCAGTCTTTTCTTTGTGGATCATAGCTCGTACCAGCTATTAGATAACAATCAATTTGATCAATCCCATCATACCCAGCTATACAAACGGTATCAAGAGCTAGCGAGTATGAATACTGCGTGTGCCTCTTATGGCATGCTTCCAATTTCGATTCAGAAACCAAGGGAACTTTGCAACGGGGGAAAAAAGAAAGATGCACAGAAGGAAAGTTACGACCCGAACGAAATCAAAGTAGTAGATGCATTTGTTATATTGATCGTGGATATCCAAGTATGGTTTTCCTAGAATCTTTGCCAAGTCGTTGATCTCATCGACCAAAATCCGAGGTGGAAGTGCGGAAGTGCGGAAGTGCGGGCTGTCTGAGCCACAAGCAATGGTCTTTGCCTTGATCCAAAATCAACCTAAGAGATGTTATCTGGTGTCTAATAACGCGGGTAAGCTCCAAATTGATAGACAGTCATTATATGCTCATGTCTTTTGCGGTATCTGAGGATATCGTCGCACCTTGGAATGATGATTCCCGAAGTCATGACCGTCACTCTGCTTTCCAAGGCTCTTATCTTCTGATAAGCCGTAGAATACAGAGGGACCGTGGACAGTTTAGCCATCCATGGATGCCAGGACAGATTACACAAGTCGACGTATATAAAGGGGAGACGGTAGCTTAGACAACACAATTTCATGAGCCTGTAGAGCGCACTCGATTCGTATCTAAGAATGTCGGTTTTCCATCTCAAGGGTCGTTCACTTCATGTTGCGCTTCATGTTGCTGCGGGTCTCAATTTTATCCTTTTTGGTTATGACCAGGGGCTTTTGGGTGGAGTCATCAATACTCCTCAATTCATCGAAGCATATGGCCATCAACCAACAGACACCATAATCGGCACCGTATCGTCTATTTACAGCATCGGCGCCTTTTTCGGCGCCGTTTTAGCCGCTTGTTTCGGCCTCCGGACAGGCCGTCGAATTATGCTGATATTGTCCTGCTTTTGCGTGATCTCTGGTAAAGTCCCTTTCTTTCGATCATCGCTGATTACATTGAAAGCCGATGCTGATTGATTTCAGGTGCTGCAATCCAAGCTGCATCTCCCAGTCTGGGAGTAATGATTCCAGGGCGAATCATCACTGGTTTCGGCGTGGGAATCAGTACTTCAACTGTACCCATATGGATTTCAGAGACATCGAACCCAAATCATCGAGGTCGGATGGTGGCAGCTCAGCTTGAGATAGTTCTCACTGGATTCATGTTCTCGTATTGGTTCGACTATGCCATGAGTCATGTTTCTTCTGAGGCATCATTCCGTCTTCCAATGGCATTCCAGGCTATATTTCCGTTGATGGCGCTTTTGATTCTCTTCATCCTGCCGGAGAGTCCACGAGTTCTTTTTTCCTGGGGAAAGTTTGACGAAGATGTCACCGTTCTTGGGAGACTGGTGATTTACATTTCAGTTCAATCATAACTACCGCTTGCTGACCATTGATCGAAATAGCATGATCTTCCTGTGACCGACCCTTGCATCGTATCAGAGAAAGAGCAGATCCTCCACTCCATCGAAGTCGAATCAGAGATAAGCGGCTCGATCTTGAGAACTCTTTTTTGGGACAAGTCTGATATCAAATACCGCCGCTGTGCCATAACCACATTGGTACTGTTCCTCTTGCAGCAATTTGGAGGATGTACATTTATCGGTGTAAGTGATTCAATGACTATCTGAGAAAAAAAAGCCGATCATTAATAGAACTAGTACTACGCACCCATCATCTTCCAAACATCCATCGGCATGTCCACTGAGCTGAGCTCTATCATGTCCTGTGCTATGGCCACAAGCTATGCCGTCGGTGGAATATTCCCAGTGCTTATGATAGATCGCATCGGCCGCCGCAAGATGATGCTCGGGGGCGCAGTTGCCACGTCTGCCGCCTTCATTGCACTGACTGCACTCTGCTCCCAGGCATCAAATTCTACAGCTGTAGGATGGGGTGCTGCAATTATGGTTATTGTTTTCATTCTCATATTCGCCATGACATGGAATGCGCTACCGTGGGTCTACGCTAGTGAATTGATGCCTTTGAACATGCGTCATATCAACGGGGCAATCGGAGCTGGAAGTGAATTCATTTTCCAATTTACTGTTCTCGGTGAGTCCCGAGGTCCCTGTTCTACTTCAATTCGCCCTGTCTCTTGCAGGGTTATACTTGGTATATCTAACTTTCTTTCCGCAGAAATGGCACCGCAT
The DNA here is from genome assembly GCA_911174995.1 of Penicillium olsonii. Taxonomy (NCBI): domain Eukaryota; kingdom Fungi; phylum Ascomycota; class Eurotiomycetes; order Eurotiales; family Aspergillaceae; genus Penicillium; species Penicillium olsonii. The sequence continues at coordinate 2,073,803 of CAJVNO010000022.1, read as the reverse complement.
GCGATTGCCTCCTCGGGATGGAAAATATATATTTTTTTCGCCGTTTTCAATATTCTCATGTTTCCTTTCGTATATTTCTTCTGTCCAGAGACAGCCAAAAAGTCCTTGGAAGAGATAGACTTTATTTACTTGGGCTCTCCTATGGAAGGCCTAGAAAGTGGACAGGAAGGGCCCGCGATAGTCGAGCAGCCTATTGCGACAAAGGGTGAGAACTAGAAAAAGCAAACCCATTTCAAGGTTGATTAGCCGACTGAGATCCAGATTGAGAATTCCCGCAAATTTATACCACCTGGCAGTACCTGGGCATGCGCTGCCTATCAAAGCACGCGATCGTACCTAGTACATGTAAGCTCGATCTCGAGCCCTGGAGGTCCTACCTACCTAGGTATCTAATACCTGGACACCTTTCTACATCGACCGGTAAGAGCTAGAGAATTTTTCCTGACCTAATGTTGCATTTCAAGGGAGCTCATCTATATGTTCCGCTTGCCGATCTAAAGGTATCTACGGCTACTTGTTCCAAGATTGGTTTCAAGGTTTTAGCAGAGGCCAGACTCCAGTGCTTATTTTGATTGTTTGTAACACTACTTCAAGGTTTCCAAGTTTCGTTCGCAGCATTCAGATGTCTTCCAGGGTTAAAAATACCTAGGTATCTGTGTTCCTAGTATTTCTCTAAATACCTGTCTCCCAAATTCGACGAGACTTTTCAAAAATGTAACAAATCATAATTCAGGCCACCAAAGCTATATGTACATTTTCAGTACCCCCGACAAAGGGTGCTGTTGTTTCCCTCGGTCCAGGCTTCACTGCCTACGCATTGGTGGCACCATAGAAGGCTGTCCGGATCATACTTTTGCTTGATGGCTTGAAGCCGGGGGTAATTTGGTCCCCAGAAGGACCACTGCCAGTTCGGTTCATTTCGGTTTGCCTGTGAATGTTAGATATTACACAAAAGAAACAAAAGAAAGCGCTGTGTGGCTCATTCATACCTCATTAAGATAGGCACCGGTGTCAGGTGCTGACTGTCGCAATGCGTATCCTCTCTTAAAAGTCATATCATGGATGGCTTTCTCCCTTATCTCATGTGGAACTGTATCATCCCAACTCTGGGTTGAGATTACATGAACAACAGAGTCGCGCCATGATGGGTTCAAAGAGTTGTCCACGGGAGCTCTGCTCGCTGTCATGGTGCCGGATATGGATGGGATGGACACTCCTTTCTGCGCGATATATTAGAATGACACTCGGGGTTTTTGATAAAGACTATACTTACCCCTGTTAGAGAATCTGGCTCTGAAATTGCCTCCAGAGCCTTAGCGAGAGACTGTGTATCTTGGACTGTTTGTCTGGAAAGGAATCGCGATGTGCGAGCGCTGTGTGTTTTACCTGTGCTTCCATATAGCGGAATGTCCTTCACAAGATCATACCAAGTTGGCGCCCATTGGGAAGTAAATTGTGAGCTCACTGTTGAATTTGCTGATTTCAACATTTTCCGCAATGGCATTAAAAGGCCATCATTCGTTTGATTTCCCGCATTATACTGCAACAAGGCAACGCTGAATGCGGAGCGTGACAACGTATAATACCCATGAACTCCAATGTCCTGTAAACGGGGGAACTCGCCATGCATCTTTGCAACTAGACTGTACCATTCCTTGGAGGATATTCCACTCCGAGGTGAAACATTGACACCGATCAGGGTAGTCGAAGGCATTTTGAACGCCTTAACAGTAACACTGATAATGATACCAAATGTGCTGCCGCCTCCCCCGCGAACAGCCCAGAATAGATCTTCGTTTTGGCAACTGTTGGCTTTCAAAACATCGCCATTTGGTGTCACAATGATCGCCTCGATGATGTTGTCGGCTCCCATTCCGTATATGCCAGTCGCAAGGCCGTGGCCACCACCGGTAGCCCACCCGACCACTCCAACATCCTATAAGAGTCAACCAGATACTCAGTGTAGTAGAAAAGTTCACCTACATTGTTTTGTCCGCCCACAGCAAGGGAATCATGTTTGGCCATCGCTGTAAACAACTCACCATCTTGCACTCCAGCACCCAAGGTAGCTGCCCTGTGTGTGGAGTTGCTTGAACAACTCTTCGGTGCAAACGACTCGTGGTATTGAATATCCTTCATATTGTGCGTCCAGATACTGCTTCCGTCAGTATTGTTTTCCTTGTATAATTTCCCGTGTCAAAGTCCAGGGAGATAAGAATGTGCTACTCACGAGAGGCTTCCAGGGTTGATACTGTGTTCAAGAGTTCATCAATTAGCTTCAGTCTTGCTGATGGCCTTGCAACCGAAATGTAAATCTCACCTTCGTTCTCCGCTGTGTCCGGTGTTCTTGACATTCAATCGCAAGTTCCACTTTTTGGCAAAATGAACAGCGGCTTGAACATCCTCGGCACCAGTCGCGTTGACCACGTACGGAGGATATTTCCCGAGTGAGCATCCATTCTTTCCCGCATTTTTATCACCAGACAAAGTGGTGCCATTAGGAAAGATAGGAGCACAGGCGTTGTCGAAGGATGGATCTCCAACGCTCACGGGATTTCCCGAATGGAACGGCCAAGTGGTCCAGTTTGAACGAACGGTTTCACACAGGTCAGGATTGAAGTTTGGATCACCACGGTAGCAGACTGATGCTACAGGAGTCGTCTTGATAAGACGACCCGAGATCGTTTCGTTCAACGAGGACCATTCAGAGGTTGAGGGCCAGCATGGCATAGAAGGGGCCTTTGTTCGTGTAAGAATATAGTAAGATGGGAGATTTCACAGGCACTTACACATTTGCAGTCTGATAGAGCATTGACTCCACTGCCTAGTAAATATACCGAAGCCAGGAACTGAAGTCTCATGATGAACACAAAGATATCTTGATTGATTTCCCTTTCAATCCAGGTTGCAGGTTGGTCGCTCTTATAAGTCATGACCTACGTCATTTCTTCACTTCCCCAAGAATAGTCACTCATAGTTCTCAATAAAAGATACCCACACACTTCTGCCAAGATTGCTCAATTGAGGCTTCTTCTCGTATTCGTGAAGAAGATCTTCAGGGAAGTTGACTCCAAGTGGAGACAACTGTAAACCTCATACCCGTGGACCCTCGTTTTCCACGGGCGTACCACGGGTGGTTTCACAATACATAGGAATGATACCGGTTTTGTAATTGAAGTTTTTGCAAAACAGCTCTGCCTGCAAGCCCAAGGCTTGGCACCTAAGCCCCACCCGGTGACCCACCTGCGGACGCTAATACCAGTTAGACTGCTGCACTCCTTACTTCGTACCTCCTCTGTAGTGCCTAGCGGATCAAGAAAGCGCCAGACAAATACCGACGGGGGTACGGCGTAGACTCGCCTGAGGCGTGGTGGCGTTTGTAATTTCTTTAATTGTTTGGTCGAGAAACAATAGAATATCATCTCGGGCCATAAGGACTTGGCCACACCATGGGACCTCGAGATTTCATCGACACCGGGTGATTACCTAGGAGTTCGAATGGTATCACTCGACTATGGGAAAGTGTCCGGAGTACTCCGTAGGTACGGAGTACGGGTATACGGGTTATCCTGGGAAGAATGCGAATCCATGGTGGGAGTGGAGCGGAAATGCGGGAATGCCATCTACTCCCAAGGCTCTTGGGGGACCGGCCCAGCCGGATCGAGTTCACGGACTCGGCAACTTTTTTTTGACATTCCAAGACAACCTTCCAAGGTCCACGGGTTGGATGCCATGGAAAAGCATTATGAAGCCGGAGTCTTAGTAAGTTTGCTCCGTACCTAGGTAGAATGTCTCCGGACTTGGTAATCATGTCAAATGAATACGATCGCTTCCATCATTATGCACTCAATTCCATATCCCATGGGATATAAAATTTAGTCCGAATTCTTGGGTGCAAAATTTCGATCCTTGTCATCAGAGAACAACCGTTATCTTTGTACCTTTCCTCCCTACCATATCTGTCAATCCCAACTGGTGATCTATCACAATGCCCAAAGCATACGTCCCCGTCCAAGTTGGTGCCATGAACCTGGCCCAGCGTATTGTCATGGCTCCAATGACGCGATTTCGGGCCGACGATGCTCATGTCCCTCTCCCGATCGTGACAAAGTATTACGCGCAGCGTGCCTCAGTCCCAGGAAGTCTCATTGTCACGGAGGCCACCTTCATCTCAGCTGCTGCTGGCGGGTACGACAACGTGCCCGGAATTTTCAATGATGAACAAATCAAGATGTGGCGTCATATGACCGATGCCGTTCACGCAAAGAGATCCTTCATCGTCCTGCAACTCTGGGCCTTGGGCCGAGCCGCCGATCGCGACGTGTTAGCGCGAGATGGGCACCAAGTGGTGTCCTCTAGCGCAGTCCCAATCTCGGAGGAAAGCCCTACTCCAAAGCCTCTCAGCGAAGTTGAAATCCAGCAATACATTCAAACCTATGCACAGGCCGCCAAGAATGCGATTGAGGCTGGGTTTGACGCGGTCGAAATCCACGGCGCCAACGGATATCTGGTTGATCAATTCCTCCAGGATACCTGCAACAAGCGCACCGATTAATGGGGTGGGAATGTCGAGAACCGATCTCGCTTTGCTCTCGCGGTCACCAAAGCGGTTGCAGACGCCATTGGACCGGAACGCACGGGGATTCGATTGAGCCCTTGGAGCCGCTTCCAGGCAATGCGCATGGACGACCCAGTTCCTCAGTTCACACATCTTGCGCGTGAGCTTTCCAAGCTCAAAATAGCATATGTCCATTTGGTGGAGTCCCGTGTTTCAGGTGCGGGTGATAGTGCCGGTGCGGATCAGCTGATTTCTTTTTGTCGGCGTATCAGAAGGCTAGCCCGGCAATAGTGGCCGGTGGGTATTCCGCCAAAGGTATCGACGAGGCTCTCGAGGTCACCTATGGGGAATATGATGTGCTCGTTGCCATCGGTCGTTATTTTACCTCCAATCCCGACCTGATATATCGCGTCAAGAAGGGGATTCCTTTGTGTCCTTATGAGCGCGACCACCTCTACACTGCGAAGAGTCCGAGGGGCTTCATCGACTATCCTTTCTCGGCAGAATGGGAATGCTCGGAGGCTGAGGCAGAGCTGGCGGAAAAGGATCACGTTCAATCTTGATTGGATTGGTAGGCCAAATTCAGATAGAGAGCAAGAGAGGAAGAGAGGAGGAGAGGAAGAAAGGAGGAATGTTGGGATCAAGCTCTCCAAATGGTTTTGACTTGAGGTCGGACTCGGGAATAAATTCAACTGAATTTCTTGTATCATTACACACTTCGTGCATTGGCCCCGAAAAGTGAGATGAACGTATGAATTTCACCAACTGCTGCTGACTTCATTCGATACGTCTGCCCAGGTGCCCAGGTGACTGGTTCCTGCTAGTAAATTCGCACGCTTCCTCGAAGAGTAAACTTTATCTATAACGGTACTTTCTGAATGGCACATGTACAGTGTATGAGGCTAAAATCGATCCAAAAATAGCCTTGTGCCATAGTCTTTTAATAGAATTACGAAACTTCAAAAGACAGGTAAGGAATATTTCAGTCCTGCTTGAAATTGCAGTACACAAAATTTTCGGATGTTTCGATGTATCTTGACTTTGCCTGCCTTGGCTATCATGTATTGCAAGGCCGCTAGTCTTTTCTCATTTCAACCCCACAACAAAAGAACTGCAGGGACTTTTGCCCTCCGACCACCTGGCCTTGTCACGCATCCCTTCCATTCAACGGGATGTAAGCCTCTTCATCGCCGGTCAAATTTCCACTTTTGAGTCTAGCGACGGCCATGATCAGACTTCCAGGGTGGACGATTGAAAGACAAACAGCGACCAAAAACAACAAAGTTGCATCGAAAATATACATCAGTACCTCTCCGGTGACCATAATTGTTCCTGCGCCAGCCGCAAACTCAATGAATCGGTACAAGCTTCGTATGAAAACAAGCCCGCTCACACAGTACAGAGCCCACATGTGTCGTCTCCAATCCACTGGTAGCTTTGCGGAGATAGCGCTGGGGCTTTTGTGAAGCCGAGAGTGGAACAATGCACTCATAAGGATAAAGCACAAAAACGCAAGTAGTTGGAATGCAAGGCCACCAAGGACCAGATGAATTCCTTTTTCCATTCCGTCGGCATCTCCACTCGCCTGCGCAGCGGATCCCATGATTTGACAGACAAAACTAATGATGTCGATGGCAACATATATTTTTGTCAGCCACTTGGTTCGGATAATCGCGTGGTGTTCACCGTCAAGCGCACGAATGAAGCGACCAAGCGTCATGTAAATACTAGCAGCCAGCAATGGGGCTGACCCAAGAATAAGCATCATCTGTATCAAGTACGGAGTCCCCTCTCGGATATTCTCATGGGACCATGCGCGGCCGTAGTAGCCAAACAACTCGCCTGTGATGTGAGCTTCAGGACCTCGGGAAATTTGATGATAGGCTCTAGCCCGACCAAAGGGGGAACCTACCAATACAACCAAGAACAAACGGAATAAAAAACCATGCTCGCAATCTTATCAAAAGAACGACGTGTACCACTGCCGCAAGTCCAAAGAGGGCGACGAACACCCATCCTGCGGTGGCAGATGGAGTGTACGGATATAAGTCGAAGTCGGCGGTACCGCGAGATAGAAGGGCCGAGGAAGGCATGATGATGTGCGAAAAACGCTGGAGTCAACTGTGAAGCCCTGTAGGACTTCTTGATGTTGAATTATTGGCCAGCTCTCAATGGCGGCAGTGAGACCAACTGAGCGAAGAAGGTATATATGGATATCATGGAAGGTTGTCAATTGCGCAAGCGTGTCTTTTATTTCACGTGTGTTGCACGTAGTAGTAAATCCAATAATAGAGTGGATATTGACCTACTGTAAATCCATTGATCAATTCTTCTCCAGGGATGCTGGGTGCTGATAGACCCGCAACGGACGCTAAAGTACGAAAATTATGCGATTTGCTCAGATCTAGATGCGACCCACATAGCAAGAATTTCAACAGATACGAGTTAACGATAATTATACGATTGGCTGATACTTATTAGACCCACAGCTCTAGTACAGTACATACGCATGGCGATCGTCAACAGTACGCCGTACAGGAGACAACTTTCAATGTTTGCTCCACGTAGCTCGTATGCAAAAAACCAATAGCAGTAACCTTGGAATCCGGGTACAGACCAGTCAGGAAGGTCAACACAGACCCGAAAACCAGAATGACTTTGCCATGTTGTCGCCTAAAAAATACTGATACATACATGGATTAGTACAGAGTGTATACAGTGTGTAATATGTACCTACATAGGTAAGTACCCGTGGACCCCGGGCCTTACCTACATAGGTACTCCGTACTCCGCACAAACATTTCCCCACCGTCACTCAGGCAGAAAGAGAGCGGCTGGGAATTTTTCCTTGATGCCTGAGTTGCTTCATACGAACACGTGAATTGAGATGTTATGAACAAGCACTTGCTTGACAACAGGGTTACTTTGAATAATTTCCGTGACATGGAAGACCCTTCCAGTTGTTTTCCCGAAATGCTGCCCAGGTGTTGACCGTTCGGAAAAGGTCGGTGGATATCCTTGTTTCAAAAGCGCCTATTAGTAATTTTTAACATCGAATACTGTACTAAGATGTATTTCAACAGCTATTGCAGGTCCACCAAGGAATGAAAAGAACCCCTTTGCATCAAGTAACCTTGGTGATTTCCTCATGGGGATAAAGCAGACCAATCGATATCGGCTGCTTCCATAGGCCAGCGCATCCAGCTTTGATAGTTGCTTTCCAATGAGTTGTATATGCCATTCAAAATGTGTTTTCCCCAACCACGAAGAAACCAACAACCCAATGAATCATAAGTGCTCAGGAGCACACTGAAGTTTGCTACTATCAGCAGCGCATGCGGGTTCCTTCGTTGAACTCGGTCAATAAAGTCCTCCTCCATAAGGTACAACCATTGAAAAATCATTTGATGGACTTTGTTGCCATTGTATGATCCGTTCTCGTCGTCACCGTAGGTTGCTTCGTAGTGTCGTTTCAGTCTGGTCAGAGCAACCAGGTAAATCTCAACACAAGTCGCAGGCGCAGTTGAGGCAACAAATGCCGTGAATTCTCGAAAATGGGTTTCCCAATTTACTCTTTTTGTGTTCCCTGAATTCACAACTGGCCCGTCAGCCTTGGGAAACTGTACCCCCGAATTTGGTGATGCGGCAGTATTGGAAGAACTATCTGAGTGTCCCAGCTCCCTGATATGGCGAACGCCACGCAAGAGGGGGAACCAGATCAAAGGCACATCGTCACTAAACAGCAAGTAGTCACCTGGACTAGGACCCCTGGCAAAGACGTACCAGCAAACAAGAAGCGAGGAAATATAGAGAGCCTGGGAACTTTTTTCGTCCAAATGGGCCAAGGATTGTCTGAGCTTCGGTAGGGCGGCGGAGAATTGATTCTCGGCGAAATTAGCATAGTGCGTCTTTTTGCTTTTTTCTGAGGTCAGAAATTGAAGATGGCGGCTTGACAATGCCATGATCAAGTGCATGATGAACGGCTGCTCATTGGCCATTTGCGGAAGTTCAACACGGAACATTTCAGTGGCAGAGGGGTCACTTGACAGGCTCTTGCATGTTGAAATAGAGTAGTGATGGAAAATCTGAAGATGCTCCATGTTGATGGAGCTATCGTCAGCCTTTATGTGGGCGGTGGAGTCGTGGTCTGGGGGTGGCAAAGCTCCCGAGGAGAGAAGCCCAGCTGTGGAGCTCAGGTGTTTGCGAGGTCTTCCAGGCAGCTTCTTGCTTTGTAATGTCATCGGTGATGACCCTAATGCTTGACCATATACGTTGAAAGACGTGAATTCAATCCCATTTGACGGCGCATTTGGGTATTGGCAGGAAACCGAGAACCGATTGCAATTTTGACAACTCGGTTTATGTTCATCACACTAGTAGTTACATTAGTGCCGCTAGATCATAAACAACCAACAAGATATATTGCCAGGTCGATAATTTGTCTCTCCTTTGGAAGTCGCTGGCATTCGGCGGAGGGACACATAAGCACATATGCATCATGGACTGCTTACCTTAATCCGTCTACTTTTACAAACGAGGCACCCATTTCGTGACTTGGTATGTGATCTGCGGCCCCTGGGCGGAATCGGTCCCCGGCTAGCAAAGTTCGACATAGGCGTTGAGGGTTTCTTTTTTGTCAAAGAGTCTGATTCGAATGTAGTGGCTGATTCGTGGGCACACGAGCAGATGTAAGAGGAATGGAGTGGAAATACGAAAATCAGGCGACTGGCGTCATTTGGGTGAGCTGGCGGATTCCGGGAAATGATCGGCGAGAGATCGGCGAATAGCCGGGGCCGTTCGAGCAGTCGTTTTCGAGAACAGAAAGAGTAGAAAAAAGAGAGAAAGAGGAAAGAAAAGTGAAAGTGAAAGATATACGGAGTACAAACACATACACATACACACACTGTATTGGTACAGTGTATTCGGAAATCAGGGTCAGGTGATTTTTGAGAGCAAGAGGTCACGTGATCCTTTCCTGTTTCCAGCCTTGGAAGTTTGCACACTCCGTACAGTCCATAGATCTAGCCCCCTCTATCTGCTTTCAGCGAGCCTTCTCACGCGAGTTTCTTCATACCATAGGGTCTTATACGTAGATCCTTCTCATTGTCGAATGTAGGAATCTTGGATGTTCCCCTCCAAATAGACTTCCGCAGCGGCCCACAAAGCCCAGAGCCCAACCCAGCCCAGCCCACTATGTAATGGGTTGGGTTTCGGGCCGGGACCTCGGGCCCATTGATGGGCTCTGGGCTCAGGGGGCCCATTGGGCCTCAAACATTACAAACATGCCAAGAATTGGTCTTTTCACAAATAATGCAGATCTTAGCAGTATCCTCAAGTATGAAAGTACTACACTTTTGGACTAATAACCTCAATGTATCTTTAAAAAAAGGCGTTTATAGAAGGGATAATGATAGGAAAGAAAGCGAGAAAGAGATAGATATAAATTTAAAAGCTTTAGACCACAGTAATATCTAAGTAGATGAGTTCGCGAGGCTCTTCTGATTATAGTGCGAATATATGTATTTGCACTATAGTCGATTGTAAGATTACAAGGTAGAACAATCGTACATAAAACCTATTAATCTGCAGAATTATGTATGCCAAGACCATGTTTATGCATAGAAATGAGTTTTTTTGGGCTTTTCTGGGGGCCCATTGGGGGCCCATTAGTGGGCTCTGGGCTGGGTTGGGCTCTGGGCCGGGACCTCGGGTCCAATCCGGCCCATTGCGGAAGTCTACCTCCAAAGTTCAAGTTCTTGATCTATGGCCGATTCCCCCATTGTGCCCAGGTGGTCTCGTGGCCTACAGAGTACTACTCATGGAGCAATGCCAGAGAGAAATGGGAGAGAAGGGGGTAAATCTACAATCAAAGATCCACAAGCACAAAATTGATATCATATGGATCACTTCCAACCATGTCGCGACCCGCGACTTAGGCGTAACAACCAAAAGAACAGATAATCTCTCTTCAAACTCTTTACAAGGCTCTCAAATATACTCCGCCAGCTCCCCTCGCGTGTTTCCATAAATCAAATCTGGGATTTTCCAGACATGCCCTTCGATCTTCACGTGTGTCAATCTGGCTATTCGGCATGATGATTCGCCCCGACTTTGGCTTGCTCAGCATTTTCCTCAATTTGAGCGATTGGGGTGAAACGGTAGAGCATATTTTGAGGTAAGACGTGGTCGGTGGGCCTTTGGTAAACAACGTGCTCCTTGCGCCGAGTGTCGACCAGCAGTTGGAAAAGATCAGGGCGGCTGTAATGTCCCACAGGATCGGCAACGCTCTTCGCAAACCCAATCTCTTCCATGTCCAAATCGGCGTAGAGTATTCCTTCCCAGTCGGGCGCCACATCAGGTGTAAGTTTACGTCCGTCGGGCCCGTAGATAGCAGTGAAGCCACCGCCAGTCTGGCTCATGTGTGAGCTACTTTCTTCGCCACTGTCGAACAAGTCAAGGCTTTTCTGGGTGCAGGTTTGAGTGGCAACGATAACGAATGCCTGTGACTCCATGGCGTAGAGCCGATTAGCAATGATTGCCGCCTTTTCGATCCGTTAGTCGAGACTCATGCGTAAAATAATAGGACAGACACACATCAGTACAAAAAGACCAAGGCTCCCATCCGCCGTATTTATGGTTAGTCGGCCAGGCAGCAATGTGGATGTGCTCGTGTTGACTGTAGGTGTGGTATTTCAGCAGAGGCTGCAGATGCTCCCAACATTGCAATCCACCGATGTTGCCCAGGCGAGTCGGCGCTACGTTTCGAATTGAGTCTCCTGGAACACACCGTGAGCGTGGCAATGAGGATGAGTCCCAGGATTACATACCACTGCCCTCCCCGAAGAGGGTTCTCTCCACGTGAGTAGGCTTGGTCTTATGCCGATGTAGCAGAACAGCGCCTGTGGAGTCTAGGAGTGTCTGAGCCATGTACAAAGTGCCCTGGATCTTCTCCACGAATCCAAACATAATATGGATCTTGTTGTCTGCGCAAGCTTGCTGGATTCGCTTAAACTCGGGAGAGTCGATCTCCATACTGCTTTGATAGTATCTCTTGCACAGCGAAGTCTGTCGTACATTAGCAACGACTGCGAATAACCATCTGGCAGAATGCTTACATTTTGCTTGTAGCCATAACTCCAGAGGAATCCCGGGTAGCCGGGAATCCAGCATTCAGAGAACGCGATTAGCTCTGCACCATTTTCGGCGGCTTCTTTAATCAGCTCTACTGATTTCCGAATACCCCCTTCAAGGTCTAGCCATGCCGGCTCGACTTGAGGAACGGCAACCTTGAAAACTCCTTTGGGGACGGGCATCTCTGCTGTAGAGCACTCGTTTTGATCTGGACCGTGTTGGGCTTGTCGAATTCTCTATACTCATGCACCTGTATTTATACATACTTATATCTATGAAATGATTCAGGAAAATATGTCGGGTATCAAAACGAGCGTGCGGACGTGCGGAAGTGCGGATCATACAGCAGCAACCAATTATAGCTGGCTGAAGTACCTAGCCTCTAGGGACCGTCTTGCACCTCACCATCCCCCTCGCGAAATATGCTGCTTCATGGAACCTTGATCATATATTTAGGGTCTCTTTGGCAAACCCTGCTGTTTCTCCTGCCCGTCGCATCCATGGATGGTAGGTAGTAGGAACCTAGGTACAGAGTACTAGGAGGTGATTTGACGCAGCAAAACTGCTGGCGCACCGCCCATGGTCGTCAACTTGCGTTTTCTGAGTTTCATGCCTAGTAAACCAATACGTTCCTGAGATCATGGCATATGCAGCCGTACACATGAATACATTCAACTTAGAATGCACCTGTCGACTTCATGGTAGCCATACGATTTGCCCGAGCACGCTGAACTAGAGGAAAGATGAATTGCTCTAAACCAGATTAAACCAATCAGAGGATTGTCTGGTGGCAATGAAGAACATACAGATAACATAAAGGTGCTCCAGGGCTTCAGCCATTGATTACCTAGTACCTAGTAGGTTGCTGGTCCGCCGAGTCCGAGGTCGTTTCATTCACAGGAATCGTTAATGGTCAATAGAGCTAGGCTCAGCTAGCTACAAAAAGAGCGTAAGATATGTAGAGCGTAAGAATCTAATTATTTTGCTTTAGAAACCCAACACCCCAGGTTCCCCGGACATTGACCTGTATGAGCCAGATCAACGTCGTCGCTGGCTTCCACTGATATCAGCCAGAAATGACCACGGTGAGATGGCCAGGTAGGTCAGACGCCGAGGTTTTTTGCTGGTGAGTTGTGATGCACCTCATTCTTCCTCTTTTTTGGGCACAGTTTCTGTCTCCTCGGATTTGAGCTCGACTTTTTTCTTCTCTTGTTGCTCTGACTGCTTGCCTTGCGCTTTTCTCTTGGTTCTATCTCTGCGCTTGCGTCCCCCCAAACGCCGTTCGATTATTCTCCTAATTCCAGACTTGATTTCTCGCTTTGGCTGTGACTTTGGCTTTGTTCTTTTCAGTTTCTTTTCCTCTGGAATTTCCGCTATAGGCTTGGTCTCCCGTTGTTTTTCTTTCCGCTCTTCGGGGATAGCGTCCAGAGAGATTTTGAGTTTGTCTTCTGATTTGACCGAGATTTCTGGAGATTGCTTCATCTGCAAGCCACCCAGGCCGACCTGAGCTCTGTTTTTGATCTCTATTTCCTCAGTCTTCAATGTCTGAGCCGGCTCAGTAGGGAGAGACCCCGACGAGTCACAGTTGACAGGATCATATTGCGCAATTTCCGAGAGTCTTTTCTTGTCTGTATCTGTGGCTGGGCTCTTAAGCCTTTCCATCCGCTTTTGTCGCTTTGTATTGAGCCTGTGCTTGTTATTCAGGCGGTATGCTCGATGGTATGCTCTGACGTTTCCCTTGTTCTTTTGCCGAGACAATTGCCATTTCTCTCTCTTCTTTCGCGTGATTAGGCTGGCTATTGACAGAGGACTGCTTTCCTGAGAGCCACTCGGATCGAATTGGTATTGGGGCTCAATCTCTTCCGTCTTTGAAGCAGATAGCGACTGAATTGGAGGATTGATGCTGTCTCTGATCTTCTGGCGATACTCTCGTCTTCGTTCTCGGATCTTTTCTCTGTTCTTCTGGCGATACTCTCGCTGATACTCTCGTATCCGTTCTCGGGTCTTGTGCTGATACTCTCGCATTCGTTCTCGGATCTTTTCTCTGTTCTTCTGCTGATACTCTCGCATATACTCTTGCTTTCGTTTTCGGACCTTTTCTCTGTGGCGATACTCTCGCTGATAGTCTCGTCTTCGTTCTCGGATCTTTTCTCTGTTCTTCTGCTGATACTTTCGCTGATACTCTCGTTGTTGTTTTTGGATCTTTTCTCTGTTCTTCTGATAGTACTTTTGTTTATACTCTCGTTGTTGTTTTCGGATCTTCTCTCTGTTCTTCTGGTAATATTCTTGCGATCGGGTTTGGGTCCCATTTTGGTCAGTGACTCTCTGGGGACCGATTAGATCACTCTGAGCTGTGTGCTTGGTTTCTTCGATCCCCGAATCCGAGAGCGGACCAGCAACTAGAGAGGGAAATTCGTCTTTGGTTGACTGGAGCGAATCATTGACTTTGTCTCTCTTTTTCCGAGCGTTTTCTCGATTCTTTGCATTGAGTCTGTCTTTGTTTTTCAGGCGCCACTTCCGACTGGACTCGTTTCTCTTTCGTTTCCTGATTTGGTCGGGAGTTTCCAATGGCTCAGTCTGGGAATCATTTCCCTGGGAGCCACTCAGGCTAGGCGGAGCAGTGTTCTCAACTTTCTCAATCTTGAGAGGCGAAAGCGGTTTAGTGAGAGGTGGACTTTCACTCTTGATCGGTTGGAGGCCAGCATTTTCATTCTTTGTGGTGGGTAGGGAATCAGGATCTTGCTTCTTAGTCTCGATTGAAGCCTTGTCTATGGCATTAATATAGTTATCAGTATCTGCGGTATGACATGTTGTAATTGGCCTGGGACAATGTTGCAAGCTCACCTGGCTCATCTTCGATTTTGGTGGTGTCACTGGGGACATGTGTACCCTTGTCTTTCATTGAAAGCTTCGACAGTTTCTCCATGGAATGGGAAATCGTCTGCATATGTGTGTCAGGTTCTTGCTTCATTGTCTTCAAAGCCTCTGTTAGCTCCGCTATCTGGTCATCTTCTTTTTTAGGCTCCATGATGAATCAGATTGGGCTTGATGGATATGAAGATGGATGGCGGATGAAGTGTGAAGCGTGGATGATTGGAGCACAGGGTATGATTGCTTCCTTTTATACCTGGGCGGGCTTGTGCAATCGTTCCACCAGATTGCTGTGTAGTGATTGCACACCATGTGCAGTATTGGGTGTCTATTCAATTGGAGGTCTGGTTTGCCTTTCAGTAGCTTGGCTTTCATACCTACTGAAGCATATAGCCGTGGTTTTTGCAAGATTCTCGCGACCATGCCTGTTGGTAGCTTCATAGCTTGTATACCTCAATCTCAGCCGTGATTTGTTTCAACTTCTCTCACTCATCGATATGACTGGAAGACACAAATCCACGCTCATGATTCTTCTCTTTTTCTTCTCTTTTCTCGAATTCTTTTTTTCATTTTCAATATTCAAAGTAATCAGAATGGGTATCTTTCGCTTTAAAACGCCAGATCTCGGCCCCTCCCCTCCTTCGACAATGGCCCGTTGCACGCCCTTCACACATACATAAAATAAGCATCCACAAGTCGATCATACTTGCATCATTAGGTCAAATCAACCACACCTTCCATCACGCCATCATCCACACCACTGTTCACATCGTTATCCAGACCAATATGCTCACCATCGATCCTCGCTGCATCAACCTGGGGCGAAGCCACTAACTGCGCACTCACTTGGGCAGCTACTGCTTTTCTGCGCTCGAGGTTCTGATTGCTGGTGATGCATGTTTGCAGGTACCGTCGGGCGATAGCGACCAAGCGGGGGTCCTCTGTGCTCAGATCTAGGGCTTGAAGCATTTGCTGAACGTGCGCCGTCGATTGCAGGTGGGGGCACGACCGTCGGTATCCGTAGTGGGCCAGTCCGCATAGAGGGCACAGTTCGGGCCCTGCAAGTCGAAGGGGGCAGCTTCCGGCTACGTGGTTCTGCTGGCAGGCTTGGCATGGTTGCAAAAGGTCGTTGGCGCCATCAAGGTCACCCTGGGGGGAAAGGGGAAGTGGCAACTCAACGCGACGGAAGCGGCGTGTAGCTGTAGAATAGAGCATGTCAGTAGGTTGTATTTCAAGACGCCACAGAGTAGACCGCAGTAAGTCAAGGTATGCAGAAGAGAAGAGTTGTATCTGAAAAGAACATTTTCTTACCTAGCTGACTTTCATCCACCTCTGGCGCGAGGAAGTTGCGCGCATCCATAACGTTGAGATAATCTTGCTTTCCAGTGGTGTCAAGGTCCGATTGATCTCTCGTGAATTCGCTTTCATTGTCCGACTCGCTTTGGGCGGCCTCGCCATCAGGTTCTTGGTAGTCTTGGTCGGGCACGATCTTGCGCATCTTGGCCATGGGTGATGCTGTGGGGCTGAGTTCAGGGTCGTCGTCGTCACCCATTTTAGTGTTGTAGCTGATAGTGGGGCGCTTGCGTTTTCCACGGCCAAGACCTTCGTCCTGGCGGCTAAGGTGCTCTTTTGCTTCACGCTCACGTTCGTCCAAGATTTTTTGCCATGCCGAGATATCCACTGGTGCCTCTTCTGTTTCGACCACTTCTTCGAGGCTGTCGCGATCCATCTGCCAAACACGAGCGAAGTTGAATTGGTTTTGGTTATTGGAGTTCGAGTCGTCACCGTTCGTGATGACCTCTGCTTGCTCCGCCTGACTTCGGTCTAGCAGCTTTTCAATCGCCGGAATATCGTACTTGATATCCGCAGAATCGTCATCGTTGAATAGGGCTTGCGCACCATGCTGGAGAATGGACTCTAGGTCCTCCTCATCCTCGTCTGCTTCCATCCGATCAATGAGGACGTGGTCCAGAGCCAGTTTGGTCTTTCCCTTCTGCATGATCTTTTCCTCGACTGATGCGCGAACAACCAGATGGAATACCAAAACCGTGTTCTTCTGCCCGATACGATGGGCACGCGACAACGCTTGCATGTCTTGCTTCGGGTTGAAGTCCGGGTCCATGATGATAACTGTATCTGCAGTGGCGAGGTTGATTCCCACACCACCCGACCGCGTCGAGAGCAAGAAGGCAAAAACGGGCGAATTGGGCGCGTTGAACTCGTCGATTTGCTTCTGTTTCTCTGCCGACGACAGTTGTCCATCCAAACGGCAAAACTGGAGCCCGACCCCACCCAGGAAATCCTCAACAATATCGAGATTCTCCAAGAATTGGCTGAAAATCAGGACGCGGTGGCCTCTCTGCTGCAGCTGAGGCAACATCAGATTCAAGAGTTGGAGTTTGCCGGAAGCTTCAACCAAACGTTGATGAGCAAGAGCAAGATCGCGTGTCTGTTCCTCAATGTTACGGTTGTAAATGAACGGATGACATAGACACTTTCTCAGCTGAATCAGGATGTTATTCAGATTGTGGCGATCCTTCTTGTTCATCTGTCCCTTGTGCTTTTTCAAAATAGTTTGGATAAGCATGGGATTTTTCTCCAGAATCGATCTGTACAGCTTCTTTTGCACGACAGACATCGAGACCGGGATAATGATCTGCACCATCGGAGGCAAAAATGGCAGAACTTCAGCCTTAGTGCGGCGCAGGAAGCATGGCCGGATCATGTCATGCAGTTCGCGGATTTCCTCCTTTGTGAGGTGCGCATTGCCGTACTGCTCTTCCAGCTTTTCGGCGTCCTTCGTGGGATCAAGGAATTGGATCAAGTTGAACAGTTCACGGATGTTGTTTTGAAGCGGAGTGCCCGTGAGTAGAAGTTTGAATCCAAATTTCATTCGGCGAAGACGACCGTACAACAGAGACTGGTCATTTTTCAGTCGTTGTCCTTCATCAACGATCAGCGCAGCCCAGTGAACTCTGCCAAGGACTCTGGCGGCTGAAGCATCGGACATGCTCTCGTACGATACAATCACCACGTGGCAGCACAATTCGCCGTTATGGAACATTTCATGTTTCTCGACCATTTGTCGAGCCCAGGCACTACCGAAATAGGCGACAACGCGCATCTCTGGCGCCCATTTCTTGATTTCTCGGCGCCAGTTTGGCACTGTCGAGTTGGGAACGACAATCAGGAATGGGAAACACTGGTGATTCTCCATCATGGCCGACAAAAGAGCAATGACCTGAAGAGTCTTTCCTAGACCCATGTCATCTGCTAGAATAGCGTTTCTCCTTTGGAAGTACATGTAGTACATCCAATTCACACCATCCAGCTGATATTCCATCAGCTTTCCTCCGGTCACCATCTTAGGCTGAGATTTGAGAACCAGTTCTTTTTCAAAGTCCTTTTCGCGAGCGGCTTTCAATCGCTCTTGAAGGGCTTTATATTTCGGTGGTTGGATACTTTCCGCGAACACCTTGTCAGCGAGTGCGTTTTTGAAAGCTTCCCATCTAGCAACATCGGTTTGTGCCGGTGGAAACTCCCACAATGTCTCCTCATAAGGCAGTCCTTGGAACTTGACAAAGACACGCTCGACCAACTCTGGGTTGGCGCGTTCCTCCGCAGATTCTGGCTCGCGGGTGTACTCGACATCGAATACGATGTCAATTCGGAGATTTTCTTCCGGAACAGCTTCTTCGATCGTCCAGATTGGTTTGTTGGCTTTGGGCGATTTGAGGAATGTTTGGAACATCGCAGCATGAGCCATGCACCATACCCAGTCCCCAGGCATCCAAACGACATGGAAATAAGACTTTTTGGCCCACTTGACGAGATACTCTTTCTCGATCTCTGGTACCAATTCAACCAGCCCAGGCACGACCTTGACGTCGGTTTTCGGCCGCCACGCAACGATGACCCCGATCGGAAGGATCTCGTCCGGAAGATTGGAGCAATCGGAGCAATGCCAATACTCAGGGCGTATTTCGGAGCGATCTGCTTCAGGAGTCGGCAGAATATGTTCGATGTGGAAAGCGCGCTTGCAGCGGGTACACCGAGTAAGAACATTGTCGATGTTGTTCACGCGAGACATTTCTACTTCTGTTGTCGGGTCTATGCCACCGTTCTCCTCGCGCAGTTGCTGTTCTTCTTGGGCGGTATAAGAATCTCGTAGGGGCGTTGACATGGGCCCTGCTTCTTTGCAGACAGCACAATGGCCCAAGTGAGGCAAGATATCGTGATCTCGGTGTTTGATTCCCAGGCATCTGGAACATTGGAGAATGAAGTTATCAGCTCCAACCTTGGTGACCAAGTGTTTTCGCGCGGCTCGAGTTCCAAGACATTCCCGATGGTATGATGAAGTACAACCTTGGCAGTAAACCAATGTTTCTTCCCTGGAGCTTTCATCCTCCCACCTCTCACAAGAGAAACATTTTGAGGAATGAGCTTCCCTGAAAGGATCGTCTTCTGGCAGCTCAACGAATTGCTCCTTCGCCCCGGAGAACTTCTTCTTTGGGGCCACGACTTCGACCTCTGACATCTCGTCATCTTCCATTCGCTCTTTGAAATTGTATTTGGCGGCTTTTTTCAGGCGAGTTGAGACTCTGGTTCCTCTCTCCGAGGCAAGAGATTCTTCCGATGACTCACGGGTACGTCGTCTTTTGTTCTTCTGGGCGCCTCGCCTGAGATGGCGACGTCTGTTTGGACGAACATCTTCCGAATCAGTGCTAGGGGCAGGGCTTGACTCGATGTTCTCCAGTTCCTCGGAGCTAGAAGAATCCTGAACAACCTTCTCATTGTTGCGAGTTGATCTCGTGCTGAAGAAATGACTGAAGGATGCTCCCGAGATCCCAAGGCGCCGCTGGCGGTTTCTCGCAATACCGATTTGCCGAGTCACGCTATCATCTACATCATCCGCTCCGTCGCCACTGGTGTGGATGAGGTGTGGTTTGGGGTCCAGGTTCATCGATAGAGGGTCAGGGCTCTGTGAGCCATCGAGAAAGTCGCGGAGTACATGTGGGCCGTTCTTCAACTTGAGCAGTTGCTTCGCAGTGAACTAATAAGATTCGCGGTTAGCTAATGTACAGACAGCGGGGTTTTATGCCGGCTCATTGCTCTCACTCACAGTTGTACGTTCGCCGCTCTTCAATCGAACAATGAGCTTTGGCTCATACATGTCAACTGCCAGAATGGATAATGCTTCAAAACGGCCTGGCAGGTAGTCGTAGTCCTCTGGGTTTGCGATTTTTGGGACAATAATCTCGAAGGATGTGTTGACATTGTCGGGGTTCTTGTCAGGCTCTTCGGAGCCGTTGATATTCATGGAAGAGGTTTTCGAGCGTGAAGCACCCTCAGAAGGGTCGAACGATTGCTGTGATATGGCTGCGCCTGGATCTAGATCGACCTGAGCCATATCAGAGACACCGGCATTGTCCTCAAAGTCAGACATGATGACTGTTGATGCAACTGGCAAGTGGGAGGAGCAGCAAAAGCCGGGCTGTGGATGCACCGCTAATGCGGCTCCTGCAGCTGAGGCTCAAATTGGACACGGATCAAGTGGGAAAAATCGAGTTGACGAAGGCTGGATGAATCTCAAATGACGGAATGTTAATGGATTCACCGGGTAAACGACTGATGAAATGGGGGTGTGTAGCTAGGCCCATGAAGGTAGATCAATTGTGAAGTGAGATGTCTCAGAAAGGAGAGTGATGGAGATTTCCATTCACGAGTATGGATACTCGTTTGGGAAAACGCGAAGCTCAACACCGCGCGTGGGCGATAAGACGCGCCGATAACGGAACAACCATAATCCGATGATCAATTTCTCCAGCGATCAAGCAAGAATGTCAATACTCCGGTGGATTTCGAGATGATGCTCAATACTATCTCGAGGACAAATCCTCGTCTTTCAAGGGCACTTATCTCCTACCACTTGTCATCGACAATCCGAAATGCCTCGTTAAACTCAGCCATTGGGCAGGGAATTCGGAGATCTCAGAACTTTGAGCGAGATGATCGTCGAGGCAACAGCTCCCCAAGACGTGAACGACAATACGACAGATCCAACGGTCCAAGCTCTACTAAAACCTTCCGTCCCGATCACGCAGACCGACAATACGGCAAACCCGATGCGTCAAGCTCCAGGCAACCTTTTCGCAATCGCAGCGAATCTCATGGGGAGCGAGACGACAGGCGGGAACGAACCTGGGGAAAACAGTCAGGTGAATTAAGTTCAAAACCGCATAGCCGCCGAGACGAACAATGGCCTGGCAACGACTCTGGGCCCTTCAGACGTGACCGTCCCCAGAGACCCCAAAGGTTCCAATACGACGAGGACGAATTCATTCGCTCTGGTAACTTCCGCGCGCTACCGCAAGAGCATCAATCACGATTCTCACCGAGATCCCAGGATACTCAGTTCTCGCGGCCGGGCAGAGAAAGGCCTCGAAGAGAGGAAGAATCGAAGGAGAAACCATCGAAATCCAGAGCCCATCGGGTTACGGACAGTGTGCCTGAGCGTGTGAAAGAGAACGTCAAGGTTCCCGATACGATTCCTTATACAACCCCAGCATCGGAATTCATCTACGGTACCAGCGCGGTGGAAGCCGCGCTACGCTGCAGTCGCCGTCAATTGTACAAGCTCTACGTTTACCAGGGAGCGGAGGAAGAGCTTAACGCTGCCAAGGTCACAATCCGGAAACTGGCCTTGTCAAAGAACATCACTGTCAAGATGGCGTTTGCTGGATGGGATCGACTGATGGATAAGATGAGTGCCGGGCGGCCCCACAATGGATGCATTCTGGAAGCCTCACCCTTGCCCAAACTGCCCGTGCGTGGATTCCATGCAGTGCCATCTATATCCGAGGACTATTTCCGAGCTGAGCTTGCCCCTCAGTCTCGGGAAGAAGCCGCGGTAAACGGTACGGATGATCGTATCCCGATCCATCACCCATCCCCGCCCTTGCGTGAGGATGAGCCCCATCGCTACCCCGTTGCGTTGCTGCTAGATGGCGTTGTGGATCCGGGGAATATGGGTGCTATCATCCGATCCTCGTACTTCTTGGGAATTGATGCTATTGTTCTCGCTGGCCGCAACTCGGCACCTTTGTCTCCGGTCACTATCAAGGCATCTGCAGGTGCCGCCGAGAATATGCCCATCCTCCACGTGAAGAATGAGATTGATTTCATCGAGCGCTCTCAGGCGAATGGGTGGCGATTCTATGCCGCTGACGCGCCAGGCCCCGACTCGGTATACTTGGACCACATCGCAGCCGAGGGTGAACAGGGCGGAGGCAAACTCCCCATTTCAACCAGCCCTAGCGTTGTGATGATGGGTAGCGAGGGCTCCGGGCTAAGCTCACACATCAAATCACACGCTAATGCAACGGTCAGCATTCCTGGCGCTCGTCACAGCCCAGGTCTGGGCGTTGCATCGGACCCTGCCCGCATTGACAGTCTCAACGTCAGTGTGGCGGCTGCACTATTGATGGAGAAATTCCTTCGAACTCCCCTTGCTATGGCTGAGACGGCTAGCAAGAAGAAGACAAAGAGCAAGTCGGAGAGAAAGTCGGAAAGCAAGTCGGAGAAGATGTGGTGATTGATCTACTGTAATTTACATGTACTCTAGCATTTACATACAACCTGTACAATAGCATAGAATGGAGTTGAAGGGTTTGCATTGTTTCATCTCTAATGTTCTTTAGGGTTGCAAGAAGCCCGATGATCGTTGTGAACTAAACTTGCAAATACAGCGATGTCCGGCTCATCCACCAAATCAACTTACCGACACGTCGGAGCTGTGGGGTAAAAGCCCACCACAGCAGACTAAATGGACAGTTCATCCGATCTCGGTTAGAAGATCGCTGCAGCTCATATTTCCGAGACATCGGACATTCGATGACCTTCACCTGCCAACTTTCTCCTCTGCGTTCATAAAGACCCATATCATTCGTCGCCCACACCGATTCTACAAATCCAACTATGTTTCCTGACAAGAATATCCCGACTACGGCGTTTGTTGTGGACAAGCCAGGAGCACCCTTTGTTCTTCAGGATGTCATTCTAGATGAAGTCCGAGCAAATGAGGTACTGGTGGAGATGAAGTATACGGGCCTTTGCCACACGGTATGTATAGATCACTATTTTGGTGACCCGCGTCCAATCTCAAACAACCACGATGAAGAACAGTAGTAATGATATACAGGATATTGTTGTTCAACAAGGTAAATTTCCTGTTGGCGAATTTCCAGCCGTGCTAGGCCACGAAGGCGCTGGCATCGTGCGCCGCGTTGGTGGAGACGTTAGAGACAAGTCCCTCAAAGAAGGCGATCTTGTCTTCCTGAGCTTCACCCCCTGCAGTAAAGATACATGTTCACCATGCAGTGAAGGTCGACATGGCTTCTGCGGCGAGAATACAGTCATCAATTTCATCGGTGCGCGCGGTCTCCATGCTTCCGATTCACCTATTTCCCTTGCTGGTGGGAAGGGTCCTGTTCGTGGTCAATTCTTCGGCCAATCTTCGATGAGCAAGCTTGCCATCGTTGATGAGCGTTCAATAGTCAAATCTGATCCCGCGTCTGGAGTCACGGTTGAAGATATGGCTTTCTTGGCTCCCTTGGGCTGCGGGTACCTCACCGGCGCTGGTACCGTCTTCAATGTACTCAAGCCAAAGGCTGGGAGTAAGTTCGTCGTGTTTGGAATGGGTGCTGTCGGTCTGGCCGCAATGCTGGCGGCGCGATCTCGAGGCGTCGAAACAGTCATCGCCGTTGATATTGTCGATGCTAAGCTCGAGCTAGCGAAGTCTCTTGGTGCATCGCATACACTGAACACAAAAGGTGTATCTGATATTGCGCAAACTTTACTTGAGATGTTCCCGGATGGCATTGACTGTGTACTCGATACTACTGGCGTTGTGCCTTTGCTCGAGGCCGGTGTAAAAGCACTGGGACATGAAGGCATCCTCGCTATAGTGGGCGTGGCTCCGCTGAATTCCACCATGAAAATCGATCCTTTGGCGCTCATGACTGGCTGCAAGCGTATAGTTGGCGCAATTGAGGGCTGTGCCAATCCTGGTTTGGTGAGCTCGATGCCTCCATCTTCACTCTTCGGATCTGACTAACGCTTTGCTTTGCAGATTGTCCCGGAATTAATTGATCTTTATAAGCAAGGCAAATTCCCTGTCGAAAAGTTTGCTACCATCTACGCCCCAGATGAAATTGAACAAGCTATGTCGGATCTACACTCTGGCAAAGTATGTGGCCTGGCCGCAATCGCTACCTGAATGAATGCTAACTTCTGCCAGGTCATTAAGCCCATCATCAAATGGTAAGACATGTGGACTTAGCGTAACGATCTTGGGATGGAGGGTATACTCACTGCTGGCACAAATCAACCATACAACCTCTGCGGCTGTCCAGGCGATCCATTGTTTGTTTTAGAGATAGCTATCACAGAGAATAAATTGAAAGTGTGGTATAGCTACTTGATCGTGCATGTTAGGCAACTTGGAAGCTCAACTAGAAAAACTCCTAGGTCTACTCTGGAGATGTAGAAAGGTTCTGGTGCAGCTCCTTTCGTTGCACCGCACCGAAACGAAGATTGCCAACATCAAATACCTATGGATGAAGTTAGCCCCCGCAGTGAAGAAGCGAGGTGATCCAGGGACTTACTGCGTAAATGGCCTTTAAGAATGTGTCGCCCAGAATATCCATAGTCATAGACCCACGACTCTGGATTCCGCCGTATACATAGCCAGACTTCGCCGGGGCGAACCCTAAATCCTCTTTCTGCACGACGAACTGTTTGTCGCCAACAGCGAATGATATCACCGAAAGCTTGTCGGCAGTTGTATCGGACGGATATATCCAACCCTGGCTATCATCATCATAAATTGCACCTTCAATGGCATCGTAAATTTCCTGACAAACTTCATCTTCAACCAATGCTAACGTAGTGCCAGTATCAGCAATGGCCTTATTTCCGGGTCGAGAAATTGATTTCCCATTGACAGTCGCCGATGCAGAGTCAAACATCCAGAATCCTTGACTCTTATCAATCGCTGTGTAATGAATGTCTGCCTCAGCAGCCTTGATCGTATCCTGGTCAACATAACCAAAGGTATAAAACGACTCGCCCTTATCAGGCTCATCAGTATCGCGCCACGATCCCAATTTCACGGTGAACAGCTGCGCCGATTTGGGAATATCGGATTGTGAAATCATGTTTTCCACGGGTGTACTGACAGCCTTCGGTTTGACGGTATTGATATTGCCAAAAGCAAGTCCCAGAAGTCCATCTCCGGCGCCTTGTGCGAATTGCGCAGACAAGGAATCGGCTATCTCAATGGCCTGGTCTTTGACGACTAGCCCGCCAATATTGACATTGTCGTTACCAACCAAACCAGAGGCCGAGGAGCCATCGCCATAAGAGATCTTCCAGACCGATTCCTCCTTTTCTTTGTAGGTGCTCGACTTTTTCGGGTCGAAAACAGCGTGGCCTTTATTTTGTGACAGAGTATCAGGCGACAGCTTCGTAGACCAGACCTAGAGAGTACTTAGTTGAGTTGGTCACATCATCACAGCTTCCCAGATATACCTACCCATAAATCAGCCGAGCCAGTATCGAAGTCTAGACTGACTTTCTGCGCAGGTGTGCCGATCTCGATATCAGCGAGATACATGGAGTCATTCTGCACGTCGTCGGCGCCAACCTGCCCCACCTGGTCGTTGTCGGCACTTTTCTTTTGAAGGACTTGTTGCAAACGAGCACGGCCTCCGATGGGCTTGGTGGTAAATGGTCGGCCAGATTGAACCATTGTGTTACCGAATATGTATGGCCCACCTTTGGTCGGGCTGAAGCGATACTTGCGCATGGCATGTAGATATGACTTTGTGCCAGACTTCTGATAGCGAGGGTTTGCCTTGAGCTTGATGCGGGTCGTCATGGTGGATGATGTGAAGTGGTTAGTTCGGCGAGCGCTGGGCGTGGACAGGACATATATATCCCAAGCTCCACCACTTCTTTCAGGTTAAGACTGCCACAGTGTCATGAGATATGTTGTGGGGCATTTGAAACAAGATTTACTCAGGTCTTTCTGAAGTGCGAATAGCCACAACCATTCGCCCTACATTATCAGAGGCGAAGCTTATATTGACATTTCGTCATCGTGAATACGTTGGGGTTAGTGCTGTTTCAAGATCTGCACTGTGATACGGACTCCGGTCTTAGTTGGGCGGGGATGTTGCACGCCACCGCTGCCCAGGTGAGGAACCAGTGCATTCAGGGGCCGGTCCCGAGTCTCAGGGACTTCGGAAGAACCTTGGAAGATAAACAGGAAAATAATTCTATTTTGAACATGGAATTACAGTACATGGTAAATAGCCTAACGCCGAGCCCGACAAACCCCCATATCCAGATGTTCAAGACCATAAACATAATTATCTCTTGCGACTCTTCGACTTAGTCGCAGCGGTACTAGTCGCCCGAGAGCTTGCTGTTGAGGCAGCCTTGCTGCCTCCCTTGGTGGCCTTGACCTGCTTGTTCTGCTGCATCCAAAGTTAGAATAGCCAACGTGAAAGGATATGATTCAAGCACTTACGGCACCGTTCTTGGCCTTCTTCTTGGCCGGAGCTGCGTCTTCAATCTCTTCATCCTCGTCACGATCACGGCCGCGACCCTTGCTATCGCCATTGGTCTCGAATTCCTTGGCCACAGTGTTCAGCAGGGTGGTGCAGCGACGACCAATCTCCACGGGTGTGCGGCTGAGGAAGAACCAGTCGAAGCGGAACAGAGATGATTCATGGATCTCCTCGCGAATTCGCTCATAGAGATCTTCGCCCTCGACACCATACTTGTCCAGCATGACCAAGAGGAAGCGGTCTTCCTCTTCGATGTAGACCTTCTTGTTGGTGGTGGAAACTGTGTAGTTGATCTTGAGCTGCTGGAGAGGCGAGCGATACATTTCCAACTTCTTGCGCAGCATCTTTCGCTGATGGTCGATCTTGCGCACCTTCTCTTCACCCTGATCGATGACCTTGAGGTACTTTGTGTAATCCTGGATTTCAGTGTATCGCTGCCAGAAGACCTTGGCATATTCTTCGATCTCATCCGGCTCCTTGCTATCCACCTCGGTGGCGATGCCGACATAGTCGGTGCGGCCAAACTTGGCAGATCCATTGACGAATTGTTGGAAATCACGTCGGTTCCAGGTTGCGAAACCTTCTTCCGACATGCGGGTCTTCTCGGCTTGCTCCTCTTCGGTCAGGGGTACAGCATTGTCAATCTCCTGTTGCTCAAGGTCTCTCTCGGCCTCTCGCTCGCTAGACTCCTCTTCAGGGCCTTCGGGAAGCTGCGCCTTGTAACCGATTTCCTTGTGGAAATAGGCTGTCTCTTTTTCTTGCAGCTCGTGAAGACCGGGAGGGAAGAATTGCCAGTCGTGGACAGTGATCTGCTTTGGGGCACGAGGAACCTTAGGCTTAGTGTCGGCTGTCCGGCCTCCCGTGGATAAAGTCTGGCGATAGTACTGGTCGATTGAGTAGAACTGCTCCTTGCGCTCACGCTTGGCGGGGTTGATCCAGCTGATTCCAATGTCCTTCTTGCGCTCAGTGAAATCCTTTCCGTTCCACTCGTATGCACTCTCAGATGAGAACTTCTGCAGGTCATCGATGCCAAGGGCTTCATATTTCTTACTGAGCTCAGCAGTTCGTTCTTCACCCTTGCGCAGGATGTCTTCGATGTCATCTATGGTAGTGTCGGCGGCATCGCCAGCATCCGGGTTGGCTAGCTTGTTAGCACCATGTTGAATCATGCCAAGAAGGTCTTCCTTGGAGTTGGTCTTCGCCTGCTGTCCAGCGCGACCTTGCTGGATGACCAGCTGGTCCAGGCGCAATTTTTGGGCTGCACGTTCGAGGACCTTCTCTTCAATAGCATCTTCTGTGACGAATCGGAAGACCTTGACTTGCTTGGTTTGACCGATACGGTGAGCACGATCCATAGCCTGCAGATCGGCCTGGGGGTTCCAATCACTGTCAAACAGAACGACGATGTCGGCAGTAGTCAAGTTAATACCCAAACCACCTGCTCGGGTGGTGAGAAGGAACACGAACTTATCAGACCCGGGCTTGTTGTAGTCGTCAATGGCAGCAATGCGGTCCTCGTGTGCTGTGGTACCATCAATACGACAGTAGTTGTAGTCTCTGAACACACAGTAATCTTCCAGGATATCCAACACACGGCTCATCTGCGAGAAGATAAGCACGCGGCTGCCATCCGCCTTCACACGCTTCAGAAGCTTGTCCAAGATGGCCATCTTTCCAGAGTTGTACACAAGATGCTCGTCAGTGGTATAAGGAGGACCTGGCTCAGCTCCTTCAAACAGGTAAGGGTGATTGCAGCACTTCCGCAGTTGCATAACAATGTTTAGCAGACGGGTCTTGGACTCGCGCTTGCCGGCAGCGCCATTCACAGCGTCGATATCCTTCTCCAAAATCTTCTGATACCACTTCTTCTGCATAGCTGACATACCAACATAAAGGTTGAGTTCCTTCTTGGGGAGCAGACTCTTCTCAACGTCACTCTTCACACGTCGAAGCAAGAATGGGCGCAGAACACGGTGCAGTTGCTGCACAACGGTGTCCTGGTCGGAGTTCTGGTTCGAGAACCATTGATCGAATGCCTCGGAGTCGCCAAAAACATCAGGCAGAAGGAAGTTCAGCAAAGCCCAAAGCTCATGGAGGTTGTTTTGCAAAGGTGTACCGGTGATCAAGAGTCGGTTGCGGGAGTTGAAAAGGCGAATGATCTGGGAGAGAGACGATTCTTCGTTCTTGATGCGATGGGCCTCATCGATGATGATGTACTCCCAGGCAAATTTCTTCAAGTGTGATTTCTCGCGCAAAATCATTTCGTAACTCGTGATGCAGACGTCGAACTCATCTTGGAGCAAGCGTTCATTGATAATCTGTTGACGCTCATCTTTGTTTCCCTGGAGCACCAAGACATCAATGTCGGGTGTCCACCGCGCGAATTCACGTTTCCAGTTATCCAGTGTTGACTTCGGCACAACGACCAAGTGAGGCCCGTTGATATCGCAGATGTATCGGAGGTAGCCCAGGAAAGAGATTGTTTGGAGAGTCTTACCCAGACCCATTTCATCGGCCAGGATACCGGAGATACCATTCTCGTGCAGGGACACGAGCCAGTTCAGACCTGCAACTTGGTAGTCACGCAGTTCACCGTGAATGAAAGCTGGAGATTCACGGAAGATAGTGGTAGTATCGCCGCCATGCTTCTCATCCTGAAGGAGCTCCGCATCCTCTTCTTGCTCGGTCCGGCGGCGGCGTTCGCCGCCAGCACCACCGGAGCGCTTTGATCCTTTCCGGTTCTTCTCGTCCTTCTCTGCGTTTTGTCTGTCGATTTCAGCCATGATTTCCTTGATTTCGGGGTTTGGGTTTGTCTCGATGAAGTGGCGGAAAAGATCTGTAAGGCCAAGGAGGTATCGGAATCGACGAATGGAGTCATCCTCCTGTATTCTGTTAGCACCATAACCAGAGATAACCACAGAGCCTAGCACATACCTTCGTGCTATCCAAGTTGCCATGCTTCTTGCCTAGGATGCTTTTCCTGAGGTTGTTGGCCTCAGATCTCCTCCGACGCCCGTCGGCCGTGTCGCCTGCAACGCTGCTGGCAGTTGTGTTGGGATTTGTGTCGGAGTCCTGCAGATAAGTTAGAATTCATTCCATTACAGCCAAATTCAAGCAGAATAGACCAAGGGATCTGTACCGTGTAGTCTGGGGTGTCCTGGTGGCTCTAGATTGCGACGAAGTGTTAGCATCATCTTGAAGCAATATCGGAAATCCAAGCCCAGATGACAGTTCAAAAGGCCATATGGAATATTGAGCGAGGAGGTCATGACATACCGTCATTGGAGCGTCGGCACTGTCAACGGGCACCAGAGGCACAGTGTCGTCATTTGCGTCGGTCATGGGGGTATCAGCCTGTGAGACAGGGTCGGACGCGAGAGTGGGAGCCATTTGATATTTATCTGAAGCGCACTGCGCGCGGGCCGGGTGGTTTAAAGATCAGATCTCAAAATTGCAACAAAGAGAGTTGCAGCTCGCGACTAATTGAAGCGCGTGAATAGTGAATGCGAGAAGTTCGGATTGGTCAAAGGATGGGGTTTGTTTCTGATTTCAAGAATGATTGCTGAAAAGGTAAGAACCATTCATTGGAGAAAGGCCATGAAAAGACTGGTATTGAGCAAGTCTCGCGCAGGATTGAAGATATTCCAGCGCGCCGAAGAGATAATGGGTCCTGTACACGGGCGGACCGCGTTAGCTTTTTTACATAAGTACTGACTCAGCGCGGGCTCCGGCGCTAGCCTGGCGGCCTGGTGGGCTGTGAAGACTATGGAAATCCTGTCTTAAACACACGACCTTCATTTTAGAGACACAGCCATCTAGGTTGCAGATCTAGCTGCGTCCGTGCCTAATCACTGTGAGAGCGAAGGGGCTTAGAATTCATTTGTTCAATTAAACTAAATAAAAGATAACAGTCGAGCTTGTATGTGTCACTAGATTGAAAGATCTTATCGAAGTCAATGCGACTTTCAAAGAAGGAAGGGTTCTTGGTATGCTCAAAAATCATACATATACAGTGCCCGTGGACACAAATACAAATCGACAGTGCGTGTCGATAGGTAAAATTGGACGTGTCGAAAATAGCGGAAGATTACGTTTTTCCTTCCTTAGGTCATCTCGTTACCGGAGCAAACGGCGGGGCCTGCAAAAGACGATCGGCGAGGAAAGCTCCTTCTGTTCACCCACCTTACTGTTACACCACCTCGGGCTCAAGGACTTGCTTACTTCTTATGCGCTATTTCCGTTTTGGACGCTATCTGTATATTTAGGATTTTGGCCCCCTGAGCCTCATAACACGGACAAGTTGTCACTTGCAACCGAGACTGTCAAAACCTTGATATCCTTTGCTCCTGCCATGGACTCCATGCGATCATTGAACACCTCTTTGCCGAGCTCGACGCCTCGCACACAACCCCCGGAGCAACTTCTTCAGCAGTTCAAGGCAGCGGCCCTGTCCGTCACCAACCTATACAAGAATGCAGTGTGCGAGCAAGCCCAGGCGCGATCAGCTGGATATCAAGAGGCAGTAGAGGATCTACTGCACTTCCTTGACCGCGAGAATCTTGGACTTGGCGATGGAGAGGGGTGGAAGGTCCGACAATGGGCAACGGAGAGGTGTGATGGGACTGCATCCCAGACCAGCGACGAGGATACAGAGACCGACAAGCGGGACCGGAGTACCACACCAACCGCTCCGCGGAAGGAGCCATCCCCCGCCGAGCAAACTCGCCAACCTTCGACCTCGGCTCAAACGCCCACACCCAAGCCTGAACAGTCCACACCCCCCACACAATCCCATGAAACACCCTCACTTGCCACGCCCGCCATCTTCACTTTCTCTGCTGGTCCAGCGTACCCCGAACTCGACATGGATGTGCAATCCGATAACTCCGCTACAACTACGCAAGACGGTGCCCCTGTGAGCGTTTCTGTCATGCCACGCAACACTCGCCCGCACCATCGCCACAACAACCTTGCACGATCAAACCCACGTCCATCCCCACGAGAGTCCCCCGCTAGCATCGGCTCAAAAAGGAAATTTACTTTCCCTGACTTCTTTGACTTATCGGGACTCAACAACGGCCGAGATATGGGCGGAGGAGGGAAACGAGGCCGCTTCACCTAGGGCCCAGGCTCTAGGCTCAGTATACGATATTGACGAAGTGACGAGCATTACCTTCAGAGCGTCATGCAGTTGCTAGGTGGGATACAGGGTGCGAGGGTGCTTTTTTCGGGTGCATAACAAGGAAAGGAATTTGCATATGGTTTTGTTTCTCTTCTTCTTCTTTTTCATTCTCTGGCTTCTTACATGGGGGGTTTCTTGATTACTCTTTTCGTTTTCACTTCCTTTCTCCTTTTCTTGCGTGACTTTCTCCTTACCCTTGTCATATAGCATATAGAAGGATATGCCTTAGGTGATACCCTATACCCGAAGTGGCAATTATCATTGGTTGCAATTACATAGCATTTCAATATCTTACAAAGTTTCCATTTCGTCCTGCAATGTCAACCACTTGGTCTGCGCAAGCCCGGAGTCGATAGCGTGTGGCATGCTCCAAGGTTGTTTGTAGTACAACGTTCAGTTGAATGCTCGCCACAGTCCCATTCCTACCAGAGTTGCTGATATCGAGGCGATTCCGAGTTGGCGTGAACCCATCTTGTATTTCGTAGCACCTTGCATAATCGCTTTCTCTTGTTTGCGCAGGTTGGCCATTCCAGTGTAGTAGCTGTAGACGCCGAGGCCAACGAACGCAGCGGATCCTACGCAGATGCATCAATAAAAATGTAAAGACCGCAAAGGTGGTACTATAAAGTGTAAACATACCCATCACCCGGCAGGACATGCAGTCATCAAACTGGTCCTCGGCCAAAGCCTGCTTGGCATCTTTCAGTTTAACATCGGAGGGAGACATTTTGCATGAAATAGATCCAGGATTCTGTGCAGAGTGAGTAAAATTCAAACGTGCACCAAATCACTTGCCCTCAAACAAGAAGACGGTTGTCGACGTCTCCAAAAAGTTGACAGAAAGCGGGAATCGGCGGCAAAACTGGCAGCTTCACAGCTATGCAATCTACGCCGAGAGGTTCCATCACCAGACAACAGCCACAATGAGCGGCGAGATCGATGCCGTCTACATATATGACGAGCAAAAGTAAGATATCCCGCATCCCCCCACAAGAAAGTCACTAACGCGCTGCTCCTAGCGCCCCTCTCGTTGAACATGTATATCGATCCCGCCCGCCTTCGGCCTCCGCCATCCTGCCCCTCTACCTTGCTCATGCTGCCCCACGCCCTTCCTTGCTGTATATCCCTAGTGCCTCGCCACCGGTGACGGTATTTTCAACGGTAGAGTCAAACCTGTTGTTTCTTGCGATCAGCGAAGTCGACACAGAACCACTGCTTGCGCTAGAGTTCCTACATCGCGTAGTTGACGCGCTAGAGGACTTTGTTGGATCACCGCTGCTTTCAACTAAGATTCAATCAAGTTATGATGTCGTTGCGCAATTGCTCAATGAGATGTGTGACGGGGGAACGGTATGCAATACTGAACCCAACGCCCTGCAAGAAGTCGTTGAAGTTCCCGGGTGGATGGGAAAGCTGCTAGGTGGAATTGGAGTCCCTGGGTAAGTAGACATTGCATTGAATATCGCTGCACTTACTGACGAGATTCTCTCCCATAGTACATCTACACCGACGTTGGGTTCTAGCAATCCCCTTAAACAATCCCTCGCGGCTGCCAGTGCATCTCAAGGACCAGCCATTCCCTGGAGACGGCCCGGAGTACGACACACATCCAATGAGCTATATGTCGATATTATTGAATCTCTGAATGTCACTATGGCTCCTTCGGGGCGATTACTCTCCGCATTGGTCTCCGGGACCATTGCGTTTACCGCAAAGATATCTGGAGTTCCAGACCTGATGTTGTCGTTATCAGCACCGGGTGGCCAGCACGTCCTTGGTCGCAAGATGGAGCTCCCGGTATTTCATCCGTGTGTTCGACTGGCCCGATGGAAAGAACGACCTGGGGAGTTCAGCTTTATACCACCAGACGGAAGATTCATCTTGGCTGGCTACGAGGTGGACCTTCTCCCCATAGACCCTGATCTCGATGAGTCGCCAAGCCATATGGAGAAGGTCTTTTTACCCGCGATTGTTGACATTCGCAAGTCATTAGGGTCATCTGGATCGGAGTTCGAGGTCCGGTTGACTCTGAACACGAACTTCCCTGGTCAAAGCTCATCCTCTCGACCTGGTGCTGGGCGAAACGGATCAGGTAATTCAACGCCATCCTTCCTGGGTGGCGGTGGTGGTAACTCTGCTCCCGTACTGGAAGAAGTTGTTGTCAGTGTACCGATATCCAAATCCGTTCGACATATCACGGACATGCAGGCCAGCCGTGGTGACGCCCAATTCTCCCCTTCAAACGGGCTCCTCGAATGGCGGATTCCTACTGGAAAGGATGCTGGATCGCTTTCCGGGACCGCGACGCTACGCTGTAGTGTCTCAGGCTACCCCTCGGCCGATGACGACCTCGACAGTCCAGATGATGCTGATGAAGACGCCAACGCGAATCTCCTCCAGGGCTATTACGAAGCCCCCACTTCGTACAATGACGCATCTGCCAGTACATCCAAGAAAACCCGATCTTCGGACCCTTCCAAGCGAAAGAAGAAGAAGAAGAAGTCCACAAAGAAGTCCCGCTCTGCGCTTCACCCAGAGGACGCCGAAGAGGACCCAACCGCGGCGAATGCTCCGGCAACTACCCCATCACCTAGTCATTCTAAACCTCCAACACCCACCCCTCCACCTCAGCCTCAATCATCAAACTCTCACCTTCCTGCTTTCTTCGCTCCATCCACATCCCGCCCGGCTCGCAGAACCAAAGCCCAGGTCAATGCCAGCCTAATGCCAAACTCTGCATCTGTCTCTTTCTCCGTGCGCGGCTGGTTGCCGTCCGGTATCAAAGTCGAAAGTCTCAACATCGACCAGCGGCGGAGTCGCGGCTTGGGCGAGGGTGTCAAGCCATACAAGGGTGTCAAGTATCTTTGTGTAAGCAATCGTGGCGTGGAACGACGCTGCTGAGAATGTCGCCTTGGGGTTCAATAGACCAAAGCATCGATTTGGATTCAATAGCGTTTTGATAACTACTGCATTTGACAGCATGAGTGATGATATGAAATTTGCATATGTCTTTTGTAGCCGCCTTTTGAGTCTAGTACTGTAGTCATTGCCATGTTGAGCCCTGGAGATTCAGGCGTGCCTTGCTGATTGCATGGTATCCACTGCGCACGTCCTCTAGGGCAAGACCCAGGGTCGAAGACAAGTACCTACCTAGGTAGGTATCACCTGGGCACCGCTTCTATGGATGATGCCCAAGTGTCAACCTTGAAAGAGTCATCGTCCAGGGCTACTTCACGGGTGGGCACTATCCGCTCATAATATGAGTGTTTCCTAGCATGATTGACAAAATACACAAATGCTTCTCAATTTCTACGGATTGATCTAACTTTCCATCCCGAGGTCTTACTACCTGTAGACGTGAATTCCAGACTACACACCCCAAGCTTGAGTCACTGTAGTATGTGCAATATACTATTACTTTGGATGATGCAGGCATATCCGGGGATTGCTCTACATTTCGAGATATTACGGGTGCCCCGAATGTGGCCCGGGCACACAAGAATGGGCACGATTTCAAATTTCTTCTGATTCAATCCAGTATTTACATCTTGAAAGACAAGTTAAGACCGAAGAAACTAGCTGTGATCAAATATGACCAGCAAAAAGAACCAGAATCTCCAAAGGCACATAGCAAAGCAGAGTAGAGCACATGGCGAAGTATTTGACATAGAAAAAGATCGACCATCCCGTCAACCTACACCTAGGCCCAGGTGTCCACCAACCTGATACAATGGGGAGTGATCAACGGGAAGGCAATCTTGAAACCCCCCACCTGCAACAAATTTAGACGGAGGGGCGTCGATCAGACGATCTCAATTTTGGACTCACAGCTTCGAGCGACGCTCGAGAAGCCGGAGGATGATGTAGGCAACTATTTACGAGTTAGAAGATATTTCGAGTACATATGATTTGTGGATTGTGACAACAGGGGAGGGGTAACAGTAATAGGCTATTCATTGGTATTCACAGATTATGGGCGTAGCGTTTTTTTGTCATGGTTTTTGGTATTGGGGACGGTATCTGGAACACGAGGATCGAGACGGATAGGAAATCGGAGATTATCAAGAGGTAGCCGGGGGACGGGGCAGGATTAAACCAATACATCAAGATGGGGGTATATAAAGAAGGGATTATGTTCACCATGGCAATCATATAGTCAAGAAGCGGAAGGCTTGTTGGATAGATGAAGCCACGGAGTCCTTGGGCGCCATTCTCTAGAAATGAAGGCGAAGAAAACCAAGGAGGGGATCATTCATGGAGGATGTTTTCCAATAGAAAGAAAAGAAACTTTTACTCACTGGCAGCAACGGTAGCAGCTCGACCGGCACCGGAAGCCGCAGTGCCACCACCCAGAGTGGTGACATAGCGCAACCAGCCGAGAGTGAGCTTGTTGCCACTGCGGTCGAAGTCGGGCTGGAGCGCGCTGGCCGCGTTCCAGGTGCTGATCTTGCCGGCATACGGGGGGTAGCGAATAGACAGGATCGACTCGAGCCAGCTAGGGGTGGAGGTGACTGGGCGACGGTGCACCCAGACGTCGAAGCTGGAGCGGCCACGGTAGGCACCGTAGCCACTCTCGCCGACACCACCGAAGGGCAGAGTGGGGATGTGCAGAGCAGCATCGTTGACGGAGACACCACCGGAGCGGGTGGAAGAGATGACTGGGATCGAGTTAGATGGGAAGGGCTTATACAGAACGCAGGTTTGACTTACTCTTGTCGACTTCGGCCTTGTTGCCGAAGGGGTAGAGACCCAGTGGGGTGCTCTGCACACCGTTAGCGAGGCGGATGGCCTCGTCCAGGTTCTCAACAGCCAGAATTGGGATGAAGGGACCGAAGCTCTCCTGGGTGCACAGGGAGTCCTCGATGGAGTCGACCAGGACAACAGTGGGGTCGATGAACAGCTCCTTCTCATCGACGGTGCCACCCATGACGATCTCACCCTTGGTGTTATCGAGCATGGACTTGAGGCGGGCGAAAGCACCAGGGTTAATGATGCGAGAGTAATCAGGCGACTGTCTGGCACCGTCGGGGTAGAACTCCTGGTATGCGGCCTTGAACTCCTCCACGACCTGGGGAACAAGCGGCTTGTCGACCAGGAGGTAGTTCTGCGAAGTGCAGAGCTGACCAGCGTTCAGGGTCTTACCCCAAAGCATGCGACGAGCGACAAGTCTGGGGTCGGCATTCTTGGTCACGATGGCCGGGTTAATACCACCAAGCTCGAGAACAACAGGGGTCAGATGCGGCGCGGCAGCCTTGGCGACGATCCGTCCAACAGTGGCACTACCCGTGAAGAAAATCTTGTCCCACCGTTCGGCGAGCAGGGCCTGGGTCTCGGGAATACCACCCTGGACAATCTTGTAGCATGAAGGGTCGAGGCTCTCCTCGACGATCTTTTGCATGACCGCTGCGCTGCGCGAAGCACTTTCACTGGGCTTGATCACGACCGTGTTACCGGCGGCGATGGCACCGATGACCGGGCCCATGGTCAACTGGAAGGGGAAGTTGAAAGCACTATCAGCGGAGAGATGAGCCATTAGCTTCGGGTCATTCACATGCGCTTTTTCGAGACCTACCCAATAACCAGCACACATCCGAGGGGATCCTTTCGGATCTTCGGGTTCATGAATTTGAAGGCAAGATCGATGTCATCGGCCTTTTCGTCGGCAGCCCATTTGTGCAGGTTGCGCGTGGTGAACACAATGTCGTTCAGGAGCCATCCACTCTCGGCGAGATTTGTCTCGAACCGAGGCTTGTTCAAGTCCTTCTCGCAGGCCTCGAAGATGAGCTCCTCATTGTCCTTGATACTAGTTGGCTGTCAGTCATGGTGCAGAAACATGCCAAGGGAGAAACTCACGCCCAGTAGAGCTTGCGCAGCTGCACAAGGCGGAACTCGACGTCACGGGTTTTGTTCTCCAAAAACGCGTTCCGGGCAGCGGAGATGGCCACAGGAATCTCGTCCAGCGAGGTGTATTGCAGTTCGGGAAGATTAGACATGGTATATTGCAATATGAGAAGTAAATTTAAGAAAGAAATAAAATATAGCGAAGCTTGTCTTTTAGGGAGAACAGAGATGCAAGTTCAAGGATAAGGTCTCCGCACATGCTCCGAGCTCTCGGTCTCGCTCTGATTTCGGCTGCTCCTCCGCCCCCCTTTCCTCCGCACCATCGCCATGGTCTGACTTGGATTCACCCGTTGAGCTCGGGATTGAGTCTGTTCTGCATCGACCCTCCTGGATTCTCTTTACTGGGGGTCTCTAAAGAACAGCTATCTCTACAGCGAACTCGGTGTCAGCAACGTGAACCGCGGCTTCACAGGATCTACACTCCCCGCTTTTAATACGATCGGCATTTGCAAAGATTTTCTTCTATTGGATCTCGTGCAGGATTGTGAATGAAACCGAACGCGAAGTGGGGTGCATGGCACAAGTACTTATACTTGTAGAGGTTAGACCTCGTATTAGGTTTCCAAGGTTAATCTCTGACAGTCTCACGACGCTAAGTACCTGCAGCACAGGTACAAAGTGACTGCACTAGTCAATTATCGTGAGAAATGGCTGTGATCAAATCATCTCGTATTCGTGCTATCGTCAGCAGCATCTCCTACACGGTATCTATGCGGGAACTTTCAGATTGCAAACGGAATGGGCCCCGGAAGAGACCGCGAATCAATTGGCTGTATACAATAGAACAATGTTAAGAAAACGCCGGAACAAGACACGAGACAGTATATACTGCAAGGGTATCAACACAACTCGAAATCAGTTCTTGAACTGATCCTCAGTAACACCCTTGCCCATCGCAGCGGTACTACTAACACCACCGGAAACCATCTTCAACAGATTATCGACATAGTTAGCACCACTCCATTTCTGATGCGTAACGACATCGACACCCTGCTCCATCTCCGGCTCCTGGACCAGTTCACCATAGGCACGCATTCCATGTTTCGCGAATGCCTTGGCGAACTGGTGCGAGATCAAGGCTGTGGTGTGCAGACCCGCCAGGGTGATGAACTGCCACGAGTAACCAAGTTCACCGAGACGCTTAATGTACGTCTCTTGCTCGTCGCGGGGCATGGCCTTCTTCCAGTTGAACGATGGGGAGAGGTTGTACGCCAATCTAGGTGGAGGTTAGTTTAATAACTCAAAGACATATTGACACCGCGGATCGCGGGAGGTGGAGAATTTCGGGAAAATTTTCAACGAAAGAAAGGGGCTAGAAAGACTTACTTTTGTTCGGGCCACACGGCATGCACGCCATCGGCGAACTCCTTGGCTTGCTTGTAAT
Organism: Penicillium olsonii; assembly: GCA_911174995.1. Taxonomy (NCBI): domain Eukaryota; kingdom Fungi; phylum Ascomycota; class Eurotiomycetes; order Eurotiales; family Aspergillaceae; genus Penicillium; species Penicillium olsonii. The sequence continues at coordinate 2,035,143 of CAJVNO010000022.1, read as the reverse complement.
CGGGAAGCTTGCTTTCCATCCAGATGAGATCGGCGAAAGGTGCGTATGCGATGGCGCGGTTGACGGCACATTGCGTGCCGCCCTGGTAGCGGTAGAAGCCCTCGCGGGTACGGGGAGCGTCCCAGTTCCAGAAGATGTCGACTCCGGTGAGGCTCTTGGCGATGGCACGAGCTTCGTTGTTACTCTTTCCCTTTACGGAGGTCAGGTACTGGTCGGCGAGGCTCTTCTTGTTGACGTGGACACCAGAGTTGATAGCGTCGATCACAGCCTCATTGAACAGCTTGAGACCGGCCTGGCTAGTCCACTGATCTTCAATGGCCTGCAGCTCCGCGCCGTTCTTGCCGGATCGCTCGGCTGCGGTCATCAAGTCATTGAGGGGCTGGAGGCTGGGGTTGGTTGAGCCCACGATGAAGGCGTGGTCACGGTCGTCGATGGTCGAGGTGATGAGAGTGGCTGCTTCAGAGTCGGTACGGGCAATGGCCAGGAGGTCAGAGCCCATGATATCGGCCTGGGCACGGATGGCAACCAGGCGGTTGATGTGCTCGCTGATGGGCACGAGAACCTTGCCGGCCATGTGGCCGCACTTCTTGGTGCCGGGAGCCTGGTCTTCAATGTGAATACCGGCCGCACCGCGCTCGACGAAGAGCTTGGTCAGCTTCATGACGGCAGTCAGACCACCGTGACCAGTGTCGGCATCGGCAATGATGGGTCGTAGGTAGTCGATGTTGGCAACATTTCCACGCTGACCAGCAGGAGTGGTAACACGCTCCTCACGCTGTTTCCGGTCGTGGAAGAGTTGTGCCATGAACAATTGGTTGACTTTGCGGGGGACGGTATCCTGGGAGATGCTGTTAGCGTCTGTGAGACATCCTTCATCGCCATATCACATACCATAGGGTAATCGGCCAAATCGGGTGAGGGCTCGTCGGTGGACGAGGCGGTAGATGAGCTCTGCCAGCCAGAGACGTAGATGGTGTCGAGGAACTGGCTCATTTGTGTGATCATGGTAGGCTCGAGACAGCCGTAGGTGAAACTGGCTTGCTTGTTCTGTTCGTCGATCATATAGTTAGCCATCGGGACTATCGCATCCTGTATACCGCCATTGACACTCATACCTGGAAGTTTGACTCAACGATTCCCCACAGCTTCTTCGCCTGCACATTGGAAGGATAGTTGATCTTCAAGTTACCACGCTTGGCCACGATCTGCTCCGCTGTGAAAGGACGCTTGGTGTAGCGCCAGCGAGAGTCCTTCCACCAATTCTGGACAGCCTGAACCTCGGCCGCATACTGGCGGTCTTCATCTTCGTGTAAACCCATGACTTTTGGTATAGTACAGAATGAGGGTGCAAATGCAAGAAAGTGTATGATGACACAGACAGTTCCCAAGGTTCAATAGACACCGAGGGGGATGAGAAGTAGGAAATGGAGGTATAATATAAGAAAGGGGATCACAAGCCAGAAAACCCGGGGTACTTATTTAAACCTCGAATGCGTCACAGTCGGTAAACGCTCGGCTCACCGGGAGTACAGCGAAGACTCGCAATGCCTAGGTATTCATCTTACTGTTCAGGCTCGACCAATGTTTCACGGGCATTGCGCTCCGAAAGGCGGAAGGCGGGTATAACTGGGTTCGGAAGAGAGGATCCAGATTTGGTTGATCCTCGGTCTAATGGGACATCGCTTTGCCACTGCTGACTCTCTCTTGTGTGACTGAGGCAAGGGGGAAACCATCGGGACCTCATCTTGAGCATCACATTGTTCACCTCTAGGCTTTTCCTCCCTCACAATCAAGTAGATATCTTTGTTTGGAGTGTTGAAGCAACGAGAGCCGGAATGCGCATGACGTCGAAGACACATGCTAGTACCATGGCATTACATGGTATTGTAACTTTCATGTGAATCTTCAACGTCTTCCCTGCGGTACCAAAGCAGTTTATTAGCAGCAGATCAGATGCAAGAATAGCTAGACCAGATACTGTCCGGTGATACGATCAATCGGGCTATTATCCCGTGAAATAGTGGTTGCCTTGCCGTATATCTGAGAAGAGCTTGATAGAACAGGCCCTGGCTGTTTTGTCATGCCCCGGTATTCGGTGGGTATCCACCGGGCAATCCTCACGACTTCGATATACTCGTCCTATAGACCTTTTACATTTCTGCAAGATCTGAGGGCAAATACCTTCTAGCCCTAGATGAGCAAGGGTCATCTTCGGTCATATCTTCTATCTAGTAATGATACAAAGTTCACCAAGCCTACCGACATTTCCATCTCCATCATCCATTCCATCAAAACCACATACGCCATACACCGTACACCGTACGCATTCGACGAAATCGGACCGGGAGAGCTGAATCTCTCAAATGACCTGCACATGCATCTATCCAATAACAGTTAGTTGACTCAGAAAGAAGAGAAAATGACTCAAAGCCACCTTAGAAGTTGGACCTCGGCACAACCGAATGCCCGAACTAACCGCATGGGGGAGTCTCGAAACCGATAAGACTACTCCGTAGTAGATCAGAATCTACAGATCAGGTCCACTTGAAACAAGGTACATGTCGAAATGTCTGTCGCGGTAACTTATTCGTATGGTTCACGTCCGTTATTCGGACACGTAGATCGCCGCCAATGCCGGCGGTATACGGATCGCGGGCCTGCCGAGATACAGAATGAGCCTTATGAGCTCGACAGGTCAATACCATTACGCAGAAGCGCAGTACACTTTTTCCAGGATCAGAACTAATTGATTATCCCGGACATGCAGTCTCGCCCAGTTCCCCAGAGCACGAGAATGGGCTTCGGGAGAATCAGGGACCCTCAGCTCCCCCACCCGTCAATGCGATCCCCATGCGGAGAGCTTAATGACGCCTTGGAAATTCGGGATCTCTCAAATCCTATTTTCTTTTTCGGTCGGTAAGACTGTCGCTCTGCCGAGGTCTCCGCCGGCTTATTTTCGCTATGCTTCGGGCTGTGGTTCTCGTCGCCGACTCACACTTCATCTTGCTTCAGGGGTTAGCGTTTAACAGGATAGTAACGTGAATACATCTACCGGCTTGGATGAGAAAATTGTCATAAACGCCCATTTCTTGTGTATTTCTTATTTTAAGCTCAGAACGCAGAGGCAATGGTCCATAACTATAAATAAATGATATCCAAAAACAGACAAAAGCGAGTCCCTCTCAACTTCTAGATGCAACTTTTGACGATAGTTTTATTTTCGCTCGCACGTCCGCGGACGCATTGTTTGAGCACGTCATGCACACTCCCCTCTGCCAAAGCCAAATCTCCAGCATCATTTTGGGACATGTTATCACGCGTGGGTATGAACGCAAAAGGACGACCCGGAGAATGATTCCAATCATTGCGGAGGGTGTTGGAGTGATGGAAGAATGAAAACTCATCTTCGAACGATATGCCGATCTTGGAAAACGATGCTCAGAATGCATCCTGAGCAACAACCGCCTTGTGGTACGTCTCGTAAGGGGTGATTGTTCCCAGAGAGCGTCTCATATGAGCATTGAGAATTTCCAATCCGTAAACATAACTGGCGTTCACCCAGCCGAATCTGCGAGTGTGTTAGCATAGGAGCAGAGACAAATAATTGCGGAAACACATACCCTTCACGCGGAGCACCCTTGAAGTCCGTGCCTTGATTGCCGTACTCAGCATCGACCCGGTGGGGGTCGATGGGCCTGGTGACATCATACTTCTCGACGACGACGCCGTTGAAGTCGACAAACGCCTTCGTAATCATATAAACCCACTTATACGCCAATCGTTCCGCTTCCTCCTGGTATCCGTAGCGCAGGAACGCAGTCCATGCAAGCATCTGCTGCGGCGCCCAACCGTACGGGTAATCCCACTGCCGGTTAGGGCGGTCCAGGCCCACGGCACCGCGAGACTCTTCTGTACCAGAAACCAGGCCACCAAAGGCTTCGAAGCGGGGCAAAGCCTTCTCAGTCATTATGGCGGCTTGCTGGGGTGACGCAAGACCAGCCCACATGGCCCAGAAGGTGGTTGCAGTCTCGTATTCCTTGCGCTCCTTCTTCTCAGTGTCGTAGTCGAAGTACATGCCCTTCTCAGCGTTCCAAAGGAGCTTGTCCATGGTCTGCTTGCGCTTGCGGGCACGGCGATCCCAGGCAGCCGAGGATTCGAACTCAATATCCTTAGTCAGAGGAGTGCGGAACTCAACAGGGATCGCCAGCTTGTCATTGAAGTGAACACGGATGATGCGGGCGATATCAACCTCGTACTTGTACAGCAAAGAGTTGAGATCGACTGTAGCGAGATTGGCGCATACGCCCTCGAGACGGTAGCTAGTGTCGTGACCAGACTCACGAACACCCCGATCGTGCATGAAGTAGTCATCGAGCTCAGGCTCGACAATGGCTCGAGTGTTGTATGCTCTGACGAACTGTTCAAATGTCATCCCGTGCTTCTCGGCGTACGGGGTGAGAATGTGCACGAAGTGAGAGGGTTCGGTCTCAGGCGGCACACCCCAACCTTCAGGGCGATATCTGGACAGCCCTGTCACTGGGTCAAGACGGGGAGCACAGGCCCACACGCTGTGGTATTCTTTAATGCCAGCCAGAACGGCGTTGCGCAGGAACTCCTTCGAGTCCGGCTCGGTCTTGATTCTCTCATAGACCCGCAGAGCCATATCAGTCAAGAATGGCGGCTGAGAGCGAGTGAGGTAGTAAGAACGGTTTGCGTTGAGGATCTTGCCGTAGTGCTTAATCTCGAAGCAGAAGTTCACAACCATGCCTTTGGCGAGGTCAACGCGATCACTGACAAGCAGTCCCAAGGACTCCATGTAGCTATCCCAGCCATAAAGTTCATTGAAGCGACCACCCGGCACCACAAATGGTACACCGACCATTTCCTCCTTTCCGGTAGCTTCATTCAGCTTCTTCTGCATAGCAAGCGCCAAGAGGCCAGGCTTGTCATTAAGTTGCATAACATAATCAGGCGTGATCGGAGCAGGAAGCAACTGCACATCAAGGCGAAGCTCCGGGTGATCCTTTGCAATCTGAGAGTAGTAGTCAAATTGCTCCGGGGCACCAGGCGGGATGTAGATCCGAGGCCGAGGGTCATCGGTCCAGTCTTTAGGATCCTTGCCCGCAACCTCAATATTGTGACCGTCAATGCGCCTTGTGAGGGCCTTCCAGAAGGAGTTCTTGATTAACCTGGAGAGTCGTGCAACCGGATTCTCGCTCAGACGAGCCTCGTCAAGAATAATGTGCTTCCGACCATAGTCTTTGGCAATTGTAAGCTCCTGTAGAAGGTTGGAAAGCATATATGTGCCTCGCACATCAACTCGATTATATCCAGAGGATGCCGCAGTACCGACCGAGAGTACCTATGAATGAGCCGGAGTTAGCGCTTTGTTCGAGCTCATGGAGGTATCAAACGCACCTTCGGCCCAACATCCTCAATGGTGATTTGCATATTACTATCGGTATCTTCCTGCTTCAGGAGTGACTGGAGGGTTTCCTCCACCTCGATGAGGAATTTCCGAGGCTGTCCTGAGGCCTCGTCTGTACATCCCCATCAGCTTCATTTCTTTGGAATCCAGCACCAAGAAGGAAAAGCATACCATGACTGCCACGTCGTGAAGGCAGAGTTCCCAAGAAATCGCTAATTTCGCCTCGGTTGGCGTCGTTCAAGCCCTATACATCGTAAACGATAAGCTAGCTGTACCTCCGCGGGGTACCGCACAGGCGGTGGCTGCTTACCACCGAGAAAGCACGCCCTCTCGACTTGAACGTCTTAATGTTGTCTTCAGTGCCATAATAGACCTCAGCATTGGAGAAAGGGTCAATGGAGCCAGATCTGGCAGGCCCGTTTGACGAGCTCATGGTCTATGATAGTAGAAAGAGTGGGTGCACAATCCGAAATTCAATTGTGCGTCACGCAAGGGTACCTTGTCCACACCGACTATTTTCCGGGAGTCAGACTGGACGATTCACCCAAGTACTCCGGTACTCGTACAAATGCTGTGATGGGTCTGATGTCCACGGGTGTGAAAGCAATTCCGATCCCGTGATCTTATCGAAAGGGTAAGTGAGACGGTCTCGGTTCAGTAGAAACAGGTGTTCAAGAGGTTTCAAGAGTCAAAGAACCAAAATGGATAGATGAAGATATAACAGGTCGGAAAGTGGGAGAGAACAATGACGCATTCCCAGAATGATGTCGCCGCTCCACTTAAATATTGCCGCCGATAAGCTCGAGATAACACAGAGGCGAAAGGAGGCGAAAAAAAAAGAAAATATAAGTAGCTCGTTCATCAATTTAAATAGAGTGCGCCACCAGGGCATTTCCTTAATTGAGTCAAGTCACAATGAGGTCCAGCCGTCGCCTGGAATGTAAGGGAATCTTTGCCCCGAGCACTGTGGAGGGATAAACCCCACTCAAAACAAGATATACTTGCGACTCGGTAGACGGCCCCATAAAAAAATAGCAATGTACAGTCCGCAGATACAGGGCTCACATTGGAAATAGAGGGCTATTTACAGATATTCTCCAATCGCACTACATGCTCACAGCTTCGCAGCAATGGCACTGCCGCCATCGACCGCGATGGTCGCGCCATTCACATACGCACCAGCACGGCTACTCAAGAACAAGCAAGCGCCGGCGACATCCTGCGGGGTTCCAATACGACCCAGAGGCACACCGGCCTTGATAGTCTCGCCGAATGACTTGAGCGTGGCGGCCATCATTTTACTCTCAAAGGGCCCGCAAGCCAAGGTGTTCGAGCTGCGATCGGATCAGTATTTGGTTGAATACACTCCCAACGAGGTACGACAGAGATACTCACGTAACGTTTCGCTTGCCTAGGTGGTTGGCAAGTACCCGGCTCAGGTGATGCAAGCCGGCCTTGCTGGAACTGTATGCGAATGTCTCGAGGGAGGGAACACGGAGGCCATCGATGCTGCCGATGTTGATGATGCGGGAGGGGTCGTTGGGGGTAGCTGCCTTTTCCAAAAGCGGCGTGACAAGCTGGGTGAGGTCGAAGACACGGTGCAGGTTCAGGGTGAGAACTCGAGTGAAAGCCTCGGAGGGATATTCGTCGTAAGGAGCGCCCCAGTTGGAGCCGGAGTTGTTCACGAGCACGTGCAGCTCTGGAGAGAAAGGTCGTGTTAGCTGGTGATCTTTGCAATTTCCATGGACTGTTGGTTGCAGAACGTACTGCCTTCGCGCTTGCCCAACTCCTCGGCCAGCTTCTTCACATCGTCCAAGCTATAGAAGTTGGCCGGGATGGCATGGGCTTTGCCTTTGCCCAATGCATTGAGCTCCTTGGCTGCTTGCTCACACGCCTTTGCATCTCTGGAAGAAATGTAGACGGTCGCACCGTTTGTGACATAGCCCTCGGAGATCATGCGGCCAATGCCTTTGGCTCCACCGGTGACCAGCACCACTTTGCCCTGCCCGCTGCGTTAGTGCCCGAGTCCATCGCAGGATATACATCTGGGATAGGCTCACCTGAACGTTGAAAAGACTAGCGGAATCCATTATGAGTTTGTGATATGTAGAATTGAAATTAGATCAAGGATCGAAGATATGTACTTCTATTCTGCTTGCTACTCCCCACGCATACCCGAAGACCGAGATTACGACATGGCAAGCCGAGGCTCATTGTCCGGAACATATTTGACCCGCAGTAGATGGACTAAGCCATTTTGGGACATCCAGAGTTCCGCGGGGTGATTGCTGTGTTTGGGCTGTTTTCGTCTGCATATACCAATAATTTTATCTTGTTAATTGGATCCGACTGCTTCCTCTTATAGCTTTCAAAATGGAAGAACTACTGTCAAAGCATCGCAAGGAACAAAAAGATCTTCAAGCGCGCATCACACAACGAAAAAAGTCCGCCACCAAGAAAACTCGCAAGGGTGTTAATGATGAATGCGATCGGATGCAACACGAATTGACCGACAAGCAACAATCCGAGATCGCGCAGCTGAATGGAGATCCGGCGGAAGACCTCGAAAACCTCAGCCTGGAAGATGGCCAACCCTCAGACGAAGACAAACCCTCCGATACGCCCAAAGAACCGAAGCCAGAGCCACAGCCCATCTCCCCCGCAGAACCCACCAACACCAAGAAGCCCAACCGTCAGAAAGCTCGCCTTGCCCGTCGTGCAGCCGAGCAAGCTGCCCAATCGGCTACCGCGGCAGAAGAGGCCGCAACCCAAACAAACTACAGAGGCAACGAGCAAGAGGTCATGGATGCGGTTTTCAAGAGACTTGGCTTGAAGGAAGTGGAAGTTACACCAGATGGCCACTGTCTCTACTCAGCGGTTGCCAAGCAGCTCGACGAGTCCGGACTCGGCCTGAGACCGGACCCGAGCCGCATTGTCCTCCAGTCATCCACACAGTCACGCATTGACACAGTCGCCTCCCCGCAACACGACGGCTACCGAGCTGTCCGCGCCGTCGCGGCGGATTTCATCACAGAACACAAGGAGGACTTTGAGGCGTTCATGGAGGAGCCCTTGGAGTCGTACACGCGGAAGATCAAATTGACAGCCGAGTGGGGAGGACAACTTGAACTCCAGGCCATTGCGCGGGCGTACGGCGTCGAAATCAACGTTGTGCAAAGTGACGGGCGGATGGAAAAGATCGAGTCTGGCGAAACCTTCGACGAGGAAGAAAAGCGCAACCGCGTGATCTGGCTCGCGTACTACCGTCACACCTACGGACTTGGCGAGCATTACAATGCCCTGGTGAAGAAGGCATAAATCCTTCAATTTTGAATAATATCATGTTCCCATTTTCGTCTCGGCTAAAGAGAGAGGCCTGAGTGTGCTATGTTTATTTGATTTGTGTTTTGTCGTGGTTTTCTTTCCCCGGCACTAGTTTCGACGGCGCCAGATTGAAACTCGGTCGTGGATTACCCCATTCTCACCCTGGCCTACTTCGTGAGTGCGCTCTGGCTTCCAGAATGCCACTCTCTCCAGGCCGTTTGCACTGGGCTCCCGGAGAGGCTCGTGTTTGACGACACTCTTGGCATCATAAGGGATTTCCTCGCCGGGATGGCTCAAGTGTGCCATATAAGCCTCCGACGAGGAACCGAATGGTGGGCCTGGAGCTTGGGGATCCTTGTGACGCGGGTACTCGAGACAGATCAAGTTACCCGCCGGGGAGGGAGCCAGGAGCTGGGTGTGTCGAAGTGCCCATTTGGGTCGCAGCGACGGCTCAAGTGCACAGAAGAACTGCACAGATGTCAGCATATGAACAGAGATGATTGTAAACCAACAAAATAAGACATTCCAAGCTCCGGGGAAGCTACCCCGCAGTGGGATGGCAATGCAGCAGAAAAGCAGAACAATGACAATTTATACATACCGTGTTATCATAGACAATATCAAAAGAATTCAAGGACAGGCCAATGCTCTGCAACCAAGCATCATCGAAAAAGTCACCCTGGACCCAAGTGACCTTCCCTGCGCCAACCGATTGGTCCCGTACCCGATACCAATTGGCATTTTCCTTCTCTTCTTTCTTGCATGCCTCAATGGCAGAAGGACTGCACTCGAGTCCATAGGCATCATAACCAAAGCTCGCAAGAAGGAGGACATCCACGCCCCTCCCGCAGCCAGGAACCAGCGCCTTGCGCCGCCCGGCGTCTGTGACGGGAGCACCAATTGTCGGACGTTGGTTGACAAGCGTGTCCTCTAGAGCTGGGTTGGGGAAGCCACGGTCCCACGGGAGCTTGTCACCTTTATCCCAAAGGGAAGACCATCCCTCGACGTATTTGTCGCCCTTATACTGTGACAGGTGGGACTGGACATCCTTTGGGTCGATGGTTTGCACTGGCACGGTCATTGTAGCGTTGGATTGTGGTGACTGGTTGACTTGATGCTGCTGCGATACTTGAGTCGAGATTGAGAAGTCCGTCGAGTTCACCGTCTTTCTTCGGTCATTGCTCCAGTGCCAGGTCCACGGGGGGTCCGAGGCGCTTATTAATCGCCTCCTTGCAGCCCGGTGGGCGTGCAAGCGACCAGTTCGCGGGGCGCGTTTGGATGTCTCGAGGGCTGGTTATGGATCACTGGATATCAGCTTTTATGTAGACGGACATCCATGGATGTTGGCCCAAGTGTCAGATCTTGGGAGTCCGGGGTAAAATGGGCTGCCAAGCTATCAGTTCCAGACTTGGGTCGAATGAGTGGACAGGGCGGCACAAGTCCAAGCTTGGAAGGTTATTGAGACTACCTAGGTACGAATACACAGCCCTTCCAGGGTTATCTCGAAAGATACAATCTGGGAATATGCCAGCTGTCCAGCCCTGGTGTTGACCAGGCCTTGATCCTGACATTCTCAGTCTCGGGAATGGCCCACTCACATTTGCCGACGGAAGAACGGCACCGTCTGGATGCTGAGTGGCCCCCAGTTGCAGAGAATCAAAGTCGGATATTAATCCCATGATAAGGCTAGAATGGCTCGGACGTCGTCGGTGCTTGTCGGTGCTCCGTTTCATTTGGAAAGCTTGGTTTCCGTTTCTGTCAAGTCTCGGTTCGTTTGCGATTTTCGCAGTTTCATCTCTGTGAGAAAGTGAGGACCTCGGTCTTTTGGTCGAAACATTCGGACTTTTCATTTTCACACCCTCTGCCACACTGTGTGCTGGAAACTCTAGAGCTCTATGTCCGCTATCTCTCAAGGGTCATTGCTGTCCACGGGCTTAAAAGTTTCATCTCTTCTCAATAATTGAGGGCTTGAATCAATTGGCTGTCGCGCCCTGTGTTCCTGAAAGCCCAGTCTCACCCCGAGAACAATCGGCCCTGCTTATCGGGAGCGCGAAGTGCGCAAAAGTCCACATCGATGACGAAAGACACGCCCAACATGGATGAAACATCCCACAAAGATCATATTGCTACCTCGGCCTTACCCACCTCATCGGGCAGCGGAGAGCAATCGACCGTCATGGCAGATACCAAGTCGGAAATTGTCAATGATAATCACTCACAAGACACTTCCGGCGTGCATGATGATGAAGGCGCCGATAATGACCCAGAAGCAAACGCTACTCGTTTGGAGCGCCAGTCGACAGAAATCGGGCCCGCAATCAAGGTATCGCGCACGAAGCGCAGGGGATTGTTCGGGCAGCTGGCATTGGTAGCGGAGGTTGAGAACCCCAAGACTTATCCCCGCAGGATGAAATGGTTCATCACATTCATCGTCGCTCTGGCGGGGTCCACGGCCCCAATGGGTAGCTCGATCTTCTTCCGTGAGTCTCGATTCAATCATTGGCAGGAAGGTCACATCTAATCAATCTTTCAGCCTCATTATCCCAAGTCTCGAAGGAGCTGAATACGACGACCACGATCGCTAATCTGTCGATTGCGTTGTACATGCTGGCCATGTCTATCTTCCCACTTTGGTGGTCGTCATTTAGCGAACGACTTGGACGCCGAACCATTTACTTGGCTTCTTTTGCTCTCTTCGTCATTTTTAATTGTCTATGTGCCGTCTCGAGCTCCATCGGGATGCTGATTGTGATGCGAATGTTGAGCGGCGGTGCTTCTGCGTCAGTGCAGGCAGTTGGTGCTGGCACCATTGCCGATCTCTGGGAGTCGAGGGAGAGAGGACGCGCCATGGGAATCTTCTATCTAGGTCCATTGTGTGGGCCCTTATTCGCACCAATTATCGGTGGCGTTTTGGCGCAGCGCTGGGGATGGCGAAGTACCATGTGGTTCCTGGCGGGTTTCGGTGCTCTCACACTGATCTTCATCCTGGTTGCACTTCCTGAAACCTTGCTTGCGCAAAAGCCTGTGTTTTCCGAGATTGACGAAGATGACATTGGTGACAGCCGTCGACTAAGTCGTGTATCTTCGCGGCAAGTTGCGCGGTCTACCACGAGGTGGCTGAAGACATTGAAGATGGTGTTTATTGACCCTCTCAAAATCATTCTCTATCTCCGATTCCTTCCCGTCCTTCTCAGCGTCTACTACGCTAGTATAGCGTTTGGCTCACTTTATGTTCTCAATGTCAGTGTTGAAGAGACGTTCGGAAATGAGCCGTACAATTTCTCAACCATTATCGTCGGTCTACTCTATATCCCAAACTCGATGGGCTATGTGGCCGCCAGTCTATTCGGTGGCAAATGGATGGATAGCATCATGCAACGTGAGGCGAGAAAGGCAAATCGGTTCGACGAGAAAGGCAGATTGATTCTACGCCCAGAGGACCGAATGCGTGAAAACGCCTGGCTTGGTGCCTTCTTGTACCCAGCTGCACTTATCTGGTATGGCTGGGCCTCTGAAAAGGGTGTCTTCTGGCTAGTCCCGGTACGTACATGCACACTGCTACACCCTGGAAACCTTACTAACTTTCACCTAATAGATGATCGCCAACTTTTTCTTTGGCGTGGGATCCATGCTCATCTTTAGTATGGTAACTACCATGCTGACAGAGTTCATGCCGAAGAAGTCCTCCGAGGGTGTAGCCCTGAACAACTTCATGCGAAACATCTTCTCTTGCATTGGCTGTGTGGTGACTGCTCCTATCATTAGCGGAATTGGGAATGGATGGCTGTTCACTATCCTTGGTTTGGTCAGCTTCACGAGCAGCTCTGTGATATTCTTCATGAGGGTTTACGGACCTAAATGGAGGAAGACCATGGATGCAAATATGCATGCCTAAACCATATTGCAATCAACGGGACTCCAATTGCTGCATTTGGAGCGTCATTCCACTCTACGTTCGACGAGGCCCCTCCAGCTTGACTCATGAGGTCTCCATCGTCAAAGATCCTCCTCTCAAGTTGATATGTTCACCACGATAACGACTATATGCATACGCTCATACCCCTGTATCTGATCTTTGATCTTTGTTTCTTTGGCTCACTCTCCTGTCGTTTGGCTTTGGGGACTGAGTCCGGCTATATATACAAGGCTCAACCAGCCATATAATTCAACACGGTACCTTTTCCAAACGTCTGCTTCCATGCCTAGGTACCCTGCAATTAATCTCCAACCTCAGGGCTTGATAAGATTCAGACTCTTCAATGGCATCAAACCTTCCAACCTTGAAGTTGGAAGCATCTGTAGCCCTACTAGGTAGAGTGCCCAGTGGGCTGCCGTACCCAGGTATGGACCTCGGGATCCCACTGTCTAGAAATACCACAGGCCCGAGAATCTCCGAGCTGAGAGGCATTGTGGCCGGTATTTTCAAGGTTGCTTATGGCCCCTGTTCACCTATATTGGCCTATATTGCGATTGCCAGATTTCCCGAGATAAACCTAATACTCAAATCAGGCCATCAAAAAGATCAATGCAACCAGCTACCTACCATGTTGCCACTGGTAAGCACTAAGGCACCGAAAAGAGTTGATCACTGGCATGTACCTGTAGGTATCTCAGGACACGGAGCGATGTAACTTGCAAAGCCATTAATGCTCGAGGTTCCATATTATAGCAGGGTATACTATCCAACCAATTCCAGTAGCTCGTTCAAGCGAGATTGCCATTTTGATTTTTATTGCACAAACAACCGACCAAAGTACCAGTAGTACGAGTCATTTGCGGAGAAACGAGTTCAAGGCAAAATATGCATGCCGATCAGGCTTTACGTTTCCATCGAGGTTCCCGACTTTGCCATATCGAGGGTCTAATGGCCATCTATATATCTGGTGCCATGCATATGATTCTTCAATCTTTCTACCCCCTACTTCGCCAATTGCACCAATGATTGCTACTCAAAGTAGGAAGAGAAACAATCTGTAGAGTGTACACCTCATTCTGTGGCGCGCGAGTATGTACTTATTACGCTTCGCCGATGGAGATGTGGTCGGAGATCGCGATTCTAGGTCTCAATTGACGGTCGGGAATTGACAACAGACAAAATTGGAGAAATTCTCCAATTTACATAGATCTCAATTACAGCGACGGGCCTGATGAAGCAGCTAAAAGTCGCTAACTTTGGAGATTCCATGCTGAAGTTTGGGCACAGTGATTGATGCCTCGGGGGCTTTCCCGTTTGTTGCTCGCAGATTCATCACAGATAATTCTTAAAATTTCAAATTAGTTTTGCTCAATGCTTGCAGAGCCCATCAATTGCTGTACCAGTTACTACTACTCTGTACAGAATTACCCACAAAGGTAATTGATGCCCACGGCCCCGGGGGTTGTGAGCTAGATTATCCAGCCCGGAAAGCGCCCCCGAAGTCCGCACTCACGAGTATGCGACCGTAGAGGCTTGGTCGGAAGCAATTGAAACTGAGATATCAATTGAACAGAGACAAGATTCATGACAGGATTTCCTCAACACTCTGCTTCTGAGAATACCCCGAGTATGACGTCCCAACACATGGAACCATCGATAGCTGGCTATGCAAGGGTCAATCATTGTTGGAATTTTATCGCAGTGTAAGGGTCGTCTACGCCGTGATCGGAGAGCAGATTACAGTAAATCAAAGTTGGGATGCACGAAATTCCGAATATGCACAGAAAAGCAGGGCAGCCAATCATGGCATGGTAGTGCCATGATTTTCGCTAGCCGACGCTTCGAGCGAACATTCGATACATGTTTTGGGGAGGAGATGATCGAAATGGAGGGGTTGATGCGCTAGCGAGGCATTATTCCGTTCTCTTCTATCCCGCGGAAGGGCCTGAGTGTTCCGATGCCGACGGAGTGCTGCCCAGGTTACTTGTCCACTTGCTACTTCATTAGTTCTGGTCTTAAAGATTGGACACAGATCTACAGAGTGGTTCTTTCGAGATGTGTCTGCTGATCGACAAAGATGTTGTCAATCAGCAGTCATCAAACAGCTGGCAGCAGCATCGTTTCTGCCCATCTACAAACATGTAGGACACAGAGAGTATGGGGTAGATTGTACATTCATCGCCATGAGCAAGATCCACGATCACGAATGGTGGCCCAATTCCGAAAATAGCATCGAATGCGCTATTTCGATCTAAGGGTGGAATGAGTTTATCTCGAGGGCAACCATTCGCCGTCTTCAGGCGACACAGACAGAGCATGGATGCTCGGCCCGCTGCAGTAAGCTGGGTATGGAGGCAAATGATTTGGCAATTTAATCCAGGGCGTGTATCAAGTACAGCCCGACAGATCTGAAAGACTTTACAAGAAGCAGCATTGAGTTGGCCCGAAGACGCTTCGTCTGGGCATGCAGGTCGCTGCTTTTGAAACCGAGTGTTGGTTTGGCAACTCACGTACTCCGTACTTTGTCGGTGCAGGAGGGCATACGTACGCATAGCAGTACTGTACACGTTTTTGGGCACTTGAAGGTGATTGAACGCATTGCATGTGCGGTCAAACAAAGGGGGAAGGGTCTAGTGACGAAATTGTACATTCTCGCATTCAGAGTTGGCAGGGAACATATCCATCGAATACTGGGGACCTAATGGCGGACAGCGTGTAGGGTCCGGAGTGGCTGGGTTCGACGCGAAGATCGCACGGCGATCTGTACAGGCTGTACGGAGTACGGAGCACGGAGCACAGATTGAATTGGAAGTCGAGAATAGCCACGAATCAGGAAGAAGCGAAGCGCAAACGACGTCCAGCGCGGATTCAGTATCACCTGACCGTGAGACTCGTGTCCCGCCTCTGTGATCGTACCTATTATGCTCCCAATCACTGCATATCTACATCACCATCTGAACTGCTCCCTTACGTGTTACTCGAAAAGAGTGGCACAGGTCAATATTCTGAAGTGTCGGTGTCGGTGTCGGTGTCCAGAGTGGAGAATCAGTGAATACCCACGACCCCATTGACTCCATCCACCCCCGTTTCGCCTTTCCGATTTGACTCATAACAACGGGACAACGGTATGAGGCCGAAATTTGAAGGCAAAAATGGAAGGAAATTGCTATTGCCACACGTCTTTGCGTTGAGCTAGTCCACACGGTGAAAGGCTTGCAGTTGCCGCTGCTGCCGGACGTTGGGCAGAAATTTGGCGCGCATCACTCACCCCTACACTCCCCTACCAATTCCTCTCTACAGTACGGTCTGAGACACTGACTTCGTGGCTTTGTGTGCCATTGTCTCTACGCCCAATTCCCGCCTCCAGTAACCGTACATCCCTCAGCGTTAGACACACACAAAGACCAAATTCAATTCTTTCGGTGGCACCCCCCCACTTCAACAGACCCAATTGCTCCATCTGGCTGCAGCACTGCCTTTCCTATCTTGACCGATGTGCTCTCCGATCTCCAATCCCCTCTCACAATGGCTCCTTGGTCCTGCAGCTATTCCTGCGGGTGGGGATCGTACTGTTCTCACCCGGCCCTAACTCAGCACCGGGCCTTACTAACCTTCATGTCGTCGAAGATGGAGACCCGAGGTTCAACGTGGCCCAATGACAACGGGCATCATCGGGCAGTTCATTGATGACGTTCAGGGCCCAAGACCGTACTGCAGTTTGTTGTCGTCCCATCCGACCGGGTAGGGGACGAACTATTATACGCTGCCTCACCATGACTGTCCAATGCGGCGTCTGTGTGTCACCAGAGAAACAAGCATATCCTTCTTTTCCCTTTTGGTCCTCTAATACAGGAGTACCCTGCCCAGTCTCACTCTCTCCTCATTTCTCCATCTTTTGTATATTTTTGTACCTTTTGTTCCTTTTTTTCGAGCCGCCCCGTCTCTCCCGTGCAGCGAGCCCGACAACCGGCTTGTCACTTTCCTATTGTTCCGTTCCCATCACGCGCCAGTCAGCTCCTGGCGATATCTGATACGTCATTGAAATATTATGGCTGGTAAGAAAGGGAATAAGAAGAATAAGAAGAACGCTGCCAACCGCCCACCCGTTGGTTCTGCACCCCCTGATACCGAGAAACAAGACCTCGTCGACAACCCTGCCCCCGACTCGGCGGCAGCTGCTGTTGAGGATGTCCTACAAGTATGCAGATCTCTCCGAATTCACCTACCACCAGCCCGTCACCAGTCAATACCAGACATACAATTATGAAACATCTTCTTTTCAATTCTACCCCATTACCTATTCCCAAACCGATCTGACCGAGGGCCAAAATCAGGACAACAAAGAGCCCGCTGCCGACCCGGAAAAGGCCCCAGACTCTGAAGAAGCCCCTGTAGCGGAGCCAAGTGCTACGCCAGATGATGCTCCAGCTGCTGAATCAACAGGTAAGTATATATGGACCTCTACTTGCAACGAGATTGATCGTTGGAGCTCTCTATAAAACTTTGAGTCAGCGCTTAACATGTTACTACAGATCCAGAGGCTGCGCCACCAGCCGAAGCTGCACCCGAAGGGGATGCTCCTAAAGAGGATGCTCCCGCAGAGGAATCTAAAGGGGAAGCAGCCACAGAGGCAGAAAACCCCGAAGCTCCATCAGAACCTGCTGCAGAAGACCAGAAGCCTTCAGACGAGGCAGCGCCCGAAGGGGAAGCAAAATCTGAGGAGCCCAAGTCTGAAGATGGCGCAAAGCCCGACGAAGAGGCAAAACCCGATGAAGAGGTAAAGCCTGAAGAAGAGGCAAAGCCTGAAGAAGAGGCAAAGCCTGAAGGTGCCGAAGAGGCACCACCTGCTGGTGAGGACGCCAAGAAGGAGGGCGTTAGTGGCAATGATGGTAAGTAAACGCATACTAACAAGATAACCCTCCCCTAACAGTTTTGATAGATGACGACTTTCCAGAATGCACTCCAGAAGAGGACGCCGAAAAGGTAGCGGCCGAGAAGGAGGCAGCTGCCAAAGAGGCAGCTGAGGAAGCTCAGCAAGACGGCGGTGATAGCGCTCCTGCAGAAGCACCTTCAGAACCAGCACCCGAAGCCCAGCCAGAGCCAGAACCAGAACCTGCAGCAGAGAAGTCATCATCAAAGAAGAAGAAAGATAAGAAAAAGAAGGGTAAGAAGGGCAAGGCCGCCGACCCAGAGCCAGAGCCAGAGCCAGAGCCCACACCGGAACCCGCAGCAGAACCCGAACCAGCGCCAGAAGCGGCCGAATCTGCACCAGAGGCCGAACCTGCACCAGAGGCTGAGGCTGCACCAGAGGCTGAGGCTGCACCAGAGGCTGAGGCTGCACCAGAAGCTGCCGAACCTGCGCCAGAAGCGGCCGAACCTGCGCCAGAAGCGGCCGAACCTGCGCCAGAAGCGGCCGAACCTGCACCAGAGGCCGAACCTGCACCAGAGGCCGAACCTGCACCAGAGGCCGAACCTGCACCAGAGGCCGAACCTGCACCAGAAGCGGCCGAACCTGCAGCGGACCCTGAACCAGAAGCAGCTCCAGCGGCCGAGGCTGAAAAGCCCGCCGATGAGACACCTGCCGCCCCCTCAGAAGAACCTACAGAGCCTGCAGCAGATCCAGAGCCTGAAGCGGCAGCACCAGCGGAGCCTGAGCCTGAGAAGCCCGAGGAAACCCCAGAACCCGCGCCTGTTGAGGAGCCAGCCCCAGCTCCAGTAGAGGAGCCATCCGGAGGCAAGAAGAAGAAGAAGAAGGGCAAAAAGGGCAAGGCGGCGGCGGCAGCAGCGGCGGAACCTGAGCCTGCACCAGAACCTGCACCAGAACCTGCCGCTGAGCCTGAGCCAGCCGCCGAGCCAGCTGCTGAGCCTGAAGCAGCTCCTGAACCTGCCGCTGAGGCAGAACCCGCCCCTGCACCAGAGGAGGATAAGATTGCCGAGGAGCCCGCTGCCGAGGCGCCTGTTGAGGAGAGTAAACCAACAGAGCCTGAACCGGAAGCTCCAGCCGAGGCGGCTGCTGTAGAACCTGAAGCTGAGAAGGCCCCCGAAGAGCCTGCTGCCCCAGAGGCTGAAACTGCCACCGAAGCTGCACCCGAGCCTACTCCAGAGCCCGCTGCTGAGCCCGCTGCCGAACCTGCCCCAGAGCCAGCATCAGAGCCAGCTGCAGAGCCCGAGCCTACTCCCGAACCTGCTGCAGAGCCGGAACCTGCTGCTGAGCCCGCTGCCGAGCCTGCCCCAGAGCCTGCTGCTGAACCAGCTGCTGAACCAGCTGCTGAGCCTGCAGCCGAACCTGAACCCGCCCCTGAGCCAGCTGCTGAGCCCGCCGCCGAGCCCACCCCTGAACCTGCTGCAGAGCCAGCTGCAGAGCCAGCTGCCGAACCTGAACCCGCTCCTGAACCAGCACCAGAGCCAGCTGCTGAACCTGAGCCCGCCCCTGAACCTGCTGCTGAACCCGCTCCTGAGCCTGCTGCCGAGCCTGCTGCCGAGCCTGAGCCCGCCCCAGAGCCAGCACCAGAGCCTGCTGCCGAGCCCGAACCCGCTCCTGAACCAGCACCAGAGCCAGCTGCTGAACCTGAGCCCGCCCCTGAACCTGCTGCTGAACCCGCTGCTGAACCCGCTCCTGAGCCAGCCGCCGAGCCTGAGCCCGCCCCAGAGCCAGCACCAGAGCCTGCTGCCGAGCCCGAACCAGCTCCTGAACCAGCTCCGGAACCTGCCGCAGAGCCTGAGCCTGCCCCTGAGCCTGCTGCTGAGCCGGAACCTGCTCCTGAACCAGCACCAGAGCCAGCTGCCGAGCCCGCCGCCGAACCTGAACCGGCTGCTGAACCTGCTCCGGAACCTGCCGCTGAGCCCGAGCCCGCCCCTGAGCCAGCACCAGAGCCCGCTGCCGAGCCCGAACCTGCTCCGGAACCTGTCGCTGAGCCCGAGCCCGCCCCTGAGCCAGCAGCAGAGCCCGCTGCCGAGCCCGAACCTGCTCCGGAACCTGCCGCAGAGCCTGAGCCCGCCCCTGAGCCAGCAGCAGAGCCCGCTGCCGAGCCCGAACCTGCTCCGGAACCTGCCGCCGAACCTGAGCCCACCCCTGAGCCAGAGGCTGCAAGAGACCTTCCCGCTGAGCCCGAAGCTTCTCCTGAGCCAGCTCCTGTCAGCGACGAAGTAGCGCCTGATGAGACTGTTCCAGCAGAACCCGAGCCCGAAGTGGAGGTTGTTGGCGCCGTACCTGTTGCCGAAGGATCTCCCGAGGATGATGCCGCTCGACGTGCCCGACGTCGTAAGAGACGTAGTCCAGTTGAGCGCGAGCGTCCAATCGAGCGTGAACGCCGACACTCGAAGACATCATCCGAGGGACGTCGCGACGGGCTTGAGCGTCAGAAGAGCGAGCGCAGTGTTCTCACTATGCGATGGACGAAGGCGCTCGAAGAAGCGCGACGTCAACACGACGCCAAATCGCAAAGGGACAGAAGAGAACGTGCTCTCATTGAAGAACGCGAGCGCAGCGGAATTCCCCCCTCCGAGAAGCCCAGCCGCTCAAAGAGCTCGGCTAAGGAGAGAGAGATCTCGCGAGAACTCGAGGCTGGTACCATTCCTATGGAACCCAGGTCTAGACGTCGCGATTCTGAGACACCAAGTCAACCTATTGAGCGCCAGCGCTCGACTAGGACTTCCTCAGCGAAGCAGGTGTCGTCTTCTGCGCCAACGGGCAAGCCTCGTGCTTTCCTGCGCTACATGACGGAGGGCGAGTCGGACAACAAGGGACACCCTCTGTATATCAACGCCACCAAGGCTTCTCCGCCTGTCGAAAGGCCTCGCCGCACTTCGACCAGTCATAGCACTGGTAGTGGCAGTCGCCATGAGCGTGCTGATCATGAGGACGGACACTCGGTCGGTCGGTCGAGTGGGTCTACTTCGCGTCGCGAAGCCCGCCGTGAGGCGCGCAGGGATGAACGTCGCCATGAGGAACCTCGTCTTGAGCGTACAGATACCCGGAGGTCGCATCGCTCCAACGCCGAGCATGGCCGGTCCCGCGAGAAGGAGAAGGAGAAGGAGCGGGAACGTTCTCGCTCGCGCTCCCGTGCCCGTGAGCGGGATCTCGAACGCGAAGAGAAAGAGCGAGAGCGCGAGAGAAGACACGAAGGTTCTTCTCGGCGGTCTAAGGACTCGAGGGAGGTTCGATCTCACCGTCGCCACAGACGTGAAGAGTCGCCGCCTCCGAGAGAGTCCAAGATCAAGAGTATCTGGAGGGCCATTGCTGCCCACTAAGTCTGCATTGGTGCATTTTTAGGGCTTTTTTCTTTCGTTTCTGAACTCTCACTTTCGACCTTGTCTTTTACTTTTGAGGGTGGTTTGTGGTTTCGACAGAATGATCTATATGATATGTATGTTTGATGAATTGCATGTGAAGCGAATCATTGCAGGAGTACTTTGACTTCGTTGTTTATTACTAGAATTGATTGAGCTTCCAAGACAAGGCTTGGAATTTTCTCCAGCACATACCATTTGTTCCAATGTAGCTTTTCCATTGTGTTTTGTAGATGTTTGTTTGTGTATAGTCTTAGCATTCCAAAGTTGCTAGTCATATATTGGACGTCGCATGCAATCATCAAGACATCCAAAGGTCATGAAGGTCATATACAAATCCAAATCAGGGAGTCTCGTTCCTCGCTGGAATTACCCTTGAGCACCAGCCACACCAAGCGCGGTGCAGGCCCTCTTCTTCACGAACGAGATAGTTGCCCGTTTCCCTCTCATCCTCATACTCAACAACGCAAGCCCCAACATTAACTCTCTTCTTAGACTTGTGCTTCACAACGCCCCCAAGTCCAATAACCTCCTGCCGGAAATATCCCGGCTGGTCTTCATCATGTCCATCAATCGGACTACCATTCTCATGGTAGTATGGTGGATGTTCCGCAGGACTTCCAGACCTGCTGCTATCACTGCTAGACCCCTCATCGGCCTCGCAATCGACCTCGAGCTCGATTTCCTGAGAGGCGAGACAACTCTCGCCTCGTCCGCACTTGACGCCCTGGCAGCCCTCACCAATACCAGTGCCCACACCCCCCAGGTACGTACTGTATCGCGTCCGCCAAGCCCAGACTCGACGGTATGTCGTGTCATTGCTGCGCAGGGTCTGCCCGCATTGCGTGCACAACCAAACCGCCTCTTCGCAGTTGCACGGGGTACGCGCAAAGGCTAGAGCGGCCACGCTGTTTTCGTCCCACGGGCCAGAGTGTGGGTCGGAGTTGCGGGCGAGGTGAGCGGCGAGCGGCGCGGTGCCGCACGGTCGACAGAGGCGACGGATGCGACCTTTGAGGGCGTGTCTGTTGGGAGGCTTGACTGTGCAATTCTGGGGGTATTGTTAGCGCCGAAGATGGCGATTTGGGGGTCTACTCACTCTGCAGACAACCTTGGCGCAACGACGACATTCGCCCACCATGTCGCGTGCGCACTTGCCCACTTTGCCGCGAGTCATGCGGCCTGGATCGCCGGTCCCGCGACTGATGAGCTGAATGACGGACTTGACGCTGTCAGGGATGACAGCACCGTCGTGTAGCATCTCTGCTAGGGTTTCGATGTATTCATTCTCGCACCGGAGCGTCTGTCTCACTAGCTGGTGGCGATATGGGGCCAGGTTCGCGTGAAACTGGCGACATACACTCGATAGAGCATGGAGGGTAGTCAGGTCAACGGCTCGAGTGATTTCCTTGATGATGCTATATGAATGTTGACGCTGGTTAGTCGAACGTCCCCGCTCATACCCCGCAGGTTCCGAACACATACGGATAACAACTCAAAGCCGCTGAAAACCCATTCTGGTTGGTTTTCTGAAGCTGAGCTTCTTCAGACCAGGCTGGAGATGGAGGCAATTCGGCGAAGGCCGAAATGGGGTCGACCTTCAGCTCGAAGGGATTCTCCAAAGATGGAGCTGCATCATCAAGGTCGACAAACACCACCATGCTGCTCCATCAGAGGCTTTCTGAGATCAGCATTTGATCAGATAAGATGGGGCTTTTATAGTCCACCTTTCCCCTGGGAAGTGAATGTTTGGTTCTGGGAGTGGGATGATGGCGGACAGGTTCCCTCCGTCGAGGGCGGTGAGCTCGTTGTTTTCGACGCGAGGCTCTACAGTATATTCGGTCCTGAGAACATCTCTTATATCTACTTCCATCTTATGCGTCATTTAATCAGTACTTCCACCTACGGAGTGCATACTCCGTAGTACAGTATATTACCCCTCCACTCCAGGGCTAGCCTCGGCCAATGCCTCCGATAAGCGATAGTCTCCAACTGTCCCCAATATCAAACGGCGGGGTTTCCCGAAATGTGTGGGGGTTCCTTATAAAGGCCTGGTAGCCCGCAGCGGGAGATTTGCTTTCCTTCATATCCAAAATGCCTCTCAATGCCAAAGCTGTATACACCCGGGGAGATGCGGACTATGTCCCATTCGCCAGTCGACGGAGCACCGTCCACAGTACGAAAGGCATTGTCTCATGCACCCAACCGCTAGCCGCAGCTGCGGGTCACCGGATTCTGAGCCAGGGCGGAAACGCAGCGGTACGCGTATCAACCTATGACTGTCGTATCCCAAGCTGATCATTATTCAGGATGCCGCCGTTGCCGTGGGTAAGCCTGAATGGTCTCGGCAGATTGTAGCCCAGATAATCAACTAATCAAATGCTGCAGCTGCCGGTCTGAATATGACAGAGCCATGTTCCACCGGCATTGGAGGTGACATGTTCTGTCTATTCTACAACGCCAAGACGAAGAAGGTACATGCGCTCAATGGTTCTGGCCGGTATCCCGGCAGTGCCAGTCTGGAGAAGATCCGCAAGGACCTGGGCCTGGCCCCTGGCGCACCAGGTAAGATGCCTATGATGAATGCTCTGTCTGCCACAACGCCCGGAGCCGCTGCCGGGTGGGTAGACACGGTAGAAAAGTTCGGTAGCGGGAAACTGTCGCTGGAGCAGATCTTGCAGCCTGCGATCGAGCTCGGCGAGCAAGGTTTCCCCGTGTCGGAGCTTTCATCCCATGGAGTAAGCATCTCTAACATGCTCATTTTATGATCTGAGCTGATGAAGAAACAGTGGCACAAAGCTGAGAAAGATATCCGTAATGCATCTCCCAACTTCCGTGAAATGCTTAAGGTCGATCCTACAGCCACGGATGGCGTGCGACCTCCGTGTCCCGGTGAAATCATGAAGAACCCCACACTAGCCAAGACCTTCCGTGCACTGGCTGCAGAGGGGAAGAAGGGGTTCTACCAGGGCCGCATTGCCGAGGCAATCGTCAAAGTCATCCAGGATCAGGGTGGCTACATGACACCTGAAGATCTTGCGTATCACGCTGAGATTGGAACCCAGGAGGTCGATGCGATCTCGCTCAAGTTCACCGGGCAGGACATCGTGTCCAAGGCCACTCCAGGTACAGACGGGGATGCCAACCAAGGCGTCGAGATCTGGGAACACCCACCGAATGGACAGGGCATTGTGGCACTGATGGCTCTCGGCATTATGGAAGAACTTGAGAAGTCCAACAAGATTCCCAAGTTCACCCAAGCCCAACATAACTCTGCAGAATACCTGCACGCCGTCATTGAAAGTCTGCGCATCGCTTTCGCCGACGCAGCATGGTGGGTCACAGACCCGGATGTCGAGAGCGTACCATCGCAAGGTCTACTAGACCCCAAGTATCTCGCTGAGCGGGCGAAACTCTTCATCCCGGATCGCGCAGCAGATATCATGGATCATGGCAGTCCCGCGCACAACCACTGCGACACGGTATACTTCGCAGTAACGGATAGTGAAGGTAACGGCATCTCTTTCATCAACAGCAACTATGACGGGTTTGGAACCGCCATCATCCCCGCCGGCTGTGGCTTCACGCTGCAGAATCGTGGAGCCAACTTCTCTCTGCAAGAAGGTCACCCCAACGCTCTGGCACCACACAAGCGGCCCTATCACACCATCATCCCTGCTTTGATCACCAATATCTCGGATGGCTCATTGCACTCCGTGTACGGTGTCATGGGTGGCTTCATGCAGCCGCAGGGCCATGTGCAGGTCATGCTCAACATGCTGGCCTTTGGCTACCACCCACAAGCAGCGCTTGACTCGCCACGCTTCTGTCTCGCCGCACCGACAGATGAGAGTACAGATCGGACAGTTTGGGTCGAAGAAGGTATCAGTGATGCTGCTATTGAAGGACTCCGTCGTCTTGGTCACAAGGTGGAGGTTTTGACCAATTGGAAGCGAGCAATGTTTGGTCGTGGGCAGATTATCCGCGCGTACCATGATGAAGGTCAACTCGTCTATGCTGCTGGCAGTGATCTGCGGGGCGATGGAATGGCCTTCCCGTCATTATAGGCACTACTACGGAGTACAGCGGGCGTACCCATCAAGCCTATGCTACCTTTACCGAGGCATCCTAGCTGCGTAATCGACTGATATCTCAGTCAATTGGAGCCCAGCCCTATCTACACTATTCACCAAATGTCTCAATGAAGTCTTTCAAGTGCAGGTCCCCAAAAATTGCGGTCGGGATATCCGATGACGACGCAGACAGCAAAAATGAGGTGAAACGTAGACATATGATCTTCCCACGGAGTACTCCGTGCCCGAGCGCCGTAAAGAGAGAGACAAGATGAGCATCGGGAGCTCCGGGTCGCATCCGTGTCCGACAAAGGAAAGGCCTGCCACAAAAAGAAGGCTCCAGGAAGCAATAGACTCGAAGAGCTCTACTAGTCCGGAACACAGAGTAGTCCGTAGTCCCGAGGTCCGTACTCCATGTCATGTCAGAAATAAGCCCGACGACCTATCACGCAGATCTGATTTCACGGAAATGCCATCTTCAGGGGGTCGGATAATCGTCGGAAGGTTCATGTCAAAGTACGAACTTCCCCGTGCCAGAACGAGTTTAATTGGGATGCAAGACGCAGGAGACAAATCCCAACAAGAGAGAAAATAAGACAAAAATGCACATCATCGCCCAAGCAGGCAGGTCTGAACGAAGGCCTGAGGCCTTGAAGAGCCGCGTGACTCCCATGTCAACCCCTGATCGACAATGCCAAGTTGATCCACCGCAGAGGTCGATGATGGATAACGTTTCGAAGGAAATTTGAGACCCTGTAGAGATTTCGTCCTGGATCCAGTAGTGATTCGTAGATCTGGATCCGGACCTGCGGTATCTCTCCGAGCTTCACCTCTGGTGCTTATGTTCCCCCCGTTCGGGACGAGCGTGACCCATAATCTCGCGAGTCAGCTAATCCAGCTTCGACATTGCTATGGAGTAATTTCGACGTCGAGTCTAGGAAGTCCTGGGAAGTGGGGCCTGAGACGTCCGTATACCGCATGAAGCGTAGTGTCGGAGCGTGGTCTGTGTTGCTCACGTTCGTTAGGGCCCAGGTCAATGTTCATCGGATCTGCCTGAGGCCTAGAACGACGGAATTTACGCGGGCACCTCCAGGGCTGAGATATAACAAAACAAAGGAATGGGCTAAACGGCTGAAATTGCCTGGCGTAAATGACAAATGTTAGATGCCCACCGAACCATGGGTGGGAAATTGGTTCCCCGGAAGATTGTCGCCCAACCGTGGTCGAGTGCGCCCTACAAGGAATTCGAAGATCTTTGGTAAAGTTTGCTTGAATTGAATAGGGGGGTATAGACAGTAAAAGAGTATAGAGACAATCATAATCGTGTCGTGAAACAAAAGAGACGAAAACATAGAAAAATAAAGCAAATCGCAAAGGGGAATCATATAGTCCCCTAGGTCTACTCTAGAGTACAGAGTACTCCGTTCGGAGTACATTGCGACAGATCTCGGGAGAAAGCTCGTCCCCCTTTTCTTGTGGTCAGGCGTGGAGTGGATCCTCCAGCTGATTCGCGTCTCGGGGCGCAGTGGGACCGTATTGCCTTTCTACCAATGAAGGCGAAGACTTTCCAACCATCATTGGGGACGAGACTACGGAGTAGTCCGTATGCTCTTAGACACCGGTGTCGGGAGACATTTGGGGTAACTGTCCGCGCTTTCCGTCCGGACCCACCCTTTGGATGGTGACTCTAGTCACTCCGGTTCGGGCCCGGCGTGCATTCTCGGGGGCGCGCTCCTAGTCGCTTGTGGTCGTGAAGTCATAATATTTGGCCGCCTATTCTGCGGCCTGATCCATGGGCACTTCACATGCCCCAGGCGGAGTGGAAGTGGGGCATGGTTGGAACGTGATCCTCGTAGGGGAGACATTCAGAGTTGGACCATGATGGAGAAGGGTAGTGACACTGGTCGGGCTGGTGACTGGTTAGAAACTCGTCCTTGATTGGTCAAAAGGGGATTGACTTACGGGTTGGATCAGATTCTCTCCCATGGACATGGGAACCAGGTGGGATGGGGGCATGCCGGTGTCAGGGTCCCAGCGGAGGAGTGCGGGAGCTTGGAGAGGCGATGTGTGGATATCACTCTTGAACATGGTTTTGGAGTAGTGGTCCATGATGGACGTAGAGGTGGAGGACATGGAGCCGGAGTGGGAAGGGCGGGAGAAAGTGGTATCGGACAGAGGTGATGGGCAGGTCTCTGCGGGGGAGGAGTAGAATGGGCTGTCGTCCGCAGCTTCGGAAAGGTGGTTGTGGAATGTTGGTCGGGGCTGCAAAGGCAAGTCGACGCCGCTCCACATCAAAGAGCAGTCGTTTACCAGATCTGGGTGAATTCCCGGTGCCACGACAGAGCCAATAGACATAGTGTTTGGTTGAGGGGCCGCGGTCAATGACAGTCCATTGCCCATTGCCATGCAGCGCGGGATAGCGGATTCGGGGAGCATGGGTTCTTGTTTGGGTGCCCACGAGGGCTGTTCTGTTTGCGACTCAAGCTCGCTGGTAGTGTTGTCAGTATGCGCCGAGGTAATAAAGCGTTGCCGTGGTGCTCACTGTCTCTCGATGTGGCGCGCAAGTAGATCCGTGCGGTGGAAGGTTTTCTTGCATCCTGGCTGTGTACAGCGATACGAAGCCTCGGGGTTGTGGTTCAATTCATGGCGTCTCTTGTGCTCGGCTCTGGTGAAGACCTGCGATAAAGTCAATTTGACTGATTCCGGAAGTAATGTGCTGGAATTGCGCCGACCTTTCCACAGCCGTCATGCTGGCAAGCATGTACGCGCTTGCCCTTCTTTGCTTTACTGATGCGGTGGGTGGTCGGAGTATAGGTGACGGGCATGTTGTCCTCCTGGGGACTTGAGCGCATGTTCTTTCGGCCCATGTTGGAGTCTGAAGAAAGCTGTTGAGGTTCTGGTGAAGACGACGGCGAAAGAGAAGAGGCAGAAGGCGAGTTCAAGACCGAGATGAGGTGGTGATTGCGATTTGGAGATCCCCGGGGCATACTGTATAAGAAAGGGCTTGGGAGGGAGAGGGATATATAAGGCTGATTTAAGGATACGAAGCAACTGTGAAGAGATAGTCGGAAGGAGTGAAGAGCGGAAGGTGGACTGATATAGAGGGAGCGATATGTAGGCTGTTCCTACAGATCTACGAATTAATAGACTTTTGGGTAAATTGGAATTAATTAAAATAAAATGGGAAAATACAATATTCGAAAATCAAATAATCCCGAAATAATAAAATGCGAAATAATAAAATAATAAAATAAAATAAAAAGATTAGATCAAACTAAGAGCACGGGCGTGGAGGATGATCGCTCGGGATGATCAGAGGATAAGCTGTACTAAATTTACACAGGGGCATTGCATTAGACCAGTGCGGCTGAGGCGCGCATTACTGAACGGTCAAGGGGAGCGGAAGGAGTTGGTTGATTGCGCTCTATCAACATTTTGCTGATCTTATTATTGTTTCGGTTTTTCCTGGGGCATTGCACTACTGATCACCAGTGGTAATAGCTGCTCCAATCTGCTCCTGGGTACGGAGTACCTTGGTGTCCAACATGAATATTTTCGCATGGACGATGCGAGAAGCCGAACCCTACTTCAGATACTCCGTACTCGTGGAGCACAACTCTCATGTCCAAGCTCCCGCGGAACGCAACGGGGCTGCCCCACCATGAAAAAGGCCGGTGGATTGTTATGCGCTGGAAATTCAAAGGATCAGGCGCTAGTCCCGATGCGGCATCCCAGAGCCTCGCTTCAAAGCGCCTGCGATTGGATACCGACAGGCACTGCACTTAATCCTAGCTAGTACTAGAGCACAGTACTTGCTACTAGTAGTACTGTGCGGTTATACAAACCTTGGGAGTTTCTTTTTGCCTGTATACTGTATCGACTCTGTGTTTCCTATTCCCTTCGCATTCCTGTTGCTTCTCCGAAAGTCAATCTCGGAGCCGGGGACTCTCAACCATGGAACATCGCGAACTTTAGTCCACTAAATCGAACTAAGCCTGGCGCTAGGCCTAATCTGGATTTAAAAAGAAGGCAAAGCGAGTCAGCCTAGTGGGGCAGGGCCTTTGACCGGCAATCTTGGCATTCTTGGCCTCGCGCATTTACGCTGGCTCCCTGTAGGTTGCTTGTTTCAATGCGCCGATCATTGACAGAAAGGGTGAATGGACAACCCCCCGAGATCCAGGCTCCGAACGATTCAAGACGTCATTGGAGTTCGTCCGGGGAATGGTTGAACGGTCACTTGCAAGGTTCTCTCGGGTTGGTATCCTTCATTCACCAGCGATCAAATTGAATTTGTTCGGCATGTACGGAGTACAGGAATTAAGCCCACGTGTCTCCCATATGGACAACATGGTACGGAGTAAGCTTCTCTACATTTCGGCACCGAAAAGCTCATCCGCCCTCGTGGCATCAAGGATACGCCACCTCCAGGGCTGGATCCTGTTTTAGTACCTCCTTGCAGGTACTATTGGTATAAAACATCAAATCTTTAATTTTATTCTGGTGTTCCTGAAACACGCCATAAGCAGCACCCCTGATCCCCGTCATTTTCTGGAAAGAATCCTTTAATATGCAAGTAAAGCCGTCAAATGAGGGGAAAGAGGGCCAGGGCACAAGGTAAAAACACAAAATGTGGATCCACCGTGAGAAGCAATGCCAAAAGCGAAAGACAATTCAAAATAAGAAAAAAACAAAGGGCCAAAAAGCAAAACCCGCATCAAGGGGCTTGTTCAAGGCTGAATCCTGCCGTGCTGATGCCCGTCACACCGTTTGCCCAGAGACAAATCACGGGAACTAGATGGAGTGTCAGTGGGGGGCAACCAGCTTCGCACGATCCACAAGTCTATGTTATATCGTGCAGATTATGGTAATCCATGATTTGAATCAAAGACAGGACTGCAAGGCATTGTTGTCGCCACATTCTTGAAACGTTTGAGATCCCAGCACTCCGTAGAAAATATCGAAACACATGCAGCTTGCGGGAACTCCCACAGCCCTCTCCCCATGTTCCAAGTTTAGATACCGATGCTGCACCCTGTCCATACTAGGGGCTTTTAGGTCCGATCGGCCGCTGCAGCCAGGGCGCAGACTTGGCCTGAGGCATATAGGCTCTATCTGATTCGGGCTTTACATTGCGAGACAGATCGACACTGCTACCCCATTATCGTCCCGTCGTGAATGATCGCGATTCATGCCTTTCTGGGGAGATCACAGTGGCATGGCGGAAATAATTTTGCGATAATTTCGGGCCAATAAGCCTTTTCAACGGTCAAAATAAGTGGTTCGCTCATGGGCATTCTCTGACCATCGCGTGGGTCCCACGTTATCTTCTTTCTACATGTGTATAAGTGTGTCGGAAATACCCTATCGACATCTGGACCACGTTGTATTGGATGAAGGGATCTCGGTGGGGATAAGAGAGGCAATTCACAATCAACTCGGTGCGGGATATACTCCTTTGGTTTCAGAGCTAGTATACATTTGGGGCGTTGGAGATCGACAATCCACAGCCAGGAAGAGACTGCCAAAGTCCGGGTTTTGCGGGTTTTGGGTTTCGAGGTTTCGAGCGTAGGGCACTGTAGGGCAAGTCATCGGTCATCGTTGCCCAGGTGCGGATACCGTGGACCCTGGGCCAACCGAGTTGGGAATTTTTTGCGAGTAGGTTTTCCCAGGCTAATAGTCTGTTCTTCCTGCATGCATTTGGATCTATGGATAGAATGGCTACGAAGTAGTTTCGGAGAAACTGTGAAGATTACTCTGAATAACTCTACTCCGTGACAATTCTGTACGTTGAATAGTGATGTCAAAATGGCATAGCCTCGAATTCCGGAATGTGAAGAAATCCAGATCAGCATATACGATGTAGCGAGTCAGAGGGCCCGATTCGGTGTTGGTTCTTTTTTTAGGTCATGGTTAAACGCCGGTGGGAGAAAGGCTAGTCTGCCTTGGGTAATCCCAAGAGTCGACTTGGGAAACTGCACTATACGGAGTTCGGAATAATTTTCTTTGTTTGAATCATGCAATCACGATCGAGGGAGGCTCCCGGGCTTTGCGGGTTTTGCGGCTTGGAGCTGTTCCTAAAAGGGAAAAAGGGCATTCGGGTTTTGTCGGTTTTTGCGCTAAACAAAACAAATTATCCTTGCCCATCCAATCGAGCGAATCTCCATCGATCACCCGGCATCTCTCCGACCCTTACCGAACCTTGTGTATGGAGTAGATTTCCCATAATTTGATATTTCACCCAAAACTGAAATGATCGAGGTCTCGGATTCGGGTAGCTAACTGAATCTGAGGCCGCGGAATTCCCGAGCCCTAGTTTCGTCCCTGGGCAGAAAGGGGTCGACCCTCGTGGGTCTGGCCTGTTTGCAGAGCTCAACCCCCAGATGATCGGTGAGTCTCCGCAAGAGCTTGCCCCGGTGGGTCATTTCCGTCTCTCTGAAGGGAAGTTCAAAGCTGTCGAGAGATGGGCCAAATTGAGGCTAATAGTGAATGGCCTGATCATTTCGTACTGTTTACTCCTAGTATACTAGTACTGACACTGACATGTTCAGCTACCTTACGCAATCTTACTCAGATCTGATCTGTATGCTGACGATGATTGGTGGAAGTGTTCACCTCCTCAAGCTGCCCCTGTGCTAAGAGTTGTGACTCGTGGTCCACCGCCTCGGGTTCGCTATACATACCAAACGCGGTTTAGCGTACCCGCTTTGGAGCATTAAACTTGAGTTCCAACGTTCCCCGTTGTAGACGGGGTGGCGCCGAATGATGGTCCCGAGCTTCGAGATTGGACTATTGATGAACTCCTTCATTCCGGATCAACGGGACACATCTCAGGGCTTCGTAGCCAAACCTGGTTTCAATTGCTTTTTACCCGTAGCTCTTTTCTTTTCATTCCGTTTTGTTTACCCCTTTTTTGGTCCGGATGGAAGATATTTCAAATCGAACTTGATTCGAGGGTCCAGAAAGAATTGCACGGAGCACATGGAGTACTACAATAGTAGTATACTGTAGATAGCATACTTTCGCATCGAAGATCCGACCCCGACCATTCCATCAGGATGTTGTGCAAGGGCCAGACCGTTAGACAGCCCTGGAGTCTATAGCACCTACCGAATCCATCCTAGCCGCCACTTAGTCGGTTTTCCCAAGTGCCAAAACCCTAAGCGCTATCGGCCGCGCTCATTGTTCATTATACTATTTGGGTTAGACCGGAGCTAGTGGCTGGAGCTAATCTGCTCCACCAAAGCGGCTATACATTATCCCTGTCCGCACTCCGTGAACTATCCATAACTCATTAGACGGGAAATTTGAAGCTCGCATCCGAACATTGCTCCACTAGTCGCGATACCGTCGGTTTTGCGTTGTCTCAGTTACTCTGAATATCGCTTCCGTCGTGGTGCATATGGCCAACAGACCATCGTGCCAAGCTGGCCAGAAGGGTGATCGATCTGCATTCACAGCCCAATCCTATCAGCGATCGTCGTTATCCGTCAATGCTCTTGTGCTTCTGATGATCGCGTGTTGGGGTCCACGGGTATGTACGAGTATGTGCTACAAGGCCAATATGTAAAGCTTCGGCGAATACTTCAAGTGATACAAGGTATACGGATATGTTTGTGCTGGACTGTTAGAAGACACTGCACCCCAGGAAGTCCACCTCGAATCAGGGAACCCGAATTGGTGATCGGGTAAATCCCGCATCCGATCTGAAATGAGGCATATGGCGACCCCTGCAAACCTATCACTATTCCAGCTAGATTCTCGCCTAAACCCCTGTAGCCACCTGGTAACGAATGCTTTCAGGGGCTAAATGCGAAATGACGTCCACGCCAATGCCAGTGTGTTCCCATGGCCTCTCGCTCTCGGTGCGCTATCATGATATTCTTCTCGTCACAAGCGACCTGCCTCTATCAAGAAATATTGTAGTACTACCTCGTGGGTCTGCTGGATTAACCCCACACGTGCTCAGATCGAGGGTGGCGAATCCTTCCGCGCTAGTCTGAGCTCTGCATGCTTTTCGCAGGATTAAAGTGAAGAAATCATATCAGAATGGAGCTGCTACTCAACCTTAGAATTGATGCTATAAATTATCATCATGTCGGCTGTCACTTACACAATGCCGACCTGCCTTACTTTTGGTTCTGTTGACGATTTCAGCCTCGACAGGGATACCTGCTGCAATGCTAGTAGTAGCGTGTTCTCAATGCAGGTACTCCATACTACCAGGTCCCTTGGGTCCTGTTTCAGATAGGCCCGTCGATCAGGTCATGCCATGTGGCCTGGCACTAAGATTTGCACAAGGCAGACTTCCCGGGTTTTGGAGTTTCATTTCATAGTAAATTAAGACTGAGGTTGGGGTCCCTTAATATCATCCGAGGATTTACCGTTGAGAGCTAGATATCATATTTGTCTCCACTACGGAGCACTGCATACCTGTCCATGAAGAATATCGGCCTGCTCCGGGTCCGATGAGTGACGAAAGGGTTTCTTGGTATCTTTTAGCCTAAGTAATATGCTCACCAAGGTCGGATTCTTGTTTTCGAACGGAAGATTAAGAAAGCTGCCTTGCATCATGCCGTATACCGAAACATTCCTGTAGATGCTCTGAAGCCGACACCCGAGCCGGAAATCCCAATCAGTAAGGACTAAATACGGAACACCGTCGTTCGAATTTGGTTGATTGACAACGGGCTTATGCCAAGACTACTAATCTGCACCACCTTGGACATATGGCTTCTCGACTATAAGCCGCTTTGGAATCCCAAATAGGCAGTCGGGGAATGCGAACTAATTTAGGGCACGCAATAATGCGCAAACTAATGCAGAGTCCATATAAAGTCCATGCATCCCTGCTGCATAAGGGTCTAACCGTAAAAGGGAAACGGACTTAGTCTCCAAAAGGCTCGATCAGGCATAGTCGTGGACTCGTTCGACGTGTTTCATGTTGCTGACCACCCGTTCACGTGGTGGTTGGAAATCATGCATGGGGGACTTGAGGGACTCAGGAAGGTGACTATGCCGATCGAGGTATTTTAATCTCCTTTAACCAAAGTACTTATTTATATATATTCACTGCTCGGTCTGTTAGCCTCAATTTCCCTATCACATGATTCATGCGATCGTCTACGGTAGTATTATTTAGCCTATAGGACGCAAGTATCACTGCGAAAATCCATAAATCAATATACTAGAACTCACTAAGAACCAATGCAGAATCAACGGCGTAGCTAGGTGCATGTAGTTGTTTCACCATGGCAATCATGTTGCATCTCTGGGAATTTGAGCTCATGTCGCCTCATCCCGCAAAGCCCGATCACTCTGACGAAGTGCTCGGTTTTTGCGGGTTTTAGCTTACATCACTCGATATGATCTTCAGGTGCTTGCTACTTCATACGCAATATCATTGTAACCCTAAGCCTACAACGGGCCGATCGGCACATCTTAGAGGTGTGAGCATACTACCATACGCAAAGCGGAAGTCATTGTCAGCCTTGTCCTCCGTATCTCGACAGGAACCTGACTGAGGCGGTATAGAACTTGGAAAGTATGTAGCACGATCCTCGTAATCTGGGCCTCGAAAGAGCATCAAATGATCTACACATGTACATGGCTTATCCTTCCCCGTACCCCCTTCGCTTTTCGGTTTCGCAATCTGCATCATGGGATTCCTGAAACCGACACACCTGTTGCTTAATCGAGGTTGCATGCATGTACACATGGCACGTAGATCATTCCACGTCGTTTCAGATTTCGTGGGCGACACCAGCGGTGTCCTCGATTTGGAGACCGCCAATTGCGGAATGTAAGTATGCTGCAGCCACGGAGTACCGAGTAGATCACTACATACAAACCCGACATTTCGATCAGAGTCGCCCCGAAAGGCCAAATCCGTCAACCACCAGGGAAAAGTGGGTGGCAAGGGTTGCAGGAGCTAATTAGGGAACATTTCACCGTCTTTTACTCCTTCCCGCGCATGGTTGACGGCAGGATTCCAATTCGCGGGGGGGATGCATGTAACTCCCATGCAAAGCATGTAAACCACATTATCAGCAATAGGTTGGGCCAGGCCAATCATTGTATTGACCTGTCCACAACCAGAAGTTTATAAGTAACTAAATATACACCTAGACGGTTAGACTGGGAATATTTACCATGACATCATGCTTTGTTGTTCTCACGGGACTGCGCCTGGCCATGCATGTAAACGCTGTTGGTTTTTCTCTGCCTGTGGTTGGTCAGTTAGTCTGCATGTTGCAGACTGTCGTGTAACAAATATCCGATCGGGAAGATGGCTGGGATGGGGATGACTAGCGGATTATTGTTGCTTTCGACTGATTTAGGTACCTAGGTATGCAAGGTGTATCCATTGTAGATTTCGGCTCGGCTCAATGACCTGAGGATATCTAAGGTAGTATCTGATATATTGTCCATATACAACATTGATACCAAACCCGTCCACTCACACAGCACTTCGTAGTTGGTACTAGACTGTACCGTAACTGCTCTCTCCAAGGCACCGGATTTTTCAAAGATTCTGTCCCTGTCTCTTTCTCAATTTCGTCTAGCCTCCGCCCCCATAGATCCCGTTGCTCGCCTAGTCCCCGGCCACAACGACTTGGCGGGTGCGTTGCTTCGGCAAAATATGATTGAATTTAGCAAGCGGTTGCTTCATCCTTCGAGTCGGGTGGATCACGGAGAGTACCCGTGGACATGGATCTGATCTCCAGCAATAGTCACCAATCAAGCCGAATCCACCAAATCCTTTGCTGTTCCCCGCCAACCTAGACGGTCTGGAACTTGCGTCTCCGCGAGAATTCTAGCCATCAGGCAGGGCTGGACTGTTTCTAGCCGCTGTTGGCTCATGGTGTCTTTTTATTCACTGGGGAATTCAACATGTGCGGCCGAGCGGTTAGCAAGGCAGCAAGGTAGCAAGGTAGCGAACTGGCGAACTGGCGAGTTAACCAGTATCAAATTTGATCAGCTGTTGACTATGACCTCGGTGGCTTCTTGGGAGTCTTAGCTTGTAGTTGTCTGATGTCATGGAAGGTGAGGGGACAAGTATCAATGAGAGAGTTTGGGATTTGTCCGCTTGTCCGATCCCCGAGGCTCGACCGAAAGACTGCAATTGAGTCTAACGGGTCTTGGTATGTCCCCAGTAGACCTTTGAAAGCACGAGGGCGAGAACTTTTGGAAATTTCCCCAACTTGGCGAGACATAGTGGTCAAACTTTGAGGCTGGCCAGGGTCCCTGGACAGCTGTTGACACTAGTTCCTTGTCTCACAATTCCAAGGCTGCTTAAGAGCATACTTGGATTACTGTGGTCATTGCCAAATGTCTGGTGTTCCCTCGGGTGATTCATTGAATCCGAACCGAACCGTGGGTATTGCGACCGTTTCATAGCATCACGGTGTAAATCGGACATACCGTGAGTCCTCATGAGACACGATGTATGATTCCGGATGAGCTTCAACCTGTTTCATTATTCGCCAAAGTCCCAAGCCTTGATACGATTGTTCTTCGCTTCCAAGGTCCGACATCCTTGGGCAAAAACCTCGCTTGACATACCGATATAGGAGCGCAGAAGTACCAACAACAGATCCCATGCATGGATCCGTGGATGCCAGGCAGGTGTAAGGACATAGTTGGTGTTGACTCACCGAGGCTCGACACCTGATGGTCCGGAGATCACCTCTGGGTCATGAATAAGGCTTCACCTAGCTCTTGGTACCTTCGACGTTCCGAGGTCTCTTCAATGGGCTTGATTTGTCGAGTGCGCCACATTATCAATGTACGAGGGGATGCGTGTACTTGAGTAGCCAGGTCGTCAAATACCTCAGGGTTTGCCTTTTGCGCAAATTGAGATCATTCCGAGGTCGCAACCTTGAAGGGCTTTGGAACAAGCGACAGCACCAGCGTGATCGATGCCACCTGCTCGATAGGTAGGTTTCGCTCTTGGGCAATGATCACATCGTACCTAGGTATCTATGTGTGCATGCATGCCATGCAGCATGATATATAAGAGGCAGTCTCACGTACGTGCCGAGGTGTTTTTGTTGACTACCCAGGTGGGTACCTAGATATGCATCTTTGAAAACCCCACAGGAGTGAACGGCCTTGCTACTGTCGATCTTTAGAGCAGTGATGAGATCATGCCTAGGTCATTTCCTACCTATGATACTTACAGGGGCGGGCAGTTGGAATCCGAAAGAAATGAGAGATTGAGTCTTGCCACGGAGTGTCACACTTTCGTGATATGTAGGTAGGTAACATTATGAAATTAGTCGTGGGCATGATTTGACCGAATACCAACATTGGAAAACTTTCAATTGACGATGGTCAGTCCTGGGATTGAAAGGATTGTCCCCAGGTAGGGCTATGCCCAGGTGACTTCCACCTGGGCAGCAATCGACGTTCTTTCATCAGACTGAAGACAGCCCGAAAAACAATGCGCAGTCAGAGTCCCTGACTTTCATGATGTCTTGATACTGTATTGCTCCGTTGGGAAAGATGAGGTCCAACGACTGAACATCATCAGCCCAAGGGCGTAGTCGGGACCAAAGGTGTTGTGAACACGCTTCAGGAACACATCTAACAGCGGTGAGAAAGCAACATGTGAAAGTTGATGGAACCTCGCCCAATTCATGCGGCCGGCCTGATCACTGGTCTGGCTACTGGTTTTTCCATTCGAGAGGAGAGAACCGGTCAACTTTTGCACATACGCCCGGTGGAGGGGGTTGTGCTCCACCTGGTACCTTTCAAGGTATCGAAGCTTCTCAGTGGTGGTTGTGAGAGCCGGCATGTCACCACCAATGGTGATGGAGCTCAACTTTACTCCAGGCATGCGAAGCCCGAGCTCAGTCAACACACCCTGCGGGAGAAGGCAGTCAGCCTGTTGACATAGAAAAATGTTTTAAATGGGAAGGCTCACCTTGGAGTCATTCGAAATTTTCGAAAACCAGAACATGGTTCCGGTCGTTGCCATGCCGTATACCGTGGCGTAAAGCGACCAGGAATCGAATAAAGTAAATATTGGGAGGAATGGACATGTGCCCTCCCAAGTGTAGCGTAGCTCTCTTCTCTCGCTCTCTTCAGTTCTCAGTTGTCTCTCACTTCTTAGAATCAAGAACTCTCTGCTCTCTTTCCTGGTGCCAGCCAGCATCTGTCCCAGCAGCAAAGAAGACGGTCAAGCAGGGGCATGACAGGAAAGCTCCCATCGAACAGGTCAGCAACCGCGCTTCGAAGCTGCGACAAGGAATATAAAATCATGGCTGGGTTGATGATGCATAGCATCCAACGCGTAATGGAAAGAGTAGGCAGGATGATCTGTAAAAATGAGTTTGAGCAAGCATGAGGCATACCTACCTAGGTCGGTACCGGCGAAGACAGGAACGAGAAAGTCCTGGAAGCTTTCTCTTCATTTCGCGGGGAATCTAGCGAATGCTAGCGCCAGTAGCATCTACTAAGTACGAGCCAGAATTCATAGACTGATGTGCATATCCATTCTCACATTAAGTACAACTGATCGATCACTCCTATTTACAATCACCTCCCCCGAATTAGATCGAATCAGATCAAGATGCAGAATGCGAGAAGGTCAAAGTGAGACTGATAACCAAAGACCCAACTGAAAACCGGAGATATCAGAAGAAAAAAAGATGGGTAAAGAGATTCATGTAAAGGAACGATGTGCCCGTAGGGAGTGGAACAGGATGGGTGTTGACAGAGCCGAGATAGCAGAACTCCTTTTGGAACAGTAAGTCTCCATGTCAACGGAGACTTCGCGATAATCAAACGTGATACAATCATTTGGTGTTTGGCGGAGACGCCGACGGACGTGGATCGGTCCATAGTCTAGAACCGTGGGTGCGGGATAGTAACATGGGAACATCGTTGACGCTACCGTGATCACCGAAGCGTGCGATCCAAGGTCGGGGGACAAGCAGATGTAGACATTGGTATGCCTTTCGGATATCATAACTCCGCCAAGTGACCCGGATAAAAAAGGGATATTGGAGTGAGAGCCGTAAAAGCTCTCATAAAGCAGGTTGAGACGAAAAAAGGACATGGGCGCGCTAATACTGGATAAAGAGAAGGAAAATGGGGTGCATGAATGGTTCGGAAAGTTGGCTTAGCGATCCGGGTTTGTAACCTACAATAGTCAGCGTGGGAACAAAATCGAGCAATAGGGCTAGGACTTACCTGCAAGATCCGACGGGAGAAGTCATGATCATCGTCAATGCTGCCGTTGCTCTGGCGGCGCTGGGCCATGTAGTCGCCATCGAAGCGCGAATCGGACATTGATGGTGGGCCGGAGTCACGACCATATCCGCCCGTGGGTCCGCCCATGGCAGCATTAGACTTGTTGTTCTTGGATCGCCACCAGAAGAAGCCGGCACCACAGAGAGCGGCAAACCCGACCACTCCCACAACCACTCCAGCTGCAATAGCAGCAGTGTTCTTGCTGCTTGAGGCCTTCTTTTCATCG
This sequence comes from Penicillium olsonii, assembly GCA_911174995.1. Taxonomy (NCBI): domain Eukaryota; kingdom Fungi; phylum Ascomycota; class Eurotiomycetes; order Eurotiales; family Aspergillaceae; genus Penicillium; species Penicillium olsonii. Next base: position 1,995,634 of record CAJVNO010000022.1, on the reverse strand, counting down.
GACGTTTCCGCAGTTGGGGTGGCATCGCTGTGGGCTGTCACCACAGTGGTTTGTCCACTTGCTGCAGTGGAAACGGCAACACTTGATTCAGATGTTGAGGTGGCCGATCCTCCGGTGGTTGTGCTTGTTGAGCTTGATGAATCCTCGTAAGTGGGAACATCGTCTTCGTAGTTTGTAGTGTAAACCGAGTAGTAGCCATTGCCACCACCTATCGCACGTTAGCATATTGTTTTCTTATTGTGATCCCGTTAGCGATGTACATACACTTATCCTCGGGCCAACCACTGCAGGACTTGCTGCACTTGTCGGTTGAGACTTTGTCACTATCGGGTGGTAATGTGTCACCGCAAACACAATCGGATCCTCCTGTCAGAGCGAATGCGGCTTTGCTCTGACCATAGCAGCGGTCCAAACACCAACCAGAACTCTGGTAGGTCCAACTCTTCGATGCGCCATATCCAGGAATCGCGGAGTAGCAGCCGACGAGTGTTCCGTCGGCTCCTCGGGGAAGGACCTTGAAACCATCTGCCGCTGTGGTCGCAACCAGCACACTGGCCACGGCGAGGGCGCTGTGGATGTTGAACAGCATGATGTATCGGGAAGAAGATCGAGGTTCGGAGGGCAAAGAGTAGGAAAATAAATCACCGCTGGGACCCAGTCGCAGAGGTGTAAAGGAAGTGGGAACGGCCTGCGCAACCCTTAACTTCTGTTTGAATGTATGCCGGTGGCGTTTGATTGCAAGTCAACACGCTTTGTTCGTGTTTTGTGTTGTCAGGCGTCACCTGCAAGAGAAGCGACCGGGGTAAAGGAAGGTGATTTCGCGTTTGACGAGATAGGTCGAGAGGATCACCCCCTACACGTTGGGAAACCGGAGACTGGAATCGAGTCGATGAGCCCGTCCAAAGAGGCAATTAACGAGAGAAGGAAATCGGGGTTTGTCGATGGTAACGAATGTGTGCAGGAGGGAGGGAGGAGTTTAGGGGAAAGAAGTGACGGATAATGGATCCCTTGAGAAAGGGACAGGAGGTCTGTGTTCCCCAGACCAGGTATGAGGTACTCGAAATTACAGGGGCCAATGGTACTGGACCGAAGTACCAGGTACATTGATCTTTTTCACGTTTGTTTGTGCTCCTTGTATGGTGTGGTACCACGGGACGAATAGAATACCAACCAATGAACACACGGTAATATATTAAGTAATCAGGCACCCGCGCGCCCAAACCAGGGGACCGGGGGCTGATCTTCCCGTTTGGGTCAGACACGGGACAAGCTGCAGTCTCCCTGAGACTGCGAATCGCTGTGTATTGAACCCTTGATGACGCCCCGGAGTACCCCTCAAAACACTGTTCGATGTCTATGCGCTGGTCCATCGGCTATTATCGCTCTGTTTTTTTACGGGTTTTATCGCTCTTTACTCGAAAAGTCTCTTTGAAGGACCCACGCCACCCGGTCTCTGTGGCTTTGGGCTGTGACCTCGACGGTTGAAACGAAAATTCTGATCGTCAAACTTCTCCAGTTGACATTTTGTAACCGAGGATTACCGTTGGAAAGAATACCGTGGAGCTCCTGAGGTCATTTCCCGCCCAAGCGGAGCCGAGTTTCAGTACGTGGACCAGCACAAAAGGGTTGAAGGGCTTGTCTACTCCGTACAGTACTGTGTAACTATTCCGTACTCTATAAAGTCCCTTTACTCCATTATTTCGACTGCTATCAAGTTCTATGCATCTGGAAGAAGAGCTCTCAATGTTCTAAATTTAATTCAAGTACTCGCGCGTTATTGTTTACTCAAAGAAATCCTTGTCATACCGGCGGTACCGTTTCCATGGGTAATGAACGGCCGCTCCCGAGTGGACCGGACTGTCGCGTATCGTTCCTGTAACGGAAGGCCCTGCATCACATCCTTGTATGATCCGCATCAGTTACGCACTGAAATTTGAGTGTGGCTCACGATCTGCATTGAGGACTCTCTATGTATCAATATGCCCTACGAGTGCTTTGTACATCCAAGCATTGCTGGGTCTCATGGTCTGCGTGGATTTTGTTTGAGACTAATACTCCGTACATGTGTAACATCCATGGATTAGATGAATACCTGGGCACGACCTGGATGCCCTCAGGAGGCAATCCCTAATACATTATCTTGAACACGTCTTCCAACTCGGAAATTATTTCATAGGCCCACGTTACAATCATGCGAGCACTGGCTTTCAAACGCCTTTGGACCCTTAAATTCGCACATCGATGACCTGACTGGTGATTCCGGATCTAAACGTCTTCCACATCAAATACATTGGGGTACCTTTCTGATGTATCAGATGTGCCTTGCATATCAACCTTGGAAGCGATGCCCCTTGCAATAACATGAGCCACAAGGTTCACCACCATTTATTCTGCATCCTAATACAGTATTATAGTCACGAGTATTGATGGTCTAGAATGTTTCTAGAAGGTCGCTGAACCGTGTGCTTATTCTGTCGCGATGGAAAATGTAGGCACAGACATGCGAGGGAGCCAGCAGCACGCTTTTGATTCTGTCCCTCATCGTGCCGGATGAATATTTCCAACATTGAAGCACTGTACGAAGCACTCGTACTCGGGACACAGCCACAACAGCAAATGACCTCCGAATTTAGAATGATCTTCCATCCAGTGAGACATATTGAAAATCATCTGCTTGGGCCCGATATCCGAACTTGGAGCCGCCTTGAATTCAAATACAGCATGTTACCTTGAAGATTATCGATAGGCGCCAGCCCGGGGTGCTTCCAAGGTTACAGGCCCAAGCGTGGCTCAAGTCCAATACCGAACAAGCATATCTCTACGGAGCACGGAGTAGGCTTTCATTATGCTATACATGTACTTGTGTACTGTACGGAGGAGGCCGGAGAGACCGGCTGCACTATATACTCCGTACACATTAGTACTTCAAAATGGCGTCCACTAGGTCAGCTGAAATCCCCACCTCAAGAATTGAGCGGAAAAATATCTACATTTACCGAGAGAGTAGGAGCCCCAATACCAGATGAGTGTGAAATGTATACTACAGAGTACAATCTATCAATTCCCGTGGACCATGTGTATCCCGGATTACCAGCGAACCGGTTTCAGCAAGTTCAAACGATGGGGACGATTCGGATCTCAAGGCGAGACTGTTCTAGACCCGACCCACGCCCATCGTAAGTACCTGTATGATTGCCAGGGACTTTGGTCTAGACAACACCTAATTTTATCTTGGTATTGTGAAAACTCTGATGTTCACATTGTCTTCTGGCATCTTCTAGGCTCGAAATTGAGTTACCATGTCAAACGGGCTGTTGGACGGGGTGAATGGAGCCATGTTCCAGGTTCCAAATGACATTCAGAGATACTCCCGACGTCCCGAGATCCGTACGATCGAGACGCTTACTCCCGTCGACGTCCACGGGTGCCATTTAATACTTGGTATTAATCCCCAGAGCCCTGGCTCCCGGGAGCTGAACCCTTAATTCCCCCGGATTTCCATACCAAACCCTAGAGTCTTACCTTGAATCCTCTCTTTGAACAGGCCAAATTGCCATCCCCTTCTCGCTGGAGTACGTAGTAGTTTTGTCGCAATGATGCCACAAGCTCAACCCACACGGACCCGTATTAGTAGACACTTGAGCATTCGCCATCCCTCCCGAGGTCCCGAGGTCAACGAAAGTCACTCTGGCACAGAATATTTCCACCCGAAGACCTCAAGACCGTCCTGGCTCTCGAGTTCCGAGGTTAGATACTTCCCATGTAATGTTGTAGAACCTTGCAAGTGCCCCAATTGCCAATGCCAGGAATGTACGGGGTAGCATTGGGTGTATTTGTGACTCTTGGGGAGCCCTCCAAGGATGAATACCTAGGTATGTTGCTGACATCGGGTTGAAGAAATTCATAGATGTACCTAATCAGGCTGAGATGGACGGTATGCCCCCAACAATCCATCCATTTCCAAGTTGATGCCCAGTCCAGGCCGCCCAGCTCCTGATATCTCTACCTACTAGGTAGTACATGATTCGAGGTCGTAGATCGATCGCACGGAGGGACCGTACCTAGGTACCGTGAAAACCGGTATATCATCCCAACCCTGGAAGATTTAAAGTCATGCAGTTGAAGTTGAAGTCAATTATTCATTCATCCTATTTTAAGTAGATTGAGATCAGTCATGATGCTATGCCATATCTATCATGTCCCGTTCAATGTTTATTTTCAGTTGCCCAAGTTGAAAAAGACAACGGCGTTGAGCATTGCATTTCGAGATTAAATGCCTGGCCACATTTGTTTTTCGCTTTTCGCTTATGGCTTGGGGATGTGTATGGTCTTGCTAACCATAAGGCATCCATGCAGAACAAACATCAGGACGACCGGGTGGAACTCGAAAATAGTGCCTTCGGCGAACAGACCAAGAGGAATGTTTTCGTGCGTCCAGCTTTGAGAAACCCAGTAAGCCATGAGCGAGGCGATGGACAGAGTGGTCGGGATGGGAGTGCCTTCGAAGTATTTCGATTTACCGCTCTTGTCCTTGGGCAGTACAGCCACAGTCACATTGAACCGGGCAAGACGGGTGAGACCGCAGAGAACGAAGAAAGTCAGGAAGACGTGGTCAAGGGTGGTGCGAATACCCAGTGCGAACGCGGCCGCAGCAGGAGCAAGGCCGAACGAAATCTAAGTGGACAGTTAGTAATTGGTTGGGCATGGTTACTCGAGATAGCTCACCAGATCTGCCAGTGAGTCAAGCTCCTGGCCCATGAGGGACGACTTCTTGCGCCACCGTGCAACCTTGCCATCCATGAAGTCAAAGAATAGACCAAAGGGCATGAAAGCCAAGGCAGCCCAGATGGCACCGTATTCAGTGGGTTCACCAAGGCAGTAGCGCATGGAAGAGAAGACGGACATGACTGCTCAACATGTTAGTTGTGGATTGTCAACGGTTGGGAAATGCGAGCTTGCCTCCACAGAAGCCTAGAGGGTAAAGTCGGTTAGCGAATATTTCTAAATCATTGCTCGGCATTGCATGGATGTCGTACCATTCATTTCAGTGATCAGATCGGCAAGATGCATGGCCCTGCGGAATGTTAACTGGGCCCAGAAGACAGGAGGCGCGGAGACTAACTTCACCATGCTGAAATGTCCATGATCCGAGGAAAGTAGCATTTTCTGCTTCTCCTGACCTACAAATGGTAAGCTTTGTTGTTCTGTATGGACCAGAGAGAGCTCCGACGTACCTCCATCACCGGAAGGTGGGACACCACTGGAAGAATCGCTCGATGCCATAGCCGATGTCCGACGAGACATGCTCAAACCGATATCAGGTGCGGGGTAATGTTGATAGAAGGTAAACTTGTCACTTTAGTAGGGCTAAGCAGCGATACTGAAGGGTAGAAGAATTGAAGAATGACTGCCAATCCTGCTTGAAGTGTTGACAGACGCACCTCTGAGCGGTCAACGTCATTTTCCAAACTGCAGGCAAAGGCGGTAAGGCGGTGGCTGAGCCACATGACAGGTGGTTGAGGTCGCTTGTGAAGGCAGCCATTTATGCTGCACGGATTAATTGCCAGAACTACAATAAATGACCAGGAACCATTGAATATTTGAACAGAAAGATTTTTGGACTGGTGATATTCTACAGCCTGCAGCCATTTAAGTTGCAATTGTGCAGGATGCACAAGAAGACGGAAAAGATATTCCTGGACAAAGCTCCCATATCCCCCAAACGCCATAAGAAGACAGTACATAGGATCATCGGACCTAATATCCGCGACCACGGAAGCCACCACCACCACGGGGAGCACCGCGACCACCACCGAAGCCACCACGGCCACGGGGAGCACCACCGCCGAAGCCACCGCGGCCACGGGGGGCACCGAATCCACCACGACCGCGGGGGGCACCACCACGAGCACCGAATCCACCACGGCCGCGGGGAGCACCGCCACGACCACCGCGGGCACCGCCAGCGCGCTTGGGCTTGGGAGCTCCAGGAGGAGCCTTGGGCTTGGGAAGGAACCTGTAGAGCGAGTCAGCGAGAGCACACAAAAGCACAAGAGGAGCATTCGTACTTCTCGAGGGGAAGGAGCTTGTCTCCACCAATGTAGACCTTGTCACCAGCCTTGAAGGAGGTAGCGACGATTCCATCCTGGGGCTTGACGGTGAAGTAGACCTGGTTAATGGGACCGAGGATCTCATCGACCTTTCCGATTTGGGTCTGCGGAGGTTAGACTTGTGTAATTGATTGGAATGGGAAGGATGGTGGATACCTTGTTCTCCAAGTAGATCGGGGCGTTGAAGTAAGGAATCTTGGGGTTGACCGACTCGCAGACCATCTCACCCTCGCAAGAGTGCATCACGGATCCCAGCTCTATCGGAAAATCAGCGATATGCTTTCATAATTGTGTATTCTAGGGTATAGTTACCCAGGACGGTGGCAGGGGGGCCGAATGACTGTTGGAAACCTCCGCGGCCTGCAACAAAAAAATTTCGTTAGCTCCTTTTGACCTTTCGCATCGCAACACATTGGATAAATTCTCACCACCACGGCCGCCGCCGAAACCTCCCCGGTTGGCACCGGATGCGCTACCACGACCACGGAAAGACATTTTGTGGTGTTATGGGTGATTGTCGGCTTGTATAGAGCTGTAGAAGTTTTCGCTCGGTGGAAACTTGAAGCGGTAAAGTGTCGCTAAGGGCAGTGCCAACACGTGACTTCCCCCCTCACCGCCTGACTCATTTTCCCCTCCACTGGTGGGCTATGGTCCGATTTCTTTTTGACAAGTCAATTACATTGCGTACGTGACTTAAGGGACCTGAAAATGGCATCCGAAGCCTCCAAGGACCTTCCCGTCCGGCCTGCCGCCGAAGCGCAGGCCAACAACGCCTCTGAGGCCGCCGCTGCCCCGCAGAAAGATGCGAATGCGAAGCCCAAGCAGGCCCCGACCCCCGACGTCCTCCCAGAGGTCATGATCGAGCGCAACAAGCTCTTTGAAGAGCTCTGGCAACAACACCTCGAGGACACCAAGACCCGCCCTCACCCCGAGATCAACGTCAAGCTGGACATTGGCGATGGCAATGACGCGAAGTCGGTCCCCGCTAAGGCCTATGAGACCACCCCCGGCTCGTTCTTGCGCGACGTTCCCAAGGACTTGAGTGCCAACATTGTTATTGCCAAGGTTGATGGAGAACTGTGGGATCTCAACCGGCCACTGGAGAAGGATTGTGCGGTTGCGTTGTTGCCATTCAGCAACCCCGAAGCCCGCGAGGTCTTCTGGCACTCCAGTGCTCACTGCTTGGGAGAGGCATGTGAGTGTGAATACGGATGTCTTCTTTCTCACGGTCCCCCTACTCCTCAGGGTTTCTTCTACGATATGGCTATGCCTGATGGGTATGTAGTTCTCGCATCCATAATTGTATTAATATTAATATTTGATAACATAGACGTGTCGTTCGAGAGAGTGACTGGAAAGCGCTTGACACTAAGGCGTCGCGCATCTTCAAGGAGAAGCAGAGCTTCGACCGTTTGGAGGTTTCCAAGGAGAACCTCAAGAAGATGTTTGCTTACAGCAAGTACAAGCTTCACTACATTGACAAGCTTGTGACCGGAGAGAGCAGCACCGTCTACCGCTGTGGTACCCTGGTCGATCTGTGCCGAGGCCCTCACATCCAAAACACCGGAAAGATAAAGACGTTCAAGATCATGCAGGTGAGCTTGGTCGAGAGTTTCAGTTCTGAGCATAATAAACTAATCTGCACATCTAGAACTCATCTGCTTATTTCCTTGGTGACCAGACCAATGACTCTCTCCAGCGTATCCGTGGTGTTGCTTTCCCTGATAAGAAGCTGATGGCTGAGCACCTCAAGTTCCTGGAAGAGGCAGAGAAGCGCAACCACCTAAGAATTGGAAAAGAGCAAGAGCTCTTCTTCTTTGACGAGATGTCTCCAGGATCCCCCTTCCTTCTCCCCAACGGAGTGAAGATTTTCAACCAGATCCAGTCTCTTCTGCGCACTGAGTACCGCAAGCGTGGCTACCAAGAAGTTCAGACCCCTAACATGTTTGACGTTAACCTCTGGAAGGTGAGTAATCTCAAACTCAATCCAAGCCCTTTGATATTACCTTTACTGACACTCTCAAGACTTCCGGTCACTGGCAACATTATAAGGATGACATGTTCGCCCTTGCCAAGGATAAGGACAGCAGCGAACAAAGCGACAAGCCTGCTGCCGATAAGCAAGCTGTTCAGGTCCCCGCCGAAAAGCAATTCGCCCTTAAGCCCATGAACTGTGTGTCAGCCTCCTCAAGCGTAAGGGACTTTGTTAACAAATCTATCTAGGCCCGGGTCACTTCCTTCTCTTCAACCACCGAGAGCGTAGTTACCGTGAACTTCCTATGCGTCTCGCCGACTTTGGTGTTCTCCGTACGTCACCCGCCTTTTAACATTTGAATCTTGCTAATTTGATATCAGACCGCAACGAAGCCTCTGGTGCTCTCAGTGGGTAAGTTCTACACAGACCATCCAACCAAGAGACCTAATTGCTGACTACTCCAAAGCCTGACCCGAGTTAGACGTTTCCAGCAGGACGATAGTCATATCATTGGTACTGCGCCCTCTTCTCCCGTGGTTTTATCTAGATGGATCACTTGCTTACATTACATTTACCAGTTACCCCTGACCAGATCATGTCTGAAGTGGAAGGTCTGTTCGATTTCTTGCGATCCATCTATGGGCTGTTCGGCTTCACCTTCAAGTTGAAGCTTTCCACCCGTCCCGAGAAATACATGGGTTCATTGGAGACCTGGGACCACGCCGAGGATCAACTCAAGAAGGCATTGACCAAGTTCATGGGTAACGACTGGATGTAAGTTCCGATTTTGCATAACCTGCTGGCTTTGGAGGCATCGCTGACACACCCATTAGTATTGACGAAGGTGACGGTGCCTTCTACGGCCCGAAGATTGACATTACCATTGCGGATGCGCTCAAGCGTGAATTCCAGTGTGCCACTATCCAGCTTGATTACCAAGCCCCTATCAACTTCAAGATGGAGTACATGACCAACGAGCAGAACCAAGGTGCCCAGGAGAAGTCCAAGGAGGGACAACCCAAGGGTGACGAGCCCGGACCCGGCCGTGCTCGCCCCGTTGTCATCCACCGCGCCATCATTGGCAGTTTCGAGCGGTTCTTGGGTATCTTGATCGAGCACTTCGGTGGCAAGTGGCCCTTCTGGCTCAGCCCGCGCCAGATCCTCATTGTTCCCGTCATGCCGGCTGTGAACGACTACGTTGAGGAACTGCAGCAGTTGCTGCGTGGCGACAAGCTCAATGTCGACATTGACATCAGTGGTAACACCATGCAGAAGAAGATTCGCACTGGCCAGCTGGCTCAGTACAACTTCATCTTTGTCGTCGGTGCTTCCGAGAAGGAATCTCGCACTGTCAACATTCGTAACCGTGATGACCCCGCTACTCAAAAGCAGGGCACTATGGTCTCCGTTGATGATGTGCGTGTCCAGCTGAAGGCCCTGCGCAAGGAGCGACGCATGGAGACAGCGCTGTAGAGACAGATTCGTTACAGATTTACGAAAAGTGAAATGAAATATATGCGGGGGTTCAATGAATTCCATTCGAGATGTTGCTTTTTCCAAAAATCGTATGCGTAGCATTGTAGGATGTTGGTGTCCTTGGAGTAATCATATTACAGCCTTGGAAGCCCCGTGGACCCTCCGAGTTGCTGTGAAAGGAGCTGTCGGGCGGTTTCTCAGCCACTGTGGGGGTGACCCGACAAATAGTAGAGAAGCGATTCGTAGTCTATTCAAGCTTCACCGAATACTTCCAGCCAACCCTGGAAGAGCATGTCTTGGGTGTTCTCAACTTCGACTCACTCTATGGTTGTCTTGGTTTAATCATTCAAGAGTTGCTAGTGGCTTGATATGTCGCGAGTCAATCAAGTTCTGCACATTGAGATTTCTCAAAACATCCATGGATAGGACTATGAGGGTCCTGTTGACCGCTACAGTGAGGAGTCAGTCCTCATGCTCAGCGCATGCGCAATGAGCAAATCAGGGCAGACGATGATCAGGTGATGGGCCTGGGCCATCCATGGATCTGAGTTTCCGCACAGGCTCACTGGCCTACGAGTTGATCAACTTAGCTGCGCCGAGGCAATGTCTTCAAACCCAGTTGGATATTCAAATGGAACCGATTGTTACAATATAAAACAAACCGCGCAATTGATCTGACCAGCCTCGACACAATTGATGCCAAGGTTCGTTATGTGGGTTGCTAAGAGCGGACAAGACTGGAAGTCAGTAGCATTGGGCTTTTCAGATGAGCGCTAGATGTGGCTACGTCAAACATTGCAAGTGCGAAACGAGCACATTTGAGTCAGAGGTAATGCCCTCAAGTTCTCTCTCCATTATGCTGGAGTACAACGTACTAAATTGACCTGTAGTGCAAGATGCACCAATCACACGATTTGAATATTGAGAACAAATGAGCATATTTTCTTTACTATTTTTTTTTTTCTTTCATCACGGCCAATCATGTCTGAGCGGATACTTTCGTCCACGCAAAGAAGACATTGTCAAATGACTACCTAGGTAGGAGTAAGCCTTTTCAAGTCAAGGGCTTGCCTGAGGAATTGAAAGGTGTTGCACATATTGGATAGCCAATCGAAATCATCTTGCATCAACCAGGAGAACTTTCACCGAGCTACCTAGATATACATGGAGAGCCGATTTCTTAGTCACACCCTTATCGATGCCAGTGGTCAATGCCACTACTACCTAGCCCTGGAGGTAGGTGGATTTCAGTGTGGAGATTTCCAAGATGACCTCGTCCCGAGTTCATATTCGGATGGAGTACAGTATGTTTTTAACTGCACGCTTCCCCGTCCAGATCTTGATTACTCCGTAGCTTGGGAAATTTCCATCAGGGTTTCTTCTTCCACTTATTCCAGCGTGGAACTTCACCAATCGCCCATGTAAGTTGCTTGGAACCCTTGCCGGATCGACCGCTTGTTACTTTGTCAGTGACGGTCAGTCTTGTGAATCGTGATGGAGACAATCAGCGACAGCCGATACACTGGTGCGGTATGCATGAGTATCACAGTGGTCGGGAATACAACAAATCTTCCCCTTGCGGATCCGTTTTGCAATACAGATGCTTGCCTCGCCTTTGCCAAGGATCATAAAGAATCTCAAAATGGCGTCTCTTACGCCCAGCAATTTGAATACGGACACTATACAACGTGGTTCTATCTTGCTGTTGTGGGTGCGGCTATAGGGATCCGGATTCTCCATCTATATACTCCCTGGAACCAAAAGCCCCGAGCTTCTAAAAGCACTCCCACCACATTGACTGCTCTTGGATACAAGGGGATTGCTCTGTGCAGGGCTATCTCTTATAGATCTATGGGAGGCCCGACTGCAGCGCGATGGGGCGTTCCAAACCTCGGGATGTTGATTTTTGGAATCTTCACACTGCTTTTCTTCCTTTTCATGACATTCCTAGTACATCCATATTATCGCGTGCGTCGAGGCTACGGCTCGCCGCCAATCGCAGTACGCACAGGACTTATGTCAACGGCTCTTATGCCTGTGATTATCGCGCTGTCCGGGAAGGTCAACGTGATCACATGGCTGACTGGAATCAGCCATGAGAAACTTAACGTCTTCCATCGATGGGCATCTTATCTCTGTTTGTTCCTTGCGGTTGTTCATACTGTCCCATTCATTGTCACTCCACTTCAAACATGTGGAACTGCGGGACTTCACGCTCAGTTCTATAAACATGGAGCATTCGAGGTCAGTTCATTATCAGTGATATGTGATCAACAAACGCACATGAGAACTTCGCTGATCCAGTGATCCAGTATACTGGAATTCCGCCCCTAGGCATGCTTGTCGGGCTTTGCGTGTTATCGTTGCCAATTATTCGACAACGGTTCTACAACTTTTTCTATCGCCTCCATATTCCACTTTATATAGCCTTCCTGGGGCTGATGTTCTGGCATGCAGATGATCAAATGGACTCGTGGGCATACCTCTGGGCTACATTGGCAGTTTGGCTGTTCCAGGTCATTGGGCGCCTCTTTATAAAGTGGCAGACCTTCCATGTCCATCGACGTTGGTTCTCGGGCTTCTCAGCGACACTGCAGCAGCTTCCTGGAGACATGATATATGTCACTCTTCTAGTCCCATCAGATCTTCACTGGAAACCAGGTCAGCATTGCTGGCTCCGAATGCCTCATCTATCCACCCTACAGAACCACCCGTTCACGATTGCGAATCTCCCCAGCCAAGAGGTTGGCGACAAGACCGACACCCAGGTCATGGAGTTTTACATCCGAGCTTACAACGGCTTGACACGAGACCTACACCAGTCTGTGCTAGAGTACAGCGACCGGTCTGTACCGATGCATGTTGATGGGCCCTATGGTGGGCTTCATGAGGACTTGGCCGGGAACTACGACTCGCTTGTTTTTGTCTGTGGCGGCAGTGGAGTATCCGCTTGCTTGCCTCACATCTTGAACGAATTGAGGGTCAGTCGGCAAGGATCCGCTGTATTGAAGAGTATTCATCTTGTGTGGATGGTACGAGATCGGAGCCACGCAGACTGGGTATCGAAAACACTTAGTGAAGCTTCAACCGTTCCCGGCCTTCTACACGCTCATTTGTATATTACAGGATCTGCAAAAAGTGCAGCAGGACTTTCTGACATCGAGCTTGGGGCTATGGAAGCGAAGAACATCACACCTCAGACCCAGGACTTGACGCACGAAGACGATGTACAGCCAGAGAAGTCGCAAGGAATTTGGACTGTACGGAACGGACGACCTTTCCTCCTGGAATCTCTGCCGCCTTTATTGACCGAGCGTAGAACTTTTGTGTTTGGTGAGTGAAGTCTGCTTGAGTAACGAAGTACTTGCAGGCTTTTGACTGATTTGATATCTTAGGATGTGGCCCAGAGAGTCTTAGACTAGATCTTGGAAATGTAGTTTCGCGTTCTCAGACCAGAGTTCTGAGAGGTGAAGCAGATGTCCTTTCCCTTCACATGGAGGCTTTTGGATGGTGAGAATTGACTCGGAGTTGAAGGTTATCAAAAGTTCGATCTGCCTTTCTGTTTTTTGTTTTTGTGGTTTCTCCATGCTATTTTGGCATCCTTTTCTTTCCAAATGTGTACATAGAGATAGATGTATAGAGATAGATGTATACTCGTTGAATCCACACGTTGCCCTTAAGAAGCCACTATGTATTCTCAGGACCCCTTCAGGATGATCCTCCACTACCATTAACGTGCCTGGAGTTCGATGGGGATGCGATCCTGGGAAATATTTCTATGTCTATTTTCCTGCATTGAATCCTCTACGGCCGTGGGAAAATCATCCATTCTCGGTTGTACCATCGGCTCTGATACCGCCACCGTCTTCAGATGATGCCGACTCCGAATTCAGACTTCACCAGTGGTGAAATTGATGATCCAGCGAAGCTTGGGAAAAGTGATCTGGTGACCCCAGTGTGACAAGCGTTCGTGGCTGTGGTCTCTCTGTTGGAATTGCACTTTACGTCCGAAAGTCTGCTGGCGTGACCAAGGGCCTTTGTCCACAAAACAACCTGCTTACTTTCATTGAAGGACCTTATCCCAACAATTCGATACGACAAGTTCTTTCATGTGAACGTTTGCTACTCATTGGAGGAGGGATTGGTATCACCAGCATTCTTCCGATTGCAGCTCATCATAGGAATGTCAAGCTTGCCTGGAGTGTGAAAGAGTCTGCCAAGTGCATAGTCGACGATTTAAGAGAGGCTTTAGATCAAATGAAGGAAAAGGATGTGCGTATTGGTAGCAGGTATGACATTGAGGACCTGCTCAGTCAGGAGATGGAAGCTGGATGGGACAATGTCGGCGTTGTTGTCTCTGGTCCCGGAGGTTTATGTGACGATGCAAGAGTTGCTGTTGTTGCGGCGGCAAAACTTGGAAAGACTAAATTCGAGCTTGAAGCCGGGGCATATTCCTGGTAGTCTGCGAATTTCAAGAATTCTTCAACTGCATAGCTCAATGGTTGAGTGACCCACCTGGGCGGCAAAGAAGCTAGCAGGGCTGTTGATACTATTTTGTATATGGTATTCCATTGTTACCTAAATAATTACTAGACATAATCTCAAGGCAGAAAAGCAAAAGAACACTTGGTCCCAGCATACTGTCGTACCTGAAATCGTGCATCATACCTATGTATGTAGGGACGTTAGACGTAAGTTATCTTCAACATGCCGCCTTTGACATATGACACAGGCCCACCGTGAAACCCCTGTTTCAGTTCATTTTCTTTCGAGTCTTTGTGATGTATAGATAGAAACATGTATAAAGAGGGATCTCGTCTCCCTTGCTAAAATAGAGACTCGAACAAAGAAAGAAAAGGAGAGCAAAGAAACAAAAAAAAAAGAGTCAAGTGGAGGAGAGTGTTTTGCGTGGATCACCCGCGGGGACTGCGGGGCTGAATCCCATCACACTCGACACCCTTTTTCTTCTTCATCTCGACTCTGCTCTTCAGCTCGTTTTCTCTCTCTTTCCCTCTCACTGCGCGATCTCATCATGGCTGATTTACAGGGCCGCAAGGTCTTCAAGGTTTTCAACCAGGACTTCATCGTGAACGAGCAATACAATGTGACCAAGGAGCTGGGTCAGGGTGCCTACGGTATCGTGTGGTAGGTGTCGATCTTTTCGTTTCTCGACACGTGCTGACAGATGAAGCGCGGCCACCAACATTCAGACTGGCGAGGGTGTTGCTGTGAAGAAAGTGACCAATGTCTTCAGTAAGAAGATCTTGGCTAAGCGCGCCCTCCGCGAGATCAAGCTGCTCCAGCACTTCCGCGGCCACCGCAACGTGAGAACTACAGCCCGACCAATGCCTGCAACCGCTAAAGCTCCCTAGATCACATGCCTTTACGATATGGATATTCCCCGACCGGACAACTTCAACGAAACATATCTCTATGAGGGTACGTGCTCTGAACGGATTTGGAAGACCAGAAACTGATCGCCCCCGCAGAGTTGATGGAATGTGATTTGGCTGCCATCATTCGCTCCGGTCAACCTTTGACCGACGCTCACTTCCAGTCCTTCATCTACCAGATCCTCTGTGGTCTCAAATACATCCATTCCGCCAATGTTCTGCACCGTGATCTGAAGCCCGGTAACCTGCTGGTCAATGCCGACTGCGAGCTGAAGATTTGCGATTTCGGTCTGGCCCGTGGGTTCTCCATTGACCCAGAGGAGAACGCAGGATACATGACCGAGTATGTCGCGACACGGTGGTACCGTGCGCCCGAGATCATGTTGAGCTTCCAAAGCTACACCAAAGCCAGTAAGTCTCACCACCGTATGCCACCACCTAAGCTCCCCACTAACCCCCACCACAGTTGACGTCTGGTCCGTCGGCTGCATTCTCGCCGAGCTTCTCGGCGGCCGTCCGTTCTTCAAGGGCCGCGACTACGTCGACCAACTGAACCAGATCCTTCACTACCTGGGCACTCCCAACGAAGAAACCCTGGCACGCATCGGATCCCCTCGCGCACAAGACTACGTGCGCAACCTTCCCTTCATGCCCAAGGTTCCCTTCAAGCAGCTCTTCCCCCAGGCCAACCCCGACGCCCTCGACCTGCTCGACCGCATGCTAGCCTTCGACCCGTCGTCCCGTATCTCCGTCGAGGAGGCCCTCGAGCACCCCTACCTTCACATTTGGCACGATGCCTCGGACGAGCCCAACTGCCCCACCACCTTCGACTTCCACTTCGAGGTCGTCGACGAAGTCCACGATATGCGGAAGATGATCCTCGACGAGGTCGTGCGCTTCCGCGCTACCGTCCGCCAACAATCCCAGGCCCATGCTGCGGGACAGCAGGCGGCCGCTCAGCAGACCAATGTCCCCATTCCTGATCAGCAGGGCTCGTGGAAGACTGAAGATCCCAGACCTCAGGAGGCTACCGCTGGCGGTGGCTACAACCCCAATGATCTGGAGTCATCGCTGCAGCGCGGTATGGATGTGCACCACCGCTGATTTTGTGCTTGGATCTGCTTCCGTCGTTCTCATTCGGGGGATTTTCCGGCGTGTCAAAATCAGTTCTCACGCCCTGCATGTTGATCTAATTTAGCCAAGAGATACCAGAGAAACAAAAAGACTGGGACGATTTACATGGTTTTCTATTGTTCTTGCCCATCATCTCAACTTCATTCCGCGCTTTTCTTTCTCCACATAGCTGGGGTGTGTTTATTCGTGCTGTGTACTTTGGATTTAGATATTTCATCTAGGATCAATAGATCGATTTTTCTGCAAGAGCTGAAATATATCGCAATTACATAAATCCAGGATTGCCATACTACTTTCATTTAGTCCAGATTCCAGAAAATGTACGGAGTACCCAAGTAACAAAAAGAAAGTCATGAATTCATTTCAGCGCTATAATCCACCAAGTTCGCTCAAGATAGATAACAAAAAAAGTCCAGTGCATGGGACATCCAAGTCCCCAGACTCAGTAATAGTACCCTCTCCACCAAACAGCCATACAAGCCGCAACAACCAAATCCAGCATCTTCAGGCCCTCATCCTCAATAACCAATTTCCCAAGCTTAGCACTCTTTCCCCGTAACCCGCCTCCAGCAGGCTCTCTCGCAAGCGAGAGATCGAGTCGGTCCTCGTCGGATTCTGCATCGCAGTCCAGCCCGCCACTACTGGTGCTTGTACTGCGGTGCGCGTACGGTTGAGTAGGGGAGTGGAATTGGCTCTGGCGCGCGAAGCGTTGCGCGCGCTGAGAGGTTCGGCGGAGGAGGGCGGAGGGGTTGAAAGGGGGTCGGGGCTCTGATGGGGTGGAGATGTCCCTGTCCCTGCTTGGGGCGGAGCCTGGGCCTGAGTGGGCCCGTGGGCGGGAGTAGGTGTTTGGGTTGAGGAGTTGGGAGAAGGAGCCCCGTTTGGAAGAGTGGTAGGGAGGGGGGGAGTCGGGGCTAGGGTTTTCGGAGTCGTAGCTTGGTCGAGGGAGGTGTTGGGTTTGGAGTTGGCTTTGGTTGAATGGGGAGACGTGGTTGGGGTGTGGTTTGTGGGCTGCGTGGTGGGCGTGGGAGTGGAGGTTGGCTGCTTGGAAGGGGGTGTTGAAGCGGAGCTCGGCGACTGTCACGGCTGGGGGTGGTTCGTTCTCGCCGGTGGGTGAGATGAAGCCGCCGGGTGTTGGGATCATGTGCTTGCATTTGAGGCTTCGGCCGTTGACGCTGCTGGCGAATGTGCAGGTGCCGTTCCAGGGTGAGGTGAAGACGTAGTAGCCGCTTTTCAGCCTTGAGTTTTCAGAGGCCTGGTTAGTGGAATCGCCCATGGAGTCATCGAAAGGCTTTGACACGCAGAGTTGGCGGTGGAATTTGCGAGGCCCGTTGGATTGTCCTGTTGGTTGGTCCTTTGGTTGGTCCTTTGGTTGCTCGGCGGCTAGGGATTGTTGGAATCCAGCACGACCGATCCCTGTTGGCAGATTGACTGAGAGGCTGGATAGCGAGGGTAGATCATTGGAGCCTGCAAATCTGTTATACCCGGGTGTGGAGATCTCAATATCAACGGAATTGCAGTCCATGCGCGGAGTTGATATGGTCGCCACGTTCCACTGTGTACCAGACGTTGGATCACGTCTGATCAATGTGATGTGGAAACCGGCATTGCTGGAAGCTGTACCATGCGCATTCCTTTGCCTGGAGGGAGATTGCCCCGGACTTCTCAATGGAGATCCAGGGCGATCATGAGATGACCGAGGCCGCAAATGCGGCCTAGGGGAGTCAAGACTATGACGACCGGCTGATAGCGCATCGTACCTTTCCCTCAAAATCTCACTTTTGCTCTGTATGTGCCCAGCAAATGCACTCCACCGAGTCGCCCGTTTTTGGGGATCCTCAGCGGTAGATGAAACGCCCCAGGATTCCTCCCCAGGTGGCAGGGGAGGAAGGGGCCGCGATTGCAAGGCGCTCTGGGGGCCAATCTCACCCGTTGCGCCTTCAGACACGGCATAAGCCGGGGGAGGCTGCGAATTGGCTACCGGGGTTCCAGGAAATGACACATTTTCCGCGGTCACCTGCGGCATGGGTTGGCGCGGCGGCAAAGTTGGAGGAACAGTGCCGTGTTGGGGTGGTGTTGGTGGGAGGTCAGATGTCGCATCCCCTCCCACTGGCTTGCGCCGCACATTGTTCAGTCGTGCAAACTCGCGCCTCGCTGGGTCGTCGATGGGTGCTTTCTCGAGCTGTTCTCTGTGCAACTGAGCCTCCTCCTCGCGCTCTTCCTCCACCTCTTGGAGCAGGGTGTCGTCTTCGGGGGTTGATACATGAAGATAGTATAGAGATGCGTTAATTGCCTCCGCGGAAACGCTTGATTTGGTTGGTGGCTTCAAAGGTGAAAGAAAAATGTCTGTAAGGCAGCAGTTAGTTAGGCTTATTGTTTGGTAATTTTGGTGGTTTGGGCCGATAAGGCTGGATGGAGGGAATTGGAGAGCTCGAGAACCTGGGGAAACGATCTAGCAATTTGATTGACATACATTTGCTACCTGGGACGCGTACAATGTACAGCGAAAGCGGATCGTGCTTCTCGTGGGTGGGATTGCGTGGGTAGGCGGGGGGATTTGATGCGATAGCGGTCACAGAGGACAGTGAACGTGCCTCGACAGGACCCTGAGGGACAGCAGACATCGCGGACGAGGCCGCGTTCTACCGGACCCAAGAAATATAACCAAATTGCAGCTGTTGAAAAGTTGAAGTTCGTGCAGACACAGAAACAATGGGCCTCTCGGCAGTAGGCGGAGATCGTTCGCCGCCTTGATCTATTTCAGGGCTGGTATTCGCTGTCGGGCCGATGTTGAATCAAAGTCGCACATGGGACTGAGGGACGCAAGGGCTATTGAGAAAAAAAAGGATGCTGCCTATCGTGGCGCAGTACGTGGCCCGTTTGCGCGGGTATATACTTGCCCTCGATTATAGGCGTGATCTACAGTGGTATGTTGCGTATAAATACTGTTGGTATCTTCAAAATAGCTACATGACCAGAAGTAAACTGTATCTGTAGAAAACAGTAAGGAAAAGATTCAAGGAATGCAGTCTGGAGTAGATTCTCCAAGGGGTGTCAATACAAATGGACTCCATGCTGTAACGCCGCGAACCCTGTCCATGTCCATGTCCCGAAAAAACAATAAGAGAAAAAGAAACCAAGTAGGAAAACTGTGTGTATCAACATTAGACGACGGTCTCGGACCGTTCGCCTTCCGCGATCACTGGTACACCAAGACCACGATCAGGGCTCTGCAACACAAGCTGTTCGTGACGCCGTGCTCGCAGGAAATCGCTGACGGCTCGAATCAGAATGAACCACCCAACGATCATGAGGATATATGAGATCCATTCACTGGTCGTGATGCCAGAGATGGCGCCATTTCCACCATCGCCGCTGCTCTCACCGACGGAGTTGGGATCGAAGCTGTGGCTGTTCGGGTCTGGTGGGGGAACATATTGATCTGAACCACCTTCCGACCCCGAACCGTCACTGCCACCCTTCATGTAGAAGCCATATTGAACAAGAGTAAGACCGAGACCGGCTCGGCTGCCATTCTTTGCGGCATGTGTGGTATGAAGAAGATAGGTTAATAGGAAACCGACCAGCTGGAAGGACATCGAGATCATAGCGTTCCAAACAAACGAGAACACTGATCCAACTGGTAGTCCGTCGACATAGACCTCGTCCGAGGAGATACCGGGGGCCACGATGGTAGTCTCCCAGTACGGGGGTGTGGCATCAGCGGCTGCTTCCTCATATGACTATACGAACGAAACATCAGTAATCGGGCCCTGATAAGTCTACAAAGCATAGACAGCAAACTTACAGGAGGAAGATCTTCGCTTTTCTCTCCCCGTTCAGGCTTGGCGTTAAGATTGGCAAAGACTCCATCATTAGATGGGGCAATTTGTCGACTGCCCGGCGTTGAGAAACTGGGCAACATCGTGGGCCTCCGTATAATCCCCGATCGGCTCTGGTCCTGCGATTCCCTTCTAGATGCTGATGACGACGAACTGGCACTCTGGGCGTTGTCCACGGGACGGGAATCGAGGTCGGCTCGCATCAGGCGTTGCCTGTCATCTGGTTCATTATCATCGTCGGAATCGTCCTCGTCGCCAAATGCATCTGCCAAGGTTTGTTCTTCATTATTATCCAGCGGATCGTTGTGCAATAGCCTCCTCGTGGACGGCGAAGAGGATCGGGATCTAGAGCGGAAGGACGGTGGCGGAGACGAGTTGGGGTCGGATCGCGCGTTCAGCGGATAAGAATGTGGCCCTTCCTCTTCATCATGGGCGTTCACCTGGAAATGTATAAGTCAGTATCTGGTCGAGGAGTCACATCCGGGCTGTTCGATACGATCAGCGGGGGGAGGCGCACCCGTGAATAGCGCTGCGAGCTCATGGCGAGCTGAGCGGGAAGTGACCGTTGAGAAACACAAAGGGAAGAAAGAGACGAGACACAACTTAGGTTGGAATGTAGAAAGGATAACGAGAGTAAAGGGGGGTGTGGAAGGTGTCGGGGTTAGACGGCAACAAGAATGGATGTGGCTGATGATGCCTGATGACCCAGGCCGAAATAGACTGTTCCCGGACTGTCGAGTATTTCCTTGTCTTTGCCGCCATCAACCTCATTATTCGTTGACATTGCCATTCACCATGTCTAAAACTGTGAGTTTTCCTCGGGCTGTCTACATCTCTCCCCCGGGTTGAATAGGAGCCCTCTATCAATCCAGCATCAAACCTCCTGACAAGCCAATTCAGACAATCAACCCGCGCTCGATCCAAAGTCGCCTCACGCACATCCTTAATCACTGGCCCTCCGATGCTGTTCGCCCAGCTTCGGTCTCCGTCCAAACATACATTCAATCCCGTCTCCAATCAGCCAGCAAGTCCAGCCCAGAGATCTCCGAAACCTCCACCAAGGCCCTAGAAGCCTTACTGGGCAATCGTTTCGCGGCCAAATATCCTCTCCCGCAGAAGCTGCGCCGGCCAGCCAGCAATCCAGAGCACTACGATAATGTTGTCCGCGAGTTTGCAGAGGCCCCGAACCGCGACTGGTTCGGACGTTTAAAGAAGAGAATGGCTGGTATCATCCGCTTGACCTAGTCTTCTTTTTTTTACTGCATAATCTCCGACTAAGATATACTTGATTTTAACATGCTCTCGCTGGAACGGAGTGACCACCAGAGCATGGGGCTTTGATATTATGGGTTGCATGCTGTGTACCAATACCTTTTTTTTGTCTTCATTTGTTCAAGTTTGTATTTCTAATATTCCACGCCAGTGTACTAAATATATCCCAAAAGCAATATTTTCGATGCATGCCCAGGATATGTCCATGGGGATGAAAATTGAAATTGAAACAATCTAACTCCTGCAAAACGACCAATTGCTATGTACAAAACGCTTTAACAGAAACGTACAGGATGCATGCAAATTTACATCATTTACAGCATGGGCTTGATCTCATCGGCGACCTTGAAGGGAGCCTCGGTCTTGGCCTTGACTTCCTCGACAGTGACACCGTCGGCAAGCTCGACAAGAGTCAGGCCGTGGGAGAAGTCGACGTCGAAGACGCAAAGTTCAGTGATGATGCGGCTGACACAGGCAGGGCCGGTCAGGGGGAATTCGCAGTTCTTGACAATCTTGGGGTTACCCTTCTTGTCGGTGTGTTCCATGGTCACAACGACCTTGGTGGCAGCGGGGTTGGAGACGAGATCCATAGCACCACCGAAGCCCTTGATCTTACCGGGGAGCATCCCTGGGAGATATGTTAGCGAGAAGTTTCAAATCAGAGCTCCAAAGAAAACTTACAGTTGGCCAAGTCACCCTTGGCGCTGACCTGCATGGCACCGAGGATAGTGAGGTCGATACGGCCGGAGCGAATCATGCCGAAGGACTCGTCGCTGCCGAAGCAGCTAGCACCGGGCTTGAGAGTGACGGTCTCCTTGCCGGCGTTGATGAGGTCGGCATCCTCCTGGCCCTGCTTGGGGTAGGGGCCGAGACCGAGAATACCGTTCTCGGACTGCAGGGTCACTTCGACGGAGGGGTCGACGAAGTTGGGAGCAAGCATGGGCATACCGATACCGAGGTTGGCGTACATGCCGTTCTTGAACTCCTTAGCGGCGCGGCGAACAATGCGCTCGCGCTTGTTGGCGGTCTCACCCTGGCCGAGGGCAGAGGTGTCGGCACCCTCCTCCTTGGCGAAGGTGAACTTCTCAATTCCCTTGGGGGTGGTGCTCTGGATGACGCGCTTGACGTAGATACCGGGCAGGTGGATAGCAGCGGGGTCGATCTCGCCGGGCTCGACGATGTTCTCAGCCTCGACGATGGTCATCTTGGCGTTACGGCCCATGGCACCGTTGAAGTTGGCGGCGGCGTAGCGGAACTGGCAGTTACCGAGCTTGTCGGCCTTCCAGGCCTTGACGAAGGCGTAGTCACCCTTGATGGCCTCCTCCATGACGTAGCTCTTGCCGTCGAAGACCTTGACATCGCGGGCCTCGCTGAACTTCGCGACAGTGCCGTCGGCGTTGTGGCGCAGGGGAACGGCACCGGTTTGAACAACGGTACCGAAGGCAGCGGGTGTGTAGAAGGCGGGAATACCGGCACCACCAGAGCGGCAACGCTCAGCCAGAGTTCCCTGGGGGGTGAGCTCGAGGTCGATCTCACCAGTCAGGTACATGCGCTCGAAAGTCTTGTTCTCGCCGACGTAAGAAGCAATCATCTTCTTGATCTGCTTGGACTTGAGGAGCAAACCGAGACCGGCTCCATCGACACCGGCGTTGTTACTGGCCACAGTGAGGCCAGTGATGGAGGGGTTGGCGAGAACGGCGTTGATCAGAGAGTCAGGCACACCGGACAGACCGAATCCACCGGCCAGAACGGTGCTGTTGGACTTCATGTCCTTGATCGCAACCTCGGCGGAAGGGTACACCTTGTTGATCTCACTGCGGCGGACACTGCTGGAGAATGCACGGGCCATAAAACGTTGGTGCTACAGCACACGAGCTGTCAGTCTCCGCTACCGCAAACCCAATATTCAGAGAGCAGCAAAAGACTTACCTGGGCAGGATTGGCCGAGAACTGGCGCGCGAGGCGCAAGCATGTTGCGACTTGAGAAGGCATGGTGTAGATTTCCAATTGAAGAATTGGACTCAAGCTCGAGGATGTGCAAGGACCAAAATTTCCAGCAGATCCAGAATATAAAGATCTGGAGAACCCTCTGGGGTTGTGACAACGGCAATCAAGTACCACTTATAATCCCGGGCGGCAGTGAGAGCGGAAAGAGTCCCGACTGATATACACTTCCCCGGAATTGTGGATTACCGGTAGCTTCCGCCCACCAGGAATGATTCTTATTCCAGTCTCTTTCGCTTCTGGACTAGGAAATCTGTACTTAAAAATAGGCTAGCTCAACCAGCGTAGAGTTCTACACAATCCTACCTTTTTTTTGCATCTCATTACCTTCACAATCCCCATACTGGCACACTCACTCTCCACGTGCCGCTGCCGAAACTCTTAGCCGATCCGCATCCGATCCCGCGGCGCTTTTCGGCGTTCGGGGCTGACTAAGGGCATTTTCGTTCATCCGGGGTTCCTGAACCGTGGATCAGGGCGTTGGCGGTCCATGGACTTACGGCACGAA
This sequence comes from Penicillium olsonii, assembly GCA_911174995.1. Lineage (NCBI taxonomy): Eukaryota > Fungi > Ascomycota > Eurotiomycetes > Eurotiales > Aspergillaceae > Penicillium > Penicillium olsonii. The sequence continues at coordinate 1,971,923 of CAJVNO010000022.1, read as the reverse complement.
TATGACGGGCAATGTTAAAAAGTATGAATTTGAATATCCATAATTCTACACGGACTCCTGGTATCTTCACAATATGTACCGGAATCGGATCGCTTCGCAATGCAGTAAAGTCCATCAAAACCCAGAAAAGACATTCGTGCAATCATGCGTCACGTAACTTATTACAAGTCGGTCGGTTTGCCATCAGCGTCAACACTCTTCCGCTTCAGAGGGTTGATACCGTCGATGGCAGGGGTGGAACTGTCAATGGAGACATTGCTGGTGTAAGCTATGAGTATTGATTAGAGTCAGCAAATGAAAGACAGGGCCAACTGATGTCAATATCACCGGAGAAGCTGGGGGGACCCATACCTGAGGTGCTCTGGGGAGATGGCCCGCTCACATCTCCACCGAGGCTTGTAGTATTGTCGTCTCCCGAAGTGGATGCTGGCCCATCGGGCACAGTATCGAGCACGCGATACACAGGGCTCACCAGACGCTCTTTCATGTCACTGTTGACATAGACCAGGAAGTAAGGGGTAGGGGGATTGTTGGTGGAATCATCCTTGAAAATTTCATCGAGATTCTGAACCTCGGTGACATACTCGTCATTGTACTTCCGCCAGATATCTTTCTCAAAATCGTAAATGTAGATGTAATAGTGCCCAAAGGAGACGGACCCATGATGCACGAAGACGGCATACAGGCGATAGGGAAGGTTGTGGTAATCAGCAAACTGGCTGTAAATCATGGCCTTTGCGTCCTTGATCTCTTGGTCAATGTCTAATGAAGTGTCAGCCTGTACATCGAAAGCAAACCGCCGGTTCGAAGTCATACCTTCTAGGTCAGACGAAGACCCCTTGGATTGGCATTCAACATCCTTTACCAGATGCGAATAATCAATTTCAATAGGGTTTGAGTTAGACTCGACCCTCTCAGGCTGCTGCCCAGAATCCAAGCCCGACAGCGCAATTTGGGATTGGCCCAGAAGTGCCGTCAGGGGCATTCCGTCATTTTGCTACAGGCGATGTTAGCGAAAGAAACGAAAAGTGAAGATGAGTAAATATGTACCTTGTTTCGAAGGAGCTGCTCACGTCGCTCCTCGAGCCTTTTAACGGATGCCTTCCATTCCCAACACTGTTCGCGTCGGCTCACTACCTCGGGATTCCTGGTATCCATGTAGCGATCCATGTAAATAGTCTCAAACAACTCGAGGTGGTTTGTCGATTTGAAGGAGGACTTTCTCACGGGATCAAACTGAACACGCTGAACTTGAATCTGTAGCACAGGGGGAAGACGGCTGATCGATCCGAATTGCTCGGCCACTGTGTCGTCAACGCTGATCGTCTGGACATCGAAGGCACCATCAATCGCTTCGTAGATGTTGCGAGATCCATGGGCAACATCGACTTTGATGTCACACCAACGCTCATTCTTAGATCGCGTACCCTTCTCGGTGGAGATGTAGGAGCGAGTTGTTCCGTAGAACAGACTAATCGAGAGGTCAGTAAACACGACAGCGAACAATTGTGATTACTTACTCTTTGATCTGATCGATCTGTTCGCCATCTTCATCGATATCACGAGCCTTGATGGCGCACTGGCTCTGGAACAGAACGTTGTTGATGACTTCCGTGACATCCTGCTGGGCACCGTATTCCAGCTCTTCTCTAAGCTGTTTCTCGTGGTCAACTTCGGGGATAGGACGAGGTGGAACAGGAGGTGGCAGGTTGGCATTGTCGGGGTTAGTCGTAATCACTTCGCCTGGCCCAATGTCTCCGACCTTTTCGGACTGGATTGATCCTATCTCTGCTTGATCTGACGCCATGTCATCCGATCCTGGAGTTTCAATCTCTTTGGTGCTGCTAAAGAGCCCAGGGGCACTGTTGTTAGTGTCATCGGAAGGCGTTGTAGTGGCATCGGCAGAAACAACGGTGTCCGAAGCATGGACGGGCGCAGGGTTGACGGTATTGGAATCCTTTTGATCCAGAGGCCCGTCAGGGATTGGCGGAGGGCCAAGGGGACCCAGAACTGGAGCGCCGTTGATTTCACCTAGGGTCTGGGCTCCTGGGGCAGTGATAGTTGAGCGACGACGAATTGCCGCCTCGTTCCCGGGGCTGATCAATGTCAACCGCGCAAGCTCTTGCCCAGGAGTAACCGAACTCTGGCGTGACCCGATCATGCCATGGTACAAAGTTCGAAGTTCCCCCAAGACTGCAAGTAGACGGGTTAGTATTGGGAGGATAAATGCATAGTCGCATATACTAGAGGAAACTTACATCGGATGGAACGCTCGACCTCTTTTTTGGTCACTTTGCGGGATCCCACTTGCTTTTTGGCTAGACTCTCCATATCACCAAGATCCATCTGGAAGCTCTCGAAGTCCAGAACCATCTCGCGGAAGGGTCGGACTGAGAAGTAGAACTGAAGCAAGCTGTTGAGATAACAGGTGTTTCCAATGTTTTGTAAGCCAACGGGCCAATCTTGCATGTTGTGTTGAGGCTCGGTGCTGATTCCTGCCATTACTTTCAACGAATTGCTGTTAATGTGATCGGCGATGACGATCAATGCCTGGTTGTATCTGTCCACATCGCCCGGGTTATCATCGGTACAGATCGTGTAAGCAGCTATGATAGCCCCATCATCCGCAGTCCGATCGGGAATCTGGAGTAGACGATAGGCATCGCCAATGTCCATTTCACCATCTAGAGTCTCTCCAGTCTGGTGGAAATGTTTAAGGGCGGCCGAGTTGCGAGATTCGGCGATAAGCCCCAGGGCACGAAGTGCTAAGTCTCTGGCTTCTGGATGATCACCGACCTATCCATTTTTGACAGGTAAGTTTGCGTCACTTCTCACGGTTGGAGAGACAAAGTTGAAACAAACCTTGGTCGTGTACATGGTCGTGACGAAATCATCCGGGGTATCATGCTCAACCCCCAAGTAAATGTTCGCTTGTTCAACGGTGGTAACGCCTGCTTCGATGTTAGTTTGGGCGTTTGAAGCCAAGACCGAGAAGGGGGGGACAACGAACGTTCTTCAGAAGCAGCTATGAGGCGATCGCTTGCTCGATCCTTGCCGATTCGCCACAGCTGGCGACGCGCGAGTTCTTCTTGTGTGGGTGAGTTTATGTATGCGTAGAAGCATTGGAGAATCAGATTGTCGTCGACGTTGTAATCCTCGGGATCGAGGCCAAAGAACGTGTATGCCCGGTCAACATCCACCGAGGCGAAATTTCCTGCTGCATAAGCCTCATCAACAGCCTTAGCCAGGCGCCGGTCATCTTTCCCTCGAGAACGACGCAGCCCGGCAATCTGCTTGAGGCAATCCAGAAAGTGAGGAGCCATCGAAGGGTCCGCGCAAACCTGCTGTTTGTATGCGTAGGCGATCGTGTCAGAGGACATGTCCTCTGTCACGCCAAGGTCTTCATAACAGCTTCAGATCGTTTGGTTAGCGTGAATTCTGCGAAGGGGGATGAATATACATACGAATCAGGGGCTAGTTGGAACTCTTCTGTGTCTTCAGCTTTGGGATCTGGAACCGAGGTCAGCGGCAGGACAGTGTGACAGGGATGACCATATACGGACAATCGCTGGCTTCCAAAGCATGAAGTATGTCTGGGATGGCAGATGAGGGGAGAACGGGGAAGTTTTGAGCTCTCTTTTCCGAGGCAGGGCGCTGGTGCGTCAAGATCAGGAGCTCAAGGATTACATCGTCAAGAAACACGCAAAGCGGGTCTTGGTAGGGCTTCTCGGCGCCAGCGACCGGTTTAGGCGGGTGCCACACGCCAGTATCCTAATTCATCAGCGACACTCTTCACTTGAGCGGTCCAAGGTTTTCTACTCACCTCCCTATAGGAGAACTCCAGGAACTCCAGCAAGTCTTTGCACGGATCACCTTCCACGCCGAAAACATGCACGAACCTCTTGTTCCCCGAGGCAATTGGCTTACTGCGCTGGGGGTTCCGAAGAGAGTTCGTGATATAGAGACGCAGATTCTCCAGCAGATTGATTGGTTCTGGATTTGGCATGCCTTCCATGGTCTCCCGGTATGTTGCAAAGGCATGTTCAGCTCGTTGCTGCAACAAGTCTTTATCGATCATTAACTGAACGAAGTCGTCACTCATCACAGGCGAAAGAATCCGCAACGAAACCATAGCCGCACATGAAGTGTATGAGCACTGGTAGTGGTATGTCTCTGCAATCTGGCCCCGGTGGGTCATCTCGGGCATTGAGACGCCATTCTTCTGTCGTCCCGACTTATAGACTAAGTGGTGAATATGTTCCCCCTTCAGGGCTTGGCTTTGCATCTGAACATTGGAGCTGTAGTTGACCACCACTTGCAGATGACACCGGCACTTTGAGCAGATTGCTGCCACTTTCGATGATGTGCCTGGTCTTCTCCGGTGCTCTGCCTGTGCCAGGAAAGTTTGATCCGGTTTCAGGACATAGTCATGGTGGCAAGCTCTTGGCGAAATCCATGATCGCGGACCGTCGTACTTCAGTGGATACAGAAGTGGCGTCTGCGAGAGCAAGTTGCGACCTGTGTCTGGTTCGTGGGCTGGATCATAGAGCTGGATATCTTGGACGAGGCGAGGCACAGTCTTGCCTATGGATGGCATTGTGTGTCAGTTTCATATCCAAGTTTTCCACGATTTGTCTGGCCGGGTTGATCGGGGACCTACCAGCCAACTGTGCAGGCGCCATGATATCCTCTCCGAGCCGTTGCGGCCTTCTGCTGTGAGCTTTTTTCTTGTTGCCCTGGATGTCTTATCGGCAGCTCAGTGAAAGATTTGCACAAATCTGGACAGGCACATCTAGGAATCAACTTGATGTGATGGCCTTGTGGCGTGGTGATGGAAGCGCGTTGTTGTATGCGGAGAGACAGCGGGGAGCCTACCTACTGCACTTGGCAGCAAACCGTCATGAGCTTGGGGGCTCTCCCAGGTCGTTCGGTGGTTGATATTGGGACCAAATGGTGATTATTTTAAGGAAATTTGGTCCAGATCCTGCACATCAAGCTGGCCAAATGAATGAAGCATAACGAGAGTGCCGAGAGCCTGACAACCTCCATATCGAGCTCCATTCAATGGTGGGCGGTATAGATTTGGCGGTCGGGAACGGCAGAACTCGATCCCAAAATCCTATCGCCAACCACATCCCATTGACCCGCAAGCAGACCCATCCCTGCGAACACATCATGGCGCACCACGAGGACGATCACAGCTACCATGCCAAGGATGCCATCTCGGCAGCCATGAAGGCGACCATGCTCACTGGTGGAGTTGGTCTGTTCGCATCGGCCGTGCAAAACACCCTCACCCGACAGAACGTCGGACCTCTGGGCATCTTCATCCGTGGTGGAGGTACCATTGGTGTCTTCGGTATGCAATCCTATGAATACAATTCTGTTCTACTGCTAAATTGACCCCCTAAAGCCGCCATGGGTGGTACCTACGAGTTCGTTAAGACCGCCTCCGCCAACCTGCGCGAGAAGGAGGACCACTACAACACCGCCCTCGGTGGCTTCTTCTCTGGCGCTATCCTTGGACTGCGTGGTAAGTCAAAAAAGAAATATCAATCGACGTTCATTTCGCGGATTGAAAGCTAAATATGGATTGTTCCCACAGTCCGCACATTCCCCGCTCTGCTCGGATACGGCCTTGCTCTGTCCACCGCCATGACTGCCTTCGAGTACACCGGTGGCAGCCTCTTCGGATACCAGAAGGACACATCTGTCGATGAGTTCGACCGCCGCACAGCCCTGCGCAAGGCATTCCAGACCCCCGGCGAGCAGACCATCGCCGAATTGGGCGAGGGACGCGGTATGTTTCGCCTGGCTCCCCATCCTCTCGACTGACGCTAATTTCCCCAGGTATCTACGGCCCCGGCTACGAGGAGAGACGCCGCGAGCGCATCAAGGATGCTTACGGCATTGAGGTTCCCACATCCCCAGTTCCTGCATCATAAGCCAGCATTCCTTTCGCGCCTTTTCCCGTTGTTTTGTGTAAATTATCCCCCCATATTACGCTGCCTATCGCATGCCGGACACGTCTATCCGATCAGGTTTTCTTTAGTTCCTAGGAAATTAAAACACTACACATTCCAGCTTGGGCGCAGCAGGGGTTCTGGAGTCGGATTTGTAAGATGTAGATCTTCCAGGGACCAACCTTGGAAGGTAGTACTGGAATTGTCGCTGCACATATAAGTGTCGAACGCATTGAATCAGCTTCAATCGACAGAGACACGGAGTGCAGATAATTGAGTCGACGTTCACAGATTCGAAAATGCGAAAATGAGGGGACAACCCCGGAGGGCGGGCCAATGACAACACCGGCATATCAAACGAGCTGTGCTCCGTACTCCGTGCATGGGAGTTGGACACTGCCAAGGTTGAAATGTCATTATGTCGCCATCAAAGTCTCATAGATAGACCTGAGTCATGAAAAGGGAGCCTTGAATCAGATCTTGCAAGGAGTGCGGAGTGCGGAGTATATAACCATCAAAGCCCGAACTGCCCACGACCATGGGATGCAGGTACTGGATTTTCTGATTTGGAGTCGATCGATCGAATCATGTTCCCGCACAGTTCTTCATGTGAACTCATTGGCCCATATAATACCTAAGTACGGAGTCGTCGAGAATATGCAACCCTACATCCAGGATATGGGAATTTGGGTCAGTACCTTGGTACCAGACGAGACCGAGAGAGAATACGGTGTGAAGATATTCCCAGTCCTGCGACGTCATGGACTGTTCATCAGGGCCGAATCCCCTTAAAGCCACATGTAGTAGTGGGTTGCGCTAATGGCACTGGGAATCCGATTTGGGCTCAATAGTGCAGCTCAGGCACAGCCACTCCTAGGCAGCTAGATTGATCGTCGAGATAGTCTACTCCCTATGAAGACAGAAGTACAAGATGGGATATATGTAGTCCGTATCTACTCCGTAGTTCTCAATACTAGGTAATCCGTGTAGACCAAAACTTGAAACGGTGGCAGATTCCGATGCAGTACGTCAAAGACGAACGCCAACACCTCGGGTGCCCCGGCCCAGTGCCTCCGTAGACGTCATCGTGAGAGACCATCTCTGCTGAACAGTATATCGAGGCCCAATGCCCCCCTCCTTTTTTTGTGTTCTCTACGGTGTGGGTCATTGGAATCATTCTCCCCGCAATCAATTCCTCGTTCGCCTGGTAACCAGCGCCACGCCTATCCTTGATTTTTCCTAGCTCCATCCTTCTTCCCATATCCCCTGTCGAGAAAAATAACCCTCGTATCCTGCGATTCACGTCTGGACCTCCGAGCACCAACTCGTTGAATTTACGATCCCGCAGAAATGGCCATGGCCGCGCGGCCACAGACGCCCTCCCAGGATGCATACAACGATCCCGGGACTCTAAGTCGCGGGTACGGTCCGCGCTCTACCCTCTCCCGACCGAGCTCCTTCGCTGGCAGCACTTCCTACAATTACGGCTCGGGCGCTCTCGACCCGCAGATCCACAACCCCCGATTCAGGGAGGACTTCGACGCCGCTAGCCACCGCGGCTCGATGGCCTACGACGGCCCCGTTGGGGTGCAGCGGTCAGCCTCCACCATGTCCCATGTGCGATCCCAAACCCCCACCCGCGCCGGCACTCTACAGAAAAAGGCCTCCCTGAGCAAAAAGGGGAGCTTGCGCCGGAATGGAAGTCGCAGGAGTATGCGCGCGGGCAGCGTGCGAAGTCTCAGCCTGGGCGATCGGGAAAAGTATCACACTGAGGGTTCCGACGATGTGAATAGCGCTTTCATGCTCCCGATCCCTACGACTGGAAACCCGACCGAGGTCCTGGCGAACCGGTTTGGAGGTGGGCTTCCCCTTGCAGTGAGATGTGACTTTGGACTAACCGCGATCGATATTTAGCGTGGCGCAAGGTCCTCAAGGACTTGATTCTGTTCTTCAAGGAGGTCCAGAAATCCTACGAAACCAGAGCGAAATTGTTCATGTCCGCCTCGAATGTTGTCAACAACCAGACCCTCCCTTCGGCCTTCCTGCAGTCTGGCGGTCTGGCCGATGCGACAGAGATCCTCCGGGACTTCCACCGACAAGGGTACACAGAAGCCAACAAGGCTATTGAAGTGGAGGTCGAGGTGATCAGTCAATTGACGGGTCTTCGCAGCGATCTGCAGAAGAAGACCAAGGAGATCAAGAGCCTATCGGGTGATTTCAAGAACACCGTCGACAAGGAAATCGATGGTACCCGCAAATCCGTGCGAAACCTTCATGAGGCTCTTGGCCTGGTCGACACCGATCCGTCTGCGACATCGGGCAAAGGCGACCCATTCATCATGCGCTTGAATGTGGAGAAGCAGGTGGAGAAGCAGATTGAGGAGGAGAATTATCTCCATCGGGTTCGTACTACACCCCTAACTAAGCGCTTGATCATCTGGCTAATTCGTTCACTAGGCATACTTGAACCTGGAGAACTCCGGTCGCGAACTGGAGGGGATCGTGGTCAGCGAGATCCAAAAGGCATACAATGCCTACGCGAGCATCCTTCGACGTGAGGCCAACGAGGCTCTCGACACCGTAGAGAAGCTGCAGGCCGGTCCCATCTCCATGCCCCAGGACCATGAGTGGAACTCGTTCGTCGCTGACACCGACGAGCTCGTGGATCCCCGAATCCCGCTTCGCAATGTGGAGAACATCACCTACCCTGGTAAAGATCATCCGGCTGCTGCCGAGGTCAGAGCTGGGATGTTGGAACGAAAGAGCAAGTACCTCAAGAGTTACACTCCTGGATGGTAAGCCGAGTCTCCCCCCGCGAAAGAAGCATTGTCTAACCAATCCCAGGTATGTTCTGTCGCCGACACATCTCCACGAATTCAAGTCGGCCGATCGGGTGGCATGGCAAACACCGGTCATGTCCTTGTACTTGCCAGAACAAAAGCTTGGCTCCCACTCGCAAGAAGACTCGAGCTCACACAAGTTCATGCTCAAGGGTCGTCAGACTGGTGCGATGCATCGAGGCCACTCGTGGGTCTTCCGCGCCGAGTCCCACGAGACTATGATGTCATGGTATGAAGATATCGAGGGACTGATTAGCACGACGGGCGAAGCGCGCAACGCCTTCGTTCGCAAACATGTCCGGAGCGTGAGCGGAAGATCAATGAACAGCGAAGTGATGGAGGACGATGAAGCCGATCGCACACCCTACTCTGCGGGCTCCGTAATCCTCTCTCAAGACCGACCCACATCCTCGCGCCAGGCCGGAGGTGCATTCCCAAGCGATGTCCAAATCGATCGTCACCTTCAAGCACCGCTATCGCCATCAAGCGGTGACAGCTCCGCCGGCCGAGGTGACATGCTAGCCGCGGCTGGGTCTTACCCGGATGGCTCAAGTCCTTTCGATGACAACACCCGACGGGCAGCCAACCATGAGAGCGACCACGACTCGTACCACGCTTACCAATCCGGCGAAGGGACCATCCGTAGGTCCTCGCGACCCAGAGTGACGCAGCATGATAGCTACTACGGAGATTGGATGGGACCAAGTGCCATTGTTGCTCAGCAGCAGAAGACCCAACATCTGGAACCCACCCCGGACGATCGTGAGGTTCGGTCCGAGGGTGACCAAGCCTCTCTTGCCGCCATTGCAGGCGTGGGTTTCGCCGGTCGTCGCGATCACTCGGCCCCTCCGCAGGTGGCTCGTCGGGAGAGTGTTTCAACCGCACCTACCAATACCAATGCGACGGAATACACGAACAACACCAACGCTACTTCAGTAGACGATACCATTGATCATCCTAAGATCCTCACCCCCGGTGTGCCACTTCCATCGGGCGCCGACACTTCAAGTCCACTGGAGTTGCGTGCCAAGAAAGACAGCATCACTGCCTTGGACATGAAGATTCCTGGCCGCTATCCCCCTACCAACGTGGCGGCATAAAAAAACATCGTCGATATACGATCTCCATATTGCCATTTCCTTTTCATCGCGGTGCTTTGAATGTCTTTTTTCATCCTTCAATTCTTCTCATTTTCGTCTCTGATTTATTATTGTACATTTATCTCTCGTTAGTCCTCTACCTACCGTCCTACAGGCGTTCAGGTCCCCTCGCTGGAGCTTCCACCCGGTTTTTTTACAGCTCCAAGCTGCACAGGCGTTCGTTTTCAGGCAGGGTGTGGCGCATTTGATTTATTAGTGAACCTTGATTCCCAGTGCTGGATTTCTGGCACCCCATTTCCTTCGTTTGTGGATGGCGGTTTTTGTGAGAGCCTTAGTTGCCAATAAATGTTGTTTGCACGCTGTAACTTGCCGGCCGTGTACCGGCCGTGGCATTTGGCATTGAGTAATTGAAATACAGCCATCCTGCAGCCAGTGATGAGTGCAGATCACGAGCACAGCTGCTTAGGTGCATACAGTTGACAACCTGGAAAATAGTTACTACCTGTCTGTAGGTCCACGGGTGGGTTGAGACGGTATCTAGGCACGATAAGTAGGCCGTAGAGATAAGAGCTTGGGGTGAGGCGCATAAGCTGGAGACTCTACGGAGCACAAGGTGTTGACTTCCTCATTTCCCATTTGGAAGCTGTAGCAATATGACCAAATGATCTCTCTTATTGTTTCCACCCCAGCCTGGGCCGTTAGTGCTGACACAAGTACGAAGTAGGCAAGAGTCCGAAGTATAGCAGCGCTATCTGCCTGAAAACGGGGCGGTGAGCGGCACCCGAGTCAAGTATCAGAATTCTGTGTCTCCTCTTCTCCAAAGCACTTCTATAATCTCCATCCATTGTCCTTCTTCCTCTCTCCTCTCTCCTCTTTGTACCACATTCAACCTCTTACAGCCACGCGCGGGCTCATAATCATGGGTGGGTTTCTGTTTCTCTTGTATCTTTTGTATTACTTGTTTGTTACTGTCGCCCTGGTACATTCTCAGGTCCCGGTCATTCCAGACCACCAATCACCGTCTCTTTCCCACCCCCAATGTTGAAACCTTGCTGGATTCTACCTTCTTTTTCCCCCGCTTCCTTTCCCTCCTCCCCTTTAACCCTCTATATATCATTTTGGCTCTTTGTGAGATTCTGACCCTCCGTCCAGCTGACGTTTATCGCCCAGACGATTCTTATCGTCCTTACCAAGTAAGTCATCCGCTCCTTTGTGTGTCTTTTTTATCTGGATCTTCCCTCATTGCGCGCATCCATCATCGTCCGTGAGAGAAAGTGTGGTCAGTGCGGGGGCGGAAACCGCCATCGCCATGCCAGTGATCTCGCGATATATGAGATTGTCCCCCAATCACCCCGTATCGCAATAGCTGGGTGCATTCGGGACTAATTGCGCCGTGTCTACAACAATGTGCGCCAGTGGCTCTAAGCTCCAACCCCGGAAGGTCCTCAGTTGAGACAAGCTGAGCCATGGGTCACCTGACCAGGCCGAAGACCCCGAGACGACCGGGGTTGCGCCGGACCACCTGCTTCCGCACCACCTATCATCTTTCTTTCATCAATTTGTCATTGCATTCGTCACGGCTATACATATTTGTTACGATGGCTGATCAATCCCAGCGCGAGAGGTCTCGTTCCCCTCGCCGCCGTCCTTCTCGCAGTCCTCCCCGTCGTGCCCGTCGCTCGTACTCCCCACGCAGTCGCTCCCGCAGCCGTGACCGCGGTGACCGTGCTGAACGCGTTGACCGCGTTGAACCCCGTGAACGCGACGAATACCGTCGCCCCGATCGCCGCTCGCGATCCCCTGTGAGTGCTTCAGGCGCCGCCGGACCTTCCGCCTCTCCCTACGGCGGACGCAGTGGATACCCCCCTGCTCGATCGGAAGAACGCACCGTTGCAAAGGAAAATATGATGCAAACCGTTCGCGATACATCTCAACAAGACCGTCGGGTCTACGTCGGCAATCTATCCTACGATGTCAAGTGGCATCACCTTAAAGACTTTATGAGACAGGGTGAGCAGGGCGCTTTGGTGGTGCGATGGATGGCGTGAATGAGAATCGTTGCTGACTGGGGTGGTATTTTCCCCTTTTACAGCTGGAGAAGTTCTCTTTGCCGATGTTTTACTTCTTCCTAACGGAATGTCGAAGGTGGGCGTCAATACGTAGAATGGCTTGTTCCTTTCTATTCCCCCGATTTGAATTGGTTTGTTTGTGGAACGTTGGGTTGACGGGATGGACATGGCTGTCCGGCTATTTGTAGGGATGCGGGTGAGTACTTGGCATGTCTTCAATCACAAATGCACGCTGCTGACATATCCCAGGATTGTGGAATACGCCACCAGAGATCAAGCACAAAACGCCGTCAACACGCTTAGCAACCAGAGCCTGATGGGTCGTCTGGTTTACGTTCGCGAGGTAGGCGCTACACGGTTGACATCTCCAGATCACACGAGCTAACTGTTACTAGGACCGTGAAGCCGAACCCCGTTTCGTCGGTGGACCTCCTCGTGGAGACTTCGGCCCTGGTGCCCGAGGCGGTTTCGGTGGTGGCTTCGGTGGCCACCCCGGTGCTGCTGGTCGCCAAATCTATGTCTCAAACGTTTGTCTCCTCTCCCAACCCCCGTTTTGCTAAGGTTTGGCAGGCTTTGTTGACCCTATGATCTAGCTTCCATTCAACGTTGGCTGGCAAGACCTGAAGGATCTGTTCCGTCAAGCTGGTAAGTGCAAACTGACGAGCCCTATGACCCTCGGTTCCGGCTTTAGAGTCTTGCCTTTGGGATCATGAATTGACTCAATTCTCTGTTACAGCCCAGCAAGGTGCCGTCATCCGCGCTGACGTGCACACCGACGCTACTGGACGCCCCAAGGGCTCTGGTATTGTTGCTTTCGAGTCGCCTGATGATGCCCGAAACGCTATTGCGCAGTTCAACGGCTATGACTGGCAGGGTCGCCCCCTGGAAGTTCGTGAGGATCGATTCGCTGGAGGTGCTGGCTTCGGCGGCGGCCGCGGTGGCTTCGGCGGTCCCATGGGAGGCCGCGGCGGTTTCGGTGGACCCATGGGAGGTCGTGGTGGCTTTGCAGGCCGTGGTGGCTTTGGCGGTGGCTTCGGCGGCCGTGGTGGATTCGGTGGTCCTGGCGGCCCTGGTGGCTACCCCGGCGGTGGATTCGACCAGGGTCCCCCCGTTCCTGCAGGCCCCCCTAACCCTTTCACCGACTATGCCACCTCCAACGGCGAGAAGAGTGCTGTGATTTACGTTCGCAACGTAAGTCGTGTTCTTCAAGACAACGATAATTTGGAGTGCTAACTATTTTATAGCTTCCCTGGTCGACATGTAACGACGACTTGGTAGATCTGTTCGCTACCATCGGCAAGGTCGAGCGTGCCGAGATCCAGTACGAGCCAAATGGCCGCTCCCGTGGCACCGGTGTCGTCCAATTCGACGCTCCCGACACTGCGGATACCGCTATTTGTAAGTTAACAACCACTCCCCGCGAAGCTCCTATTTCCACCGACTCCTTTGCTAACTTGATTGCAGCCAAGTTCAGCGGTTACCAGTACGGTGGCCGTCCTCTCGGCATTACTTTCGTCAAATACATGAACGCTGGCGCCCCTCACAACAGCGACATCATGATGGAAGGTCAAGAGCCCACCGGTCTGACCCAGGACCAGATCATGTAATATCGTTTCATCTATTCTTCTTCGGTCCGCTGTCTCTTTCAGAGGGGCGTCTGGCTGCTTTCGCTTTTCTTTTGATGATTCCCTTATTCCCATCCAGTTCTGCAGTTCTCGAACTTTGCCGGACTGAGATTTGAGTGGCCCTTTCGGGCGATCACTACTATGCTCTTTTCACGAAAATGGAGAAACTGGCTTTGTTTTGCGCTTTTTCTGGTATTTATCATGCAGTAATTATGTAGTTATATGTTCTATCTGTGTGTACCAAGCGGCGCTTTTCTCTTTATTTCCAGATGTTGTTTTGACGACCGCCTGCTCTTGTCGGGGCATTAAGCTTGTGGGTCTGCTTCCCCTATGCCTGAGCTGCAGGATCCATTCGAAGCTTTGTATAGTGACCTTGGGGAGTCAATATATCACCCTTTGAATGCTACACTATTCAAGACAAACCAAGTACTTGCACTACAAGGATAGATATACGTATGTAGGTCCCAAACATGCGGACGGAGTGCCTAAGTAGAGACCCGTGTACTGTTTTTATACTTCTGGCGCACGGACCAACTCCAATATCAATCTCCGAATTTCACTTCCTCCGACACCTCCGCAACCTCCGCAACAACATGGCTCACCTCGCCCGCACCCTGACTCGAAGAGTCACTCCCTCACTGAGCATCCTCCGCCAAACCCCAACACTAAGCACCGCCTTCCATCTCACCCGTCAACCTCGAAACCAAACCCAACAAACCCTCACTCCCCGCCGAACCTACCACTCAAACCTCCACCCCCGCCTACCGGACCACGAATACACAAACTCACAAACAGTCATCCTGACCGCCGCGCTGAACCATGTCCCAACCCACGGTTTCACAAAAGAGTCATTAGCCCTCGGCGCACGAGACACAGGCTTCCTAGACGTCTCCGTCCAGCTTCTTCCGCGCGCCGAATTCGACCTCATCCTATTCTACCTCGCCAGCCGGCGCGGGATCCTCCGCGCCAAAGTCGAAGAAGGAGGCTTATTCCGCCGTCTTGCGGCCGAGAAAGGAAAGGACGTATTCGAACTTAGCGTTGAGGAGCGGGTTCGCGGTCTCCTTCTCGAGAGACTGCGAATGAATTCCGAGGTCAAGCATGTCTGGCAAGATGTGAGTCTATCGATTGGGTATGGGGAAGGAAAATGTCCGCTAATGACTAATAGGCACTTGCGCAAATGTCTCTTCTTTCTAATATCCCGCTTTCGTTGGGCGAATTGCACGCTCTTGCTTCTGATATTCTCACTCTGGCTGGTGATGATTCCGTGGATGTGAACTGGTATACGAACCGGGTGGCGGTATCTGCTATCTATGCTAGTGCGGAGGTTGTGATGACTCGGGACCCGACGGCGGATCTTGTGGAGACGGAGGAGTTCGTGGATCGTCGGTTCGAGGATCGGAAGGCGATTGCCAATAAGCTTATTGGCATTGGGCAGTGTGCTGGGTTTGGGTGGAACACTGCTGTTGGACTTGGTCGGAGCTGGGGACTCAAAATTTGATGGGTCTTGATTACCTCCAGCCCTTAATTTCATATCTACGAGACAGGCTGTAGCAGCCTTGCCTACGAGAGATGATTTGTAATTCTATTTGATATTTTGCTTTTCGGTTGCATCATCCATGGATGTCTATTGGAACTGTACTCTACTCCTTTCCAAGGTTACTAACAGCATGAGGTCTCAGACTTGCTATTCTAGTATTTCCTGCTTCAGCATGTTCATATTATACTCTCAGTACCTGCTATTCATCTAAACAGCCACACTTTTCACAGAGAACCAACCTATATTTAGAACATACCCCGATTATTATGTGCTCATGGATGGAAAAGCAAAGGCATGCTCGAAGCAAGGCTGATTCACTGCAAGGTGACGTTCTGCACAGCTTCCTCTACACTAAGGGGTGCACCATCGCCAGTGCCGTCGGTCGAAGCATTTGCACTATCCGATGCTGGAGATACCAATAGTGTTGGAGACTTTGGCGAAAAGGGGTCCGAGGGCGTACCACTCTCCGGCGACGGTTCTTGCTGAGTCGCAACAGCAGCGCTCTCGGATGACTCGGGTTCTTTAGAAGGACCGATACTGCTGGCTGCACTTTCAACCGAGTCGCTTTGCCCGTGTGTCTTGCTACGCCCCCAACGTCGCGTCTTAGGCGGAAGTGGAGCTTGTCCATGTCGACCCGCTCCAGGGACTGCAGCCACGGGTCGGTGGTGACTTGAAGAAGGTGTAGAATGATTGGAGCGCCGAGGTGGCGGAAGAGCAGGGGGAGGATTGGATGCAGACCGTCGTGGCTGTGTACCCGGTGGTGCAAGGTTGGAGCTTGATCCAGAATTGCGACGCTCATTGGGTATCGCCTGCGATAATGAGGTGGTAGGGGGTACGGGGGTAAAAGTGGTAGTCGGGCTCACTTCCACGCCTTCGGGAATGGTGTTCCCGTCGCTGCTGGTACCAGCAGAATGGTGGTCCTCGTCTTCTGCAGCCAGGCGGCGCCCGCGCCAGCGACGGGACTTTGGCGGCTCTGGTTTAATCTTTGGTGGTCGAATGATCGGGGTGTCGTCGCTGAGAGCGGCTGGAACTCCTTCGTCTTTGCGGCTTGGTGTGATGATACCGGGCTTTTCGTGTTGCGCTGCAACCGCTTGAACGCTCAGCGAGGATGCGGATGCAGGTTCGAGCATGCCGAGGCGTTGCACCAAGCTCTGTTTCCGACTGCCCGGCGCATTGGATGAGCTCCATGAGCCCATTCTTGTTGGTGATGCGGATTCTGGTGAGCTTGCGATAGTGCTTGCTCGGGATAGTGCGCGAGGGACTTCTATTGGCTCACTCATCGGGACAGGTGACGCCGTCTGTTCAGCCTGGTCGAGAACGGTCTCAATCGTCGTTTCTGTCACTTGGATGGGCGTCCCCGGGGCCTCTGGCGGAGCGGCCGGTTCAACATTTCGAAGCCATTCCACAGTCGCACATCGAGCGACCAGTCGGCGTGTCGTCTCATCAACATCTTCGAAGTGAAGGATTTTCTCGTGTTCTGGATCATTACCATAGGAGACCTGCCCTCTGACCAGATCACTCAGTAGTCTGCGTAGCTCATGACGCTTGTAGTGAGGTGGGTTCTGTAATTGGGTGTGAGCTAGAAGCGGGTAAAGAACACGTAGATATGTATGGCGCAGTGCTGCTGCCTCTTCCGGTAGGTCCAGTAAATTTCGAATCAGGATATCGACTAAAACATGGAGGTCGTTGGTAAAGAAGTATTCATACGTGCTCGGGGTCGTGAAAATGAGATAGAGCAGCTTTAATGTGAGCAATTGGAGGGAAGTTTCGGCTGTGTTTTGGTCAGTTGTCATATACAATGGACAGAAAGGTTGTGGTGATAGATACCTTCGCGATTGATCAAGAGAATGATGTTTTCTCCAAATGTTTTGTACATGCCGCCATAGACGGAGAGGATCTTGATGACCTTGTTGGTCAAATGCCCTGAGGGTGCACCATCCACAGGATCATGAGCCGAGATCATGAACTGTTCATTCAAAACCAGCTATAGCAGAGGTCAGCGTAAGCCAGAATGACGGAATATCAAATAGAAACTCACCAGCACCCGAATGACCGGATAATGATATGGATCAGTGACATCGTACGATAGGTCTTCGATGATATCAAAGAGACAGCGAATGAAATCGTCATCCACAAGCACTACACAAGCCCAATAATCAGCCACCTGCCAAGAACAGCCACAGCCAGAAGTCCACAGAAAGAAGCCACGCACCCAAATCTTCGATCTTGACCCGTTGTATCCTCGACATCTCATAGATCAGATCCATCAGCAGGCGATGAAGACCCGCATCACCGTCCAGATCGGCCCTTCGCATAGCCTGTATGAGTTCAAGCAGACGCGCAAACGCGCCCTCCGAATTTAGCATCTGCAGCACATTCTCGTTTTGTCGGCCGTCGAAGAGGATGAACGACGCAAGGAAGTGGAGGACATTGGGGTCGTCTTCCTGCAAGAGCCCGTAGATGATCTGTCGTCGCACATAGTCCGCATGACTGGCGAATATGCTCGATGTGAAAAGTTTGTAGGAACAGCGCGAGATATCGGTTTCCGATCGAAGATATTCACCTAGACAAGGGCGGGTGTCAGCAGAGTGGAGATAGGGGTGCCATGGCGCATCTGGCTGTAGTTGGCAGAGATCAGGGCCACCGTATCGCGTCGCAATGTGTACCTTTATGTTGTGTCGTGAGACTGAGATAAGCTCGGAGGGCGTCGTCGATCAGGTCTTCGGAATCACAAGATTTGGAGACGATCGTTTGGAGTTCTGCGGGTGTCAATGATGTGTCCGGGAGGCTGGGCGATAGCGATCTTACCAGACCAGAACTCTGTCTCCGAGACCTCAGGCTCCATTTCCTGTCAATGAGCTCATGCCGTTTTGTGAAGAAGTTGGAGAGTCGGAGGCGGGGGGGAATTCGAGTCCCACTGCGGGTCAACCCTACACACCAGGCTAAATCTTCTAGAACGTGGCACTACGGAGATGTTTGGTGAAATGAATTTTTGAAAAAAACTATCTAATATGAATGCAATCATGAGACTGGACGCAAGAAGGGATGCGCTTCGGTATTCCTGGAAAAGTTAGCAACTCTGGTCGGATTGTTTACACTACGTCACTCACAGAACATATTTATCCAAATCCACAACACTCGGGTCACTGAAGAGCAGGTAGAAGTACTTCAGAGTCTCCGACAGCCAGAAGGACTCCATGGTATCCTTGTGGCTCGGCTTTTGGGCGGTGACATCGTTGATGGCTGCGTGGGCCACCTCTGTGCGGGTGTACTTGGAGATGGCCTCGAACATTTGCCATCCCTTACGGCGCCAGGTCTCATCACCGGTCAAACGGTACATGATGAACACCGATTCAATGGCTTCGGGCCGAAGATAGTAGTTCGGTTGGGGAATGCTGATCATGCCTGCGGGGAGGTGATCCTTACCCACAGCAGCAACCTGAGGCGAAGCGGGTGCCGAAGAAGAACGAGGAGCGTCGCGGTTCTCCAATTCAACCCCAACCGGTGTGGGTGTCGCAGTAGCAGCCGATGACGAAGAGTCGGCGCGTTTGCCAACTGCAAACCCATCACGCTTCGAGATCACATCGGTGTCATGAGGATTCAATGAACCCGGCATCGGGACGGGGACCATCTGGTTCCCGGACTCCTGGGGCGCCTCGTGGGCATTCAACTTCAGGCGCTGGCTGTAGGTGTCCTCGCCATTGCGGAACTGGGGTCCTGCTTCAGGATCCACCCGCGAATAGCGAGCCACGCCAGCGTCGAAACGGGCCTGATCCCATTCGCAGCCTGATCCTTTCTCGCACGGCAAAAGACGGAATCGCTCGGGCATCATGCCAGTCTGAGTCGACTCATAAGCCCACACACAGCCATCTGTGAGTTTGGCTGCGAGCTCCATGTCCCCATCAATACCAAAGGCCTTGGCACCCAGGGCGTACATGCCGCCGACAAAACATGTCAGATGGTGACCTTCGTACTCGAAGTCGGTGGGGAGCAGTTGTGAAGATTTCCCCGGGGTGATGGGCGCTGTTGAGGCCATGAAGCGGATATCACGTCCACCTTTCACCATGGGCTGGAACAAGAGATGCTTCCGGGCTGCGGTGGCTGCCTTGGTATACATATTCTGGTATTGCTCATTTGTTCCGCCCAGGAGCAGGTATTCTTTGGGGAGATACTCGTAGGTAGAATCGGCCATTCCGCCCATGGTATACTTATTACTAGCAGCCGAGAGAGGAAGCTCGAGGCCTCCGTTGCATTGTTCTGGCGACATGACCGTTTGCTTACGTGCCTGGATGTAAGACTCCTCTGGAGACTGGGTACCGTTGGCGACTTGAGCAGAGCCTGGGATCTGGTCACGTTGGATCAAGTTCGTGTAGCTTTCAATGTCTGTCGGCGCGGCGTAGGCTTTGTGGGTCTTAGTCGCACTGGCTTGAGCCGTGCTAGCAGGATCTTGCTCATCCGCAGGGCTGCCGTTCCGCTGGGACCTGTAGCGGGAGCATCCCTGTGCGTTGACTCGAATGGGCCAGAGACCGGGGATACTCGTTGAATCCTGGAACTTCTCCAATTCGTTCGTGACCCGCGCAATGGCATCATAATACTTGTCTTGTTTGGTCAACTGGGCCAAGCGAGTGAATTCCAACGAAAGCGATCCGAGCTCAGCCAGACCAGCTCGAGACGAAGCGCGGTGGCGCTTTGCGACAAACTCCCTGACAATGGATTAGATGTGAAACATCCCGAGAAATGGTATCTTATGTGACAACTTACGGCGCCCAGCGATAGAATAATTGTGGCATACGATTCGGCGTGTCGAAGGCTCCAATCAGAATCTCAGCGAGTTCCTCTGCCTTTTCCAAAAGTACCGAGTACCGGTGACCTGAGATATCGTAGGCACCCAAAAGTCCACCAATATAGCGGATGGTTGTCTCAAACACTGGGATGTCTTCTCTGAGTGAGGTTTTGAAATCGATGTGCTTGATCGCATCCACGGCTTCCGAGAACTCATCCCTCAACTCCATGATCCACAGAGTATCGAGGGAATCCACCAAAGTCGCGCCCCAGCCATTGAAGGGGTCCTCGGACTCCTTGGACAGAGGCTTGATCTCATCATGCCCCATCGCGACCTTTTTGTAACCCTGCCAAGCGTGCTTGAATTCAGCCTTGATGGAGCTCAATCGTTGGAGACGCTCCTGTTTATTGGAGCTGGACTCATCCTTAAACTTGGCCTGCAGCTTGGGGACGGCCTTCGACTGTACCTTGGGCAGCTTGATCACCTCTGCCGCAGGGACGGGGTACTGCTCAGGGAACTTCCTCCATCTAGCAGTTGGGGTGCCTGACTTTTGGCGATCCACCGGGATCCGTCCTCCGCCTCCATTATCGATCTCTTCATCTGATGCGGCTGGTGGCAACCTGCTCGTGCTCTCCACCGTGGGGGCCTTGGGGTGATCCTTGCGGTCATCCTGACTGGGCGCAATCACTGGCGGCTTATCTCCCGAGGCATCTTTGAACCGATTGGCATCTTGCTTCGATCCGCTGCTGGGACCTACGGGAGAGGTGATCTTTTCGGTGGACGGAGGGGTGACGGGGCCTCGGTACGGTTCAGGGGCGGCATTCTTGCTCTCCTCGATGGGGGCAGCAACAGATCCCGGGTTGGGGGTTGGAGGTTGATTTGGATAGGCAGGATCGGCAGGATGGATACTAATAGACTCCTCGGTCACTGCGTTATTCCAATCGCGTGACCGCGCAAAATGGAAGAATGTCAGGACTAAAGCCGCCGCGAACACGATCAGAACTCGATATCTGCGAGCTCGTAACATCGTGGCAGATAGGAAACAAAAAGCAAACAGAGACAGAGGAGCGAAAAGGGAGAGAAAGCAATCACGAGACGAGTAAATAGATCCACATGCGAGAGTTCGGTTCGCGATCTACCGCGCCTGCCTTGATCTTCAATTCCTTTGACGTCGACCAGTCAGACTTCGTATCTCATTCTACCACTACTCTACTAGTAGTGCCTCGTTGTCGCAAGCTCAACCTCTTGACGACCTGAGATGGGAGACTTGAGACCCCTGGACGCGGTTCTCGGGCCCAGACAGAGTGGGGATTGGAGACCAGACGCCAAAATCCGGGGCCAATGATCGACCACGACGAAATTGCGCCCTATGCATCGCTTGGATGCAGACCCGCAAGGGTCTCTGGACCCTCGGCGATTGACATCGGATTTTCCCGTCCAGCATGATGCGCTTGACGGTATGATACGAGTCAGAGACAGCGTGCCACCATATACTGCACTCTGGACAGGAGTCTCCCCATCTAGTTAAATCAAGTCGAAATGACTGAGGTCTTTGGGCGAAAGACTAGGTTACGCACTTGGCGAAGCGTGTATTAGCCCTCCAATTCCAAGTCTACTCCTTGATGACCTGATGTACCTGGATATGTATGTTGGTATTGTACGTGGTTGCATCGCTACGAAAAAATCACTGTCTAGGCACAACATCCATGGATATGCGATTGGGTTTACGCTAGATTCCTACTGTGGTCCGTCGACCTTCGGTGTTTGCCTTTTGGAATTGCTGGATCAGACCGAGCACCCCAGCTCCACCAGCAATGGCATCAATGTTGTCACCATCATCACCCTCTTCGTCCTCACCAGCGTGTCCATCGTCGTGCTCCAGTGGGTTCATGCGCCAGGAATCACCAAGGTTGCTCCCGCTGGTACCAGCGCCAGCACTGGACGCGCCAGTCCGGGTACCTGACAACCGTGTGGCGGAATCACGACCCTCTTGAGAGAGAGGCTCCTCATCGTCTATGATATCGGACTGAGGAGGGCGCCCGAGTCGAGAGCGTTGGTATTGCTGAGGTGTTTTCCGGATGGCAGGGCCAAACCCGGAAGCAGAGGGTTGGTGATGTGGGTCAAGTAGCATGGAGGGAGCAGGGGAGCGATGATCGATGGCTCCCATAGGTCTGAACTTAGAGGCGCCCATCACCGACTGACCGAACATTCCACCCGTAGTCGGGCTCGGGCGTGGGTGGAGAGGATCAGGCCGGTCGGGAAGAGCACCGAAATCAATCCCAGAGGCTGAACCAAGCGTAGGCAGAGTCGGTGGTGGTTGGAAGGGTCGTCGGGTAGAGGGTTGTTGATTGGCGCCGTAATTGTCCAAGAAGCCATAATACGAAGCGAGCATCTTGTCGTCCTTGGTTGAGAAGTAATCGGTGCGCAGGTCTTGCTTCCCTGGGCCCCGGTGGGTGGGAGCGGCCTGAGACATCACGTTCGAGCCCTTCTTGAAGTCGAAGACGGCGAAAGAACAGAGATAGCCTACGCCGTCAACATGCACGGTGAACTCTCGGAAGAAATCGATGATGCTATCGCTGCACTTCGGCAGGCTGAACCACAGGACGAAAGGGGTGAAAATCATGCTCAATATCTCTTCCAGGAAGATGACGATTTTCATCTGATAGAGGACTGCAAACTCTCTTCGCACGTCGTCGCTATGCAGACGGCCTTTCCACCCGGAAGGGAAATAATGGGTGAAACCAATCAGCTCGCGTAGTGCATATTCCGGGTCGAAGACGTCAGTCTCTTCGGGCGCCATGCCTCGTGCGAATGCCCAGACCGTACCGAAAATGCCAAGGTAGAATAGGACCGTTCTATCGGGGGTTATTTCAAAGCCAAGGAAGAGTTCCGGGTCTATCACTGAAGCGAGGGCAAGCACGGAGGCAAGAGCTCCAGAGATGAACGCAACGAACCGTGCCGCTTGCACTGTCTTGTCCTTGGGGAATTGGTCGATATAGCGGCTAGCAAATGGATAGGACATATTGGTTCGACGTTCAAAGAGATGCCAGAGCTCGTTGAACTCGCGGAATTTCCACTCCGCTATGGGAGTGTATTGACGGGAACCGATTTGTCCTGGGTTCTTCTTGAACTCGTTGAAGTATCGAAAGAAGTAATGCATTGTGAAGTAAACCACAATGAACGGCGCTACGAAAATGTTCATGATGCCAGCGATGGCAAAGCGCCGACGCAAAGCATCGCTAAGCGCTCTTCTATGAGTGTCTTTGAGGAACAACGTTCTCAGCTGGCCCTGTTCGTCGAAGACATAGTCCATGACACAGAGGTTGAGATTCCATTCCATGGTCCGGGAGAACAGCTGGCGGTTACCGAGGAAGGGGATTGGGAGGGTGAGGTCCAGTATGTCCTTATTTACCAACGCAATCACGTAGTTTTCTTTGCGCATCAAGCGATTAGCAATATCGTGGGCGTCCATGCGCTGCTTTGACTGACTTCCCAGGAATTTCCGATGTTTGGCAGAAACCGCCGCTGCGGTAGATGGATTCGAGTCTCTCAGTGCCATTAATCGACTGACAACTTCTTGCCAGGATATTGTCTGCACTTCCGCATCAGAGACATGGAGTAGGTATAGATAAAAGTCATGCAGGTGTTTGAGCCTGCGAATATCTAACACGTGTTGAAAGAGCTTGACAATCCAGAAAAAGCTGGCAAGCCACAATAGAAATGTGGTCGAGCCAGACATATTTGCTGTGCACTTGGGTACGAGGATGTCATCCAGAGTCTTACTCCGTCGAACCTTTGAGTAATCAATACAGTTTGTCAAGAAGGTTGAAAAGCCAACAACGAAGGCGAATGTCCTATGTCCCGTTAGCTTTGAGGGTTGAAAAATGGTTGGCCAACATACAAGAGATTCAGTACCCTCGTCAACAGGATGGACCAAATCCCGTTTCCTAGAAAGTAGACATAGACGTCTTTCAAAAAGTTGTCCAGATCTTCCACGTTCGCCCACCGCCACATTGCCTTTTTTGCCGGGTCAATATTGGCAAGGCCTGGGTGTTGGCCAGAGAACCATTTCGATATAGGATGTCCATTATCGCTGGGTGGTTGATGAGGGGGCTCACCCCAGTGAGGTCTCGTAGGCTGCGGAGGGGGATCGGGACTGGGGACCCTCTGGCGGGTTGAGCGACCATGAGGTCGAGGGGGAGGAGGTAAGCGCGACCTCACATCTTCGTGATGACCTTCCACCAACAGAGACTGAGGAACATCCTCGTCATCATTCTCTTCAAGCTCATACCCCAACGAGTCCTGTGCCATCCATCTAGGCCGGGACGCCCTGCGACGGCGTGTGCTCGAGGGCGAGGTCCGCTCAGGGGTCTTGCCCCTGTGAGCTTGATCCAAGAGTGCTCTGCTTGGACCGACTACTTCACTGTCTTGTGCATCGGCCAGAGCATCCTCCAGCTCTCGGTCACTGAAGTGTCCTTGCTGGCCATCGAACCCCAAGCCCGCCCGTTCTTCGATATCGGAGGATTCTGATTCGGCGTCATGTTGGCGGATGGTTTCGTAGACTGAAGGAGATCCCGTTGGGGGGAGGAAGCGTGATAGTAAGTTGGAGGACATCATGTTGTATGGTACTGAGGGCTATAATGGGACTACTCATGTCAACGGCACCGCGAGCCGATGGATGTAGTGACGAGCTGCCATTCAGTAGCAGATGGCAAGAGGCGTACTCGTACTTGTTGCAGTTGATAAGTATCCCCGTGGTCACAGCAGCAGTTGAATAGTCCTCGTGATAGCGGTCACCAGAGCTGTGGTGAAGCTATGATGACATAAAATGATGCCTGAGGCAGGAGATAAGATCCATGCGGGGCTGATCAACTTGGATTCTCGAGGGACTTGGCTCTTTTCCTGCAGAAGTGTTAGTACAGTACCTTTCCCCCTGATCTGAGCTCTGTGTAGCTCTGCTTTCTGTTCTCGTCTCCACACTATGGCCTGATACACAGTCCGGGAAATATCGTCCTGTAAAGTTTGTACAGTACCATTGCCATTTCGGACTAGGATCTACATTACGTTTATGTATTATTTACGGCAAACACCGTAGTCTTCACCACTTAAGTGCACTTCCAGATGCCTACTAGTAGTACCTGAGTAGGCATTGATCGGCAACCTGAATCAGCTTCAGTAAGCTCGAGCTCACATCGTGTGTGTAGTCGGCACTTTTG
Source organism: Penicillium olsonii (assembly GCA_911174995.1). Lineage (NCBI taxonomy): Eukaryota > Fungi > Ascomycota > Eurotiomycetes > Eurotiales > Aspergillaceae > Penicillium > Penicillium olsonii. The sequence continues at coordinate 1,946,790 of CAJVNO010000022.1, read as the reverse complement.
GACACGTTTCGGTGTGGGCTTCTAGATGCCCACGCTTCCTTTGCCCCGATCCTAGCCCCCGATTGGCGACCTTTATCTTCGGTAAAGGGCTGAAAGCCAAAAGGCTGAGATTCCCGTCTAGCGTAGATGCAGTACCCTCTGGCATTCCCGGGCCAATCTCTCTGGTGCTTGTCATTCCGGTCCCCGTGGGTGCCGAGAACACTAGAGAGAGGTGTAGAAGAGAGGCTCGTGCATATAGAAGAAGAAACCCAAAGGGCCAATGGTAGTAAAGAATAGGAAAAAGAGAGAAAAAGAGGAAAAGACAAAGCAGTAGAATCTGATTGTGCCGTGCTCATTATTTTCCCCTATACAGTACAGTCTTCTCCGTTATCCACTCTCCCCTCCCCCCTCCCTTCGCGACATCATCTTTGCCTTTGTTTCCTTTTGGGATACTGGTATTTTATTTTCTTGGATTGGCAGAGGTGGAAAAAATTATCTTTCAAAAGGGACTGATGAAGGTGTGTGCACGTTTGCTTCCCCCCCCCCCTCTCCACTCTCGATGAAACAACCTCTCTCGCTTTGAACTCGCCGTTGACCTTGACAGCGTCACCATCGGCACCGACTGGGAGGATTGGACGCTCACCGCATTCGCTAGGCCTGCCTGCATATCTCAGACAAACGACGGTGACCCGCGCCTGCTTGGGTCCTGGTTTTCCCATTGCCCCCTCCCGCCGCCTCGACCGAATGTGCGACTCCGATACCCAACCTCTCACCGGACTCCATGTGGTCTTATAACATTATCCTGGGCAACAGCGACCTTCAATTGTATAAGCGCAGCTGTGCCGTATACGTCGGGTGCCGACCAACAACGTCTTCTCACCGGTGGTTCTGAGCGAGGTTGCGTCGGGCGCAGGACATCCTTTCCCCCCATCCTTATATTGACTGCGTATACTCTTTTGTGTGTGGTCTGCCTCGCGAAGGATTTCCTTAGTATTTTTCGACCGAAATGGAGCCTGAGAACCCGAACGCCTACAAGCGGAGCTCGATGCACCAAGCGCTCTACAGTCGCCCAGTGGAACGACGTTCAAGCAAGAAGTCTTCATCAAGAGATCGGCATGGGATGGTATATCCTGACAATTTCCGAGAAACATCCATTCGAACCGTGACGCCAGAGTCCACCAACCATTCCCCTTTGTCCGAGCCCGAGCACCTTACGGGCGGCACTGCATCTTCACCTCACAGTATCGCACGATCACGAACCACCGAATCAGAACGCATTCGAAGTCTTCATAAACACTCCGGGGGAGCCGAGGAAGATACTCCATTGGAAGGAAGGAGTCAACGGGCCCGATCGCGAACAACAGCAGCCGAGGAGCAACGAAACGAGACCAATACCTTTAAACCTCGAACGCGCATCGGATCTATAAATACAGCCAGTCCGTCCCAATCAAAGGTCCCAGAGGATCCTTCCTCCTCGATTGGGTTTCCTTCCATCCAGAAATATTCTAGTCAAACGGTCCCTCGCAATCGACTGAGCAAGGCTGCCGCTGGCCTCGTTGGGGGAGGAATCAACCAGGATTCATTCGCATCGCCGTTATCAAGCACAGAAGCCACAAAGATCCTTCAATTGATGAAAACGACCTGTGGCAGAATGCATGGAATCCTGTCCTTTCGGTCAGCCCCGACAACGTCCTGGACGTCCGGGTACTGCGCTATCAACGTCGCGACTGGAAGTCTCATCTACCAAGCCAAGGGGGAGCCAGCACTGGCCAAGACTTTGATTCCGGACCTGCGCGGTTGCCGAGTTCGAACAATGTTCGATCCTGACCTCCAGACAACCTATCTGAGCGTTCACACCTTTACTTCCGGGCTCGGAATTCAATTGCGGCCCCACGTTAACGAGACCTTTGACTCCTGGCTTGCGGCTCTTCTGTGTTGGCAGCCTATTCGACCAAAAGGCGTTCAAAACAAGATGACCAAGCCCCAGGAGGTTGTAATGGGAGATCGACGAATCCCAGAGCGACGGCGAAACTCCGAGAGCTCGGCACAAAAGGACGCAACGATCATTAAAGTTGGCAAAATGCTTCTATGGGATAAGCCGTCCGCTTCTGGCGCAATGCCAGTGTCTGGACGTCGCGTTTCAACTTATAGACAGTCTAGGGCTCTTTCTTCGTCATGGCAAAAGGTGAGCTGCACGCTACAAGAAAACGGACACTTCAAGCTTTACACAGAGTCCGATGTATCGCTTCTCGCAACCGTGCACTTGTCTCAACTATCGCGTTGCGCGATACAACAGCTGGACTCTTCAGTGCTGGATGACGAGTTTTGCGTTGCCATATATCCCCAATACGCGGCACACCCGGTAGCCGAGTCAAACTTGCGCCCTATATATCTTGCCCTTGAGAGCCGCGTTCTTTTCGAGGTGTGGTTCGTGCTACTGCGGGCTTTTACCATCCCAGAGCTCTATGGTCCTGCATCTCAATTTCGCGAAGACCCCAATAAAACACCCGAAGTTGAAGTACCAGGAACACCTTCGACCAAAGACATGTTCCGAATTGAGCGGTTTTTGAATCTGAAAATCGTGGAGGCAAAACTGTTCCGTGCCAAAGAAGAAGGCACGCCCCGAAGCCGCAAAGCATCAAGATCGCACGGGCAACCGAGCCCATCCCCGAAGCTGAGCGACTACTACACCGAGGTGCTTCTTGACGGAGAGATCCGCGGCAAGACTGCCGTGAAATATCGCACCGTGAACCCCTTCTGGCGAGAGGATTTCGTCTTCAATGACTTGCCACCGGTTCTCTCTCAGGCATCTATTCTCGTCAAAACCCTCAATCCCACACAAAAAGACTGGACCCTCATTTCCCACGGATCATACACCTCAAATCAGGATATGAACGCAGCGAACATGTTGAATGAGATTGAGATCTCGACAAATGATGCTGTTTCCGGGCGGGTAGATTTGCGCCTCGAAGAATTGGACACTGGAGTGGACATTGAAAAATGGTGGCCTATCCTAGATGACCAAGACCAGCCCATTGGCGAGATGTTCATGCGTGCCAGGATGGAGGAAACTGTGGTCTTGATGTCCGACGAATACTCAGCAATGTCGGAATTACTCCATAACTTCACCAATGGGTTGACCATCAACATGGCGCAATTGATGTCATCGGAACTCAATCACCTCGCTGAGATGCTGCTCAACATCTATCAAGTGTCGGGGTCAACGGTGGAGTGGATATCGGCGTTGGTTGAAGACGAAATCGACGGGGTTCACAAAGAGTCGACTACCAACCGATTGAGATACACTACGCGCATTCATTCCAACAACACACAGGAAACCAGCCAAGAACGGGAGGTCCTTGTCAGAGACATGGGAAGAACGGCTACCGTTGAAGCCAACCTTCTGTTCCGTGGAAATTCGCTCCTAACCAAGGCTCTCGATCTTCACATGCGTCGCCTGGGCAAGCAATATCTCGAAGACACCATTGCTGAAAAATTAAAAGACATTGATGACAGCGACCCGGAGTGCGAAGTCGACCCATCTCGCGTGCCACGTCACGAGGATCTTGAACGCAACTGGCGGAACCTTACAGCCCTTACCATCAGCGTTTGGAAATCAATCGCGGGATCTGCATCACGCTGCCCCCCGGAATTGCGTCGCATTTTCCGGCATGTAAGAGCGTGTGCAGATGACCGTTATGGCGACTTCCTCCGATCTGTGACATACAGTAGTGTTTCTGGCTTTTTGTTCCTGCGCTTTTTCTGCCCGGCCATCCTGAATCCCAAGCTTTTCGGTTTATTGAAAGGTAAGCACTCTTCATTGTCGCAGATCTTCTCATAGCTAACCACGCTCAGATCACCCCCGTCCTCGGGCACAACGCACCTTGACCCTGATTGCCAAGGCTTTGCAGGGCTTGGCTAACATGACAACATTTGGCAACAAGGAACCGTGGATGGAGCCGATGAACAAATTTTTAGTCGGCCATCGCTCGGAATTCAAGGACTTTGTCGACTCAGTTTGTGCGATCCCGGCCGATCGACCAGCTCCTATTGTCACGCCCTCATACACCACCCCTATCCAGATCCTCGGACGATTGCCGCCTACTTCGCGCGAGGGATTCCCCAGTCTTCCGTTCATCATCGACCATGCTCGTTCTTTCGCCAATCTGATTCGTGTGTGGCTAGACGTAAGCCCAGACCGATTCAACGACTTGGCGGGTGTGGACATCAACCTTGCCAAATTTCACAAAGAAGCCCTGCATCTCCGAGCACGTACGGAGGAGTGTTTAACTCGCGCTGAGCAAGCCGAGCGGCCAAGCGGAACCCTGGAGATCAAGTGGGAAGAATTGGTAGACCAGATGGAGCGAGCGGTGACCTTTCACGACGAAGCACCGAGCAAGCCAAGCACACCAGCAGCGACAGACCCATCAATAGCTGGTTCTGCCCCAACTCCAAACAGTCACCGCAATTCGATTGGGTTCTTTGCCCCTCGGCCTGCAATCCCTCGGCGCTCCACCGACAACGCCGACGCTGAGGACGATACACCACCAAGCTCATCATCGGCTACCTGGGACCAAAGCCGTATTCCTTTCGCCATCCCTCGCTGGTCTGACCCGCGTGATAGCACTGGAAGCTCTAAGAACTCGTCAACCTACTCGCTGGAGTACACAGAGTCTTCCAAAACACGCAGAGCCAGTGTGAGCAAGGAATCATCCAGCAAGTATCGTTTCTTCGACTTCGTGCCTGCTCCGTCTCGACGCAAAGCTAAGGACCGTGAACAATCTCACAACCACTCGCACGAGGATCTACGCAACGAATCTTGACACACGAATTTCCATGCATTCTCCTCCGTCACACATGTTTGACTACTTTTTCTTCCCTGCTGTCTCTTCCACTTTTCTTCCACTTTCCATGTCCTCATGATTCCGACGCCCATCTCTCCTTTTCACCTTCGTCACCACCATCCGTTCAATCTCTCCTCCTCGCTCCTTGGCTATCTGAATGATGTCCGTCTATGTTCCCCCACTAAGCATGTGTCACGGTGTTGATACCCATCCTCTCTTTCCATCGTGTATTCCATGGTCTCTCCCCTTCCTCATACACCCTCGATCTGGCTTCAAGAGAAGAGAGCCAGAAAAAAGTATCTGATTTTTGGGAAGGAAAAATGAACACGATCTTATATTCAATTTTGGCTGAGGCACTCGTGATATCTTTTTCACCTTGGTTGGTTCTTTTGGATTACCACCGGGGTCTTTTGTGTTATCGTGTCTTCGGAGCCCCTTCGGAGAAGGTGGCCGTCGTGTAAATGCCATTTACTTTTACGCTCTTCCTATAGATGGAATGGGTCGGTGTTCTCGATTTTTTAGATGCCAATACACAAGCGCATGTTCCTTGGAAAGAATGAATCACTCGACACCTACATGTAGACCGGGCCTTCGTTGCTTTGCTGTCTTCGTTGACTATTCTTCACTTCCAAGGCCATGCCTTACTTTTCAACTTTTCGCTCGTTAGATGCATTTGATCCAGTGCTCCAAATACTTGACGTATCGACGAAGGTCTATCGAGCAATGAAGACAAGGGTTGATATGCGTGGTTTGTTCATTAAGTGGGATACGTAGGTAGATATCCTGACCTCGGGAGTGATAGACCTTGGGATCGAATCGTGCTCGGCTCAACCTGTAAGGTAAAGAAGCCAAGACAGTCAAATGAAAATCGGATAGCGGGTCACCAAAGCGACGTAGAAACAAATTATGTCGAGATCTGAACTTCCAGAAACAATACCAAGCAGTGCATCTCTCATCGGAGCACGAGAAAGCCAGTAGGTACCCACTTAAGGCACAGAGTAAAGAAGCTGAACAGGGAAAGCAATGCTATCGTCGAAGCTTTGGACGACAATTAGCAACGTCAAGCCCCAGCAATGAGCAGATACTTAACGCCTATTGCCACAAACAAAGCTTGCCGCTAGCAGTGCCGCCAGCAACCCAGTTCTTGCTGCGGTGGAAGACCGCAACGGCGGGAACAGCAGTGATTCCCTCGCCGCCTAGCTGGGCTAGCTGGTCTCCATTACCGCTGTATACATCCACAAAGCGGTTCATATTGCCGATGCAGAATCGCTGGATAGATGATTGAGGGTTGAGCTGCCATTGTGGGCGAAGACTAAGGAATAAAGTAAGCATATCAAGAATCAAGAGCAGGGAGAGGGGAAACTTACATGGTAACCCAACGACCAGTTTGACAGTTATGACGTACGACGGTAGAGCTGGTAAAGTCGGATAAAGTATGTCCTTCTTTCCAGGAAGACATGCCTTTAGCACCCACGTCGTAAATCTTCAATGTGTCATCATAAGAAGACGTTGCAATCTGGCCGGCAGCATTGAAAGCGGCGTGTGAGACCGAAAGCCTACTCTCGTGCTCAGCGACAGGAACAGGGTCGTCAAATGACAACTTGCGTAGATCCCACAGTCTCATGAACCGGTCAAGGCTTGCTGTGGCAAAGTAGTTGGGGGTCGAGGGACACAGAGAGAACCCGCCAATCTTCTTCTCCGATAGCTGCCAGCGCGAAACATCTGCTTCTTTCAATGGAATGCGCAGGTCGTACTGCCCAAATTCACCCTGCAGAGTGGTCCAGTAAAGAACGTTAGGGTCATCCGGGGCCATGTCAACGCTGGAAACGGCCTCATCATCGTTTGTTGATTGAGGAGCATATGCCTCGGACGACACCATTTTCTCTAGATCCATAGAGCGAATCGAGCTGTCATAACTCGCCGTGTATAGATGGGTGGGCTTGGATGGATTGATCATCATACCGCTGATTGTCCGTGTATGAGGCTTCAATGTGGTCAGGACGGGGTCCGGGTCTTCTGCGTCTTCATCATCATCATCAACTTCTGGCTTTGTCTGTGAAGCGTCCAGCATTCCAAGGTGACCCATCTTATCACCGGCAAATATGAGAGGCTTGGTTTCAGAGGGATGAAACGTCATGGCGTACACGCGCTCGGGGGTGATTTTGATTCCTGCGAAGGTCAATGAATGTTCGGATTGAATACTTCGTTTTTTGAGTTCTGGTATACATACTCTGCGGATCCCACGACTCCCATAGTGACAGTCCACTCATCTCTTCGCGAAGAGCTTTCAACTCTTTATCAGAGGTTTGCTTGATATCATCATCGCCGAATGTTCTCTCATAAGGCTGTGCGACGCCCTTCGTGATGACATCCACACCAATGAGACTATCACCGCTGAGCTTCTGCCCCGCAACGAACATGTCAGCCTGGGTGTAAGAGTCAGTTCGGCGCATCCGCTTGGCACGATCGGCCTCGCGCATCGCATTGAACTCATCATCGGCCTTGCGCTTCGCGACCTCGCTCTCTGCCGCAATTCCTTTGAGGCGCGATGATGTGCGACGTGGCGTATCAAGTTCCTGCTTGGGTGTTACTGTCTTGGGTGCCGATCGCTTCTTGGACTTGGCGGCGCTGTTGTTCGTGGCTTTCGGGGTGAGAACTCCCGCGGGGGAGGACTCGATTTTCAATTGCTTCAAGAGAGCATCGCGCTCGGCGATGTTCGCCAATCGCTGCTGCTCGAAGTCGGACAATTCGGCTTTTGGCATGTTGTACCCAGGCTCTGGTGACTCCCTGTCGGTTTGCTCTGGAGGCGTGCACGGCGCACGCGTGCCGTCGCGCGAAGTCACGTGGTCCATTTTGCGGCGAAAAAAAAGACCTCCGAGTCGACGTCTATGCTTGTGTATCGTAAAGTCTTGGAACGCCGTGGAGCTCAAAGCCAGAGAGTCGCTGGGATCTAATCTCGGGTTGGATGTACCTCCGATCGAGCAAGCTTGAAAATTCGGAGAAGTGATCGAAAGAAGCGTTATGGCGACAAACATCCCCCGTTCATGCTTCGTTCTAGCCACCAAGCACACCACCACTCCATTTTTGTATCACACCCGAACACTCACGTCTCCCTCGATACCTCTCCGAAATCATTCGACATGTCGGTACTCCCGATCTTTCTCCACGCAAAACAGCTCCAATGAAGATGATGCGCCAACTCAGGTTTCTTCTGAGGATTCAGTTGACCCAAGCGCCATGAGTGAGGAGGCACCAAAGCCACGCCGAAGCTTTCTACAAAAGCGAGCAGCGTCTGTATCAGCCAAGAAGTCATCAGGCCCAAAGCTGGAGCCAGTTGCGCCCAAAAAACCCACCAAAAAGATCGCGCCGAAGATCACACCCCACGAGAAAGAGATATTCGGAGGGCTATTGAAGAAGATTGGATATAAGCATGATGGGGTCAATGCCGAGATTGACCCTAAGGCGAAACCATTGAGTCCAGAGAAACAGGTCGAAATGACGGAACTTGTGGCTATGTTTGGAAACCTGCTACAGGACCCGCAGAAGCAAAGAGCTGCCAAGAAGGCTCTGAAGAAGCAAGAGTATGAGATGAGGGTTGCCCAAAGAAAGGCAGCAGAAAAGGCAGCAAACGCAGAGACAAAGGAGGCGATGCCATCAGCACCCTCAGGCCCGAGGCGGATCAAGCTCAGCGATTTGGGCTATGTTGAGCCCGCCTCATCTGCCGCGGATGAAGTCATGATCAGCGTGCCCAGCGCCATTCAGATGGTCGTGGAAAAAGAATCAGAGCACATTGAATTTGCTCTGTTCCAAGCCGTCGAGGAAGGCAAGGGCGACATGGGTGTTTGGGAAGTATGCAAAGAGCGTATCTTCTCAATGCTGCGTCACCTCGACGAGGAAACGTTTGCACAAGCCTCAACCGAGGACCTTGCCGCAGTTGAGCGGCCTGAAACCGAAACGCCTGCCCCTCGTCCATCGGGACCTCTTCGAATCCCACCGGCGGTCCCAACTACCCCCGTCCTGGCAGCTCTGTACCCCAAAACCCTCCTTATTGCTTTCCGCCTGCTCAATACCCACTTCCCACGCTCGCTGCTCATCAGTCAGTTCCACTCCACGATCAAGGAGCACGGCCGCCTGTCCGCGATGCTGGGTGCCTCATCTGGTTTGTACGATGAACTGATCACCTATCAATGGCGTGTATGCAAGGACCTCCCAGCAGTGATAGGGATCCTGCGCGAGATGAACCAGCTGGGGGTCAACCCCAGTAACAAGTCTCGTGGTCTGCTTACCAATGTCATCGTCCGACAAGGCCGAGACTTGAAAGCCTACGAGGAGTCTCCTGATGGACGGGAGTTTTTCTGGAACTTGCCGTCCAATCGAGAGGCATTCGAGGAACTCACCTGCAAAGATGGGTGGATGGATAAGATTGAAGCAGCTTCGAATGAGGCGAAGCAGCAGCGTCTGTCGCGGACCTTCCAACGTCAATTTTCCTAATATCTAGTCCTGGGGCTGGCCTCCCCAGTGTATGTACCATAATCTCCGCTTAATGTCCATAGGAGCGAACTCAATCCACGAATGCTTTCAAGTTGATTCTTCATTCGGCTATCTAATATTGATCACGAGTTTTCTATTTACACGCAGGTGTTGCAGCAAAACACAGATTCCCGCCGATGCTATGAAACCCCGATGAATGGGGCAAACGATATTCGCCTAGAGCCCCCCATGAATACCCCAGAACTTCTCCGCGCCAAAGGTATAACTATTATCATCCTTCCACAAGTCATCAAAAGCAGTAAAGAGCACCAAATCCCCCCGGCGGTTGTCAAAGCTCTTCCGCAGGCTGTCGAGTGCAGCTTGCTGGTTATGCGGTGATGGGATCGCAACCCCATTTGCGTCTCCAGCATGTGGCCATCCAGACTCCGTGATCATGGTATGTTTCCCATTAGCGGCGGCTGAGATACTCCGCGCCTGTTCGAGGGCGTAGGCGCCGGCGCCACCGGGGTGCTGGGTTGCATCGAAGAACGCATGGCAGTTTGCAGCACAGTAGTCAGATGCAGTACATAATTCCGGATGATCAAGAAGGACAGAGAAGGTATCAACTGTGACGACGGGGCCTTTGTAGCCCTGTCCGCGGAGGATGGACCGAGCTTGGTTGACGGCACTGACGACCTCGCCAGGCTCGCTAGTGCCGCCGTTGACCAGCTCGTTTCCAATTGCTATGGTGTGGAAGATAGACCAGTCAGGTTTGCCGTCTGGACCTTTGGCGACGTCACTGATGGCGCTCAAGCTGCCAGGGAAGCCAGTGAGATCATAAACTCCAGCAAAGACACGCATGTTGTGTCGTCGTGCGGCATTGGCTACTGTCTTGGTTTGATCGCAGTCGGTGCCGTAAATTCGAATGAACGAGTATTGCGAAAGTCTGTCTAGGTCGTGGTTTACTTCTTCCTGGTTCTTGCAGGAACGGTCTGCCTTGTAGGGGGAGTAGGAGATGCCAAATTGATCATGATTTTGATGGGGGTGGGGATGGGGATGGGGATGAGGAGCGGGATGAGGATGAGGAACTGGTGGTTTGGGGTGAGCGTGAGGATGCGGAGGATGAGGATGAGGAGGGGGAGGAGGAGGGGGAGGAGGCGGTGGTGGCGGAGATGGTGGTTGCGGTGGTCCTCCAAGAGGTATTCCATCAAGTGTCATAGGATCGTACTTTCTGTCATCCTGTTCTTGCGATGACGGGGTGGATGCTACGCGAGCACCATTGGTATCTGGGCCCGGAGCTGAGGGCTCATGTGGAGCAGGCGAAGCAGCCAGCTTTTGTATCAACCGTAAGTGATGGGAGATCGATATCATTGTGCCTTGTACATACATGTTTCTCCGATTGGGGCACAGCGGGAGGTTGGTCCTTGTTCGCTGAGTTAGGGTCGATTCGATCGCCCTTCTCATTGACCCAGACCACCACCTCTCGAGCAGAGGGTTGTTGGACAAGGCTCCCCTGGCATTGAGCCTCTGGTGTGACAGTTAGTATGATGTTGGTGTTCAATTGCCTGAGCTGTGCAGCTCGTCCAGTACTGAGCTCACCTGAAGCTTTGACGCACACACCAGATGCAAGTAGCAGACCTACAAGCGTCTGAGCGAGGGTCTTCATGATTCAATCGAGCCTTGTCTAAAGGCGGCCACTTCGTATCCCGCGAGAGAGATATTCTGAAGTTAATTCACGTTGATCACAGCACTTTCATCCCTGTGCGAATTGGTGAAGTAGAGTAGTTGGACGGCATGGTGCCGATCAGCCCCGTTATATCCACGGTGATCTTAGCTACGTGGACTGTATGAGTGGGGCATGTACAGGCAAGGGACACTCAAAACACAACGCCTCCATCTGGGGTGAACATGTGGAATGAGATCTGAGGTGTGCCAACTTAGGGCCAGCCCCTTGGTCAGGGTCCGGCCCCTTGAAAGGCGAGGTGACTGCGAGAGAAAATCGCCATCATTAGCACATGGAGTCTGGAGTCGGGGCTGGATCAAGAATGCCACTAGTATTGGGGAGGGACCCAGAATGCGGGCTCATTCCTGCCTGTCGCTCAGGGACTCAGGGGATTCGCTTGAATGTGTGCTGGAATGCTCAGTGAATGGTGTATTGTACGTGCGGTACTGTAGAACATAAGTTAAATCCCCTGTGTACACGATGCACATAGGGGCTTAGGGATCCATTTTTGTGGTCCTAGTCCTGTAACGTCAACCACTGGACCTTTTAGCTTGATCTCGTGGACCGGGTGTCTCAACGTTTTTGAATGGAAAGCAGGAGCTCGGCCAAGAAGCGTTTCAATGATCCCAGGGTTTGAGTAGGGTATGCGAGTGTAAGCATGCTTGAAGCAAAGATTCAATGGTAGAATGATAAGTATTAAACAATGTAGGACTATGCACTAGGGGTGATTAAACCGCCAAGAAAGAGAAAAGGATGTCCTGTACAAGACATGCAATAAGAATGTACATCCACGAGGTTAAGAATACACGGATTGAAGGGGCATTAGGGCGTAGATCGACTGGCGAGGTCGATGAATGTCGAGTTCATAGGGCGTGAGTTTTGGTCGGGAGTCCGCGGGAGGTTGAAAGATGAATAGGGACCACGGATTTCATTTCCTCTTGCTCATCACCTTCGTGATGGCATGACGGATGATCGTGCCCGCCTTTTCGATTTCTTTCTTGGTAAGGCCGGTTGTAACGCACACCTTCAAGGCGGGGAACAGAACCTGCTTGGGCTCAAAGTTGTCTTCGAGAGTCTTCAATCGTGTAATGAGGACGCCATTGGCAAGACACTAGTACATTGTTAGGGAGATATGATATTGGGTGGGAATTTCTCAGGTCATACCTCATCAACCACGTCCTGCAACAAGAACTGCTGATCTTCAGTCGTTAGCCTCTTGGCTGCAACGACCTCTGGCTTGATGGCCAGGATTTGGATAGGGTTCTCGGGGGCATTGGTGCAGTAAACCCAGTCACTGCGGGGATCTAACTGGGCCCGCATAGCCTTGGTGTGTTCACGGAGCTGGGACACAGTCTCGGGGCTGTCCTGGAGGATTTTGATAGTGGCGCTGGCAGTAGTTGAGAGCAGGGCAGGAAGCGCAGCCGAGAAAGTGTAAGCAGCAGCCGAGATACGCTGGTGGTGAACGATCTCCTCTGAGCCAGCACAGAAGCCACCGCCAGCAACGAGGGGACCAGCCAGTGATCCCACAATCATGTCAACTTCGGCTGCGTCAACGTTCTGATGCTCGGTGATACCACGGCCAGTGCGACCAAGAACACCGAAGGACCATGTCTCATCTAGGATGAGACGGAACTTGTACTTCAATCTGAGCTCGACCTGCAGGAGTTGTTAGCGGAAGCATGAGCACAGGACGAGATTAGGATGCATACAATCTTGGGCAAATCTGCCATGTCGCCATAGGTCTCGAAGAGTCCCTCGGTGATGATGAATCTGCGAGTCAAAGGCTTCCGGGCCTGCTCTTTAGTGACCTTTGCGAGGACTCTTTCCAAATCCTCCATGTCGTTGTGCTCATACCAGCGGACTATGCTTCGGGAAATCTGGATACCTTTGCGAATGGCGAAACTGACACCCTTATCCGCAACGATAATGTCTCCACGCTTCGAGAAAGCGGGAATAACACTGGAAATCGTGGAAAATGCCTGGGAGTAAATGATACAGGCCGTGGTGCCTAAGAAAGCCGAAACGTCATCTTCGGTCTTCATGTGGACATCCTGACTGCCGTAGAAACCGCGGGGGCCACAGGGGCCAACACCGTACGTGCGGAGAGTCTGGATGGCCTGTTCCTTCAGCGATTCATTTGTGTTGAAGTTATAAAAATTGAAGGATCCGAGGTTCATGACGGTTCGGCCATTGGCGAGTTTTGATTTGGGGCCGACAGGGCTGCAGATACAAGGCTCACGCGTCAGCAAGAAGTCCGCGCCGGGCATTGGGTAGAAAATGTTGAGGGGGAGCATTACCCGACAATTACTGTGCGTTTATCGACTTCCATCTCTTCCAGGCTGCTAGGTTTTCCAACGAGAGGCTCAGGGATCCATTCGTCCACCAAATCATCGATCTCATCTTCGGTAAGTGGTACGACTCCGGGCTTGGTGGAATACTTCGGAGCCAACAGGTATCGAACGGCGAACAGGAACAGGAAGAGCTCGACGGCGGAGCGAATTGGGTCGTCTTGGTAGCTGGATTTCACATAGCGGAGGAAAATCGCTGATCCAGGCACGCGATGGAAGAGGTCCGCAAGTTCATGCAGGTAAACGGAGAGGATGCGCTGGGTCTCCTGGAGATCCATGACGGCGAGTTTAGGAGCACTCGCAGTGTGCAGCACCGAGTGAGGCTACTACCAAAGGAAAGGAAGGTCGACAGTTAGGAAGTTGAATCGTTTTGACGTCGTTCAAAAACTTGGGAGTAATGGAACGGGGGTTTCGGGGCCCTGGATCCTCCGTGGCACGTGACCGTTAACAGCGGCCACCGGGATGACACTTCTACGAGTCTGAGAGCAGGGGTGTTGACCACGTCGATTATTCTACAACTGGCTTGATTATTACGAGAGATGTTTCACGAAAGCAATGCAATTTAATTCCGATCGAAGTGTAAATAAAACAAGCAAAGAAAGCTAGAAACGAAGGTAAACCCCTGGGATGACGAGGGCCTTCATACAAGCGTCATTCGACGAAAGATATGGGAAAGCAGCCATTCATTAAGGTCAACGTGTGCGCCGATGAGTTCAGAAAAAATGCAGCGAATTTTAAGAAACGCGAGTTTGTACAAACCATTCCAATGCCGTATCGCAAACGCTTTAAATGGCCCACTTGTCGTAACCTGCAGAGGGAGTGGGAGCGGAGCTGGACGAGTAACCGCCTGGGAGTCCAGATCCAGTGTACCAGTCGACGGTGTCATTAAGGTTGTGGTCAAGCGGCTGGAGCAGACCAATTGCTGAGGTGTCCTTGACACCGATTGAGTTCCAGAGACTGTTCTTCAGGAAATCATCAAGCAGGTCTGTGTTGCGGAGAACAACGGGGGCAGCGATAATGACCACGAAGATAACGAGGATGGTGAAGTACAGAATGGCGAAACGGACAACACGTCTCTTGCGCAGCTTCGATTGCTTGAGAGAGTAGATCGGAGGGCGGATTTGTCGGCTAAGAAGCTGGTTAGTGTCTGAATGACCGGTGAGGGGGATGTAGTTTACGAACCTTGGGCGCAGCCAGAAGAGAATGACCGAGTGGAACTTGTCAACATAGGGGATAGCCAGCGCGGGCAGCATGGCAAACAGTAAGATGTGTCCCAAGAAGAAATCGGTGGCGAAGTATCCAAGCTCCGTGATCTTACACAAGAACTCACGGCCAGGCTGGGAGAGAGAGTGCCATCCCATGTTGTACCATTTTCCAGTCCACCAAGCGATGTTCGACTGGTCGTTCTTGAACTCACGAGTCAACGCGAGGGAGATGATCAACTTGTAGATGAAGCGCTGGAGAGCCATGGCTGCGATCATACCAGAAATGGTTCGGGGCCAGTTGAGGGATTCGAGGACGAACATGGCGAGGAAGAAGATGAGGAATGCAATGACGGCAATGGCGTGGGCGATAGCGGCAAGGACAGCTCCGAACTTCTTACAGCACATGCCGAAGACTGGACCCATACAGCAAGCCATACCGAAGAACATACCAGCAACACCCGCGTTGATACCGACCGGTGCGAAGGCAACGATCGCAACGCGAGCGATGGGGTTGGCGGCCCATTTCTCGTCATTGGAGAACATGGTGCGAGAGTTGATGTAGAGGTACGGGATCAGTGTGGCGCCGACTCCGAGCAAGGGCGAGATGATTTCACTGAAGAAGATGTTCGTGAGGCGGGCTCTTGGGATGTCACCGGAGCCCTTCTCGGAAGGAACACCAAGGAGCTTCCGCTTGTAACCAGTGAGTCGAGTACGGGAAAGACGGCAGAATCCAATCCATGACGATGCGTGAGACCGAGAGTTACCACGCGACAACCAGCGGATGTAGTCGCGATAATCAATGAAGAAATCGTTCCAGGCGAATTGGTGAGGGTTGAACAAGAAGGGCGAAATGCAGAGAGCGAGCAGGGAAACCCAGAACCAGATCAAGGCCGGAGTCCACACTGTTGTGGTGGAGAACAACAGCATGAGCAGGAGACGAGCACCAAGATAGATCGAGGGACTAGCGAATCTGGAGTACAGCACACCGAATGGGATACGCGCAGTGGCGAAACCACGACCGGTACCAATGTAACGAGCACCTCCGAAAGACAAATTGGCGTGAACAGCGTTGGCGTAGATTTGACAAACGAACACCTCGAACATGAAGGAAAGGGAACCGAAGTGCTTCGCCAGACGAGTAGCCATGCGCCAAACACCACGCTCGGTCAATTCCTGAACTGCCAATGGCACCCATGAAATGAAGAACACGATGAAAATGGAGATGACACAACGGTTGACCCAGTCGAGAATGGGAGTCAAGTTGGCACAGAGGGTGGGAACCAGGGGATCGGTGATAGGCAGATCGGAGTTGTACTTGCAGATGATGGTCTCGTGCTTCAAAGCGCCAAGGTTGATCAACACAATCATGAACATTTGCACCGAAAGCATAATGAACATGTTGTTCAGATGGAAACCGGGGTGAGCGTAGTAGAAGGAGAGGAAACGGTCAAGAGGCAGCTGGGTTCCGAGGTAGTAGTACTCGCGGGACAACATCTGCTCACCCATACCAGTACCAATCTTGGTGGTGAAGTTCAGAATGGATCCGAAACCAAGATCACGACCCTTACCACACTGGAAGTACTCGCAATGCTTGATACGACCACCACGCAGAAGAGCGTTCATACCAGCGTAAATATCTTCGTTGAGATGCAATCCCTTTTGAGCTTTGGAAACACCGCCACGGGTACACATGAAAGTAGCGTTCAGGAAATCAGGATGACCGTAGTGCAGCTTACCGCCAACTTGCGAAAGTGTACGTGCGAAGAGGGTACCGAACGTTTGTTCCTTGGAGGCAGCAACATCACCGAGAACACCGACGTTCTCAGAGAAAATGTACTCACGAGCACCGAGGATGGCAACAGGGGTCTCCTCGGGCGAGGCGACACCAGGCGTGTAGGGAGAGACGTTATCGGTGGTGAGCTCCTCGAACTCAGCCAGGACACTGCGAATCTTAAGACACTCTTCCAGGTAGTTGTCCTGGTTAGCATCGATAAGCTGGATGTATTCACCACGGTAGAAGATGATGGAGTGGTTCTGGTTGTCTGACTTTCCATCTCCGAGAATGGGGTTTCCGGAAAGTTGAATTCTGAACTTGGGCTTGCGCATGTTGTTCTCGAGAAGTTCACAGTGACCATCAATCAGTGCCGAGTAGAGACGGGGTTCCTCGCCCTCATTGACTGGGGGCTCCTCATCGAGGTAGGCGATTTGCAGATCCGGGTAGGCACGGAGCAGGAACTCAGTGTTCTCACGCTCATCCTTGTTGAACTTTGCGTAACGCTGCATGGAGACACAGATGCGGAACTTGCGACGAGCCATACGCTCGAGCTCGCGTTCGAGCTTCTCAGAGTTACCACCAAACATTTGAACGACCTCGGGGTTCTCAACACGGTAGAGGAGCTTGATGGCACGGCTGTAGTTCATGAAACCGGAAACGGTGCGATACAAGGTTTGAGATCGGAGCGATGCCCAGATTCGGGTGCGAAGAGTGTACTCAGGAGCAGCAGACTTGAAACCAATGCAGTAGAATGGAAGGTCATCGATCTTGCTCTTAGCAACATCCTTTTCAGGCTTCTCGTAGTCTCCATTGAACTGTGATGTCTCATCTGCGAGAATCTTGGTATCCTTGACGAAGCAATCCCACTCGTGAGGGTGAAGCTGCTTGAGGTATTCCAACAGAGTAACACGGGAGTAAGGCTCGTCTTCACGAATAATCTCACGCAAAGAGAGAAGAATCTTCTCGCTGTAGTGAGGAATCAGGACAGTGAAGGTAGGCATGTTGTCAACAGGCAAAGGCTCAGGCATGGGCGTGGACAGAGACTGGGCGAAGAAGGAGATACGACGCTCAGCTTCACTGCCTTGAGGGAAGAACTCGGTCTTGAAAGATTGATCTTCCTGCGAGACGAAGAAAGTGGGAGCGCGGAGGGTGCGCTTGCCTTCCTGCTCAGAAGGAACCTGGTGGTAGAGCAACTTCTGGACGTGATCGATAGCCAGCAAGTGCTCGCGGTACATCGAAATAATGATGGCGTTCCACACTTGAGAGATGAGAACCTTCGGCTTGTACTTGATTTCCATGTCGGTGGTAGCAAGGACCTTGGAGTAGATACGTTTCGGCAGGCGAGAGAAGATGTTTCTCCAGGGGGACCAGATCGATACACCGAGGTAGAAGGATCTTGCGACCGAGAAGATCGTGTTGCAGATAATGTACCACAGATAACTGTCCAGGAAGAAGAGCGTCAGATCCATGAAGGCCATAAGACCCAGGAGAATCTGAGGCTGTCGGTGGCAAACAGCGTTTCCAATGTACTTCGCACCAGTGCACTGGTGGATCTGCATTGGCGAGAGGATGCGAATGGGATCCTTGAACGACAGAGTCAAGAAGAAGTAGGACTCAGCCAGCTTTGCACCGAAAACACAGACCCAGAGACCGTAAGACATCCACATGTCATTTCCTGCAAGTCGGGGGAAACTGGCAGTGAAAGTCTGACTGGCAACATATTTGCGTCCGTTCTTCTTCATGTAGTTACCAAAGAGCGCACCCAGTGGTTGGATGGCGAAGAAGACAGCCGTCAGGACGGCGAGGACAAAGTGGACGATACCGAGCGCAAGACCAACACCGTGCTCTGTGCTCTTCGACATGCCGAGGGATGGCAAGATGCTGAAAATCACGATACCAGGAGCGAGGTTGATGATGAAAACACCAAGGAGGAACATGAAACGCTTGCGCAAGTGCTGTGCACCGGCCCAGCCTCTTGGAACGTAAACCCATTCGAAAATGGTGGCCATGATTTGAATGAACGAGACGAGAGCACCACCGAAGCCGACAGCAGCAAGGAACTTTGGGCTATCAGGCTTGTTGTCGAGCTGTTGCTGGTAGTTGATTGTGTAGAGAGTCGGGGCGTTGTAGGCAGTGAAGAACCAGAACGAGCCAAGATGGATGACCCAGATACGGTTGAAGTTCGTAATCATATGGAACCAAGAACGTGTTTCCTTGTAGGTCTTGAAGAAAGCCTTCTTCCAGACAACGTCTTTCAATTTGGGCCATCTCTCACCAATGGGCACATCAACCAAACGAGTCTTATCCTCGAACCCAATGCGCTCAATACCCTCTGGGTACCAAAACAGCTGGTTCATGTCATCGTAACCGATGATTTCGTTGTGGTCATGCTCACGACGGACATACTTGCCGTCCATAATCTCGTATCCCTGGTCGCGGCAGTACTGGTAGAGAGGGGTGACAATCTCGTTCAGGTAAGTGAATTCCTCAACTGGCTCCACCCGGGCTTGACATTCGGGTGAAGTGTAGTAGTCGTCGGCACACTTGAAAATGAAGCAGATGCACTCTGGGAGGAAGCGAACCTGGTTTGCTTCACCCCAAATCAGCAAGTACAAAGCAATCTGGCGGGCCCGGTCATGCTGAGACATGCGGTTCATGCGCGACTTCCAACGGTATTCAGCGGCCTCCAGACTGTTGTCGCCTTCCAAGGCCTCAAGCGTCTCCTCCTCGTTCTCGGGGTTCTGCTTGGCCGCCTTGGCCGCCGCTTTGCGGGCCTTCCGAGTCTTGCGGTCTGCCTTTCCAAGCTTCATGTTGGCGAAGCCAACCGCATCGTCCAGATCCAGATGGGCAGCGAAGTACCATCTCCGGTAGTTGGCGTTGTGTCCTCCAATGTAGTCGGCGTGGATGGAAAGCAGAGCCTGGTTGGGAGTCATACGCGAAGCACGGGAGTCCAGCATAGTCATCATGTGGTCGTACATATTCCGCATGCTGTCACGCTGGAAACCGAATTTGTTGACCAAGTCCAGGAAGATGTCCTCAACCTCCTCCTTCGAGAGAGGGATTTGGGCATCAGAGGACCACGCTGGGTATGGCTCGCGAGACCGCTGGCCAGCGGGGAGCGCGTTGCCATATTCCATGCCGTAAACAGGGGTTGAAGCACCGGATGACCGGTTGGCGCCGTAGGAAATCTGGGAAGAGGGAGGGCGATATCCTCCGTAACCGCTACGGCCACCGTACTGGCTGTCGGTGTAGCTATTATACCGTTCGTCTCCGCGGCCATAGTAATCCATGTCCGCAGCGCGAGCAGTCTCTGATCTCATCGTGAAATCGCTGAAAGTTTCGGAGTCCTCCTCGGAATCGTGACCACGTCGGCCCCGTGGGTATTCGCCGTGGCCCTGGTCATAATACTGGTCGCCATAGTCTTGGTGTCCAGCCTCATAATATCCTCCATCGGCGTATCCTTGGCCGTGCGCGGCACCATCGGTGGGGTGGGCCCCTTCGGCACCGTAGCCATCGGCGTAGTATCCGTGACTGTGACCTTTGTCAGCTCTCTAACCCTCAATCCATATCTGTGAGTTATCCTACCCTTGGTCGTAGTAACCATCGCCATGTGCTTGGTTGTCGTAGTACCCTCCTTGGGCATGTTCATCCTGATAGTAGGAGTCACCATGACCATGACCTTGGTTGGCATAGCCATCGTCATAGTGGCCTCCGCCAGCGTAGCCTGACATGACGGGCGAGTCGCGATCGATTCAAAGCTGACAGCTCTAGGGAAGAGTTAGTTTCCCATTCAAATGCCCAAGGTCCTGTTGAGGTATTTGGAGGCTCACCTCAACCGCGACCATTCAAAGCAAATTGGGCAGAGTGTCGAATTGATGCAGCATAGGCACAGGGAGCGATGCGCTGATACCCGGGTGCGCGTGTCTAATTATCGAATGATCCTCAACCTCAGTAACGAATGTGACCCCGTCAACAAGGAAGGAGCAATGGGGATAGCAAAGAAGCAACCTCTCCCTCCAATCGTCAAAAAAAAGGCAACAACGAAAGGTAGCAAAATCAAAAAGGAAGGATGGTTGGAAACAAAAAGCGAATGGAAGGGGGTTGGAGAGAGAAGACAAGAAAATGCTTGGTGTTATTTTGGGAATCGGGGGGGGGCTCGCTGTCTAATTTACCGTCACCATACAGCGAGAGGTACGTGTCAGAGTTCTAGGTACAGGATACCTCCTCCCAGTATGGGTGACCCCTGTTTCCGCTAAGTACCGGATACCCACTCGTTTACAGTAATACGCAGGTACTCCGTTTGACTTCCAGCCTGCATGGAGAATACATCAAATGTCTCTCCTCTCGGTGCATCTCTACTGTCCACATCGAAATTACCGTTATTGTCCGACTGTATTTACGGTTGTGTTTCCCACCAGCCTCCAATCGCCGGCCACCTCGGCCACCGGAATCCAAGGGAGTCTCGACGGCCCCTGAAACTTGCTCCACTGTCAAATCAGGTCACAAATAATGTGGGTAATTTTCCCTCCCACAGAATACCTGTATCTCCAGGGCTTCGTTGTTATGACCACGCTGGTATGCAGGGAGGTATTATTCATTCCTCGTGCCATTGTCTACACTTTCAAGAGGAGTGCTTTTACTACGGAGTGCTCTGTAGAGTAACTACCTAGGTAGGTAGTGGGCAATGTGGGAGTGCTTTGTCCAAAGGCCCATGGCACTCAAACCAGATGAACCACAGTTCTCCATTCCCTAGGAATTCTGTGTCCGTCCACCTACTTGTAGTCAATTGTATGCTTATCTCCACGATCGTCCATTCTGGTTGCTGCTTTGGTCCTCCGCAGACTTTTATCTCTGTTTCATTAGCGTACGGCTGATTTGCCACAGTCGTGTCTCAAAAGTCGATTGGTTCGATGGATATCACATTTGACTTTCCACTGCCCGTTGAGCTAGCCTGCATTAAGGGGGGAGCTGGCAAGCCCATCAATGATAGGCGACTCTATCACACAGTGGAGTGGTACCACCTCAAAAAACTTGAATCTGTGGCTTTAGCCTTGGTTCGGGTCGCCCATCGCCGTAGTCTCGCTAATGATTGGGTTTGGCTATATTTATCTGTCCACACATGCATATTAGTACTGAATATTATAGATATATTCATACTCCCTAGACTGGGAGTATTCTCGGTTCGCTCCATACTGAATAGTACTAGTAGTACGGAGTACTCCGTACATGGTTATACAATAATTGCACTCGATCACTAAGACCTAGTGCATCCATGGATTGACTCTGTCCTTGTATCAGATTATACCAATACTATTCGGAATATTCATGTTTCCAAGCTAGTAATCTTGTAATTGAAATTGATCTCCACCGTTAAACCCGGGATTGTATCTCGTTCCACGCACCAAGTGGATCCCGATTGCTTTTTTGCTTTTCTTCCCAGGTTCTTTCGGAAAGCCTCGACCGAATGGCCACTCCACGCCAGCGTGCGAATGCTTCGTCGCGGAAGCAGGAGGCTTGGTAAATCGGACATGCGATATTCCGGGGGTCACTGAGTACATATGTAACAAAAGTACAAACTGACAGTACTCTGTACTTCGTGCAGAGTAATATTCTTCTAACGCCAGCTGCATTAATGATGGCTGACAGCATGGTTGCCGTACCTTGTTCACCCCCATGCCCGTCGGTGCAGGACCGTGCAGGAACGATACATCAGCTGCTCGTACTCCGTCCTCCGTACATAATTAAGTGAACATCCATACATATTCTTCGGTCCTATCCCCCCCTATCAATACATGCTGGTCTACTCCGTACCTGGCAAGGGGGTCGGTGGCGCTTTATAGGGCTATTGACGTCTTCAGCGACCGATAGCGATCGCTAATGTCATACCAAAAATAACCTGTCTACACCGTCCGTGATGAACAGTTGTCTTGAATGGGTCTAGCCAGCGATCACTAGCCGGCAGGCGGACTCTAGTGTAGCAGATTTATTGGAGGGACGGCCCCAGGGAGTAACAAGCCTGGTGTAATAAATCGCCACTTTTCAATACTCGATAACCGATGCACTAAAATGATTGTCTTGAAATGTGGCTAGAAATGAATCTTGGCACCAGGTTTCATGAAGGCACTCGTACTCGTAGTCTCCTACGCGTTCGGAGTTAAGAGAAAATGCGGGAAGTGCCACTTGTACTCCATGCTTCTAGTACTAAACTTATGCCTATTGGCTTCCTTTGCTGCACCTAATGGTGCCGGAAAAGCCACTTCGTCAATGACTGTTACGGGCGTTTCCAGAAGCTCCGTTCAAGCTCTTCCCCTTCCAGGATTATTTTTGGCCCCAACCCCTGAATATACCTGCCACTATGTACTGTACTGGCACCCCGTACGAGGTGAACATTACTGTACATTAACCCCTTAGAAAGATGGGACTCTTTATTCGCCACTGGTCCACGTTGACTCCATAATTTTATGCACAAGCCATGGGGAGCTGGTCAAAGGAGAAGCTCCAGCACCAACCACATACACCCCGAAGGCTACTACGGAGTACTTGGTGCTGTCATTAGGGGGCTGTGTACAGCCCTGGGACCTGGGGTCAACCTCGCCTCCATTGAGATTGTAACCCAATGACAGTCCCTACATTTGAAGGCTTTTCACTGTTCATGTGCCTTTTGAGCACTTTCTGCTCAGTGCCGTGCGAGTAGAGTGCTGTAGGTGGCAGTAGAAGCTCTGGGATCCGGCCTGGAATTACAAATGTTCAACAACAGTGGACGCACCTTCAACATACGATGTCGATGCATAGAAATTTGCGCAATTACACAGATCTCGGGGGCCTTGGAAGCACCTGGGCACTGCCCAGGTGATATGTTCAATTTTTTGTTCGTACTCAAGCACACCTGGGCAGTAGTATACACTATGCGTGCACAAATAAGTTTGAAGTTCTTTAAGGTTCGAAGCCCTGAAGATTCCAACCTTGGAAGTTGTCGCGGGTACCTCAAATATATATTTACCCGGACACCACATGAGATTAAACAACATGGAAACCTTGGAACCTTGGAATTGTTCCACGGCTGCCAGGTGTTTCAAGGTTGTCAAGGGTATTCAATGTCGCACCAACATTGGGTATTCTCGTCATACCTACTTATGCTCCGTGATCTAAAAACATTCACCATGTCCGGACCGTGGACCCTAAGGCTGCAGCCGGGCTAAATCACAGCTTATGTACAAATGTGACTCGTGGACACGCAATCTTTGATACCTAGCTATCCAGAGATCTCATTGAAAATCTATGTTCGCTACTACCTTGGTAGGACTCCCAAAAACCGAAAAATATCAGGCGACTGTATAGATTCGGTGACTAGCACCTGGACAGGGACAGCCTGGAAGGCGGGGCCATCTCTACCTTCACACCCCGGCCCTCCGATTTTTGTTTATACGCGCCATCCATCCCCAAGAGTTCTGCCTATCGCTTACTTATCTATGTACAGCATGCCTAGGTACTCTGTGAATTATGCGTCATTGATTTTGCCTCTACGCATGATGGATGCCTGCGCGAGCTTTCCTCCGGGTAGTAGATATCCATGAGGGAACTTGGCTGACGTTTTTCCATAATATGTACCCAACTCAGAAATTGCAGAAAATACATGTGCGATCTACGGAGCAGTATGCGCTGAATCAGAGTGTTGCAATTATCGTCTTGTGTGCCCAGAGGTGTAAATGTAGATCAACTACACCGAGCAGCAAGGGGTGTTGATCTTCAGCACCAACTAACAGGGAATTGACCACGACGTGAACGCCCGTTCAATATGTAGCGCTCCTACGGAGTTGTATGGAGTACATCTGAAGTGCTTCGTACTTCGCACAGTATATTCCAAGGTTCGCACCGAGCGGCTACATCGCCGCCTGGGCGGGCATTCTTACATACGCCAACATACGTATATTTACATGCAATACTTGATGTACTGATACGCTCAGCAAGGAGGTTGATGATTTTGAGATATTGAAATCTTAAATTACAATCCTACGTCTGGGCAGTAGATATGACGCATGTTCCTGAGGTCGGTTCCAGCAACTCCGTATTTGTCTTCAATTTGGCGGTCCTGGTCATCAGTTGATGGAGCTCAAGGAGTCTAGCCTTGGAGGAAGGGAACCAGGACTATGCTCAGACTTGCTGTCTGAGCTACCACATAGGTATGTACAAAAGAGATCATCTAGCTCTGATGTAACCGCCCCAGCTGGGTCTACTTCCAAGGTTTGCATCCCCCATTTTCCGTGGATTAATATCAAGTCTCGTGTAAATAAGATATGCCGATGGTGTGATGTGAGTTGGGCATACATGCGACCTCGAATTATGTACAGAGGTTCCGAGGCCGATAAGGTGCTGTCTCATTAGGCTGTACGCCTACATGGAAGCGGGGGGTTGAGGCTTGAAATATGGCGCTTGTTTTAACTCTGGAACCTCTGGTGATATGTCTTGTTTATACTGCCAGCTAATAACTAGGCAACTGACCTCGGGGTACCGAGACAGGACATGTGCCGTGTCCCAAGGCTGTTCGTTATATATACTCTCCAGAGATCGAGACCTGAGCATGATCCGCTGAGACTTATACCCAGACCCCTGGCCATCAAGCACAGGGAACTTGGATAAAATCTAGATATCCACCAAGGAGATGTAGTATTCGAGTTGAGCTTGTATTATTCTACTTTCACCCAAACTGCTCGGAGCACATTGCGATTCTTGGTCGAGGTGCAGAGGCCTCTCTACCAGCCGACCGAATTATGTAGATTTGGCAGTAGCTCAGAAGGTTCAGGCAAGGAGAAAGATAGATTCACCAACCACTTTAATGCGCAATATCGTAGGATCATGTTGACTGTACATTGTACAGTCCAGGTGATCTGGAGGTTGGGTTGGTTTACAGCCCCCGGGCGTTGCCGTGCCAACGCTTCCGTTGACAGCTCACAGTGAGTCGAATTAAAACCTTCCAGACGATAAGCACTTGAGATCAGTGAGATCGACGAAAAGCATCATTAGCAGAGTATTGGTATACTGATATATTCATATTGAAACACACACACACACACAACAATGGCCAGACTCAACACGGCCAATCCTCTGGTCCACGGCACCCCTCACAGGGGAAGCAAGGACACACCCACCAATATTGACAGCCAGCGGTCAAACCAGCCATGTTCCAACACGAGGTCCCCCACCAAGTACGACTTGCCCAAAGCTCAGAATCAGACTCGACGGCAATTAGCGAGATCGAGCACTTTCAATATATTGCCTGATGACGAATCCGCTTCGGAATGTGAAATTGGGAGTCAACACACTGGAAAGCAGACAAGACCACGGACACTGGGACTCGCCCGTGTGAATTCGCTACTTCTTCCGAAGAAACAAAGACCCCGACCCAACCTCATGCGGACCGCCGGCTACGACAAAGAAAACGACGTACCTGAACATTCTACGGATGAATTTCGCACGCCTGGCTCAACGCCAACCAGGCCAGCACCAGCCAGACCAAGTGCCCCGCAAATGTCAAACAGGGCTAGAGAGAGACCGGTTGGGCGGAGGCAGCTCGTGAGCAACCGGCAAAGAGAGGATACAGGCGCCCAAAACTTTGATGATAGCTTTGATTCACTCGACGACTTCATCGTCAGCGACAATGAAGAGCCTAGCTCCCACGAAGAATCCGACCATGAAACACCAGACACAGAAGAAGAACCCACACCACCACCTTCCCCTGTAAAGTCTCCCCGGAAGAGACTTTTACGCGGAAGAAGACCACCTTCCGAGACAGAACCTACAATCAGTGCAGATGCGACCTTGCCAGCAGACATGGAAGATCTAAAGCCATCCAAAGATTCAGCACCGATACCCACGATATCCATCGCTACGGACGAGACCTACGAACCAAAGTCACAAGGTGTATCTTCCAATGATAGCACGAACGACCCAGAGTCCGAGGACAGCACACCATATCCGCTGTATCCGCAACGCCACAACTCTGAAGATCTCATTAAACACCTCGAGAGCCTTGACTTGTCGAGTGATGAGGAGGATAATCTCCAACCCCAGAAGTCAACACCCAGGTAAGTTCCCCCAGGACAGTCGAGGACCTACCCATACTGATGACCAGCCTCAGATTGGACTCGGATAATGAACTGCCTTCACCACCAAAGCCAAGTCGCAAGCAATCAACGCCGCTCACCCCATCAACCTCGGCGCCAAAAGACACGCCTCCAACTACTATAAGGGCTCAAAAGAAAGCTGAGGCGGCACGAAAACGTGAGATTCGTGCGCAAATCGCCGAATTCAACGAAAACAAGGTTGGGTTTGCCGAAGAGTTCCTCCGACACTTGGAGAGTATCTTTGATGGTCGCATTGGCAGCATGACCAAAGACACCGGTGGCATCAAACTCGTGTGGACCAAAAACTTTAGAAACACCGCTGGTCGGGCAACAGTTCGGTCAGAAAGAGTGTTTCTGGGAGAAGGTGTTGAGGATCCCGGACGCCGGCGTTACAATGCCACTATTGAGTTGTCCGAGAAAGTCTTGGATACCGAGGACAAGATCCTGTGCACCTTGACCCACGAGTATTGCCATCTGCTCGACATTCTCATCACCGAGAACAGGGGCAAGGGTGCAGCGCAGCACGGCGTCAGCTTTAAACAGTGGGGTGCACGATGCACCCAGGCGTTAAAGAACCACCCTGTTTATGGAGGTCGCGTGGAGGTTACAACCAAACATACTTACGAGATCAACCATAAGTACGTTTGGGCTTGTGTGGGACTGGGATGTCCCTTTGAGGTCGGGCGACATTCAAAGAGCGTGGACCCCGTCCGTCATCGCTGCGGCCGTTGCAGAGGACATCTCAAACAGATCAAGCCGGTACCTCGTGCTCCACCAAAGAAGAACAATACCAAGATTGTGATCAATTTGGATGACGATTGACGGTGAAGGGGTTTGGAATACATCTTGATGTCTAGAATTTTACGAGAACGGCCATTTATTAATGAAGAAATGAATTTTTGCTTATCATCAACCTCGGGATATAGTAGTGCTGACTATTCGTCATGGACATTTTAAGCTAGAATTTAAAAAGTGGTGGGGATGGCCTTGAGTGGCCAATGTGATATCTGACCCGCACACTATAACATGATGATGCACTGCACACTCGTAAAGATGACTATAACCGACCCGATCTAGCTCGATTCGCACGCTCCGACCGAAATTTGCTTCCTCGGCTACTGTTTTCATGCCGTTGAGCAGCTCTGACACCTACCAATCTGGGGTTAGTGTGTTCTGTCACAAAGCGCCATGTCGAGTTACTAGTCCACGCCTATCTCTTTCTAGGTAGGGCCACAGGGGCTCTCCAGGGCTCCTTTGTTCGATTACTGGACGGTTTCGTGTGTTGTATGATTTTTTTTTTTTATCTTGCATGGATAGTCCCGGTCTAGCCCTTGCTGCGATCCATGCGGATGACACGAATTAGGCCAGCCGAGTACAACACAATAGGAACAATATATGTATGTCGTTGCTGTCTGCTATATATGACCCGTCTGTTGCTGTCGATCCGCTTTCACTTTGGCTTCACTCGGGCTTTAGACATCAATTTGGAGGGATCTACCTCTTTCCCTGGCCCTTTTGACCAGCCCAACTAATCGCAGCTTCTTCTCAAGGATTGTGTCAACGAACGGCATAATGTCAAAAACCAATGAGAAGACAGATAATTACCCGACATTGAGTCGGCCCTTCGAGTCCATGAAAACAGAGTACGATGTTATAGTCATTGGATCTGGGTATGGAGCTGGCGTAGCAGCTAGTCGAATGGCTCGAGCTGGAAAAAGTGTGGCCGTGCTGGAGCTAGGTTGGGAAAGACGATGTACTAATTGCTCCCTAATATTCGGAAATTTGATGACTTCGGAACTGACAATGGAGTTTAGCTGGGTCATTCCCACATACATTCACACAATGCCTTGGAGATATGAACGTCTCAGGAATCTCCGCTAATAATGGCTTCATCACGAACTGGCTGTCACCACGAGACCCCACTCGACTATTCCAGTTGACTCTTGGAAATGGACAACATGCCTTTTCTGCTCATGGTATGTCTAGACACATCGCTGGGAACTCCCAACAGGTCTAATACCTACATGCTACATTGCAGCACTTGGAGGATCCTCCTTGATCAATGCAGGTGTTTTCTTAAGAGCAGACAGACAGGCATTAGAAATGAGTCCCTGGCCATCTGAGATCAGAAAAGTGCCACATGAACTTGAAGAATGTAAGTCCTTTTGCAGCTCGTGTACACAAATGTCATGTTGATTAAGTCATGACAGACTATTCTCGTGCGGAAACAATGCTCCAACCTTCTGTATACCCTGAAAACTTTCCGACACTGAGCAAGTCCGAACATTTCAGAGAGCAGTCAAAGTCCATGGGAAAGACAAACAAATTCCGTCGAGCACCGCTCACCACATTTTTTCACCGCAGTCGCAACAATGCAGCTGTGCAAATGGAGGCAAATAGCCTGACCGGCCATGAGTGCACCGGTCTGAACGATGGCTCCAAAAACTCCGTCGCTACGACTTATCTCGCAGATGCATGGAACTGGGGTGCCGAGATATTCTGTGGCTGTGAGGTTCAGTATGTTGAGAAGGCTGAAGAGGGAGGGTACATTGTTTACTTCTCCTGGCACGGAAATGGGAGGGCAGTTTTCAGTGAGCATTTCAAGGAGCAGCTGTTCTGGGTCAAATCTGTGAGTTGAAAGTTATGAAGCTGCAAGCAAAGTCTGCCAATATCAACTGACTGTTCAACTTGTTTAACTTAGCGCGAGTTTTGCTTCCTGGGAGCAGGCTCTTTGGGAACAACAGCCATCTTGCTCCGGTCAAAGCGCCGCGGCTTAAAAATGTCCCCGTTGGTTGGCCGAAATCTATCTGGAAATGGGGATCTGTTGATATTCGGTGAGGATCATTGCAATCGACCGTATAAAGGGACAAAAGACTGATCAGTACATCGATAAAGGATACAACGAGAGAACCGACGTCAATGGAATCGCTCGGAAATCTGCAGACCCTGCCCTCCGACCCGGGCCAACGATTACTGCTGTGATCGATAATCGGGAGACTGACTCCGCCAGTAGTCGCCTGTCTGGATATGTTTTCCAAGACGGGTGTATCCCGGAAGCTTTTAATCCAGTCATCCAATCCATGCTTATCTTGCAGACCATAAAGAGTCAAGTCTTGTCAATTCTCTGGGACACCAGAAACGAGAAAGGAAAGCTCATTGCCGCGCTGAAGTCTCTCATTCTAGGACCTTACGCTCTTGGAGGGGCTCTCCAGCGAACATCAACATATCTAGTGATGTCTCACGATAGTAATGAGATGACAATAACTCTCAAAAACGACCAGCCATGTTTGTCAGCGCCAAAGGAAGGACGATCTGAGCATTTCAAAAGAATAAAAGGGCTGTTCAACGACCTGTTCAATCTCACGGGAACAAAAATGGGGGTTTCATACTTTTATGGTAGGCAGACCTCTTGAAAAATGCCGGGGAGCTAGCTAATGTTCATTTCAGGTCGCCACGAAGAGGAAGTCACTGTGCATTTACTAGGAGGGGCTAACATGAGCTGTGACGGTACAGGACAAGGCGGTGCTACAAATCATTTAGGAGAGGTCTTTACTGGCCATGACAGCGAGGTACACGATGGCCTTGTATGCTGTGATTCATCCGTCATCCCAACGGCACTGGGTAAGTTGAGTTAAATTTGGTCACTACTTCAATTAACATCTCTAGGCGTGAATCCTCTGGCGACAATCACTGCTCTATCGGAGCGATCTGTGAGCTTAATCGCAAAGAAAGCTGGGTTATCGATTGATATCGAGACCAAGAATGACCCTCTGGACATAAACAGTAGACCCAAAGTGTCGGGAGTCAATCGTGATCCTTCAAAGGGCTTCAAAAGACCATCCAGCTCCATAGGTTGGCAGTTCACCGAAGCTTTGTCTGGACACGTATATATGGGTCCAGATGTCAAAGATCATCATCTCTCGGCAAATATGGGAAAAAGATCATCCTGCTCCATGCAGATGCTCCTGACAGTTGAGATATGTAAACAAATTGGTAAGAAATATCGATCTTCAATATCATTTTCCGTGATGCTAAGTCTTCAAAGGGAGTGGCTATCAAGGTATCTGCACAGGGACGGTCTCCTGTCATGCCCTTTCCAAGTCTACACTCAAAGTCGGCCGGGGTACATTAGAATTCTTCACAACTGTGGAAGAAAGCGCAGAAGCGTTGGCGATTGTATATCTTTTGGAGCTCATCTCAGTGGAGGGCACGACATACCATGTCGAAGGACGCAAATTCATCAATTCAGACATGGCGTTCTCTATAAGGAGAACATGGCAAGCCACGACAACTGTCCATGTGAGTATCAGTCGACCAGATGGAACACATGTTGGGTCCGGAACAGTTCACATCTCGCTGTCGGACTTTAAACGACAAGTCCAAACCTTCCGGATCACACAGAACTTTCACTTTGGACTCATTTTGGCCTTGATCGCTTTTTTGCTCTCTTTTCTTTACTACATCGCTGTCTATTTCCTCCGACCTTTTGGACCTGTGCAATATCCTCGAGCCCCAGCTCAACACAAAAGAGATGACAAGCAGTCGAGTTCAGCCTCATACCAGATACAAGCCTCTGACGGCGTCTGCGTACGCCTTGATGTGTATGAGCCGTCTTCGAGACCTGAATCGGCCGAAAGCCAAGCGAATCGTCCGCCAATTTTGCTCTTGCCTGGCGTCACAGGCATCGACGCGAGGTACAATTTATTCGCATTGCCTTTCCTCCGCTGCAACGTGGTCCAGTACTTCACCGACCGTGGACATCGCTGTTACGCATTGACGCCTCGCTGGGGCTGCGAGGCCACAGTCGCCCAGAGATCCACTGTCTTTGACTGCCGCCTGGATGTCGCAGCAGCGTTGGATACAATCAAGGACAAGGAGCCACGGAAGCCCTATGTGATAGCCCATTGCCAAGGATCGGTAGCTCTGTGCATGGGAATTCTGGATGGGACTATCGACAGCAGTCAAATTCTTGGAGTCACTGCCAATTCCGTCTTCATGAATCAAGTCTTTGGGTACTGGAATTCGCTCAAAGGAAGAACTACTTTGTTGATCCAACTCTACGAGCTTCTGGCGGGTGATTACTTTCCAATCTCCAGTAGTCGCCTCAGTCCCATTTTCCAAAGACTGCTCGATTTTTTGTTGTGCATTTATCCTGTCGGACACCCCCGGGACGTTTGTACCTCGACGGCATGCCGTCGGACCTCGTTCGTGTTCGGCCTACTATGGAATCACCAGAACTTAGACCTGAAGCTCCATGAGAATGTTCACCAATTCTTTGCAGGAACTCACACACGACTCATGAAGCAAGTTGTGAACATGGGAACTAAGGGAATCTGTTTGAGCAATGATGGACATGGTCTTCTCACGAAGCAGAATTTGGAGCGGCTTCAAGGCCTTCCTATCCTTTTCATCTCGGGCACAGATAACCAAGTGTTTGACCCTGAGTCTACACTCAAGGACTATGAGCTCTTACGACGGCGTTTCGGGGAGCAATACTACCGTCGATTTTTGGCCGAGGGATATGGACATCTTGATCCTATTGTGGGTAAAGAGGCTGCCACGGATGTCTATTGGAGAATGTTGGCGCATTTGCGGTGGTGTGTTGGAAATGAGGGAACTGAGTAATGTAATAACTAGTACTAGTAGCAGAACCAAGACTTTCAAGGTCCACGGTTGATAAACGAACGACAATTAAGAATTAGACTAGAAACGCTAGAAACGCTAGAAATCTGTGATCGGCCAATCAGAGGCACCGACCCGGACCTGTGAAAGATCCGCCAATCACTGGGGGTCGCTTGGGATAACATCACCCTTTTTTCACTGAGAAGCGACCCACTCCCGCAATTGAATTGCACAAAGGGTTTTTCTTTTCGTAAACTGAACTCCCATTGCGACCATGTCTGTATATATCACCGAAACCCCGATTGTAGACGGGGTCAAGCCCGATTGGATCCACCCGAATATAATCCAAAGCACCGACCCGATCAAAGGCCGCCAGTTTCGAGTCTCCGGTCCCATTCCCAAAGGCGCCTGTCTCCTCGTGGATCGCCCCTACGCAATAATCCCCGTTGACGAAAACCCGGACAATATCATCTGCAGCTATCCCGCTTGTAATCGACCGGCTCGCAATACAGAGCGGAATACATGCCCGAACGCCTGCCTTCCAGACGTGATTTGGTGCAGCAGGACGTGTCGAGTGGCTGATGAAGTGCGCCATGGGTTTGAATGCGCTTGGCTCAAACGATATGCCGGCCCGATTCGCTCCAAATGGAGTGAATATGACTTTGGCATGCTGTGGGTGATTGTGCGCCTGCTTGCCATGCGCCATAGCCAATTGCATGGGTCATCGATAGCCAGTGGCGGTGCCACAGTTGAGCAATCAAAAATTGGCTGGGAGGGCATTGACTCGCTCTGTGGATCATCGGATACTTGGTCCCATGACAAAGTGCGAATGTGGTCTACGTTGGTAAAGAAGTACTTACAGAGCAGCTCTGCCCTCCCCCATGGCATGGAGACAGATCGTGTTCTTCATCTTATATGCCAAGAAGAAGCGAACTCTTTTGGTCTATATCCACGGGAAACTGGCCATTTCCCTGTCCCCAAGCCTCCGGTCGATCGCGGGGAACAGTACGGCGCAGCAGTGTATCCCACTGCAGCAATAGCTAACCACTCATGCTTGCCAAACGTAGGTCAATTTCATCCCTATATTTATGGACAGTGTTAAACAGTCATAGATCATTCATAAAGCCGACGACAAAGGCCGCATGGTTTTCACTGCATCTCGCGATATCTTCCCCGGCGAGGAATGCTGTATCTCATATTTCGACCTGACTCAGTACAATGACCTCAAATCACGCCGCGATCATCTCCGGAAATCATTTCTCTTTGTGTGTCAGTGTCAAAGGTGCGTTGCGGAAGAGCCCGTCGAAGAACAGACTGAATGGGCTGCTTTGCCGATGATGGAATTGGTATAATCATCGCTGGTGATGAAAAACTTGACTATAAAGAAAGATAGAGATCCTGTTTGAGTATTCAGAAAGGCTATCGCGAACATAGAAATACAACAATACTATGGGATAGTAAAATGCCACCTCTTTGTTTCATTGTACTCGTTGTCTTGCACACAACGAGCGACTGTTGCGCTCACAGGGGAATTTATAAGAGTACACCCCTCAGGGACCATCCCTTTTGTTCTCGATTGATTTGAAAAGCGAATTATTTCTTTAAGATAGATACTGAAAATCGCATAGCTGCTATTTTCACACAGCTTTGAGCGTGATAAGTTCTTGACCATGGCATACACAGCTCAGGAGACCAAGACTAATCATGAAGCAGCTACATACAGAGTTACTATTGGAATTGATGGTACCACCGACGAGCATGGTCGCGCATTTATGTGCTGGGACGCAGTCCCAAAGCAAGACATAGTGTGCGTTCCCAACGCTATGCGTAAATTTGTCGCACGAGAAAATCGGGATAAACTTGCAGCATGGTCTGAAAAGATTGATAGCTTGAGGACCAGGCTTTGTACCATGAAGAATCTACTTGAGGAGTCGGGCGAACGACTTAGCCGGCTTGGGGAAATGTGTGATGATCTTGAGCAGAAGATGGAAGATCGTCAGCTGGCCATGAAGCGCTCAAAATTCCAGGGGGAAATTGAAAGGACGAACCAGAGAGAACGAGAAGCGGACAATACTATATGGTAGAAAGGATATCATAGTCTGCGCACTGAAAGGTAGTGTGGCCTCAGGGCTGATGGAGATTGATAGCTAGGTAAAAATGTTGAAAGCTCCCAATACAAAGTTGCAGCACTGTCAATTCATGGCCATATCGTCATATTCTTGCTTCATTTTCTGCATATATTCCATCATAGCCCATCGTTAGATGACGACAGTTAAACAAAAAGTCCCCAATCACAGATTTCCAACTTTTCAACCAAAGCGGTGATTGTATCCGCCGCAAGAGCCTCCTCAGCGGCCAATCCCTTGGGATCTCCGCTCTTTTCAAACTCCTCATGGGGGACATTGAAGAAGACCAGCAGGTCAGTCTCCTGGGCCACAAGTCGCACAAGAAGGTAATGGCAAGTCAAACGAGATGACGGTGGCGTACCCCCAGCTGAGACTGGCTCGGCATCCTTCTTCGGGGTAGTGAAAGAGACAACGCCGCGGTATGCCTTGATGGGAGCAGGGTCAGGCGACGAAGCAGCGAGGTGGACGTCGATCTTCGACGGAGACGTGATCACCTTCATGGTGTCGCCTTCGTCGCAGAGATCGTGCAAGTGGTACAGGCAAGCGGCATGGTCGACTTGCAAAGAGGTGGCACTTCCACTGGGGGCTGCTGGCCGGTTGCTGAACTTAGCGCTTGCGGTGAGCGCTTCTTCCTGTGGCACGCGCTGGTTGATTTCAATGATCAGGCTGGACAGCGTGGTAGAGGAGAGGAAGAGCTCTTGGTGGTCGGGCACTTCGCGCAGGGTGCTGGGAGATAGTTAGTCACTGTGCAGAGTGAGGACTCGTTATATCAAACTTTGGAGGGGTTGAAGGAAGAGCAATCAAGTCCGCTTTGGGTTATACTGACCTGGAATCAATCCAGCTTTGCGGGACAACGCCTCGCATGGTTCCGCCATAGAATTCTTGGTTGGTGTGTTGCGACATTCTGAGAGTATGAAGTTTCTTTTCCGAACAAATTGGGAATTGTCCTTGTTATCCTTGAGGGGGATTTGCGCTGATTTTGCACAGCAAAGGCTAGAACCAAGGTGGATGTTCAAGCACAAATTTCTCCTTTATTTTCAAGGTTGCCACAGAAGTTCAACCGGTACAGACAAACAATATATAGCCCGTTGATCAATAATCTGCGTAGGTAGACAAGGAGACAAGCAAGAGGCAGCAGTGCGGGCAGTTGTCTTCCACCCAATGACGTCCACTTGGTGGGGCGGAGACTTCACCAGTTGACCCGTCGACGCCGGAATACGAAGATGTGCAATTCTGTGAGTCAAGAAGCTTTGGAGATGTTGTCTTCATTTCTAGTAAACTTGACCATTTGGCTGATTTAATTCATTGGTAAATACCTAGGTACTATTCAAACAATTCCTCAACGTAAGGATCCAGCTCGACAATGCGGAATTGATCTCCCCACTGCGCCCGGAACTCTTTCTTTCGATACGCATAGCTAGTTCCCTGCGCAAAGCTCACAAGCTCGACAGTCCAGCCGCGCTGCAGCGCACGCTCAACCATTCTCATGAATCCGCCAGAAAACTCGGCAACTGCGGCGTCACCGGTCGCCAGGACAATGGTGGCAGGTTCATCGGTATCCACGAGGCTCTCAAGGATCTTCAGGTGCAGAATTTCGTCCACACCCTGTTCGACCCAGCGCTCACCGGAGGCAGCGACCGTTTCAGGCCCACTGGATGCCCCCTGCGAGTCGGAGGCTGGATACTTCCGAGTTTTGTTACGACGAGGTGTGGTGTGCTTCACTTTTTGCACACGGTCCAAGATGTTGGTCTCATAACCCAGCATTTCAGCTTCTTCAATAGAAGGGAGGCGATCCGAGCCCACCAAGACTCTCTTGGCGGCCTGACGGCCTCGCTCCATGATTAGAGACAGGTTGGCGAACGACATGTGGACGCGGCGGATCCGGGTTGATTGGGGAATGCTTCGCGAGGATTTGACCGAATCATGGAATCCCACCATAATCTAGTCATACAGTTAGTTTGATAGAATCTGGCGATGACAGAGAGACATACGTTGGACATATCAACAAAGATATGAATCGGCTGCGAGGCGGGGGTTTTCTTGGGCTGACTTTGCACAGCCTGTCCCACTTGGGAGACAATTTTGGCATAGCCAGGGAACTCCTTCAAGAGTCTGGTCATCAAAGAGACCCTGCGCTCCGTCGACGACTTGTACAAGGTAGATCGAACACGAATACCGTTTCTGATAGTCTCGGTGTTCAGAGTCCACTCTTGGTCGTCAAACGAAGATGGCGGGGTGTCATAACGGCTGGTCTTAGCTTCAGGCGTACCAATTTGGGCTGGAACAAACGAAAGAGCTCCAGTCCTTTGGGGCAAAGGACGATCGAAAACAGCACTTGAGTCCGAATCATCAACTCCGGCACTGCTTTCGGAAGAGAATGGTTCATTGCCAGAGTTTGAGGGTTTGGCTTTGAATTGCTTCTTCGGCTTGGATTTGGCCTTGGGGGTGTCGCTTGAGCTTCCGGTAGTGGCGGCATGTTTGGTTGGAGTGCGTGGATAGTCAAATTTCACATTGACGTTTTTCCCCGAGCAGTTTTCATCCACTGCTCTCTTCAAAATCGATACTGGTTGTGTTTGAGTGGGTGGGTGGGAAGCATGGTTGGCAACATTGGAACGCTTCACAGCCGTGATGCCAGGATCGGTCGAAATGTTTGGAGATACAGCGACTGGCCGGGGAGGCGATGAGACATCGTCAACAGACTGATTGATTGGTTCGCAAGCTGAGGCGTAGGAGGACGTTGGTTCATCATCCGACAGCTTGGGCACTGTTGTGACCAAAGCTGGCGTTAGGCTAACAGGTGCGGGGCCATGATTCAAAAGTTCCCAGAGTGAGCCAAAATCCCCTAATTTGGTGTGGCTGCTTCGAGTGCTCAGAGTTTTGAGCTTGGCACTAGCATCGTTGTCAGGAGTCTTGGGCTGTTGGTCTTGAAACGAGTGAGTCGTCGATCCGGGGTGGCAAATCGGGCTCAAGGCACCCCCATAGGTTGGCGACCGCAATAGGTCATGCACCTGGGAGAAATCCCAACTTGAAGAATCGGTGGAGGTTGTATCGACCATTGATGGCTAGATAGGATGGGTGCAATGATGAAAGTGGTGTTTCTGAGATGAATCTCTGTTACGATTTGGAGAAAAGTGATGGTAAGAACGGAAAGGCTCGTGGTGTAGAACCATCGAAAACAAAGATAAAATTTGATTGAAAGTCAAGTAAAGGCAGAAAACAACGCATAAGGCTGAATCGATCCAATCCACATGGTGAGTCAGAACGTGGATGGGAATTCTGTAGGAGGTTGCTCAAACAGGGACGATTCAGAGGCCTAACCAGGTGATGGTGGCGGTGAATATACTGTCTAGATCAACCGCCTGCCACTTTTGCCAGTTTACGCACGTGACCCTTGGTAGCACCCGTGGACCTGGGCACGCGGCTATGATTTAGGCTGCGCCGGAGACCTCAGGAAACACCTGGGCATCCGTGGACCTAGGCACGTGCCCAGGTGGAGTCGCTCGCCTGATCACGTGAGTGGATTGCCGTGTGGCTTCGTGTCCGAACTCTAAATGCTTGGCATGCGGTCAGCCACATCTTCATCGCGACGTCACTTTCTGCACAGTGTAGCATCCACGGCAAGATCGGATTAGATCGGGTGCCAGATCGAGCCACAGCTGCTTCTCAGGGGCTCCGCCTATAGAAGTGTCCTTTGTAGCCGAGCTCAGACCACACGCTGGTTGGTTACCAAGCTCACGGTCAGGGGTCCTAGCCCAAGTTGAGTTGTATACGCGGCATCTAGATGCTTATTGCCAATACACGGGGTCCATCACGATATTTTCATAGATTGATAGGGGCACCCGACGTCATTTCTGCATTGGCTCTCGTGTACAATATCTATATAAGGTCATCTGCCTGCCGTGTAGTCGTCTTCATCTCAAACTGAACAACCTTGACTCTTCTCGTGATTTTACTCATACCTCTATCTATTCATCATGTCTGACGTCGGCCGCAAGGATTTCACTACCAGTATGTTACATGCTCAAGAATCAATCGATCGAAAGATCCAAACACAGTTATAAGTCACTAACACCGTCGTTCTCCAGAGGCTAAGGAGTCACTCACTCCCGAATCCACCAAGTCCACCCAGGACAAGATCTACGAGGCTGCTACCGATACCACCGATCGCATTGCCCGCGGCTTGCAGACCGATGAAAGCAAGGGTACTGGCCAGGAGGTCTTTGACAAGGCCCAGCGCGCTAGCGACAACCACGTCCACGACGGTGCCGCCGGTTCCATGTATGTCAACCTAGCCCCTTTTCTCTCAATCTTGGAATGATATACTAACCAAGCTCTAGCGGTGACAAGGTCAAGAACGCTCTCGGTCTCGGCAATTAGGATGGACTCCTTCTGAAGTGAATGGCCATTATGATGGTCGCTCCATAATTTGGGGGCATTGCCCTGCGCCCACGACTCACAATGAGTTCATGATACCAATTGATTTTCATAGCCAGAGATTTTATTATAAATGCATCACGCTTGTGTGGAAAAGTCTCTTACTGTGTGTATCGACCGAGTAAGGAAATGAGCCGATGTACGGAGTGGTTGTTTCCAAGTTAGCAGTCTCAATGTCGCGCATCCAAGCTACCAAGCATCGAGTCTCGCTGTTGCGTGAGTCGACCAAGCTCGTTCTCCAAGTCTTTGCACTTTGCTCGCGCTGCTGGGATGTTCTTGGGAAGCTCCCGGAAAGCTCTCACACGGCCTTGCAAGGACCGGACCATCTCTCGCATCTTGATGACCTTTTCTTCTTCTGCCACTAGCTCTTCGATGTTTGGCCCCTTTGACTGGACCTTTTCCAATGAGGCAATGCGGTCTTGGTACTCCGCGACCTTGATAGCAAGCGTTTTTGTACCACGCGTCCATTCCGACGTCAACTTTTGTGTATTGGCCGGTGTCTCATATGCCACATTGGACCTGAGCTCGTCGAACTCCGTCTGTAGTCGAGATAGCTCTTGTTGCAAATACCGATGCAGTGTGTCGACTTTCGCAATCTGTTCTTGAGCCTCGAATTCCTCCACAGTGAGCTCCACAATTGACTGCCCCAGATCACCCGGATTCGGGTTTAATGTATTGCCAAGAGCTGCCGCCGATTCGGCGAGATCGTTAAGGTCCCGCCTTCCTCTATCATCAAGACACATCTCGACCTCATCGAGGATTTGCGCTTTTTGCTGCTCGTGTGGGTCTTTGCGCTGGAACTCTTCTCGCGATTTGTATGCCTGAAGTGCTTCCTCACGAGCTTGCTGTTGTAAAGAGACCTCCTCATCCGCGGCCTCATTGGCTGCTGCCAGGGCTAGAAGTACACGGAGGGTGTCATCATTGCGCTCGAATGCTGGGACGGGTTTGGGCGCGTATTGTCGATTTAGCCAGGTGTTAACGTACGCCCAGTCCTTGGTTTGGATCGCAGCTTGGCGGGCTTTAGCTGGGGAAATGAGTGGACTGTCCATCGAGTACGGTGATTTCAGAATATGCAGTAATACTTCCAAGGCAAAATCGATTGGAGCAAGAGGGAGATTCGAACGGGGTAATGTGTTGATAAGAGATACGCCGAAGGCGGTGATGCGCCGGGTGCGCCTAGGTGATGCTGTCCCCTACTTCCCCCCACTGAACTCCGCTAGGTCGCTCTACAGCAATGACGAGCTATTTTCCGCCCAGTGGCAATGCCAGTAATGGCGTTGGTACACCGGCAGCGTCTTCGCCGTCGACTCCGCCCACGCAGCGGTCCACCGCTCTCACCAATAGGCTCACAACCGTTCTCTCCGCCTCGTATGCGGACTCCGACATTCGGGACTCTCTCGAGACATTGAGCTTGCGGGGGATCCAAAACTCCGAAAAGACACGCCGGCTACTACGACTTGATGTAGAGAAGGAGGTTGTGGAATGCAATGCAGAAATTGTGAAGGATTTTGGAAAGGTCGCGGAGGTGAGTGTCCGATTCCCTCGGGATTAACCCCAGAAATGCTGACAGCAACTCATAATTGCAGCAACTGAGACGAATTGGCACAGTAATCTCAACACTGAATCAAACATGTGACGACATGCGCAAACGAATCAACCTGGCGAAGCAGGACACCACACCTGTGCTTGAAGAGGCCACCGCTCTAATGGCGCAGAAGAAAGAGACCCAAACGAAGCAACAGCTCCTCGAGGCCTTTTCGAACCATTTCCTTATACCCGAGGAGGACATTTTGGTGTTGACATCAGCCGAGGAGTCAGTTGACGAGCGATTCTTCGACATCTTGGCTCGCGTCAAGCAAGTACACCACGACTGCGAGGTCCTTCTTGGCGGCGAGAACCAGCGATTGGGTCTTGAGGTTATGGATCTAAGCGCCCGAAACCTTAATTCTGCATACCAGAAGCTTTATAGATGGATCCAGAAAGAATTCAGGTCTCTAAACCTGGAGGACCCACGCATCAGCAGTTCGATCCGCCGTGCTTTGCGGGTGCTAGCAGAGCGTCCAAGTCTCTTCCATAGCTGCTTGGATTTCTTTGCAGAGGCGCGCGACTATGTTTTGTCTGATGCATTCCACTATGCATTGACAGATGCTGTTTCCGGAGCTGGTGGCCCTGGCGCCGGAGGTGATACCTCTGTCAAGCCAATTGAGTTCTCGGCGCATGATCCCCTTCGGTACATTGGTGACATGCTTGCGTGGGTGCACTCTACAACCGTTTCCGAGCGCGAAGCGCTTGAGTCGCTATTCGTCGATGATGGCGATGAACTTGCCCGAGGGTTCCAGGCTGGCATGAGTAGCGAGCCCTGGTCCCGGATCGACGAAGACCAGGAGGTTACCTTCGACGGCCAGAAGGCTTTGAGTGATTTGGTCAATCGTGATCTCACTGGAGTTTCCCGTGCGCTTCGGCAAAGGATTGAGCTAATCATCCAGAGCCACGAGGATCCTATAACTTGCTATAAAGTTGTCAACTTGCTGTCTTTCTACCGCACAACGTTCTCCAAACTGGTGGGCACAAAATCTAACTTGGTAGAGCTGTGCCAGAACTTGGAAAAGTTCACCTTTGACCACTTCGAGACTTTGATGCGCGATCAGATCAGCGCTCTGGCAGGAGACAACATTGCTCTATCTCCGCCGGACGATTTATCACCGCCACAATTCTTGCTGGATGCACTGGAGAATCTGGAGTTGCTCATGAAGAGCCATGAAGCCTCAGTTGGACCTGAAGAGTCATCTATGGATTCGAACCAAGAGAACGCCTTCACCCCCGTACTCCGAGTCGCCTTCGATCCGTTCTTGACACTGGCCCGGGCCTCATCAGATGAACTCAAGACAACCACGGCACAATGCATATACCGAACCAACATCCTCTTCGCAGCCCGTCATACTGTCTCGCCATTCGCCTTCGCCCAATCCACGCATGTTCCTCCTCTATCTGCAGCCTTGTCGACCCTTCGAAATGACCTCCTCGACACCCAGCATGACTTCCTCCTTGAGGCTTCAGGTCTCCAAGTCCTTCTAGATGCCCTCGAGCCTTTCTACAAGGCCGACAAAGACTCCGACACCACTGAAAAGAAGTCCGAAATGGCAGAACACCAAAAAACTCACCTTGCTGACTTGACCACACTACCCGCCTTCCAGCCAGAGTCCTTGATCACATCGAGCCAGCAACTCGATGACTTCCTCCCTTCTGCACTGATGGACGCAACTGATAATCTTAAGCGGGTACAGAGTGTTTCACTTGTACAAAGCGTCACGGAAGACGCTGTCGAGGCGTTCTGCCGGGACTTTGAGTTCATTGAAGGGATGATCATTGCCGCAGACGAAGCCAGAGGAGCCACCGATGGTGTTACTGGAAGTGGCGGTAGTGTCAGTGGCCAGAGTGGAGGATCCGATGACAATGCCGAAGCGAACAAGAAAGACAACGAAGACGCCGGAGAGGATGAAAGGTGGAGTCTGAGATCATTGTTCCCTCGGACCACTGGAGAGATCCGTGTCTTGTTAAGCTAATCATCAATTGTGGATATAAATGATTTTCAAGGCTCTATGTGCATTGTTTATCTTTCTCTGGTTGTAAATAGCATTAACTTTAATTACCCACCAGGTGATATCCCTGTTCCAAATGCATCACGGTTGTACAGGCCAAGCAAGGGTCACAAAGTAGCCAACTACGACAAGAAAGACTCCAATTGGGAGAGTATGGTGCCATTGTGTTTATTTAGCCGTGTCTGACAGGGCTCCAAGGGTAGAGGACAAGACGAGGAACCAAGAGGCATCAGAGAATTTGCAATAGAAGCTGAATTGAGCAGGCCAGGACTGAGTCTATCCACCTCGCTCGCCAAATTCTCTCGCCCAATCCTCATATTTCTTAAGTCCGTCGGGTGACACACTGGGCCGGATAGAATACAAACTCGCTTCAAAATCAGGGAATATGATAGCACGGATTTGATCCATGGGAGTATGGAGAAGGGCTTCGCCTAGGTTGCGCAGGGGGCCCATGGCGGCGTCCTTCGCGAGAGCTGTGATGTCCGAACCAGAGAATCCTGGAAGAGCCAATTAAAAAGAGATTCTGGACGGAAAAGTGGTGGGGGTCATACCTTCTGTGACATGGACTAAAACTTGGATATCAGCGTCGCTAAGTTCATGATGTTGATGACCTATGAGCTTGCGAATTTGCTGCTCACGAACATGATGCTCCGGTAACGGAATGTACTGTCGACGAACGAAACGACGGCGGGCAGCCTCATCGATATCCCAAGGCATATTCGTAGCAGCCAAGACCAACACGCGACTGGCGTCGCCTTCCTTTTTCTCGCGACTAGTCTGCTCGCGACCAGCGGCTGCACGTTGAAGATCAGACCATTGGACCAGGAATTCTGTTTTTGAGCGACGTGAGGCCTCGTGCTCCGAGCCGGATGACCGCGCAGAGAGAAGAGAGTCGATCTCATCGACGAAGATGATGGATGGAGCAAGAGCTTTGGCGAGACCGAACAGAGCGCGCACCAGCTTCTCGCTTTCGCCATGCCATTTGGACGTTAGACTTGATGCCGAGACAGAGAAGAATGTTGACTTCGACTCTGTGGCTACTGCTCGTGCGAGCATGGTCTTACCAGTTCCTGGAGGACCAAATAATAACATTCCGCGAGCTGGTTCGCGAAGACCAGAGAAGAGATCGGGACGGAGGAATGGGTAAACCACCGCTTCTTTGAGTGCCTTTTTGGCTCCTTCGAGCCCGGCGATGTCATCCCAGTGCACTTCATCACCGCGTACTACAATGTCATTTAGAATCTGCTTTGCTGAAAGCGGATCCACGCCCTTGGGCAGTTTTTCCCAAATCTTGTTGATGTCCTCGTCGTCTTCCTCGCCTTCATCTTCTGCTTCGTCTGCTGAAGATTGCTGGTCCGAAGTCTCTTGGTCGCTTGATGGAGGTGTCTCTCGTCGTTTAGCTGGTGGGGGCTTGCGTCTGGTTGGGTTATTTACGTTCCTCTGTGATATCGCCAATCGGTCCACACCACGGTAGATATCGTCACCACTGCCAGATGACGGAGAAACACGAGCGGCTTCGCTGATCCTAGAAACCTTGGGTGCCGACTTTGTGCGCGGTCGATCATTCGAGGAATTTGCTTCCCGATCAAGCCGGGGCGTCATTGTCCTTGAGGTCTGCTCAGACCTGGTAGTCTGCATCAGATGGCTTGAAGGGAGCTGAGAAGGCTGGGAGGATCGTAAAGCGACAGGTTTTGGCTTGACAGAGGGCTTGGGCGGAGTCGTGTAGTGGGCCGGATTTGGCATAGACATTGGAGACGGATGCGATAATTGGGGGCTGTGTGGTGGAGGTTGAGGCTGGCGCGCCGGCGGTTGCGTAGGCAGCTTAGGCGAGGTTATCTTTGGAGAAGAACGAAGAGGCTCTCGCCAATGGGCAGTAGGAATTCGGTCCCCCGTGAGATCACGAGAGGTCCGAGTTTTTGCCGGCCGCGGCTCATCGCCAGAACTCACTCTTGGTTCTGGATC
Organism: Penicillium olsonii; assembly: GCA_911174995.1. Taxonomy (NCBI): domain Eukaryota; kingdom Fungi; phylum Ascomycota; class Eurotiomycetes; order Eurotiales; family Aspergillaceae; genus Penicillium; species Penicillium olsonii. The sequence goes on along the minus strand of CAJVNO010000022.1, from coordinate 1,902,583 downwards.
CCGGCGTTGAGCAGAGTCGCCAGTTGCGCTTGCCCGGGAGGATGCTATGGCTGCGTCATTTGGGGGCTTGTCGCCCGATGCAGAGCGATAGATGCTACCCCAGGCGAGGCCGGCTGCTTTGGAGGCCGCAGGCCGTGACTCCTTTTTCTTCGACGGGACCTTGACCTTCTTACCATTCTTCTTGCCATCACTACTACGTAAAGTAGTCAACATAGGTTTCCGTCTCTCCGGGCTAGAGCCACGGGACTTGGTTTTGTCGGAGGAATTAGAGTTCACTCGGAGTGCAGGCGTGTCTGCCGCGGACAAATGCGAAGGGCCAGCATCATCGTACTGGAGTGTTGAGTCGTAACTTTGTTTCGTTGGCAGCGAGGGTCGGCCGGGTATAGCAGCGGGTTTGGAAAGGTCGGTGTAGCCGACAGCAGGGATCGTTCCATCTCCGATCCAGCCGGGAAGGCTGGAGGACGGCGGTGGCGGAGCGCTGGTGACAGATTTACCCTTGACGAGAGTAGCGCTCTCTTTACCGGTGCCATTAGCCTCTGCCGATTCCTTTCTGCTGGCTCGGAGAGCGCCCAGCAGATCGACCCGTTCTCGGCATTGGATCTCTAGCGCCCGGATGGAGTCCTGCAGGGCCTTCTCGGTTTCAGATTTGGGAGTATAATTCGAAGGTACACGGCGGGCATTGTGGTGATAAATAGTCTCGAGTGCGGATCTCCAGGACCGCAATGCTTCCTCTTCGTTGTTCTGATGTAATGAGTAACGAACTGGTGTTCGGGCTAGCGCACTTACCTGGCCCTCAAAGTATACCGCGGTAGAGCACGCGAGATAACATTCGTCGTAAGTCTTCTGTAAGGAAGACGCAGGCCGTGGGCGCATCATTGGGAATCAACAGGCCCGCCTGCATCCATTACACACAAGGTCAGTTGGTGGAGTTGGTTGAGTGCGATGATCTCCCGCGGAGTGAGGGGATGATTTTTCGCGTGACGTCGTCGGTTCGGTAGTTACTGCATGCGGTCTCTCCAATTTCTGCGGCTTCAACTACAACGGACATGTCTTTTGTCTATCTTTTGATACAGGCAAACATTGCTCGGATATCATCTTTTCGGATTTCTCATGTCTATGGGTACATGCAAGATACTAAAAAAAACATAACAAGTTAGATCGATGCCAGGGAGAACCCAGTCCCCTCAAAGGATTCCGACAAAAAACAGAGATTTCATGGTCCAACGCCGCAGAGACATATTGGATGAGCATCAATCCAGAGACAACAGGACAGAAACCAGATTCGAGCACCGAGTTGACTCGGAAACATCCGCCTTGTTCCCAATTTTCCCAAAACTATACACTGCCAGTAACGCTTTTTATAAAAAGCCCTAAACATGCAAGATTGAAGTCGGACACTTGTGGCCCGATATGCGTCTCAGTAGAAGTTGCTGGGCTCCGCCCAAATAGACAACCCCTGGAACACATCGAAGAAGAAAAAAAAGAACAGACCCAGATCGCCTCGAAAGATCAGAGAAAAGATTATATGGTCCCCACATCAACGTGGTTTATCAAACAAGTGGAACAAGGAGGGCCCATCCACATAGAAGGCAGATGGGACGGGTGGCGAGGGATGATGAATAGAGGGTAACGGTTCTTTTAGTCGTATTGTTCCTTAAAGTAAGCCTTGGCCATCTCATAGGATGTCCTAGAAATGATGTTAGTCAATTGCTCAACAGACGAACCCGCAGTCCAGTTTTAGGGAAGGAATACGTACCAGCAAATCGCGGTACTAGGCATAGTGGAAATAATACGAGGGCGCATGCCGCGCAGGAATCCTGACCAGCCGAATTGGCGCTTGATGATGCCGGCGGCGTTCCACAAACCCCGTGCAGATCGCACCTCCTCGCTATCCGCAAGTCCCCGGGTTTGGAGGAGGGTTTTGACCACATCCAGAGGGGTCGTGAGACCGGCCGCGAAAGCACCGGCCAAACCACCAGCCATGCAGTGGGTGAAAGGATCGTAATCTTGCTTAGGGTTCATGATCTTTGAGATCGACTCGTAGGCAACGAACTGGGTAGCCGTGAATGGCACGGTCATGCAAAGTGTGGTAGGGTAGGAAACGTAGAAAGCCTGAAGACCTTCGGTGCGGTAGAGTGTCTTGGCGCATTGAGCGAGGCTCTTGTGGACGGAGCCGTGAACCTGCATACGTTGCTTCATGACTGAAGTGCGAGTTAGCAAGGCCACAGAAAAAAATGATTAGTCAAATGAGCCGATCAAGGGGAGGCCTTACCATCGAATGGGTTCATCAGCGCATCGCTGGCGATTGTCGCGGAGGCTCCACTCATAGCTAGAAGAAGATAAAGTCAGCCATGCGCTCCTAGTAGCACCCCAGTTGTGATCCATTTCATTACCAGCAGCCAGAGGGTGGTGTCCGTCATCGACGTTTCCGCCCGCCATTTCCTTCACGATCTCATATGTTCCGAAGTACACCGCGTGTGCCGGACCTGTCATGAATCAGCACTGTCTCCCAACGCCACACATCTTGAGTACATACCCGCTCCAACAACCACACTTGAGACACCCTTCCATAGTGTCCGCCAGCCCTCAACCCGATAAATTGTAGAGACCGCGTTGGTCAATCCCGTGTAGAGGCCACCGGACGCAGGGTTCAGAATTTGCATGCGAGTCTAAGATCCCGACTGTCAGATATTTTTTGCCCGCGCCCTCCCTTCTAGCCACAGTGTTCCACATACCTTGAGCAAATCCACGGGGTACATCACCGAGTGTTCCTGATATCCGATCAGCCAAGTCCCGCCCAATCGTCGTGTCAACATACCGCGATTCCCGCGAAAGCACCCGCCAGCATGTTACGGCCAAGGCCATAGTTGGAGGGGAGGGCTTCGTAGCTAGAGGGCAAATCATCGCGTTAGCTTCAATCACACCTGGTAGCCTGATCCATGGAGAGCGACAGCAAGGCAAGCGCGGAACTTCCAGCAAGGAACGCCATCGCAAGAGCTGAGGACTGCTCTTTCCTCGCGATCACAGGTCTGTCCTTGCGCTCATTCCGGCCATGCCGACACCAATCCAATGGTCTGAGTAAGAAATGAAAAGATAAGAAGAAAAAAAAGAGCCGCGGAGAGCTACATACTCGAATTCCCCGGGGGTCTGATCGGAGGCCATGGAGCTTCCGTTGGCTCAAGACGCAGCGGCGGCAATTGGAAAAAGTCGACGTGCGGAGAGGATGAGGAAGTTGGAGAGTTGGAGGAATGGAGGAATGGAAGAACGGAGATGAGGTAAACGGGGTTGGGTTCTCCGTGGAGATCCCGAACAAAACACGAACAGGCGAAAAATAAGAATGTGATTAATGGCTCACTTTGAATATTGCAGGTGTTTAGTATGATGTTCTTTGATGTGAAGCAATTTTGATTTTTTCAAAAAAAGAAGAAACAATTGTTTTTCATAAAAAAAAAGAGACGTCAGGAAAATGCGCTAACAGGAAATTATTCAGGCCGACGTTCGCTATTATCCGCGAACTCCTACCAGCTTGACCGGACTTCGGACTTCACCTTTTTTTCTGAAACCAGTGCACTCTCTGAATACAGAGTACATGCCCTTCCTACTGTCTTTTCCTAACTTAAGGTGGTGAGAATAAAGTAAGAACCTCAAGCCCTGGCATAATACAAGGGTTGGGAGATCCGATGACGGAGGTTAAGGCTAAGTACTCGACAGGTACCTCCCCCGTGCATAACCACGGCTGAAATACCCAGCCGGTACGTAAAAATTTATCAATCAGATAAGAAAAAAGCCCCTGGGACCGACAGACGCCCCTTGGTCTTAGTTTGTCCTAGTCGCCTCCAAGTGGAGCGTAATCTGTCTTCCAGAATATTTTTGATCTACGATGTGGACAGTCGGAGTACAGGCATCTGCATAGGTTCTGTTCCGCATATGCCCTGGACTCTTCAAGAGTTCGCCTCTACCTAAGTATTCTTTATAGTTATAATCCATCCCCCGTAAAACCCGTCAGTATGCCAGTGAAGGATCCGAGATGGAACACGCGACTTTTCCAAGGGGCAAGCCGAGGTCCGAATCAGCCGTCTGGGCCAAAACCCTGACTAAAACTATTCTGACACCTGGGCAGCCCCTTAATACTCGTATAAACATGGACCTGGACCGAGTGCAACAACATCTGCCCTGGCTACCTAGGTATGTAAGTCATCAAGGATGAGGCGGATATGTACTCTGCAAGCCATCGCCACCTGGGTATATATGTAAATAGTCATCCGTAGACTTGAGTACAGGTACCAGGGTGGTGACATAATGCCCTGCCAATGATATTTCCAACTGAAATCAAGTCTTGCAACTCATAGCTTCTGACCCAGTGAAAAAGACAGCGCGAGGAACATACAAGACTACATGTGTAATCAAGTATCGGTGCACGCAGGTCATTGCAGTCATATAACTGTGAGTTACTATGATAGGGCTGATCTAACCAACCTCAAATGCGACTGTCCTCAAATGTGGCTGTAATAAAGTATGCTCGCAAAGGAAAAAAAAGTGTCATTCAAGTCGTCAATAGGAATCTCGTTTGTGGTCTGCTGTAAGCCGGCCGCAAGCGGGTTACCACTCAATATTAAATGACCATTCTCCTGTTAGATCGGTTAGTCAAGATGCCAGAGCTGTTGATCCAAAGAAGAAATCTTACCATTTTTCAAATTCTCGGCGGTATCGCTGAGCAGGATCACTCGACGCTTGGTGCAATAGGCGGTCTTATCTAAGATGTCGACCTTGAGCTCCGCGAGCTCGGGGACGGGTTTCTCAAACATTTCGCTCAGACTTTCAACGGCCATTTCCAGGTCTTTCTGGTTGTCCTCGAAGATTTCAGTCAGGTTGTTGCGTGCAAGGTAGAATGCAAACGCGTAAGTCCATTTCAGAGTTTGACGACATTGCTGCAATGCTTGTGACGCGGTGTCCAGGAACTGCACTTCTATCCAGGACAGACCGGATTGCGATTGAAGACTAGTCATCTTCTTCTCGGTTTTGAGATATAAATCCTTGTCAAGCTTCGCGGACTGCTCGTGGTTTGCATATCGGTTGTAGTAATGCAAATAGCGCTCGAGGAATGAACGTGACTTGGCTTGGGCGCTGCGGGCGTCCGAGCCTGACTTCTCCTCGTATCGGTTGCAGTTGTACCAGCTGGTGCCATGCTCGGACCAGAGGCCCATGCACATCCAACAGAACTCGTGCTTGCACTTTCTGCAAGTCATGTGGTTGCAGCCACCATTCTTTTCAATGGTGGAGTTGCATCTCGGACACTCTTTGGTATTGGCGGAGATCCAGTTCGCGGTTTCAGAATCATCTTCACATTTCTGGAGCCACATTTTGACCAATGTGCATGGCGTAGGTTGGTGGTCGGCAAGAGTGCAACCAAAACAGAACTCATGCTTGCAGAAGCATCGCACGGTGGGAACCACACGGCGAAGGTCGCGGGCTCTCACCCCGCAATCAATAGCATATTTGCAGTTGGGGGCAGGGCACCACTTCAAATTTTCCTTGTCGTCGACGTAGGTGCGAGTTAAAAGTTCGCGATACCTGTAGGGAAGATCGCATCAGCAACGAGTCCTTCGGAACCTGTCGACAGCAGCAGAGCACCCACCTTTCATTAAGATCGTTCGTCACCAGAAGATCCATTGATTTCGAATCTACAATCCGGCTGCACCCATTTCCTGGACACTGGATGCGAGCGGCCTCACCCTCTTCCTTGATCTTTTGTCCCAAGTAGTGGCGGTAGCAGTCAACACAGAACCGATGACCACAGCGCATCGCATATGTCTCGAGGTCATCTCCCTCCTCGCAACAGATATCACACATGAATCCCGGTACAAGCTCTGTCTTCGCGTATCCCTCAAAGTTCGTACCAAGACCAGCATCCTCTAATGTCTCTTCCGGATGTTCCATATATGACTCGATCAACTTCTCTTTGTTCCACCGACCGAAGCGCAGCAGAATCGCAGCCGACTCTGGTGGCAACCCGAGCACGGCGCATACCTCGTCAACCTGCGTGTTCTGCTCCTGGTCGATGTCCGGTGGATCAAGCACTTTGAATTCGACCTCGTATGGCTTTCGCTTATTCCGAATAAGATCCTTGTCGTCCGAGAAACCGGTGTCAAGGTCACCGAAGTCTAACCCCCCACGTCATCCGTTAGCTCAGCTCGTTCGAAAAACACACAAAGGGGAAGTAACGCGTACCTTCGCCCAGACTCTCGTTGTCGGAGCCTTGGGTGCCTAGAAACTCATCACTGGAGACATCACTCATGAAGTCATCGTCCGAGTCCATGCTGACGGTGGTTGATGCGGGCGTCCCTAGAAAGCCCCTTTTTCGGCTGGCAGGACTAGCAGAACCGGGTCTCTCGGTGGTGTCGGAGGTCGCGGTCGGCGATGCGTCGGTCTTCCGCGTACGGTTGGATGTTGCGGTCCGGTGCCCTTGGGCGGCTGGCAGAGGCTCGTTGTCAATGGCCGCCTCGGCCGCCGTTCTCTTTCGCGTGGTGGGAGGCGTGGTGAATGAAGTGGCAAACTTGCCAGGAGTAGAGGTTCTGTTTCTGCGCCACACGTCACTAGATAAAACCTGGGCACGGATGGTCGGAGGGGGAGTGGGGAAGGGAGATGGAGCCTCCCGGGGGGCTCCTCGGATGCTCTTCGGAAGGGTTGATTGGGCTTTGTATATGTGATTTCAGGTATACATGAGGATAATGTAGAAATCAAACAGACAGGTGTACAGATATGTCCTGAGAATTCTCTTAAGTACAAAGTACTTGCTAGTGGCGTTGGGGTGTATCATCCCATTGGTTTCACTCTGCCTGTCTGTTGCCTGCACTAAAGTCACTCAGGTGAACAGGTCATTTTTTTCGTGTTTTCTTCTTCTGTCTTGGAGGCGCGAAGGAAATAGTAATGCATGGTCTTAAAGAAATGTGAACTACATAATTTTGAATTGGTTGTTGGTCAGCATAGTGGTATCTACTCTTCATCACTCTCCTCCTCGCTTTCTTCTTCCTCGCTGCTTTCTTCCTCAGCATCGGCCAGCCAGTCAACAAATTGTTGAGCTTGGGCACGAACAGTACGCATCTCTTCGGTGTTGCTAGAACGCTCATCGTTCCACCACTGATCGTAAGCTTCCTCCTCAACAAGCTCAAGCTCATAAAGGGATTTGGCTGTGAACAGAAGCACTGTGTCTCCCTTGCTGCGGGCAATAAGGTCCTGTTGGAGCAGAATCAGCAGGTCGACCTGGTCCTTCTTTTGTTCCTTATTGCGGTCAAACAGAGTGCGCTCAACGACCTCTTTGTATGCGGTAAAGACCTCGTTAACGGCAGGACCGGCTCCCTTGCCACCCTCGATGAGTTGCTCAATGTGTTTCATAAATGCCTCAACGATAGCCCGACGGACCTGGTTGTCTGATGCGTTGGCAGTCATACGTAAAGTGACCAGCTCCAGCTGAACCACATCCGCTGCAACTCCCTCTCGTAGACTGTCGTACAAGCTGATTGATGCGTCATGATGGAAGTTATCTGACTCCTCGTCGTCGGAAAGTATGCTCCCTTCAGATTGTCCCCACGAGTTATCTGAAAGATCCGATGACAGGGTTGAGATAGAGGCAGAGGAGAGTGAAAGACCGGGCATACGGTAGACTGCAAACATAGCAAGATTAGCAAAGGGACTCTCGTGAGAGATTCAACGGGGAAGATCTTACCAAGTCCAGACGAGGCAACGCTCACATCATCGTCGTCATCGTCGTCCTCTTCCTCGCCATGAATGAATTCATAGCCCTCACCACCTTCGCCAACGACTGCGGGATCGTTCTTGCCCACAGTTCCATCGATCCGCGTCCTCGTAATACGCTTCCCACTTTCGATTGAGATGCCGTCGGCAATTTTCACACCGTACGAAAGAAGAGCGCCAGCTGCAACGGTACAGTTGTTGCCGAGGACCACGCCGTCAGCGATAATTGCTCCCCGAACATCTACTCCATCACCAATCACAACATTATCCCAAATGTAGGCACCCTCCAGCTTGACGTTGCGGCCAACCTTGCAGTTTCGGCCCAACACGGTGTTCCTGATTTCAGTCCGGTCACCAATGCTTGTCCCCTTTCCAATGACTGTGCGACGGCCAATCACGCAGGATCGTGCCAGAGTCACGCCCTTCTCTTGGTATAAGCTACCCTTGCGAAGATCGTAAGAGTGGCCGGGAAGCAGATTCGTGTCCGGGCACAGGGGATATGTCCAGCGTGAGAGGATGTCTTTGCTAATGGCGTCGTAAGCCTTCAGGTTGCGCACACGTGCAGCATAGTGGTCCTTAATGATGTATGTGTGGAGAGTTTTGCCGTTCAGTTCGTAATCCTTGAGAACACCGTGCAAGTAGTGCTTGCGGGGTGACTGATAATCGAAACTATCCGACCATAAGCTCAGGACATCCGGGGTACAGATGTCGATGCTGCAATCGATCAGATCTTGGCGGATATCGAGTTCGAGGTTTGACAAGATGAGTTCCGAGTCGATGTTCAAGCGAGCTGGCTGTCCCTCATTTCCGTGGTGGTCAATCTCCTCGTAGTGGAGACAGCGGTCCTTGGTAGGGTCAATCACAAACACCGGAGAGACCGATGATGACTTGGTCCGGTGGTTGAGACCGGCTTCTCTCAGCACCATGGTCATAATCGCATTTTTATCGGACTCTCGGCGCTTGCGGTGCTGAGCAAGGGCTCCTTCGATAGGCAGGTTGCTGATCACATCGCCGCTCACGACAATGAAGTCTCCGGTGATAAGATGTTTGCCGTCCAGGTCGCGCATAACGTCACCAACGGAGGTGGAAGTCGACTTGAGGAAGCTGAGTTGCTTGAAAGGGGAAGAAAGCGCTCTCCATTTCGAGGCACTAGATACGTGGGTTAGCCATGTCTTGTGAACTAGGGTCTCCCGAGTGCAGGCCGTACTTGAGATATTTCTCCAATTGGTCTGAGTGCGCGCCTCCATATAGGAAAACCTCCTCCACACCTGCGTTGGCCAGGAATTCGAGCGTGTATTCAATCAATGGTGTGTTCGCGAGCGGCAAAAGGCACTGCGATAGTATGCCTGGTTAGATTCTCATTTTGGACAGGTTCACGGCGGAAGGACCTACTCGGGGCTTGTCGCGTGTGAACGGCTCGAATCGTGTCTCGAAGGTATCCGCAAGGACCTAAGCATCGACCAGTGTCAGTAGGGCTAAATCAAGTAGAATTGACTGACAAGCCGATGGTCGCGCAGTTTGCGCAACGGCTCAAAACGTACCACTGCCTGGAAAGTCTCCTCCACTTCATCCGCGGTGTTGGCCTTGGGCTTCTGACCACCCTTCTGTTTGGGAGCCATCACTGGAACCACAGCACTATCAGTATCATTTTCATTTTCGAACCACATTGTTTCGGTTGCTGGGCAGGTAAAACGGCGGAGAGCGTAGAATGATCATACCGTGGGGAGGGAACGAGTATAAGGTGAAGCTCGACACAAAAGATCTTGAAAGCCACGTGGAACTATTCAAAGCCTTTTTGTGCCAGGAATAGTAGAGCTCAATGAAAAAGTAACGAGCTCGTTATCAAAGACCACAAAAAAGCATCGGAGTCATCCCGCCTGTTTGTTCTGTTTGCATGAGTCACTACCTTCTGCCTCAGGCTTGGCCGTCGGGTCCTGCAACTACCTAGGTACACTGAGTACAGAGTCCAGTTAAGCGCTTCCCCCCTGTCAACCCCTGTCGTGAGAGAACATTATAGAATTGAAAGTCTCGATTCGCATCTCTTTTGATCTTCTTCTCGTCTTGACTCCAAAATGCCTCTACTGCAATGGATCGCAGAATATTACCCTCTGATCTGACTGGAGCTCGTCTCGTGCCAGATGCCACCATAAATGTTTTTCGCGTGGACAAGAATACGGTCGTCAAAGTGTGTGATCCAAACCGTCTTGCCGAGGCAGAAGCTCTGAGATTCGTTCGCACGAATGCTTCCCTTCCAGTTCCCGAGCTATACAGCGCTTATGTTGATGAGAGTATTGGACGTGGGATGATTGTTATGGAGTACATTGAAGGAGAAGTCCTTCGGGACGTCATCGATGACATGGGTTTAGAGCGACGCCAGAAGATTATCTCACAATTGCAAGCTTACATGTCCGAAGTTCGATCCGTCAAAGGAGACTTCACCGGCTCTGTCGATGGTTCGCCATGTGAAGATCCTGTCTTCTGTGCTGATCAGGGAGCATTCGGCCCAAACAAAACAGAAACCGAATTTAACGATGGTCTGATTCGAGCAATGGAGATCCCAGGAGAGAACCCTGGGGTCACCCACGTATCTAAGCTAATCCGAGCAATGTCTTACCATGAAATAGTCCTCACCCACGCAGACTTTTCACCGCGCAATATCATTATCAGGGGGGACCAAATTGTTGGTATTCTGGACTGGGAGATGGCAGGTTTCTACCCAGCGTATTGGGAATATATCAAGGCTTTGTACCATCCAAACTGGCAAAGTCGCTGGATCGAAGACGGACTTGTTGATGACATCCTTGATCCCTTTTAATTGGAACACGCGGTCATGTTACACATGCAAGAGGTTGTTTGGTGAGCATTTCAAGACCTAAAAGCTAAACTCTCCACGGTGGACACCCACCTTTGAGCGGCGGCTAGATACAGAACAGTGGATTTCAGAATACTACTACCTAGGTAGGTATCACCCGGCGTTTGTGTCCCCAAAATAGATTTCTAGCGCTGGGTACTTCTACCAGGTGTGCTTCCGATCCTTCAAGGTTACTAGGTACCATGGAAGAGTTTGCATTCCTTTCTTAGTATTTTTCTTTCATCTTTGTGCCCCATCCCAATTCCAAGCACCCCAAGAGCCCAAGATGCCTCGAAAGGGATACCCCGCCCCGTTGGTGGTCCAGCCTCTCGGCGCCGAGCATACACACACAATTATCGCACTCCACGGCAGAGGTAGCAATGCCGAGCGCTTTGGTCTCGAACTTCTTGCGTCGGCAGACCTCAAAACCAGACTTCCCACCGTGAAATTTGTCTTCCCAACTGCCTCCAAGAGACGATCAACTATACTCAAGAAAATCCCCATCAATCAGTGGTACGACAACTACTCTCTCGAAAATCCCGGAGAGAGAACTGATCTGCAGATTGACGGACTGAATGAGACTGCTGAGTTCATTCGGGGCCTGATAGATGCGGAGGCTCAACTTTTGAATGACCAGAAGGCTAAAAACATCATTCTTTTGGGACTCAGCCAGGGCTGTGCAGCAGCCATCTTTGCCCTTCTAGGTGGGTGGGCGGACAGCAGTCGAGAAACCCCGGTTGGCGCTTTCGTGGGAATGAGCGGGTGGCTGCCATTTGAAGAAGAACTGCGCCAGATTCTACAGTGTGACGAGAAATTGGTATCTGTCGAAGATGGCCATCAGAAACCACAGTCCCGAGGACTGGAGCAACCAGTATCTGACAACCCAGATGATTCGGACGATGGCGTGGATACCGATAGTGATTCCTTTGACGAGGGCGCAGAGGCGGACGTTTATTCCAACGAGGATTCCGACGAAGAGGATCCATTTACCCAAGAAACCCACCAGGACGATGACTTTGATCCTTTTGAAGAAGAGGAAGAAAAAGACGAGACTCCTTTGTCTATCAAAGCAATCAATCATATTCGTGACATCTTGGAACTGCCCCTGATAGCAATTGGTGAAAAGCTCTCGGCAGAAAACCAGTCATCAGTCGAATTTAGTCACATTTCGACTCCTGTGTTTGTGGGCCATGGTGCAGAAGATCCCAAAGTCTCCTCGGCTTTGGGGGAAGGAATGTCAAATCTTCTCTCGGCTGGCCTAGGGATGAATGTTATATGGAGGGAATATAAGGGCTTGGGACATTGGTATAGGGTTGAGGATGAGGTGGAAGATATTCCTGCCTTTCTTCAGCACGAAGTTGGTCTCAGAGCCAGGCCACTGTCATGTATAGGTAAATGAACAAAGCAGTCCTTTGGTTTTTCAAGAGTCCCATTGATTTACACCCATGATGGCGACAAGCGAGCATCAAACAAGCCCTCTACAACTCCTTGGGCTCCGAATCCACCCAAAGTATCACCATTGATGCGCAAGAGCTTATGTGTTCGAATCTATGAAGACCAAAGCACATTTTAGTCAAATTTTGTCGTCAAATGTCATCAGGCATTCTGTTTTGCATTTTACACCCCGGAACAGTCACGAAATCTTCAGAGAGAGCAAATCGAGCTAAACAAACTTGCTAATAGTTATTCTGCACGTTCCGCTCATAGAAATAATGCCAACCAGGTTGAGCCATATCTTGACGGACCTTATACTACACGGACTCGGCATCATTCACGATTGCCATATCCAAATCCAAGATCTTGATCTCCTTTTCACAGGTGTCAGTTCTCCCGATACAACCCCGGGATTTATTTGAGACTGTATGTCTATGTACGAGAATGAAACACAGTCTAGATTTGGGTTGACGCGCAGCAATGATCGAGATCGACCCTTGTGTTTGACTCGATTGATCTGTTTGGTTTGTTTGCAGCAGCGAATCCGAAGGCGGTGTCTCTTGCGGAGATTCGAAGTGGAGAGTGGCAGATGCGGAGGTGGAGACTGATATCTCAGTTTAACATGTATGGACTTTCAATCAACCGTTATGATCCCAAGGGCCTTGTCAGACATATGGGTATATCTAGCTTTCTTTTTGACTCAGAGTGGTACTAACCGCCACAGCACCGGGTCACACAATCAGTAGCAGGCCGCCAACCACAGGAAGACGTCACTGCACATTTTAGCGCCGACGATCACTCAGAAGAAAGACAGCCGTTCATCGCAGACCTTGATATCTCCGACCATGAGCCGCGTCAAGCATGGATCACTCGGAGATTACTGCAAACATGGAACGAGACGCGAAATTTCATCGGCTCAGAGCAGGGCGTGGGAATCTTCAAGTGCAGCCTCGCATATTTCCTTGCCTCTTTAGCAGTCTTCGTGCCATTCATAGGAAGCCTGTTGGGGCACCAAAATGGTAAGCATATGGTGGCTACTATTACGGTCTATTTCCATCCGGCAAGGTCGCAAGGCAGCATGTACAAGGCACTGATGTGTGCCTTTGTTGCTTTTATCTATGCGGCAGCTCTTTCGCTATCAAGCATGTGGGTCACCATTATATTTCATCAAAGGTACGATATGATTGAGTTGGGCCATGCTGTCGTCCTGGTTGTCTTTGTCGCGGGTGGTTTCGGGTGCATCGGATGGTTCAAGCAGAAAATGGAAGATCCGTTGGTCAACGTTGCCTGCTCCTTGGCATCGTTGGCATCGATCATTGTAATTACCAGGGAGGGCGCAGTGCAAAAAGGCGCTCTTTCGTTCGAGAAGATCGGTCAAGTCTTGAGGATGATTCTTTTGGGTGTTGGTGTCACGACGGCGGTCTCGCTATTGATATTACCGCGTTCGGCGCGCAGGAGATTTCGAGGCAATCTTTCAGCTTTGACCAGAACAGCCATGTCAATGTTGACCATCATAACTGAAAGTGCTGTCAGCGGGTCCCCTCATGAGCTGCAACAGGTACAATTTGCTAATCTGTCTATGCGGCACGACAACGCTTTGAGTGAACTGAAACATCACCTTCAAGAGGCCAAACTGGAGCACTTTGTTGTGGGGACAGAGCGAGAGTATTTAGTTGCGAAACGCCTCTCGAATCTCATCCAGGAAATTACACGTCGGCTAGGTGCTCTGCGAAGTGCAGTGACCTTAGAGTCCAAAACATTCGCGCCAGGAGGAACTTCTCACTTAAATCATTCCGGGGCTCAGGCTTTCGAAATCTTTAATTCACAGCTCGAAGCATCAATGGTAAGAGCCGGTCCCGGCGTATGCCTCACGTGGTATATTTCTAACGCTCGAAAGAATTTGCTGGTTTCCACATTGAGAACCATTTTTCAAACAGTTTCGTTTGGGTCTGCTCCCGATCACAAGATCGTTGTGGATGGCCGAGCTCGGCTTCGTATCAATGAAGCGATCAAGACTTATCAAGATTCCCGACTCGTCGCTTTACGTTCGATTTCTCGAAAGGAAATCATAATTCCTCTGAGCGAGGAGGACGGTGCCCATTTTGAAAAGATAGTAGCTACCCGCAACTACTACTCGGTATCCCTTCTCGAAATTACCGAGAACATTGAGCAGTTTATGTTGGCTTTGGAGCAGATGCAAGTCGAAACCGAGCAAGGACCGAGAAATAGGTCCTGGATGGGAATCTGGACTGCGTGGCGTTGGGGGGATAATATGCGCGAAGGAAACCATTCGAATGAAGGTAAGCAAGTCTATCATGGAAGGAAGACAGCAGATGAAACTCATAGACATGTCCTCAGAATCCTTTTCCAACTATCTACATGCCGACTCGAATACCACCGGGCTGGCAGGGATGAGATTTGATAACAATTACACCGAGAGTCAAAGTCCTGGAGTCAATCTGCACAGCAGAAGTAAAACTCTCCGTTGGAGATGTCTCAATTTACTTCGTGCGGATGAGCTCAAGTTCGCGCTCAAGGTGGGGATAGGAGCAGCACTCTATACCCTACCCGCCTTCATATCCTGGACTAGACCTCTCTATCTATTCTGGCGAGGGGAATGGGGTCTTCTTTCTTACATGCTGGTATGTTCGATGACTATCGGTGCATCGAACACGACAGGCTTTGCTCGATTCATCGGTACATGTGTTGGAGCGCTTTGCTCGATAGCTGCATGGTACCTTGTGGGTGAGAGTGCTCCCGGCCTCGCATTCCTGGGGTTCCTGGTGGCTCTCGGTCCGTTCTATATGATCATTTCAAGAGGACAGGGCCCCATGGGCCGTTTCATCCTTCTGACTTACAACCTCTCCGTGCTGTATGCATACTCTTACTCACAAACTGACAGTGATCACCCGGATCGAAGCGGGGAGCACCTCAATATTACAGAAATCGTTCTTCACAGAGTAATCTCTGTGACCGCGGGCTGCATCTGGGGCATCATCATCACCCGAGGCATCTGGCCCATCCGCGCCTGGGCAAGGCTGAATGATACATTACATCAGCTGTGGCTCCGACTGCTGGTTGTTTGGATGTCAGATCCCTTGAGCAACAGAGCCACGACAGAAGCGAATACATCTGATTCCCTCTTGCAGCCGCAGGACAAATTGGAGATCGAGCGCCTTCTTTCACAGCTCGAGCGCCTTCGAGTCTCAGCGCGGTCCGAGTTCGAATTGAAGAATCCTTTCCCTGATGTAGCATACAGTAACATCATTCGCGGGACAAGGAGTATCACAGATAACTTCTATTCATTGGATCTCATTCTCGTCAATGCCCTTGGGCAATCCGAAGCCCATCACGCTCTTCTCATGCATTGCGGTGCTGCCCGACATCGGCTGTCAACTTATATTTGTCAACTGCTAGCTGGTATGTCTTGGACTCTGAGCCCATATTGAGGGAGAGTGAACAAGTCCAAATCAATTGCTGACCCTAAAATTAGGTATTGCATCATCGATACAGCAGGAGAGAGCTTGTGCCGATATCCTGACAAACATCGACACTATACACAATGAGCTCCTGGCACAAACCTATCAGTTTCGTCGCGACCGAATACTGTCTTCTCAGACTGACGAAGTTGATTACGCCCTAGTCCACTCTTTCAGTAAGCTCCCCACAGTTGAGGCCCTCTCAAGGATATTTTCTGACCATTCGATAGCCTTGGTAACCCAGCAATTATCGAATGATATCCTCGAGATCAAGATGGAATTGGATCGCATATACCCTAGGCCATAATGTTATTTATCAAGAATGAAGTACAGGTCAATATCCCTTGCAAACGAAGCAAACACAGGGGAAGATTCCCAAGGCCTAGACCCGGGGAATCTCAAGGCCCAGACCTCAAGGCCCAGGCCCTTCCCGAACCGTTAAGAACGATATTAAGGAATTCTAGACCCTGCAGTTCGTGCAATCTCGGGCCCGTCCCGCCAATATCGCGGAGCCGTCACACATTTCGAGGTTTGATCCCGTTACCGGGGTGTTGCATATACTGACCCGAGGCCGGATGTTGATCCACAGGTCCACGGGTCTACGTCTTGCTGATGTGTTCAGGTACGAATGTTCGAGGTACGCGTACCAGTACGCGGACAGATGTCACCAAGGACACCGGCTACATGGATACACAGTGGAAATGGTAAAAAATTGAATATGTTCGTAAATATGTACCGGAAGGTCGCCTCGGCGGTAAATGTATGAGCGCACGGTGGATATAGCTGACGCAAAGAAAGTCGCACAAGTTCGCCACCCAGTCAAACCAAACGCCAGGACCTGTAATGGAAAGGTTTGCGACCAAGACATCCGCGAAGAGCAAAAGGGGGAAAGTAAATATGTAATTTGGAATTTAAAACCTCGTTACGGAGTATAGACAAGTGGGAATCGTGAGTCAATAGACAGGCGGAAGGGGGGCGAGGGATGAAACAGCGGCTAAATTTAGCCGGGTCGGCCGGCTTGCATAGCAAGCATGGGTTGAGGTTGGGAGTACATGCGCTGACGTTTGGGCATGTTGGGGTTTTCGGTCGCGCTGGACATGTCTGAGATCTGGCGCCGATGTGGGGGGCGGACAGGAGCCCCCGCGGTAGGGACTCCCACAGGAGGGGGTGCGGGATACTGGACGCCATTCTGATCAACAGTATATGCCGTCGGTGGGGCAGTGACGTATGGGCCTTGGACTGCAGGCATATTCGTCGGTACGGCCTGCATGTTTTGGAATTGACCAGGCGATTGCCAGTTGTTCATGGACCCAGCGGGTGACTGGCCTGGGGAACTGTCCTCCTTGATCGACTGTGCTGCTGAATTTTGAGCAGCGGTTGCCAGGTTCACAGCTGTCGCGGAAGGTGGGACCTGCTCCATCCCAGGAGGATTTTGAGGAGAGATCTTAAGATGGTCGAGGTGCCTCTCTAGCATGTCGAGAAGACTTTTGCGAGTAAACGGTTTGGGAAGAACGTCATCCATGCCTAGAACTTGTTAATTTGAATCCTTGTTTCAATCAAGGCAAAACGTACCATGCTGGAAGTAGAGCTGAATGTCGTCGCTTCGGATGTTCGATGTCATGGCGATGATCGGAGTGCGGTCAAATTGGCGAATGAGATGGCATGCTGATACACCATCCAAGTTTGGCATAATGATATCCATCAAAATAAGATCGTACTTTGAACCACCCTGGATTTTGTTCACAGCCTCCAAACCATCGAACTATAGTAATGTCAGCATGCTTCCCCAATGGGCCATGATGTGAAACTTACCGCAGTGTCAATAACACAAGAGAAAGAATAAAGGAATTTTCCGCCAATTTGCCTGCAAGTGGCGTCATCTTCAACCAAGAGAATCTGGGGACTGCGCATCCATCCAGGATCGACGTTGTTGGTCTTTTTCCGGTTGTCAGGGAACTGGCGACGGGCATCTGAGGGATCCACTTCCTGCTTGGGTGGCATCGGGTACGGGACATTGTTGATGTGCTCGCTATACATGGGATCTATCCCATTGGTGGCACCCACGGGGTATACGACTTGCTCCAAGTCACCAGCCATCTTCGGGTAAACAAGAGCCTGGGCCTGAGCCTGTGCTTGGGCTTGGTTGGGAGGAACGGCATTTGCTTGCCGGAGTGCGCCGTTTCGCGCATTCGGGTCCATGGTAGGGGTCGAAACAACAGGTCCCTTTTGGGGATCATTCATCGAGTCGGGGCCGTTCGCGTTGAATTGCAATTCCGCGTTCATGTCACTCAAAAGCTTGGAGGCCTGCTGGAGAGGCGATGAGGGCTCGTCGTCCACAGCTCCCACCTGGGAGGGGCTCATCGTTGAGCCGGGCGCCTGGAACGAAACTCCCTTGCTATCGCGCCGTTGGCGATCCACCGATAGAAGGTAGTTCATGACCTGGTGAATGACGTTTTCATGGTTCAGGACGGTCTTCTGGACGCGCATCGTCTCCTGGAGCATGAGCTGATGGTCCACCGAGAGTTGAGCATAGCGGTCCGAGAGGTGCTGGATCTGCTGCTGTTGGGCCACAATCTGTTGATTGAGCAGGTCAATCTGTTGTGTCGGGACAGACTCTTCATTGCTCTGAGTTTGTTTGCGCGGTGCGGGGGCTTTGCGTCGAATATTGTCGAGGGACTCTTTGCTGTTGGCGCGAAATTCGGGGTGCTTGAACTCCCATGCCTGTGCTCCGGGTCAGAACCTCGGCCCAACCGAGAATTTCCAGGGTGTGACCTACATTTTGTCCGTACGGCGACTGGCCGTTTTCTTCGTTATTCTGTCGCACCTTGTGGAAATCGTATTTGTTCAGCTGTCGCACGAAACTGGCGAAGTTGCTATGTTTGAAGTGTTTCGGAAGGATGGTTTTGGTGAATTTTTCACACTATGTCGAGGTTAGCCACGGGAAATTTCGAGTCATCACGGGCGCATTACCTCCAAGACCACGAAGCTATCCCCTTCATCGCCCCAGCGTACGATTGACGCGTAGGTTGGGTCCTCCAGCATTCTGTGCCATGTTAGCGCCGTAGGGGGGTATGGGTTGGTTTGCGCGGGCAGACGATAGGCAGACGATAGGCAAGCGAACTTACTTGTACAGTTTGCGTACCTATTCATGGTTAGTCGAGGGCAGAAAGGGTGTCGGGGGCATCACATACAAAATCACTGGAGTTCCCAGCGGGGGCGGGATTGGAAGAGGTCTGGCCACCGTCCATGCTGGGCTAGACGGGTCGCGACCGGTCGAACAAGCAGTCTGGACTCGTCCCAACGCGGATATACTCTCGATTGTAAATATAACAAGAACGGTGAACAACAGGCAAAGCGAGAATGTTCGGGGATGCCAGACCTTCTCGGAGGGTGGGAGAGGGAAAAAAATGAATGAATAATAACGGGGGGTCTAGCGGTAGAGCCAAGTACCAAAGTTACTGTGGAGGTACTGCCTGGTACATGCGATGTACTTTTCCACGGTTTTCCCTCAGAGACATCTCATGATTTCATATTTATTTTTGACATACTCTATGCAAGGAGTCTCTCGGTCCGGTAACGAGAACTCCTCTGGTATGTGTGGTGCTCAAGGTACGGACTGTGGACTCCGTACAGAAACAATGAACTTCATGTTCTATTCGCCCTTGACGTGCGTTGACATGTCAGTGCGCAACGTGAGACAACCTTTACACTCTTTGTTGCTCCATATATTTGGGCCTCTTAGATAGAGCCTTTGGAACCGAACAGGTTCCTCTCTTGATTAAATATTAATTAACGCCTACCCGAGAGCCGCGAACGTTATTAAGCGAACAGGGCTCCGTAGTAATATCAAAGGGCATTCAAAATCCACCTTGGATACCGGTTGCTACTTCAGACCTACATGGGAGTACCTCCGTATCCTGTATATTACCAACCGTGGAAGTCTATCGCAATAACCCTGGCTATCGCGGCACGATCTCATCGCACTTCTCTAATGCCCTCTCCATGAGCCCGGGACATGTTGAACTAGATGATGACTGCATCCCTCAGCAGGGGTTGAACGATCCACAGTGTGACAGTGCAGGGTCCAAACACGTCATGGAGGAATAGGATGTGAGGACATATCATCCGATTCGAGGGTGCACTGCGAGCCCTGTTGTTTGGAGAGGCACATATCATAGGCGACAGCTCAGAAGGGTAGTACTAAGAGCAGGATTGCGGTACCCGCGGTATAGCCAGTCGCACTGTAAAACACCAGATGAAATGACAATTTCGTAGAGAAGAAACAGAATCATATAAATTGCAATGGGACTGGAACACGAGGTAAAAACAGAGTTCCCAATTTATGCAGCCGCTAAACGGCCATGACGAAATCGAAGCTATCCGACCCGAGTGTCCGGTTCTCCTCCCACATCTTCCACCTCCCTCACTCCTTGTACTTTGTACTTTATACTACCTCAATCCCATCATGTTCGCCGCTCGCCGTCTCACCAACATTCCCCGCGTTCGCGCGCAAGCCTCCCTCTTCCACAGCTCCGCGCCCGCGTTCGTGCAAAAGGGCGACGCTATCCCCAACCTCGACGTCTTGGTCGAGAACTCCCCCGGCAACAAGGTCAACCTCGCCAAGGAGATTAAGAACAAGGCTGTCATCATTGGCACCCCCGCTGCCTTCAGTGCGTAGCTTCGACCTCAAACAAACAAAATTCCCGATCGGGACTGACCCTCTGTCTAGGCCCTGCGTGCTCCAGCACCCACGTCCCCGGCTTCATCAACCACCCCAAGCTCAAGGAGGCTGGTCAGACTTTCGTCATCTCCGTCAATGACCCCTTCGTGTAAGCTATCCCCTTGGGCAGTGGGCCATTGAGCCCTGAACAGGACGTTTATTGACCCTATTCTACAGGACCAAGGCTTGGGCTGATTCCCTGGACCCCCAGGGCAAGAGCGGTGTATGTGCTTGGCTTTCATTTATGTATCTGCAGACAATGGCTGACATCTTGGCTTGGTTAGGTCCGCTTCCTGGGTGACCCCTCCGGCAAGTTCACCGAGGCTCTCGACCTCAGCTTCGACAGCAGTGCCATCTTCGGCAACAACCGCAGCAAGCGCTACGTGCTCCTTGTTGAGGATGGAAAGGTCAAGGAGACTTTCATCGAGCCCGACAACACCGGTCTCAACGGTAACCCGCTCCCCTCCCGCCCTGCACATCGTTCTATACTAACATTGATCTCAGTCTCCGCCGCCGAGAAGGTCCTGGGCTAAGCCATTGTATGTAGAACTCTATGTAGAATACTCGGAATTGATAAATCAACAAGTGCCATCATCACAAGGCATGATATTTCTTCCAATCCCTGCACCGTGTTTTGTAGCGCATAGGAGTTTAATATACAATTGTTCATCTATTCCAGCCCGGCCAACGCCTGAACAATTGATGCCAGATATTATACCCAAGCTCAAGCTTGGATTCCTTCGGTGTGCGATTAGGTTTCAGTGGCTGACCCGGCGTCTGCCGGTGAAGTTCTGCAGGAATTATAGATATAAGAAATCATGGTTCATCATGTTGCGCAGAGCCCAATTACTGCTGCAGTGCTTGCCACTGCTCGGGGGTATAGCACTTAGGAGTCCAAGCATGGATAGCAGCGATCTCCGCCTTCAGGGCGGAGTTGACAAGACGGTGTCGAGCAAGCATGGTCTTGCTCTCGAACTGGGGGGAGACAATGACGGCTTGGAATGCCTGTCCACAACCACCTAGACGAAAAGAAGCGCATCAGTAAGATTGATCGACCCGGGAAAAAAAGAGACTGCCTCGACGTCATAGGGATCATATTTTAATGCCGTACCAGAAAGGTCCTCGACCTCCACATGCACCGCCTGTAGCGTCTCAGTCAACTTGTTCTTCAGAGAATCAGCAGTGATTCCAGATGTGTCGGCCATGGCAGCGTTGATGGCGGCGTGAGAGCGCGCGGTCAGAGAAAAGGCCCGGGTGGGAACTTGAGGGCGCAGAAGATAGCGACAGCTTCTACTCAAGGCGGTCAAAGAGGAGGCGCGGGAGAACATCAAGTGTGGTGAAGGGGAGGATGAGAGACAAGACCCGAGGTTATCGCGAAGTATGGAGTTTCAGAGGGTTTCTTGGGTCATTACAAATTCGGAGCCTCCGTGTGGCTGGTGGGTGGCACGTGTGTGTGGCTCACCTTGCACTGGTTCTCTCTTCTACGGACTACACTACACTCCATGAATTTGTTTCGCACTGCTGCTCGTCGATACTCTACAATGAATGTCTCCAAGTTATCAACAGAATGCTCGCCTTTCACTCAGGCTGTGGTGACCTCCATGAGGAAGCTGTAAATCTTTCCCCTCTTCTCGCAAGCTCCCCGCATTGTATGGAGCTAGTCTGACCTCAAATGCAGATATCCAGAGGCATTGGCAGATAAGAGCTTTGACAACACAGGACGTATGTACTGGGCTTCAATGGAACTACAAATATTGCTCAATGTGCTAATTCTAGACGTGCAGTACTCCTCGAGGCTCCTTTGGACCCGTCCCGGCGACAAAAGAACTCAGTCCTCCTAGCCATTGACCTCACCAAAGCCGTCGCAGACGAAGCAATTAAAAACCGCAACTCAGTTGTCGTCGCCTATCGTACGTCCAATTCATCCCCGCCAATGGGACATCACTGCGCATGTCCGCATCGACATAACTCTCATAACACAACACAGACCCAATTATCTTCCGCGGCCTCAAATCCATCACCTTCGCCGACTCCCAGCAGAAGACCCTCCTCCGCCTCGCACAGCATGGAATCAGCGTGTATTCCCCGCACACAGCCGTCGACACAGTCCCCGGCGGTATGGCCGACTGGCTTTGCGACGTAGTGACAGGCAATTTCAACGCCCAGCCCTCCAAACCAATCACCAGCCAATGCCAGTCAAGCATGTACACAGCCCCAAGCTATCCAGAATCGCCCATCCCCGCCATAAACAGCAACCCCCAACACCCACCCCACAGCAGAAGCACCATCCATCCCTCGCCAGCAGCCTCGATCCCCGAAGGCTTCGAGTCAGCCGGTGCCGGCCGTCTAGTCACTTTCGAAACCCCGCAGTCGCTGACAACTCTGATTGACAACGTTGCTCGCGGCATCGGAATGCCTGGTGGAATCCCCATCGCCATTCCGCAAGGCAGCTCGGTTGACCAGATCCGCATTCGCACAGTAGGCATGTGTCCTGGTTCTGGGTCTGGTGTGCTCATGCGCGGTGGCGATATCCCCGATCTCCTTCTGACCGGTGAGATGAGCCACCATGAAGCTCTTGCTGCAACGGAGCGAGGCTCGGTCGTCATCTCTCTTTCTCACACTAATTCTGAGCGTGGATACTTGCGCTCTGTTATGCAGCCTAAGTTGTTGGAAGAGGTTGTGCAGTGCTGGAATGCTTTGCACAGCGAGGCTGTGAAGGATGGAAGTGCTTCTTCTGAGACTGAGTTGTTGAAGACGCATCATGCTGAGGGTGAGGTGCAGGTCTCTGTTAGCCAGGCTGATCGTGATCCTTATGGTATCATGATCTGGCGTGGTGACTAGAGGGTTATCTGCTCTGTTTCCTGGCAGCAAGATCTATGCGCGGTAGATATAAGCTTCAAGGCTGGGATGATATATCCCACTCGGATGCAAGTCAAACATCGGAAGGAATATCTACGATGTTACGAACTCGTCCGGAACACAACATGCAGAAACCAAGTGAAGATTTCAAGGTTGCAATGCCCAACATTGATTATGTGCTAGTTACCGGGAAACAAAAGAGAATCTGATCAGATCTCAAGAAAGTTGTTGGAAATGAGAAGGATATCCTAGTAGCAGACAATGACAAACAAAAGAAACCATCTTGGGGGGAAGGGGATCCAAGACATGAAAGACCCGAGTTGAAAAGTGGACCATAAGAGATGACACCGAGTCGTGAGTCTCACCGCACGCAACCCCATTGTTCATAGAAGTGGGAAAAGGCCGTGAGACTCGAGTTGGAGTAAAGATAGGGAGAGAAGTGAAGAAACTATGAGGCTGGATGGAAACCAATCGACCAAGCCCGGACAGAACGGTAAAGCAGAAAAAGGGAAAAAAGGGAAATGGTATGTATTCGCACTGCCTTGTAGCAGACAGAAGATGGTTGAAAAGCCCAGCCACCTCATTACAGGTCAATCAAGCTACCTCCACCCCGCTGCTGCTGCTGAGTTGCCCAAGGGTTGCTGGCAGTGGGCTGTTGCTGCACATAGCCTGTTTGCTGGGGCATCCCAGTGAACTGTTGTTGCATGTATGGGTTTCCGGTTGGAGTGGCGTGTAGACGGTCCAGACCCTGACCCGCAGAGTTGACAAAGGTACCTGGTGCTGTGTGTTGCGCGGGGATGCGGAGATCTCCAACGTTACCGAATGTGTCCTGGCCTTCGCCTGATCCGAGAAGAGCGTTCAGGCGAGCATGATGGGGATCGCTAGATTGCGGTGGGGTGCTCTTCGGTGGCTGTGGGGCTTGGAAGTTGGCAATCGGGTTGGGTTGAGTTGGCTGGGAGAATTGCTTCTGGGCGTAAGGGTTCGCGTTGTTCTGGGAGAACTGGTTTGTTGTGCGATCCTCGGCCAAGGAGTTCAGGGTAGGAGGACCGGTCTGCGCATGGCTGTTGAATTGCGACTGGGTACGTTGCGCGAAGGGGTTGTTTGATCCTGTGGGCATGGGTCTGAGGGCGTCGGCTGGCTGCAATGACTGCTGCTGGGGCTGGTTTCCTGACCACGGGTTGTTACTGCCTGCGGACTGGTAATTCTCCTGTGGTTGTTGCTGCTGCTGGTGCGAGAAAATATCGCCTCCTCCGTAAGGGTTATTAGGGTTGAATGAGGTGTGTTGGGGCTGAAGGGTAGCCTGGGGTTGCAGGAAGTTGTTTTGAGCCTGACCATACGGGTTCTGGTCGAAGCCCGTGGGTTGGTTTTGGAAACCAGTAGCGTAGGGGTTGTTCATGCCCGTAGGTTGGTTCTGGAATCCTGTTGGCTGTGCGTATTGGTTGTTGAGGAAGCCAGTAGTCATAGGCTGCTGTGCGTTGATCGGGTTACCGAACCAGTCCACAGCACCCTGTTGCTGGTAGCCTTGGTTGTAGCCAGTTGGTTGGACTTGTGCCGGAGTGCTGTCGTCGAAGAGGGATTGCGCATTACTCTCTTCCAACTCTCGCTTTCGCAGGTCTTCTTCCTCCCGGCTTAGCTTGATCGCCTTGGCAAGATCCTCGTCGTTATCGACTCCCATTGTCTCCTTCGCGCGTCGCCTGCGCTCATCCTCGGCCTCGGCCTTGCTGGCTTCGATCGCCAAGCGGTACTCGGTATCGGAGTCGTCGTCTCCATTGCGTCGGCGTCGTTCTCTGCGTGGTGGTTCGGCGCCCGAGTTTCCGTAGCCTTCATCGAGTCCGCTGACACGAGTCTTCCAGAGCTTGCGATCGGATCGTTCACTGCGCAATCGGTCTTCGTCCAGTACCAATGCAGTTAATTCTTTGGCGGCGACACGGACTAGAAGACATCGACTTGTCAGTTCCGTGACACCTCAATTTCTTTTTTTCAAAAAAAAAAAAAAGAAGGACTTACCATTCTGTCCGACATCCCTTCCTTCCTCGTCGACATATGTGAACTCACGCAGAGTCTTGATGATGTAAACGTTTTTGCGAGCCCATGTCACCACCAATTCCGAGCCTTCGTGAAGACAGTAATCCAAAACCTTCAGCGACTTGAGAACATGGCGCCAATTCTTGCCCTTATCATTGAGTCGCTTGTCAAGCATGTCCATGATTTCGTAGAACTCGTTCGGGCTATACAGATGCAGGTGTCGTTAGCGGTATCCACACTATGGGTCGCGATTCGGCCTTACCTCCCGAAAGTCATGGCGGCAATCTCGGACATGTCGGTACCCGTTGGGCCCCATGGGTCGTTACTTGTAGCTAGAGAGCCCCATTAGCATCTTGATCACATCGTGTGCGGGGTGACTGGTAGGACTCGGATGACTGGGGCATGATGTCGCCTTGACACAGCAAGGGGGACATTAAACCAACAGCCATGCAGGGAATGCGCCCGAGTCTGAAAGGCACGCTGAGAAGGCCGATAGGGTGGAATAGGTCATACCATTGCGGACTTTGACCTGCACTGAGGAGTATCCCTTTGTGACGTTTTTCACGCTTCGCACGACTTTGGACATGATGTCGGTGATGCGACGGTCGCGGAATCAAGGGGCGGTTGATCGTGATATGGTGGCAATCGATGTAAAAGAGAATCGCAGTTTAGGCGTTAGGAAGTGCCAAGCACACACAGCCCGCTCTCGTTCTCCGGATCGCGGCCCAAGACGGTTCTCAAGCGCGTTGAGTCGGGTACCTCCTGTTCGCAAAGGGACAGGCTGGCAGATTGGTGGCTCGGAGAGGAATTGAATGGGCCAATAGTACGTGGTTGTAAGAGATGGAAGAGGAAGACGGAGAGGGGACTGTGGCTGGAACGGGGGGGGGACAGAGCCTTGGCAGTGACGAAGCAGTACCGGATGCACTCCAACTTAACTCACGATCTACAACTATCACCCGGAAGATTCTTCAACTTCAAAGATTGAGCTGCCAATGAGGATGACGAGATTGGGAGAATTTCAAGGCTATGATGAAGGTCGGTCTGGGATTCGGCTAAATACGTACTCGGTAGGGACAGTCTACTAAGTCGACTTAGTCTGCCCAGGTGCTAGTACTCCGTATAGCATGCCGTGGTCAGATCTCCAGCCTAAGACATTCATCTGTGTGATTCTTTAGTGCTCTTATCCCACTTACCCACAGCAAAATTCCTACTCGGCTTTACACCTCAATTACATTGTCCATTAGGACCTTGGAGGTTTGATACATTTATATGGGCGCCACAAGTGGCAACCCTGCCGCGCAACGTCAATGTCTCAGGTAACGATCAACAGGCAACAGTCAAGTATGCTTTGCCCAGAGAAACGGCACATGCAAAGCATAGACCTAATCGCTACTGTATCCGTACTGAGCTTTTGACAGGCCATTTAGGGGATTCATTACGTCATTCCTTCTAGAATCCGACGCTCTTGGCATTTGATAACATCCTCAATTATGTACTTGACACTGCTTCAAGTTGCGTGGAGAAACACTCTGCAACTCCCCGGATGAACCCTTGTTTTTGCATTCCATTCACCCATTCGTTGGGGATGGATGCAAGCCCATAGAAACACCCTGCAAGGCCACCGTAGATGGCTCCGGCGGTGTCGGAATCACCACCCAGATTGACGACAGCTAAGGCACCCTCCTTCCACGAGTCATATTTGAAGAATCCCCACAAGGCACATTCAAGGGTATCAACGACCCATCCACTACTCGTCATATCAGCGGGATTCATCGCCCTCCAATCGTCAATCGATCTGTATCGCAATATACGGCGTCTGAGAGCAGGGTGTGTGAACGAGAAAGCAGAAACCGTCTTAAAGAGTTGCTCTTTTGTCTTGCCTATCAAGTCATTAATCTCATGTTCTATGAGAACAAAAATGAGGTGAAACAAGCAGCACCGGAACCAAGGACTTACCATTCATGGCCCCAGCCACCAACTCCGTATATGCCTCACAGGCCTCTACACACGGAAGCGCTGGATGAGTGACCCGACTCTGCTCTCTGGCACATTTCTTCGCCATCTCAACGTCTCGCCAGTAACATACTCCGATAGGAACGATCCTCATGAGACTTCCATTTCCCGAACTTTCCTCCCGGTCCAGCTGTGCGTCAATGGAAGCCTGGCCAAATCTCAGATCCCGCAATCCAAAGTTCCTCCAAATTTTCAGCGCAGTGCGGGTTGCTCGTCCCATGTCCCATGGATAATTGGTAGTGCTGAAACGACCTTCGGTCATCCATTGGACGTAGTGTTGGATTGACAGCTCATGGTTGTATTGCATGTTGGATTTGAAAAACGAGGTCGCTAGCGCCAGCGTCATGGACCCGTCGTCAGAATAGGACCTTACCGAGTCAGACAGATTATTCATTTTCCTGTAGATGAGACTTACCCGGCTGGTTGTTCGAAAGGAGCGACATATCTCAAGCTCGTGATTGGCTCGAATGTTCCTGGGTCTTTGAATTGAACTGGACCGCCGAGGGCATCGGCGACGCAGACGCCCCAGATAGCACCTTGAGCTCGTGATTTCACAGATGGTTGCATATTCCAAGGCTCTGCGACTATTGTAAACAGTGTGCTTCCAATGTTGATATGTATTCTGGGTCGTGTACACAAATGTGGGACGATTCAACTTGGAAGGAGAGGGGGGAGCTTGGGACTTAAGAAGCTACTTTGAGTCACAGCGTATGGCGCAGTAAATCGCTGCCAAGGCATATTTCAGGACTAAAACCTTGGGAAGGAACAACTGTGCGAGTCAGAGTAATCATGAGCAAATAGCCCAGCTCCACTCGTATTCGAGGCTCAACTAACAGCCTACAGTTTCGTCGCACTGCCACTTTAGGGCCCATTTTGCGACTAGTATAAGGCAGAAAGCTCCTCGGCATGGAATATACAGAAACTTCGTCATTTAAAGCTCTATTTAATGGATATTTACATTCTCCCAATCTACTTGGGAGGCCAAACAGTGTCTTTCCAAGGCCGGCCCTTGGTCTCATTCGCCAAGTCCTTTAAAGTCTTCCACTTCCACAGCCGCTGACCCGGGTTGACCAGCTCATTATCATTTCCCAAGCCATCAGAGGAATGATTGATATTCCCATCCCCCATCAAGAAACGCAAGTAAGCGGCAGGGTCCCACGAGGCTTCTGACGTTGTCTGCGCCTTGTATGCCTGGTAAGGAATCTCCGCCACATCAATTTGCCCCGCTCCCGCATCCTGCATGATGGACGCCACCTCAGCAATGGAGCGAGTATCGCCGGCCAGATGAACAATGTCAGGAATATCTGCCTCGGGTAGAGTCGCCAGCGATGCAACTGTTTTGCCGACGTCTTGGAGAGCCGTGAAAGAGATCGGCGAGTGCGGGGGCCCCACGCTGGTATATTTCCCATTCCTTGTATCTAAACCAAACCACGGGCCGATGCTGTCTTCTAGAAATAAGCCGCAGAATACTCGGCAGATTTTCATGTGCGTTACGACCGGCTGCGCATTCGCGAGATGTTTCTTCTTTTCATACCATTCCAAGTGGGCAAAATCGTGCCCGTAATGGTCGACTCCGAATTCCGATGGGAAATATACCTGGACACCGGTCCGAGGCAATGTGGCTGCAATCTTGGTTTTGAAGCCGTGGCCTTCAGGTCCGATTGTATTAACAAGGATGTTGACGCCTTGCAGGGCGTCTTCCAGGTTGTCTTCGTTATAGGCCCGGGTTGTTACCTTGACACCGGCCCGAACTTCGGACGGTTGAAGACGACTCGGCTCCTTTCTCGATAAGAGGACGATCTCGGAGAACTTGTCGTAGAATGCAGAGGATAGAAAGGCATTGGTGACATGCTTGCCGAGATGCCCGGTGGCACCGGCAATGGCAACAACTGGTCCTGTCTGAGGGGTCATGATTAAAATGTGAAGAGCAACGGAATATTGAATCAGCAACTGAAGGAAAAAGGTCAACTCTGCTCAACTTATACTTTGCCATTTAGAACGTTGATGACGTCACTGACAAACGGTCGAAACATACAAAACAAATGGAGTCTGCGGTTTGATTGGACGCAATTTGATGTATGTTTGCATTGTCCACTTGCGGAGCATTAAGGTCAATGTTCTAGACGGGGACCTCGGGAAGATACCTACTGGGCTTATTCCCTTTAATGCAGCCGATTCTTGGCTTACGACGATCTCTCATGTGCAATTCAAATGTCAATTCTGCAGTCATATCCCGATGTGTATGGAGTGCCCAGGTCAAAAGTTAACTGGCATAAAGTGTATATATTTCATCAAGCTCTATAATATTAACCCCCATGGAACAGCATAGCCGAATCGGAGGCGCTCAACTTCAGACGCCAGCCACAGAGCATTCCAAACTTCGCGCGAGTGTTGTTCCTTGAATAAACATAAAAATTCCGAAAAGAAAGCCACTGAAGACATTTGCAACAGCAGACCCAAAGTGGGGTTGAAGTTTCAAGATGTGAGATAAATGCACCGGTTGTACGCAACCATATTTTTCCACTCAGCATGCGATTATTGCTTTTCCATGCTAAGATACTTGGCCTCAGCACCCTTAATGCAAGCAATGTTAGCACCAAGCTTGTTAATCGTCTCCATGTACTCATCATAAGGATCCGAGTCAAAGACAATGCCGCCACCAGCTTGGAGGTAAGCGACGCCATCCTTGACCATCATAGTTCGCAAAGCGATACAGGTGTCCATGGCACCGGGCATTTCCGCAGAGCCATCCGCGTTCGCACTATTGTAACCAAAGTAGCCAACGGCACCGGCGTAAACACCACGCTTCTCGCCCTCCAGCTCGGCGATGAGCGACATGGCGCGCACCTTGGGTGCGCCGGAGACTGTGCCTGCGGGGAAGATAGAGCGGAAGGCATCGAATCTAGTCATGCCCGGGCGTAGAACACCGGACACCTGGGAAACCAGGTGCTGGACGTGGGAGAACTTCTCCACGACCATGAGTCGGTCGACTTGTGTGGTGACGGGGTCGCAAACGCGGTTGACGTCGTTGCGGGCGAGATCGACCAGCATGACATGCTCTGCGCGGTCCTTGAGACTGCTGCGGAGCTCGGCGGAGAGAGCATCGTCTTCCTCCACGGTCTTGCCGCGCTTCACTGTGCCTGCAATGGGGTGACTGATAATGCGACCATTCTCTTCCTTAACTAGGAGCTCGGGACTAGCTCCAACCAGTTGGAAGTCTTGGCAATCGATATAGAAGAGATAGGGAGAAGGGTTGACGGTACGGAGGTGGCGGAAGAGGTTATAGGGGTGAAGAGAGGTAGGTCGTGAAAGCCGTTGTGATGGCACGGTTTGGAAGATATCACCCTTGGCGATGTGTTGCTTCAATTTGTTGACGTGACCTTCGTAACCATCTCGTCCAATGTTAGAGGTGTATTCTTGGTCGGGGATGATAGGGCCCTGGGGTGGCAATGGTGTGCGGTCCTGGAGCAGAGTCTCGATTGTCTTTTGGATAATTTCTTGGCCCTTGAGGTATGAGGCCTCGATGTCGGCATCTGCCGAGGGGATGGGGACGTAGGTAATGACCTTGACGACCTGGAAGAAGTGATCAAATGCAACGATGGTATCGAAAAGCATAAAGAAGGACTCGGGCACTCCGAGAACATCCTTCATTGGCCGGGCCGTCTTGGGCTCGAAGTATCTCACGCAATCGTATCCAACATATCCGATCGCGCCGGCGGTCAATGGTGGCAGGACCAGTCCGGGAACTGTGGCAACACGGTATTGAGAGAGCTCTTCCTCGAGGTATGGGAGCGGGTCCGCTGCAGGGCCATGGCCCTCGCCGGTCTTGATGACTTTTCTGGGGTCTGAATGACAACAAGTTAGCAATGTCCTTGAACAAGCGATTGGTGGTTCAACTCGCCTGCGCCAACAAAGCTGTACCGTCCAATTGTCTCTGTAGTAGCAGCACTCTCATACAGGAAGGAGAGTCGTGAACTATATCGGGTTAGGGATTCTGTTGTTTGATATTTCCGCCTCCGTTGTGAATGCCGCGGCAGAAGAGCACCCGATGACTCACTTCTCAGCAATCTTCAAGTAGGCCAGAGTTGGTGTCAAAAGGTCGCCAGGGATTGAGGCAGTGACAGGGAGCAGGTTGGGAGGAAATTCGGAGTTTCTCGACTTCGAGATCACCTCTTGTGCCGTTTCGAGGGACGGAATACAGGTGGTCTGGATGGTCAAACAGCGTTAACAAGATCCACGTGATCTTAGACAGGCGGATATGGTAATCTCCCATGAACATTTTCATGAGTATGAACTTACAGGAATCGCCATTGTGCCGTGACTGTGCTTGACGAAGCGAGTAGGAGGGATGGTTGTGTGAAAATGATTCAGAGTGGGGAGAACGGCCGCGGGTCCAGTCAGGTTGCGGAAGCTAACAATGTCCGGAGTATGTTTCGATGGAATGGGAGCTTCAAGAAATAGTACTCCGTATTAAGAACAGCTTTTCAGCTGATCCCACTGTTGCACAAGAATAAAAAAAGAACACACTATGTGTCCGGAGCGAACAATACATAGACCTGTCGGATCGCCTTGAAGTGGATTAGGCCCGAACGAGGGGCGACCGACTATCGATAAAGACCGATCAACAGTGGACAATCTCCATGTCTTTCTACTGTACCAAGTACAGTATACTTCAATCATTATATGTTCTCCAAGTACTACTAGGTACTGCGTGGCACTCAATTCTGACTTCCACTTTTGTATTGGGGGTATTTTTTCCTGATTATGATACAAAGGAAGTGAGGTTCAGTGATCACAGTACTCCGTACCCACTCGAAATGGGGAATAAGAACGGTTTGAAAACAGAAAAAGAAAAGAAAAAAGCACAAAGTAGAAAATCGAGGAAAGGTCCACCGTCGCCAGTCCATGCCATTCGCCGTCCCACCCAAGCCTGTCCCAAGCAATGTAAAGCCATTATGCATCTTCTAAACCAGATAAATGTATGTTCACAGAAGTAAAGTAGTGGAAAGTCGGAGATAAGACCGGGGATTATGTGTCTCCAGGGAGATAATCCATGAAAGGGTCCACGGGTCGTCCGAGGAGGGTATCGGTCCAATTGAAGCGGAGAATAAATCGTGAGTTTATGTGACCGCTAAAAGCTGGCTCTGTCACCGCTGCAAATTTATGATTGCAATCTGAAGGGGATATTCGTCAGCCGGGGAACTGGGGACGGGGCATCCACGGGACGGGGGATCCATTTGAGGGATTGTACCTTCTTGTTGAGACCGTACGC
Organism: Penicillium olsonii; assembly: GCA_911174995.1. Lineage (NCBI taxonomy): Eukaryota > Fungi > Ascomycota > Eurotiomycetes > Eurotiales > Aspergillaceae > Penicillium > Penicillium olsonii. Next base: position 1,870,178 of record CAJVNO010000022.1, on the reverse strand, counting down.
AAGTCGCTTTCCATCTGCGTCCCAGGCTAAGGGCCAGTAGGATGGTGAGTCTGGGGTTGGAAGACCATTGTGTCCATTCAAAGGTCGGTCAGGGTCCTCCTTCTTAACTTCGGTTTGGGGTGCGGTCCAGGTAGAGATGGGTTCGCCACCGCGCTCGACATTCCAAATACAAATCCGGTCCTTGCTGGCGGCAGCGAGAGCATATCCGTCGGGGGAGAAGCATCCAGTGAGGGCGTTATTTGAGGGAGAAGGGCCGAGTGAGAATTGATGAATGCAATGGTAGTCCCTGGTTTCAAGGTCGACCTGCCAAACCTTGGCTTTGCCGCCTTGGGAAAAGCTGGCGAAGCTAATGCGGTGTGAATTAGACTGAGGGCGAATTTCAAGACCGGTGATCTGTTCGGGGTGGGCGTTGGGGATTGAGATCTGGTGGGTGGGGATCCATATCGAAGATGCCGGCCCGGATGCTGCGAGTGCAACAGGACCTAAAGCGCTCTGAGCGCACTGAAGGAAATCCCAGGTTGTCTTATCTCTGGAAGAAAATGTGTTGAGTAAGCGGATACTTTGATCCACTTCGCATTGGTAGATTGCGCCCTCGCCCGAAGCAAAGATCTGATTGCGCCCACACCATGATACCGTATAGATGTGATCCTGAATTACTTGTGCAGGAGGGAAGGCATCAGGCCGGCGGTCGTCATCCCAAAGCGCAAGTTCTGATATGTTATCGTTTGAGCCCACAACGACGAGCTGTGAGCTGACATCAGACCAATGCAGGCCAGTGATGATCCGGGGAATCTCAGGGAGTAGGTCGACTGCATCACCATTGGTGTTGTACATAGTGATGGTTCCTTTCTCATTAGTAGAAGTCGCAACGGCCAATTTCTCTCCGATGGCATCCCACGTCACGTTTGAGACCGCGGTGTTCCCCTTCTTATATTCAACAATCTTCTTTTCCACGGGTTCTGCCGAGCCCGACAGCTTCCAGAGACTGCAGAACTCGTGGCCAGCTACCACGACAGTCGTAGGGTCTCGAGGGCGCCAAAGAGCCTGACTCACGTGATTCTCCACATCCAAGAGGGCGGTGTCGGGCGTCAAATCAACGGTCTTGGCGGGGGCGATCTGAATGCCAGAGCTGTCGCCGTTCTCCAGGGTAACCGGAGGTTCGGGAATTTCTTCCGCCATACTGACATCGCCGTCTCCGTCCATAGGATTCGGACTACCTGGCTGGCTCTCAGTCTGCGCCTTGTCCTCCATGGACTCATCACTGTCGTCGTCCTTTCGGATCTGCCTTCCGGGCTCGGCATGGCCGTTCACCGGGCGGTCGCGCGCAACTTGGCTCGGCGACGCTGACTGGTCTGTGCCGACAGGTTCGCGACTCCCCACCAAGCCATTTTCCAAGCGCTCTGGCCCGAAGAAATAATCAGAGGGTGAGATAGTAATGCGATTTCCCTCCTGTATGCGATCGGTCAGAGCTCGGATTGCATGCCGTAGACACGACCCAAGAGGGATTTCCCCGTTGACGCCTCAGGGAGCCAGTCGGAGTAGTAACATACCTTATCCAAAGAGGTTTCTAGTTCGTGATATTGCAGGCCTTTCTGGACCAGCGACACTAGCGCATGCGTTTTAATGTACGGCGCGAACGGCAGAGTCTGCGGGTCAGGATACCACGCGCGTTGCAAAGAGATCGCGGCATCACCGTGACCTGGTTTCAGTTAGACCGCAGTCCAATGATGGAGAGTTGAGAACCTTGGGAAGATGGAGAAAAGGCGTCATGGTCACCAACCTGATTCCTGGAGATACCTGAAGACTTGATTAGTATTTTGGGGGTGTCATGCATGAAGGTGCACTCACCTCCAAATTAAATAATTGACATGATGAGACGTGAGGTCCGGTTGTGCCATGATTACATGTGCGACCAGTTAAGTGCCGCAAACATGCCAGAGAGGGAAGGGAGCTGTTAGCCGCTAGGCCAGTGAAAATCAAAGTGGAGAGGCTTCGATGCGCGGAGACGGAGCTTCAGGAACACGAGGCCGGAAGGGGGGAAAGAAGAGCTTCCGACTAAATGAAAAGGGGGGGAGATTGAAGGTGGCCTAGTCCAGATGACCCAGAGACGTTTCCAAAGCCACAGGAGCGGAAGTGTCTGGAGAAGGGAAAATTGACGATTGGGGGGATAACCTTGGACAACTTTGGACGTGAAGCCAAGCCAAGGGAGGTTAAGATCAAAGACGCGACGGACTAGTGGATGCACAATGCTTAGTGATAATCACGAGGGGGAGGAAAAGGAAGAAAGTGAAGATCTGAGATTAAAGGATCCAGAATGGAAGTCCAGAGTTTAGCACTAGCCACTCAAGATGTGGCGCCCTCCACACTTTTTTCCTGCAGGTGGATTGCCCAATCCGTCAATCTTCACATCTGCTGGTCTTTATCACGTTTGACCTCAGCAGGAGGCTTTGTCATTCACTACTGTACCCGTGGACCTCAATACAACCTGGTACTACCTGGAGTATGTGAGGCCAACTGAGGATAATCCGAGTAGAACCCGGGCATAGTTCAGTCTAAATAGGAAGGCCTGCACCCAGCCATGTCCGCAGGTAACTACCTAGTTAGATGGCGACCTGGAGTTAGGATGTTCACTACCTTCCAGATATCTGGGGCCCTGATAACTTTATACGCATACCAGATCTTTAGACATCAAGCACATCGCACAGAAAACTATACTGAATTGTCAGTGCTCTCAATACTCCGGACTTTAAGTGATATCCACTGATCCCACGGTGAGACGCGATTGGGCTCAGCCCATCAAACTATTGGATATGTACATACTTCACTGGGAGATCGACAGTCTGTACTCCGGAATACTTCCAAGGTTGAGAAATGGCCATAAGGTCAGAACAGACCTATCTAGTCGAGTATATTAAAGCGCCCCGTCCAAGTCTGCGGCCCAGCCTGGGATGGGGCCAAACACGGCTTCCCGCCCTACGCCAAAAGCCTCTCTCAACTTTCCCCAACATCAGGCTCGCCGAGCTCCCAGAGCTCCAACATGTCGCTCCGAATCAATATCCCTCCTGCCACTCGGTTCTGTCTGATCGGCCTTCTCACCCTCTCTCTTCTGTACAACATTGCCAGATGGCGCCAAATTGACACCACCGGTGGAACCCCGGCGACCTCTCCTCTCGTACCGTACCTGACTCTCGTTCCCTCCTACTTCTATTATTACCCCTGGACCTTGGCCACGGCCACCTTTGTCGAGCAAAACATCTTCACCGTTCTTCTCAACTCCGCGACCATCTTCTATGGCGGCAAGTACCTCGAACGTGCGTGGGGCTCCCGCGAGTTTAGCAAGTTCATTGCCGTGATCGCCGTGATCCCATGTGTGCTTATGATCCCTATTTATCTATTCTGGAGGGCTCTCGGAGGCTCGTCCAGCACATCGTACGTCTCAGAAGCCAGATTCAGTCCCCAGCTAAACCAACGTCCCAGTCTCACTCAAATTTGTGGCGGTGTCTCGATCCAAGCCTCCTTCCTCGTCGCCTTCAAACAGCTGGTCCCAGAACACACTGTAACGATATTCAAAGGCTTAGTGAAGATGCGCGTTAAACATTTCCCCGCCTTGTTCCTCCTCCTCAACACCATCAGCGGCGTCGCTTTCGGAACAGACACAGCCGCGATCCTGGCATGGCTCGGCATTCTCACCAGCTGGTCCTACCTTCGCTTCTACAAGCGCCAGCCCGATCTGACCGGAACATCCAGTACCGGCAGCGGCATCAAAGGCGACGCCAGCGAGACCTTCGCCTTCGCCTGTCTTTTCCCAGATATCATGCAGCCGCCGATCGCGTTTGTCGCCGACCAGGTCTACACATTGCTAGTAGCAGTCAAGATCCTGCAGCCCTTCTCCGAAGATGATATCGCCTCTGGTAACGAACAGGTGCTGGCGCGTGGCGAGGCAGGCTTGCCGACTCTGTTGAACTCCCGCGGCTCAAGGGGAGCAGGCAAGCGCGAAGAAGCGGAGCGGAGACGGGCTGTTGCTCTGAAGGCTTTGGACCGCAGGCTGCAGGCTGCCTCTATTCCACGACCGCAGTCCTCTGTCGGCGAGTCCTCCCAGCGTCCTGCGACGCCTACCCCGGCCGCGGCTGGCCAGGGCATGCTTGGCGAGACGAGTTACAACCCCGACCATGAGTGAAGTAGCGTGGATTATTTTTTTACATTCTCGTTTGGCGAAGGCGCACTTCTGAGTTTTGAACATACTCGCATTCAGGAGCGGTCTGCGGATTGGCCTTCGCACGGGCACTGTGTCTATTATTGATGATTTATATGATCTATGGGATCTAGAGTTCTAGAGTTCCTGTTCTCCGTTCTGGATGTGGATCCAACAGCTTGATCCCATGCAATGCTGAAGCTTCAAGCGTTTATTTGAGATTATATTGGGATTTGTTCCCAGGCTTCATGCAGATTTCAAAGATATCACTAATGACTTCCACGTGTTGATGTAAATTTGATGCAGAAGGGCTCACTGAAGTATTGATTCTCGTGATTACCGACTATTCGCTCCCTCCATCGATCTCTAACTCCGCCGCCTCTTCGTCAAGTAAGGGCACAAACCGGAAATCAACGAAGCAGACAGGACCACTTGGCCCCTTCACGCCAGCGCCAACGGGCCTGCCAACTGGAACATTGGGATCGTCAAGCTCGACCATAAATTGTAGACTCAACACGCCCTGCCTATCTCCACGGATACTAACCTTGTTAGCAACCGACATGGCCCTCACAGCCTTGCGAATCAGCTCAAATCGATAGCTCTGTTGGATGCGCTCCCCCATAGAAGACGGAGGAGATACAAGGAATGTCTCCGTGACCGTAGGCGCAACTTTAGCCCTAGTGGCACGACTGCGGGAAGATCCATCGTCTGCGAGAACTTTGGACATCTGGGATTGCGTGGCTCCGTGACCACCTCCGCCGACAATCCCGTTATTTTGATCAACTGAGAATTCGACTGTTGACTCGCTGAAGGGACCGCCCGCACCGGAAAGGGCAAAATACGGTTCGCGCGTGGCGCAGGCAGATAGTTTGAGAACGTTGGGAGTTGAAGAGTCTAGCTCCGCAATGGCATTGTGCAGCCAAGCAGAGCGCATGATTATCTTCATGATAATAGTGTCACGTTGGAGAGGGATATCTGCTTCATTTTCGTCGGGTTCGTATGTCACAAGCTCACAGGTGGTTTTCACTCCTGCTTCCGTGATGGCGATAGTGAGAGGGGCGCCATGTTGATTATAATGTAGAGTGCAGAAGCGGTCCATCAGCAGAGTTGGGGCATTGAATGCACTTGATGAGGCAGGATTCGCTTGTGTGATACTGGTTTGTCGGGCTCGGTTGGACTCCAACTCATTGATGCCGAAAATTTTGAGGGTATCGAGGAGGGCGGATAGTGAGACGACGAAGTGGGGATAATTTTGATTTTGGGAGAATTCATCGTCGTTGGAAGTATCATTTTGGCTGGGTGTGTCGGCTGATGGATTGAAAGTATAGCTCGTGAAGAGCGATTTGTCGAGAAAAGCTAGTCCTTGGATCACACGGCTTTCTTCCGCTGAGAATCGAAGACCGTCCGGCGTGATTTGAACGGTGGCCTTGGGTGCGAATCCAATGCAGGAGAGCAGTGTGTAGAGGTGTTGGGCGTTGTTGGAGACGCCGACGAAAAGGGGCTCCATTATGGATGGATTGCTAGCTCGAGCTTTTGGGGCGTGGTATTGGCAAGGAACGATTTTAGGCTCGCAAGTGGATGATGCTTTGTATGTGCTAGCAGTATAGGCCCCTCTGAACCCAACGCTTATGGTACATATGAGGGGACGCGCAGTAATCAAGGCTGTCGTTTAAACGTAGACTCCGGCGGCACAGATCGTGAACACAGCTCCAAAGCTGCCCAGGGTTCCAATTAGTATACTGGATCTTGAGAATGGTGGCGCAACAGACTACTAACCCAAATGCCAGCGCGGCGGGTACACCCAATGAAGCGATGCCGAGCAGAGATCGATCTGATCACAGAATGTTAAAAAAATGCTCATTATCGTATATGCTCCAGAGCTGAAGGGTGTACTTACTAAGGCCGAAAAGAGTCCCGGTTACCAGTGCTAATGGAATGGTCAGAATCGGGCTGTTATCCGAAATGCGATAGCTGGAGAGCTTACCGAGGAGGAGCAAGTTGAAGCCGACAGAGAATTGAGCGTCTTTGCCAACAAGTGGGATGAAGGGAGTTTTGGAGGCTGCCTCCCAGACTTTGTTCAGAGACATTGAGAAAAAAGTGAATTGGCAGATATGGTTGAGAAAGACAAGAATGAAGTTGGAGATAGATCTATATGATGCGCCGGTGTTGATCTGGCCCGATCGGAGAATGATTAGTCCGATATTTTCCCCGGGACCCCCCATGTCATGCCGCGCAACTGCACAGCTCAATCCAACGTTGAGGTTCAGAGACAATATGGTCGCGGACTCTCCAAAAAGTAAGCCCTTGAATGTGTCAATTGCCCTCAAAGTGAACAGCTATCTAAATTACTATCAACCCAGGTTTCAAGCGTAAGGCCTCCGAAGAGGCAGCTTCCCCAGAATCTGGGCAACAGGCGAGCAAGAAGGCACGCACAGATTCACCAGATAAAGAAGTGAGGCACTGCAGCATCTGGCACTCTGTATATTTCATCTGACAATTATCTCACACAGGAAGATGGCCCTCTTCAGAAAGCTCCCCTTCGAATTGTTCCGTTCCCTGAAAAGGTATGTCTAGTCCTGTACTGGCACCCTATATACATCTACCTGGGGTCCTATAACTGACGTTACCAAGCCCGCCGTACTAGAAGAACGCCGTGGCGATATCGAATTCCGAGTGGTCAACAATGATGGTTCCCATGATAGCTTCATCGTCCTCACGGGTCTGAAGTGTATCTTTCAGAAGCAACTTCCTAAAATGCCCAAGGACTATATTGCCCGTCTAGTGTATGACCGGTCACATTTGTCCATGGCTATTGTCAAGCACCCTCTGGAAGTTGTCGGGTATGACTCGAGTCCTGGTTATTGGGATAGATGAAGGGTACTAACTTTCACTACAGAGGAATCACCTACCGTCCATTCAACACTCGCAAATTTGCAGAAATTGTATTCTGTGCTATCTCTTCAGATCAGCAAGTGAAAGGATATGGTGCCCACTTGATGTCCCACCTTAAGGTATGTCATTGTTCACCTACTATTGTGAGGCTCATACCTGACAATATTGCCTCTAGGATTACGTGAAAGCAACCTCTCCTATCATGCATTTCCTCACCTATGCCGATAACTATGCCATTGGATATTTCAAGAAGCAAGGCTTTACCAAAGAAATTTCGCTTGACAGGTCGATTTGGATGGGATACATCAAAGACTATGAGGGTGGCACCCTGATGCAGTGTACCATGCTCCCCAAAATCCGATATTTGGAGATGGGCCGCATGCTCACCAAACAGAAGGAGTCTGTACAGGCCAAAATCCGTGCCTTCAGTCGCTCACATATTGTCCACCCACCTCCTAAGGAATGGAAGAACAAGGTGTATGCAATCGATCCCTTGAGCATCCCGGCAATTAAAGAGTCCGGGTGGTCGCCTGACATGGATGAACTGGCTCGCCAACCTCGCCACGGGCCTAATTACAATCAACTGCTGCATCTGTTGAATGACATGCAGAACAACAGTGCAGCCTGGCCATTCACCCAACCAGTGAACCGCGATGAGGTTCCTGACTACTATGAGGTGATTATGGAGCCTATGGATCTTTCTACCATGGAAGAGAAGCACGAAAAGGACCTGTATCCGACTCCGCAAGATTTCATCAAAGATGCTATGTTGATCTTCGACAATTGCCGAAGATACAACAACGAGACTACCCCCTATGCTAAAAGTGCAAACAAACTCGAGAAGTTCATGTGGCAGCAAATCCGGAACATCCCTGAGTGGTCGGTGAGTATTATGTTCTGAAGGCTGCTTTTTTAAAAAAATATGTGCTGACCTTTACTTTCAGCACCTTGCCGATAATCATTGATCTAGGAACGAAAATCTGACTACAGCGACGGTGTTTTTCGGGAATGGCGTTGGGGCATTGGAGTTTTCGGCAATACCCTGTTTCTTAAATGATTACGATACAAAGTCGCACTAGTTCATAGTGAGCTTTGAAATCAACTTCTGATCAATTCTTCGTAAACAATGTGCCCAGTAACCAGCCCAGTAAACATAACTGTGGTGACGTAGGTTGAGACATATTAAGCTTTCCAACGGTCCCCATTCTCCCGAGGTCCACTTGGGGTAGAAATTCCGTCGGGGCAAATAATCATTCTGACATTGAACATTCTTCCAATGCCTCGAGGTAGACCAAAATCTCAGCTGGCTCCGTGCCGGTTCTGTAACCGAGAATTCAAGCGGCTGGAGCATTTGAAACGACATGAGCGTACCCGTGGGTAATGCTCTCCCCTTGTCTCTTCAAAGCTAATCCTGCAATCGTCCTAGACACACAGGAAAAGCCGTTCCACTGCCAGTGTGGAAAATATTTCTCTCGACAGTGAGTTCTCAAGCAATCTATAGCATGCTTTCTTTAATCTAAAAGATATCGCTTTAGGGACCTGCTAAGCCGCCATGAAAGACTTCATCATGCGAAAGGGTCGACCAACCGGTCAAATTCGACCTTGGCTAGCCCGGAGCTGGTTGAAGAAACTGGAGATGGGTCATATCTCCAGATAGATGATTCAACACAGCTCCAGCCGAGCTTGCATGGCCCAGCGTGGTCAGATACAACTCTCACCGGTTCTAATGTGCCTCCGGTGACCGAGAGCTCCTATGGAATGGACATGACACAAGACGCTCTGCAATTACCAGTTCTTTCTTGGGACAATGATGCATTTTCATTTGACGATTTCATACCATCACATTTCCTCGATACAGACGTCTCTCTCAGTGATCTGTTCCAGCAGGCTCCGGTCCACAAAGAGTTGGGACCAAACGCACTTGCTGGATCTGGCTCTTTTTCGGAGCTTCAAAACCACACTCTGACGCAGAACCCAAACTCTGTATCACACAATGCATTGCATGACAACATGAATTTGAAACAGCCCCCGCGGTTCCCATCTATGGGTGATCATGTGGACATTAGCAACATGGACACGAGATCGAATGTTGCCAATTGTCCATGGGCTGTGTCACTCTCTGATTACAAGATCATTGTTGATAGAATCACGACACCTCAGACTGCGTTGCTGAACATGCCAATTCCATCAAAGTGTGCTCTTGTGCGCTATCTTGAGGGCTATTTTCGCAAATTCCATGACCATCTGCCGTTTCTTCATGCTGCTTCGTTTCGGCCGGAGAATATAGGCATCGAGCTACTCCTTTCCATGTCTGCAGTTGGTGCCTTTTACTGCTTTGAGAATGCTGAAGGCTATCGTTTATATGGAACAGCGCGATCTTTGATTAATTACGCTCTCGAGTCTCAGCGCCGTAAACTGATTGATCGACTAACATCTCAAGCTCCAAGATCCATGACAAAGGGTGTTACAGCCGATCAGTCAGTTTGCTCGCCTCCTCTGCTGTCACATACGGCGGAGACTCCTCAATCAGATTACTCGTCAATTGAGGGGGAAGGCTCGCAGGCTCGGCTTGAAAGAGCACAAGCACTGATCATCCTGACTGCCGTGGGCGCTTGGGGAGATAAATCACTTCTTAAGGATAGTCTGGCAATGAGCAGTCAGCTCGCGGACTTGGTGCGCCAGCTCGGAATCAGCAAGCCAGACGATGCCAGCAAGTTGAATCTTGGGTGGGTGGCCTGGACAGCTCACGAGCAACTACGGCGCACATTGCTGGTAGCCTATATTATTCTTAACCTAAACAGCATCATATCCGATGTCCCGCCTGTGATTCTGACCCATGAAGTCGCTCTGTGTCTCCCATCCTGCGAGGCTGAATGGGGTGCCAATTCAGCAGTCGCTTGGCAGCGGCATCGCGAGGTTTCGGCTCTGAGGGAGCGTCCATTGGTGCAAACATTGAATCAATTGTTCGCGGGTCAGAGCATATGTGACGATTGGGGCGTGTCGGCATTTTCAAACTATGTCTTGATCATTGCCATCATCCAAAAGATATACTTTGAGATCCAAATTTGCCGAGACACAGTACCTATTCAGCCCGAGCTTCTCAAAACTTTTGAGAGAGCCCTCAAGTTGTGGCAGCATTCATGGGAGACCACATGGGAGTCTACTCTTGACCCAAATTCACCCAAGGGCCCTATTGGATTCAATGCAACAGCTATATTGCGCCTAGCGTATATACGACTCAACATCAGAAGGGGGCTTTGTCATAGCTTCGTCGCCAGTGACAATTTGAAGATCACCGAGGTATTCGCCAATCTCAGAGGTATATCCCTGTCCCGAAATGCTCCTTTGGATCGGGCAATTCTTCAATGCATCCATGCCCTCAGCATCCCTGTAAGGGTTGGTATTCAAAACGTGGCCCGCACCCAGGTGATGCATTGGGGCATTCAACATTTGATATGTCATCTCGAGTGCGCATTACTTCTGGCCATATGGGTACAGAACATCGCAGAGGCTGTTCAGGCCAATGGTATCGCTTCTTTGCGCGGTGATGAAATAAAGCTACTCACTATGGTGAAGGGCCTGGTGAAAGAAACCCATCTGAAAGACAGTATCGTTTACCATGAGGAGACGGCGGCAAATATGTATCGACTCGCGGTATCTATCGCTCGACTTTGGGCTGAGATATCTGGCGGAACGCACATCTTTGACATTGTTTATCGCGTTGGAAACTGCTTGTCGGTGATCTCCAATACTCTGGAGTTGGAACATTCTGCCTTGTAATATTTAGCTATTTGGAATAGGTATCTTCCAAGGTTCTGAACATTCAATAAGATCAACAAATTACTAGGTGTCACTCCCATCAAACAAAATAAAATTAACCCTCTTCCAAGGTGCCATCGCGGACCGTGGAGCTGCATGGGGCTAATAGTAATTGTCTACTATCTACGGAGTAGGTGGGTACTAGGTAGGTAGCCCGCATGTAATGCATAGATCCAGGAACCTTGGAAGCCCCTGGGACATTGAAAGTCACCTCAACACCTGAGCACGTTGACTTGATTATGAATCACCTAATGCCCAGGTGGGCGTCGAGTTTAATATTTTCCTTCGTCATATTTCCAACTTCTCCATAGATCCATGATGCTCATTGGGGTTAAAAATCAGGGTCGGGGTAAAAAATGTACATATAAATATCGCTCAAGTTTCTCCCCACGAACATCAGATCTACTTCAAGAAACAACTCAATTAAGACCTTCCAAGGTTTTGCCTGCTTCAAAATGTCGACTCAAACTGCCCTTCGTCTTACTGGTCGCAACTCATGGGAACAACTGGCCGCATTCCAAGAGCCCCGTCCCACAGCCGGCAAGCATGAGGTCCTCATTAAAATGCGAAGTGCCGCATTGAACTTCCGCGACATTGCTATCTCTACTAGCAAATATCCATTCAAGGTCAAGGACCAAGTTGTCCCTGGCTCTGATGCAGCGGGTGACATCGTGTCCGTTGGTGAAGGAGTCACTGGCTTCAGTGCAGGTGACAAGGTCGTTGTCTCTTTTGACCAAGTTACACAATATGGTCCGATCAAGAACTGGGAGAATGGGCTTGGTGGGCCAGTCGACGGCGTCCTGAGAGAGTATATTTCTGTCCCTGCGCAGACTGTCGTCAAGATCCCGAGCCATTCCACTCTGAGCTACGCCCAATGGGCTAGCGTGGTCTGCACCGGTGTTACAGCATGGAACTCTCTGTATGGGGTTTCTGCAATTAAGCCTGGCCAGACTGTTCTCTTCCAAGGTAAGTTACTCGACGTCTGCTGAAGTTATACAAGTCTCTAATATCTGGCCGAAATAGGCACTGGTGGTGTCTCTATCACTGGCCTCATTCTGGCTAAGGCCGCTGGCGCTAAGACGATTATCACATCTTCATCCGACGAGAAGCTGCGACATGTGAAGGAAAAGTATGGTGTTGACTTCACCATAAATTACAAAACAACACCGGACTGGGCCGCTGAAGCCCAGAAGATCACCAATGGCCAAGGCGTGGACTATATTTTGGAAAATGGTGGGTCTGGAACCATTAAGCAATCCCTTGACGCTATTGCTTTTGGTGGAGTCATCTCTGTCATTGGTTTCCTGGCGCAGGCTTCACAGGATGAAATGCCCGATGTTTCGACTCTTGCTTTGAGTAAGGCTGCAATTGTGCGTGGTATCATCATTGGCTCGAAGCAGCAGTTAGAAGAGGCTGTGCGTTTCATCGGCGAAAAGAACCTCGAATTGCCGGTTGAGAAGACTTTCAAGTTCACTCGCGATCAGGTTGTTGAGGCCTACGCTTATCTCACGAGTGGCCAACATGTTGGAAAGGTTTGCATTGACTTCTGAGGTCGATTTGATAGAAACGTCATAGCAAATTGCCGATCAATGTGATGGATATTGATCTAAACTTAGAGAATTGGGGTAGAAATTGTGGGGATGACATGTTAGGGTCGGTTTATTGGCACAGGATCTCTACTCCGTGCGAGTATTGCATGAGTATGGGATGAGTTTAACATAGAGAGCATACAAGGCCTTGCAACCGTGAAAATAAGAATATTAAGGATAGACATGATGCAATAACCTAAATGTTTTCCTTAATTTCCCCCTGACGAGCACACCCCGGATCATCGTTGTTGCGCCGTTTCAAAGAGAATGCGGATGGCTGGACCATCCTCAATTGCTTCACCCTTACCTCGGTCTTTCGTTTCGTTGCCCTTTCGTTTCGAGTGCTGTTGCTGAGCAATTGTCCACCTCGTTTATGCTTGATTAGCGCACTTTAAGGGGGTCCTCTCATCCGCTGCGTACCGCGCGTGGTTTTCGTCTCAAACCCCTCCTGTCGCTCTCAAATCACCAATTTTTCACTTCTTCGATCGCTTGGATATTGCCTGCACTCGCTGAGGCTGCCTGAGATTGTTTGCTACCGCGAATTCGCCCTGCCAGCACCCCTATCTGCGCCCCTCCTTCGTTTTGAAATCTCGGTGCTGGTCATTTCACCGTTGTTTACAATAAGCCCACCATCATGTCTCACCACGACATTTCCGACGCGGAGTCGCGTAACCGTCTCCCTACCCTCTTTGAGGTCCTGAGCCGTCGAACTCTTGCTCCAGTCGACCTCTTCTCATTCTACATTTACATGCGAGATCAACAGCGCTCGGTAGATTACCTAGACTTCTGGTGAGATCTTACACTGCTTTTGTGCTCAATAGCCCTTGTTGACCATCATTTTAGGCTTGATGTATCCCAGCATATGCTACTGTGCCGACACTATGTCCGAGAACTCCGACGTTCTGTCTTGGTCGCTACTCCCGACATTGAGCGAGCCGACAGCAAACAATCATCTACCATGCTAGACAACCTGGAGAATCTGGGAGATATCCCATTAGAGGAAGCCGGCCCCTCTCGCATGCGACACGGTTTCCAAGAAAATGAGAAGGGCAGAGATGCCGACCAACGTTTATCGGCCTTCCTCCGCTCCGAGGGTGCCACTTCATCACCGTCCCGCCAAAATAGTCTGGGCTCATCCAACGAGTCAGCACGCCGGGTTCCTTCCAATGAGGAGGGTCGTCATACACCGGACTCACGGAACAACGACTCGACCTCACCTGGTCACACCGTGGACCGCAATGACATTCGCGCCAGCGCCGAGAAGATCCTGTACACATATCTGCTTCCCGGCTCCGAACGAGAAATCATGCTTCCGGAAGCTATGGTCTCCACAATTATTAACCTGGTTGAAGATGACGGCAGAGACGATCCCGAGGTTTTCGACCCCGCCAAGGACTACGTGTTCCAGGCTATGGAGCGTGATGCTTTCCCCGGATTTTTGCAGGCAAAGGCTTTGGGAAATATCGTCCCCCTCAGCACTATTCTGCGTCTTGCGTTTGCTCTGATCAGCTTCGGCGGTGGCTTCTGGGGTGCTTTCTACGTTGTGCTACGCGACAAGCCTCGCAATATTCGCTGCTGGGTAAGTCTTACATGCTTTTCAGCGTTTCTATTTTTCCGTTGCTAACTTGAGCCCAGATTATTCTCCCATTCGCTGTTGCGTCGTACTTCATTATCTCCTACCACTATAAGATTGACCCAATCATGGCGTTTTTGGGCTACAGTGAATACACATTCATGAACTGGGCCCCGATTCGCGAGCCATATGTTCGGAAGCTTTTGAACAAGCGTGCTCTTGTGACTGCGATGATTGCCTTCGTGACAGCCGCGGCCTTGAGCATCCTGTTCATTTTCGTCCCCGGAACCATGCTATGAGTGTTGTCCCAAATACAACCGGGCAGCCTTTTCCACCAACCTAATATCGAAAATCACTTGTGTCGCCAATCAGAGGAGCCAGTGATCAAGCCGTCAGCCATTTCGATTCCCGAGGTCGGGATTGACGCCGTCTACTCGCTTATCAGCGGTCTCCTTCACTTTGTCTTGTCCATATTTATTGCGTTCCTTGCCTTGCTGTGATTTCTTCTATTCTAACAATACCCCTATTGACTTTCAGATCTTGTATTGTATGTATTGACCATCTGATGAGCGTCGCCTTTCGGCCTTACGAATGAAAATTTACTGTTGCTCTCCCACCGAAACAACCTAATGCGTACCACGCAGAATCGTAATCAAATCGTTTCATATCATAAACATCGCCCCAGGACGGACCGCTAATTCCCGTAGAGCATGATGGCCGTGGGACGAAATGAAGCCGGATAAAGCCATGCGATAGATCTCACTTCAGGACTTGCGCCCTAAAACACGTTTGGGCTGCCGATTGGCCCCACGAGGGCCATAATCCTCATCGATATCCATGCGGGAGCCACCACCACCAGTCGTGTCAAAGAAGCCATCATCTTCCTCAATATTACCGGCATCTCTTTTACTCCCCCCAGCCCCAGCTCCAAGACGAGCACCGCCCCGCCTGTTCCTCCCCCACGGGCCACCATCTTGTCGCTTCTTCAAGGCCTCCTCGATAGCGTCTTGCTTGGTCTTGCTCTTTGCAGCCCGCTTGACAGCATTGCTCTTGATGAGTGCGATCTCCGCTTCAAGATCCGCGACCACCCCGTCACACCGTGAGCTCCAATCTCTCAGATCTTTGACCATCAATGGGATAGACGTGGGGCACACGTCGCGTAGTGGAGCGACGGCTGTGATGCTCACGGAGGGTGGATTGGAGGCGGGCGAGAGACGGGCTGTGATCATGGATGCGTAGATGGCGGTTGTCACCAGTGATTCGAGCTCGGCTTTTGTGGGGATGGCGAGGGCCTCCATCAGTGCGGAGTAGGTGAGGGGTTTGATTTTCGTGCATAGCGTTAGAAGAGAGAGAAGACGGAGTTTCAGGGTTTGCTCGGGGTTCAATTTGGGAAGGCCTGGAGTCGCTGCAGTGTATTGCCGATTAGTTTCGGGTTTCGGTCTTCGGTCGGGTTGATCAGGCATTTTTCGTGAATGACTTGCCGAATTCCTGTCTCGGGGTAAGATCTTACCTTGGTATTCCGAATAGGTGCCCCACGCAAACACCTCTAGTAGCGTCAGGTAGGCTCCAAACTCCTGTGAATGTTCCGGTGACCGTAGTGCCTGGACGGCGGGCTCGCCGAGTAACTCCCCGAAGACATAGGTTTGCGGGCTGGAAGTGACATTTGTGATCAGATTGGCGATGAACCTTGGCGAACTGGCGCTATTTGATTGTGCCAAATGGATGAAGGGCTGGAGAGCCTCGATGGCCCGTGTATGAGACTGGTCCATGTTGATATGAAGATGATGTGGGGAAGAGGAGCTCGACAGCTTAGAGGGCAAGTGGTTGAGATGTTTGCACTCGGTGCAAACATGCTTTATCTGATGCGCCAAGGGCCTTAGATTGTGTCTACAATAGTACTGACTCACTTTAAGTCTTGCACCCTAATATTGATTTCAGAGGATTATCTTTGAATATGAGACCAGTCCGACTACTTTCAATTCCACTCCGAAGACTCCGCATTCGTATTGGCATAAGCATAAGCACTTATGTAGTTCGTAAATCAGCTGACATACTCAGGTACAAGGTTGATCTCTGTAAATCTTCTGAAACCACGACATCTGTCAACATGATTAGTCTGTTTCAGGCCTGAATGACACCGCAAATCAGCCTTAGAATTCTTTTCATTGATGGAGAGGCAATCTTATTTGCTGACTCGATTGAGAAGTCGCCTATTGAATCAGCTGCCCATATGGCATCTGCATTCCACTCGGCGGAGAGAGATCCACCTTGCGTAATTAACTCCGCCCTCCATTTCTCGTCCTTCATTTCTCGCTCCGGGCCTAAGTGTCTAGGCTCATTTATTTAGTCGGGCTGCGGGAACCTTTTTTTTTCCTTTGGCTTTTCTTTGACTTTTGATAGCCTCTCTTTGTTGACTTGATCCGGGAATGATCGGTGTCTTACGCCATCCGTAAGGTTCCGTTCCTCGTCACGCTATCACACCCTTCGCTCGCGACGGCGGCTGGTCGATCATAAACAGAGCGCAGTCGCCAGGGGCTCTCGACACCAGAGTCGGCGGTTAGAACGGTCGCCTTCGCCCTCGGGCTTCGCTACCAGGATCTCACTCAGTCCTGTCAGCGGGATCGGTCGATCAACCATGGCTACCACAACTATCAAGGTTGATGGTATGACCTGCGGCGCATGTACCTCTGCAATTGAAGGCGCATTCCAGGGGGTAGACGGCGTCCATGATGTCTCCATAAGTCTCATTATGGGGAGGGCTGTTGTGCAACATGATCCCTCTGTGTTACCGCCAGCAAGAGTCGCGGAGATGATCGAGGACTGCGGTTTCGATGCAGCTGTCTTATCGACCGACGAAAAAACGACTTCCGACGTCGCCCATGCTAAACAAATCTCGGTTACCAAACTGGCGGTTGAGGGTATGACATGTGGTGCATGCACATCTGCAGTGGAAAGTGGACTGAAAGACGCCACTGGGATACATTCGGTGGATGTATCACTACTTTCTGAACGTGCGGTGGTGGAACATGACACCGACCTTATCACCGCGGAGCAGATTGCAGATATCATTGAGGATCGAGGATTTGGGGCACGGGTATTGGACACATCTGTGGTCGGGCCCCAAACTTCAACGTCGATCGGGTCAGAAGAGAAATCCGGGATACTGGCCACGACTGTGGCTATAGGAGGCATGACATGTGGCGCTTGTACATCAAGTGTGGAAAGCGCACTAAGCTCTGTGGACGGAGTGATCCAATTCAACATCAGTCTCCTGGCCGAACGCGCGGTCATTGTTCACGACTCAACAATCATCCCGGCAGAGAAAATTCCAGACTTAATAGAAGATGTCGGCTTCGATGCCTCCATCGTGTCGTCAGAGGCGCAGGTCCCCTCATCGAAGAAGACACAGAAACTGAAATTGACTTTGCATGGCTTGCGGGACGGTGCTTCTGCAACTGCATTGGAGGACAAGCTTGTACAGCAACCCGGCGTCCAGTCAGCGTCTATAACAATGGCGAAGTCACGTTTACTGATTGAAATTGATTCCTCTATCATCGGTATCCGGTCTGTGGTCGAAGTGATCGAATCTGCTGGCTACAATGCGTTGCTGGTAGACTCTGATGATAACAACGCGCAACTTGAATCCTTGTCGAAAACCAAAGAAATTCAAGAATGGCGAAGATCATTCGCCACCGCCCTCGCCTTTGCAGTCCCTGTCTTTTTGATCAGCATGATCCTCCCAATGTACTTACCGAGCCTCGACTTCGGCGCCTTCGAGCTGATTCCAGGCCTTTATCTCGGTGATCTCATATGTCTTTGCCTCACGATTCCGGTACAGTTTGGGATTGGGAAACGATTTTACGTTTCCGCCTTCAAGTCATTGAAGCATCGATCCCCAACTATGGACGTCCTCGTGATACTAGGAACGTCGTCGGCCTTCTTTTACAGCTGTTTCACTATGCTGATGGCGCTTTGCAGCATGCACCACATGCGCCCCAGCACGGTTTTCGATACCAGCACTATGCTGATCACATTCGTCACTCTGGGACGTTGGCTGGAGAACAGAGCCAAGGGTCAAACATCTGCTGCCTTGTCTCGTCTCATGTCGTTGACTCCGTCCATGACCACAATCTACGAAGATCCCATAGCAGGTGAAAAATTGGCCGAGCGCTGGGCCGCTAAGGCTGCACACGCTGCGTCCCAACCGCCCGCTTTGGCAGAAGATATGACGGTGGGCCACAAATGCATTCCCACCGAGCTTATTCAGGTTGGCGACATCGTCATTCTTCACCCTGGCGATAAGATATCTGCCGATGGTCTGGTCATCCGAGGCCAAAGTTATGTCGACGAGAGCATGATCAGTGGAGAAGCTCTTCCAATCCACAAAACAAAAGGAAGCCATGTCATTGCCGGCACAGTGAATGGAACAAACTCAATTGATTTCAAAGTCACCCGCACTGGCAAGGATACTCAACTGAGTCAGATTGTGAAGCTAGTCCAAGACGCACAGACTAGCCGTGCCCCTATCCAGCGCATGGCTGATATCGTCGCTGGCTACTTTGTCCCCGCTATCATCAGTCTTGGACTGATCACGTTCTTTGGCTGGATGTTCCTCGCTCACGTACTGCCTCATCCACCAATGATCTTTGAGGTCGCGGGCAGTGGTGGCCGGGTCATGGTTTGTCTGAAACTATGTATCTCTGTCATCGTCTTCGCCTGCCCTTGCGCCCTCGGACTCAGCACTCCAACTGCCGTCATGGTCGGCACCGGAGTCGGCGCAGAGCAGGGTATCCTTGTCAAAGGAGGCGCTGTCCTGGAAGCCGCCACTAAGGTTACCCACGTTGTCTTCGATAAGACTGGAACCCTGACCACAGGCAAGATGAGTGTGGCTCACACTCGGATCGAGCCTCAATGGACCATGAATGACTGGCGCCGCCAGCTCTGGTGGCTCATCGTGGGTCTCGCAGAGACCGGCAGTGAGCACCCAATTGGCAAGGCGATTCTCTCTGCGGCGATGACCGAGTCTGGAAATCCCGGAGAGGACGGGCTACCGGGTATCATGGGCGACTTTGATAACTGTGTCGGCAAAGGCATCTTCGCCATCGTCGAACCCGCGTCTAGTGGCGAGCGCATCCAGCACCGGGTCCTCCTTGGCAATGCCGAGTTCCTCCGTTCGAAGGATGTCCCTGTTCCTGCGGATGCGGATCCAGACTCCGTCGCATCTGGATCTGCCGTTGATGGAAACCAAGAAGCTGACACGCCCAAGCCTGTAACCAATGGTTCCGGTATCACATGCATTCATGTCGCTATCGACGATCGGTATGCCGGCACGATTTCCCTTCGCGATACAGTAAAGGATACAGCACGGGCAGCCGTGGCAGCTTTGCACCGCATGGGTATTTCGACATCAATGGTAACAGGTGATACGCTTTCAACAGCGACCGCAATCGCCACAGCTGTAGGGATTCCCAAAGCTTCAATCTACGCCTCCGTTCTTCCCTCTGGGAAACGTGAAATCGTCTCCTCTCTTCAAGAAGAAGGCGAACGTGTCGCTATGGTCGGTGACGGTATCAACGACTCCCCAGCCCTGGCGACTGCATCCGTAGGAATCGCCTTGGCATCTGGAACCGACGTTGCCGTTGAGGCAGCCGATATTGTCCTTATGCGTCCGGACGACCTTCTCTCCGTGCCAGCCAGTCTGGCACTTTCTCGCTCGGTCTTCGCCCGTATCAAGTTGAACTTGATCTGGGCTTGTCTCTACAACATCATCGGCCTGCCATTCGCCATGGGTATCTTCCTCCCTTTCACTGGCTTCATGCTACCTCCCATGGCAGCAGGTGCCGCCATGGCTCTCTCGAGTGTCTCTGTTGTTGTCAGCAGTTTGTTACTCAAGCTCTGGCGCCGTCCGTCCTGGATGCGGACTGAACGCCTTGAGAAAGAGCTACATTCTGGCCTGATTTCTGCGGCTAGCTCTCAACGCGGCCATGCTGGCCGGGCGGGCTGGTGGGCTCCCGCTGCCACCTCTTCGGGAGACCCGCGCTCTCTGTGGCGCCGGGTTGGGGGTGCTGGCTCTTCACTGTGGGCTCTTGTTACCGGTAAACCAAGGGCCGTTGAAGACGCCGGCTATGTCCCACTGCAGACGTATGAACAGCCGGTCTGAATTCGAAGCGTTTGTCTTATATTTTGATGACTATTTTATGTTTAACCTTCCAATGCTGGAAGCGTCTATTGTCAATCCCAGAGATTCGGTGTTTACATAACGATTTTTCGGTTTTTCAAGTCTTTGTGACTGGTGCATCTAGATCCTCAGCGCCTCTTTTAACGAAATTCATGCATTCTTCTATGGCGGTACATCCACATATAAAACACCGAAAATACACGAAGCTTCATGTGAGCAAGTCTGACGTATATCTCATCCCAGATTCTTCAATCAAAACTATGTATTCTACTAAAGCATTCGCCCTAGAACTTCCAAGATGGGCTCATCGGGACCGACACAGATTCTCGGGACCGAGCGAACCATATCGCCCGGATTCTCTCACCAACACCTTGTACATATTTTGTCTGCCTTCGGTTCCGAACAACTGCATTTTCACTCAATTCTGTGGATTGTCATTCTTATTTTTAGCAAAACCTTGGAAGTGGAGAGTCTTGCCTCCCGATATGAAGGCAACTATAAGAACAATGTTTCCACCCGGCTTTTCCTAGCATCACCCTCCCCTGGCCATTCGGAAGAACAGTCAATTACAATTTCACCATGTCCCACTCAATGCTTGGCCCTATCGCCATCGTCGGCGGTGGCCCGTGTGGGTTAACACTTGCACGTCTACTCGAAACAGCCGGCTTCGACTACGTCGTCTTTGAGCGAGACGCAACAGCAAAGCCAACGCCGCGTTTCCAAGGCGGCACCTTAGACCTGCACCCGGAAACAGGCCAGGAAGCACTGCGCCAAGCGGGTCTATCCGCAGAATTCGAGAAATTAGCTCGCCGTGATGCAACGACAATGACCGTCCAGGACTCCCAAGGCAACCTGCGCACAACATTTGGCGAGACACGCGATGCCCCAGAGATTGACCGATTGCAGCTACGGACGATGCTGCTTGACTCGATTCCAGCGCATCGTATTCGCTGGGGAAAGTCCCTTCGCTCCGTTGAGAAGAACAGCAAGGAGTCGTCAGATCCCTCGAACTGGGTCTTGCGCTTTTCTGATGATACGACTGAAAGTGGATTCAGTCTGATAGTTGGTTCTGATGGAGCCTGGAGTAAAGTTCGTCAGATTGTGAGTCCTTCATACTATATATGTTTAGGCGACTTCGCTAACAGTCTTCAGATCACACCGGCTAAGCCGCAGTATTCGGGCAAGATCTTCATCGAAGGTCGTCTTTCCCTCGACAATCCAGTATATAACGCAGCCCTGGAAATGGTGGGCGCCGGTAATTCATTGGCCATCGGAGCTGAGCAATCTCTCGTCGTGCAGCAGATGGCCGATCGATCATACCGTGTATACATGGGCCTTGTTGCACCTGAAAACATCGCCCGGCCCGGTGGAGAAGTTGATTTAACTGATATGGGCAAAGCGCGTGCCGCCATGCTTGCACCAGGTGGGCATTTCGATAACTGGGCTCCAGAACTGCGGGCCTTCATTGAGGCTGCCGAGGGACCATGGCGCGCTTGGCCTCTTTATCGCATGGACCCTGACGTTTTCCTGCCTGTGACTGGAACCGAGGATAGGGATCTAGGCCGATGGGTTTCTTCCCCAGGTGTGGCATTGTTAGGAGACGCTGCTCACATATCAATCCCGAATGGTGAGGGTGTCAACCAGGCCATGTATGATGCTTTGGTTCTATTTGAAAGCATATCAAGGGAGGCTGGCGCTGATGCCAGGCTTGAATCCGATGAGACTCGGAAAGCGGCTCTTGGGCGCGCTGTCGTTGCATATGAAGCCGAAATGCTTCCCCGGGCTCGTGAGCATCTCCTTCACTCCATCGAAGACGAGGGTATGTTTTGGGGTGAGGATGCTGCAGCTCGTTTAGTTCAAATGTTCAACAAGATGGCGAAGCAGAGCCATCAGGATGTGTGATATATGCTCTCACGAGTACCTAGGTAGATTTGGGGTTGGTGTTGAAACTGCATGGCTTGTATAATATTGTACCTACATAGATCAGGACGCACATTTCTGCGAAATTTACCAAAGATTTAAACGTTTTGATATTTCTTGATGAATTCATAAGGCCTTTGTCCAGTTGCCCAGGTGTACAACATTGTCAAGTAATATGAGGTACATACCTAGCCATTCGAAGGTTTGAGTACTTAGCCCTGGAGGTAAACCGAGGAGTCGATCAAGCTAGGGGAGCCTCAAATCCATGTGTCTATGGCTCTCTCAAATGGGTTTATGAATCTGCCAACTATTGGTTGCGATAAAACAGCATGGAAATTTCTACTCAGACAATCGATAAAATCTTGTAGGTCGTCATTCATGATGCTAGAAGTCAGGTAAAGCCAACTTAAATTCACAAAAAAGGCAATGTCAAATCAAGGAACCAGTAGATGCTTATGTTTCCTTCGCGTCCGGCGCTTGGGAGGACTCGCCCGTTGTTTTGGACTCGGCAGCTTGGGCTTCAGTAGTCGGGTCTTCGTCCTTCGCTTCCTCCTTTGATTTGGTGTCTTGGAGAACGATATCACCATCTTTGTCCGCGGCCAATTCGGTCTTGGCAAGTGCCTCTATCCCAGGCGTTTCCCCAGTTGCAGAGGTGACGGCAGGTACGGCAGATTCACTTTCTGCGCCCAGGCTCACTTCTACACCTTTGCCATCCTGAAGGCCCATGTCTTCGACGCCGAGGAGAACTGGACCACGAGCATGGGGCACCTCGTCGGATGGCTCCGGGGAGGCTGTGGGGGCCCCGTCTTCCGTTTCAGGCAGTGTGGTGGCTACTGCATCAATTTGTCCCTCTGAATACAGAGACATAGGTTCATCGACAGCTATAAACAGGTATTAGCAAAATCCCAAGCCAGAAACGAGGCAGTGAAGTGAATGGACATACACTCGCTTAGTACGTTCGTATCCGCATTTGCATCGGCGTCTTCACCATCAAATGAACTGCTATTCAACCATGGAATTGGTGTAAGTAGCGCACCACCCAGAGATTCATCGCTTCCTAGGCCCTGAAGATAGTCCGGAGCCACGGAGATGCCGCTGGGTTTCCCGGGATTTCCGAGTCCGTTGGACTGGGCGTCATCAGCAGCTGGAGTTTGGAATGGGAAGATATCCGCGGAGCTTGTGACTGATGTGACACGGTCGACGGCGCGTAGGTACGCAGGTAGTGTTTTGTAGTGCTTTGTGGGGTAAAGGATGAGCTCTGCTAATCTCTGGATGGTGTGTGGGGGCTTGTCCGTGAAGAACGAGTGGATGGATGAGCGGATTGCATTCAATAGCAGAGCCAGTTGGGGCGGAAGGGTGTCTGTGCTCTGGCTAGACTGTTGGGGCTGTGAGTCTGGAACGCGCTCGGTCGACGCAGGACCAGCTTGCGCATCTTGGGGTGAGGCCTCGGGGTCTGCGGGCGCGGCATTCTCTTTGTTACTACTTTCGGGTGGGACATTGTTCTCTTCTGAAGAGTTCGGGAAAGGCTGGACCCCTAAGGGCTCGGGGCGCACTTGGGGCATGGGAAACACATTGTACACGATCTGTATTCACTGGTTAGATGGTTTCATTGCGAGGACCAGAAAGGTGTTGCGCACGTGTTCTAGCCGTTCGATCATCGATGCAGCAATGCCGTCCCATCTCGATCTGTGTCGTCGCGTTAGTTCCAAGAGGGATCACGCCTCCAGGTGTGTTTGACGTACAACTCAATCGAGCCGCCATTGGCGGCTGTTTGAAGAGCTTCTTCATCTGCGGTTCACAGATTAGCATACTGAAGCAGCTAAGTTCCACGCCTTGCGACTGTAAAGATTTACTCACCCAGAGCCATTGTTCAGTCAGCTGCGCATGAGAGAGGAAGTCGAAGCTCAAGCGCGACAAGGTACTGTGGCGGTGACAACGGTGATTGGCCCGAGCTTATCGATAGATACACGTGACTCTCCGCGAATTTTCGGAGCTGAGGGGCACCGTCGATCTCTCGCTGTACGCATCCTGAGCAATTGACTCATATATTTCTTCAATTCGACATCATGTGGAACTCCCCCAAAGTTGGAATCCTCGGTGGTGGCCAGTTGGGCCGTATGCTCGTCGAGTCCGCCAACCGATTGAACATCCAAGCCAACGTCCTAGACGTCGA
This sequence comes from Penicillium olsonii, assembly GCA_911174995.1. Lineage (NCBI taxonomy): Eukaryota > Fungi > Ascomycota > Eurotiomycetes > Eurotiales > Aspergillaceae > Penicillium > Penicillium olsonii. The sequence continues at coordinate 1,845,842 of CAJVNO010000022.1, read as the reverse complement.
GAACTCTCCCGCCAAGCAGATCAGTGCCCACGACGGCCATGTCACCGGTTCCTTCAAGGAGCGCGAATCCGTGCGTAAGCTGGCCGAGTCCTGCGACGTTATCACCGCCGAAATCGAGCACGTCGACACTTACGCCCTCGAGGAGGTTGCCTCCAAGGTGCGGGTGGAGCCCAGCTGGCAGGCTATCCGGACAATCCAGAACAAGTTCAACCAGAAGGAGCACCTTCGCAAATATGGAATTCCTATGGCCGACCACCGCGAATTGCAAAACAACACACCCGAGGAATTGGCGCAGATTGGCGAGCAACTGGGCTACCCGATGATGCTGAAGTCGAAGACTATGGCATACGACGGACGTGGTGAGTCACGCATACTCTCAGAAATCCATACTCTTTTACTGATGACATATAAGGAAACTTCCGTGTCAACTCTACAGCAGATATTCCCGAGGCTCTTGAGGCTCTCAAGGACCGACCCCTCTATGCGGAGAAATGGGCCTACTTCAAGATGGTTGGTGTTCCCACGCTTGCTACCGATGCCGTTGGTCTAACATGAATTTTGATAGGAACTTGCTGTCATGGTGATCAAGACCAAGGACGATGTTCTCTCTTACCCCACCGTCGAAACAGTCCAAGAGGACTCTATCTGCAAGACGGTGTACGCTCCCGCTCGCAACGTCCCCGACGCTATCAACCAGAAGGCGCAAGCCCTCGCCCGGAAGGCCGTCTCTGCCTTTGAAGGCAAGGGCGCTTTCGGAGTCGAGATGTTCCTTCTCGAGGACAACAGCCTGATGCTCTGCGAGCTCGCCAGCCGAATCCACAACTCCGGCCACTGGACCATGGAAGGTTGTGCTCTGTCCCAATTCGACAGCCACATCCGGGCTATTCTCGACCTCCCCATTCCCCCCAAGAGTCTCGAACTCCTCCAGCCTTCGATCATGCTCAACATCATCGGTGGTGCAACCCCCGACTCTCACCTGAAGGCCACCGAGGCCGCCCTCTCCATCCCCAACGCCACCATCCACCTCTACAGCAAGGGTGCTGCCAAACCCGGCCGCAAGATGGGCCACGTCACCGTCACCGCAGCCACCATGCACGAGGCCGAGACCATGATCCAGCCTCTCATCGATGTCGTCGACGAGATGCGCGCCCAGCGCTCCGATATCAAGACCAAGGCCGCCCCATCCGGCCCATCCAAGCCCGCCCCCTCTATCGGTGTCGTCATGGGCTCCGACAGTGACCTGAAGACTCTGGTTCCTGGCCTCAAGCTCCTGCGCGATTACTTCGGCCTTGAGCCCGAGGTCGAAATCACCTCCGCCCACCGCACCCCCGACTACATGGCCGAGTATGCGGCCAAGGCTGCCTCGCGCGGAATCAAGGTCATCATCGCTGCTGCTGGCGGTGCTGCTCATCTGCCCGGCATGGCAGCTGCGCACACTGCCCTCCCCGTCATCGGCGTTCCCGTTAAGGGAAGTGTTCTCGATGGCGTCGACAGCCTGTACAGCATTGTGCAGATGCCCCGTGGTATGTTTCTTATCTTTATTATATCTCACACGCCCAAAATGTCTAACTTGAATTAGGTGTCCCCGTTGCAACAGTCGGTATCAACAACAGCATCAATGCTGCCCTCCTCGCTGCCCGCGTGCTCGGCTCTTTCGACCCCTCTATCCAGCGCAAGGTCGAGGCTTATGCCGAGGCTGCGCGTGCTGAGAATATGGAATTGAAGGGCACGAAAATGCGCGAGCTCGGGTGGCAGAAGTACTTCGATCAGATGTAAGGGTCTGATTCGGATTGTGACGAAAAATTTATACGAAAGCGAGACGGATAAAAAAGATGTGGAGAGTCATCTTCCCTAACCTCTTGTACAGTGGAGGGATCTTGGCTTCCTTTTATAGACGACATTGAATGACATTTAACTTAACTTTTGCCTGGCCCTACTTAGCTTGAACGTAGCTGTATCGACGGTACTTATCATAATGAAAAGTGCCAGGTGTATCACTGCCGGTCGGTAACGACAGGCGTGTCAGAGCGTATGAATATGGCCCTAAGTGTTGACTCGCATTACTGTCAGGATAGCGATGTACACTGCAACCTTCCAAGGTTGGAGGCCACCGGGTCTCGCATTTAAGTTGCTCGTGAACAAAGTATAAGTATTTTGAGAATCATCGAATCCTACAAGTCTGGAACATAGTTCAACGCAACAGCTGTGGCATTATGTATTAGGCTACCGTAATCGATACTCATACAAGATATCCGGAGTACACAAGGGGAAATCATAACGACAAGTCACAAAAAAAGAAGAAACGAAGAAAAGAAGGGCATCATCAGTGATCGAGTACTAAATGAATAAGGACAAAAGGAAATGACGTGATAAGAATGTCATCGAAGGGAATTGGACACTGTCCAATTTAGACGGCGGCGGTGGCGCCGTTAGTGGCGTGAGTGCCATTGGTGTTCTTGACGGCGTCACCCAAATCAGGGGTCTTGCCATTGACGAAGGCCTTGTCGACCTCATCGGAGAAGCCGCGGGCGCCGTTGGTGGGGCTGGCAACACCGGCAGCAGCGGCTGTGGCGTCGCCGGAGGATCCAGCGGCGGCGGCAACACCTGCCGCACCGGCGCCATTGGTGCTGGCGCCGTGGGGCTTGTTGGTAATCTTACCGGCGGAGGGGATATCAGTGGACTCGGAGGCACTGCCGAGGCTGAAGATGGGGGACTCCCAGCGCTCGCCCTTGGCAGCCAGGTCGGCGTACTCGGTGGCCTTGCTGGAGACACCGCCGGGGAGCTCGATGTCAGGGAAGATCGAGTCGTGGAGAGTCATGACGGTCTGGACCTTGGTGTCGCGCTTGACGGCACCCTCGGCCTGCTTGGCCTTGGCCTGGGTGCGGGCACGGATGGCGTCCGAGTAACGGGCGAAGATTGTGGGGGCGTTCTCGGGATCCTCGCGGGCGGCCTCCTGGGCGCGCTTGGCCTCGGTGTGGATGTCGTTGGCGAAGATGTCGCCGTTCTTGAAGGCCTCGCGGATCTGTCCCTCGACGACCTTTTGCAGGGCGGGGCGGACAACGCGGAACAGCATGGGCTTGAAGGTGTTGAACAGCATCTTGTGGCCGGACTTCTTCAACTTGATGTCCATGTTCTTGATGCCGACATTGACCTTGTCCAGCTTGACGAAGTGCTCCTTGTCGCCCTTTTGAGCGGTGGAAGCGGCGATCTTGACGCTAAGGCCTTCGCCGCCCAGGAAGATGTCCATGACACCGCGGTCGGTGATGGCGGGGAAGCCCTCCTTCTTCTTGATGTAGTAGCTGACATCACGCAGATCGGCCTGGATACCAGACATGGCGATCATGATCTTGTTGTCACGCTTGTTGGTGATCTTCTTGCGGCCCCAGCGGAAGTAGTTGTCGCTACCGAACTCCACGACATTGGGCATGAGGTTGTCGCTCTCGATGGTGAGGTTCTCGACGACAACATCGACCATGGGGTCCGAGACCTCGATACGGGGGATGGGGACGTAGCGAACGTTTTCGAAGATGGCGGGCAGGATGATATCGCGGAGATCCTTGAGAAGAGCAGGCTTGAACTCGGGCTTGCCGTTGCTGTCGTGGCCAAGGTCCTGGAAGAGCTTCTGGAAAGCCGTGGCGAGGGCCTGGTTTTGGGTATCCTTCTCGAATTGGTCGGCAAGGAACTTGGCCTCGTCGACGATACGGTCGGAGTGTCCACGGTAGCGCTCACGGAGGAGGTAGCGGCCCTTGTCATAGAGCTCGTTCCACTGGCGGTTGCACTCATCCTCCATGATGAAGCCCTGCTCGCGCAGCGACTTGCGAATCAGGTTGTCCACGTTTGTGAACCAGTTGCGCAGCTCAGGGTCCTTCTCGGCATCGTGGTAAATGGTGTTGAGAGACTCGAAGAAGCTGTCCAGAGAGGTGTTGTTGGCGAAACGCTCGATGAGTGTGCGCAGATTGTGCTTGACGGCTTGCACGCTGTCGCCCTTGATGACGTCGCGGGCGGCAGTGCCACTCTGCTTGGTGACATCCTTGGTGTGGCCAGCGTATTGCTCGGCCATAGTCAGCAAAGTCTCGACGGCTTGCTGGTCTGGAGGTTGTTAGTCTCGTCTTCAGTTGAGCGAACTCATTGGGCTTACAGTCAGCGTGGCCCTGGATCTCAATGATCATCTTCTTCAGGCGCCAGATAGTCTGCTCGCGACGCTCCTTGGGAATCTTCTCGCTAAGGTAGTTCTTGGTCTTGTCGGCATATTCCTTGGTCTTGCTCTTAGTCGATGTTGTAGAGTCAACAGCAGACTGGTTCTCGGCGATAGAGGCAGAGGCAATGCTCTCCTTGTCCTAATATCATGTAAGTATCCATTCAGGGGGCGGGCTGTCAATTCACATACAGCCTTGTTGCGCTTGAACTTGGACTTCAGGTCGTCCTTGTTGATGTTGGGCTTCTCGTGCCAGACATTGTCCTCTGCGGCCTGGTCGATTTGCGCAAGATCTTCCTCCGATGGGCGCACCTGGTTGGCGGCTTTCTGTGAGGCATCTGCTGCAATGTCCTTTCCGAGGGTAGCGGCGTCGCTCACTAAAGGGTGTTAGATATCGCATGGTGAACTCGGGCCAAGCAGTCGGGCTTACAAAGCTTGCGGAACTCTCCGTTGGTGATCATCAATGTGCCCAGAGTCTTCAGGCCCTCGGCGGCCTTGCTGGCATCCTGTTTGCCAGCCTCCTTGTCGACGGGGAGTTCAGGGCGCTTAGCATCACCTGCGGTGATCTTCTGGGCTTGCCAAATGAAGTCCTGAATGAGTTCGCCCTCGTTCTTCACCAATAGCATTTTCTTGGCGGCGTCGATCACATTGCGCAGGTCGGCCACCAGGGTCTTTCCGTCGGCCGAGAGCTCATTAGGGGGAGATGTAAGGGCCTTGGAGTTCAAGGCCGTGTTCAGGGCAATGTCGCATTGCTTGTTCTGCAGATTAATGAGCAGGTTAGCGCGGCGCGATCTACCCGAAGCGCGAGACGAACCGATGGGAGTTTGCTGTTCTTGAAAGCTATGTCGAGTTAGTGTGGTCCATGCGGTGATGTCGAGGCTTGGCTTACCGTGGAAGATACCGAAGAATTGGAGCTTCTGGTTGATATCCTAGCGCCTTGTCAGTATCGATTGATGCTCGGTGCATTGCCACCTCTTACCTTCTCCTTTTGCTTGGTATCGGTGGGCACGTTCACAGCTTTCGACATGATGGATCAATGTGTGTCAAGGGAAGGTCAATGAAAAAAAAAAGATATTATGTATAGACTAGGCACAGGTTAGAGAGAGTTTGCAAGAAGAACAAACAGTACCCACTGGGTATTAGCAATTATCTTTTTTGTCGGTACAAAGCAAGGGGGGTATCACTGGTATGAAGGGAAAAAAAGAAACGGATTCAGAAGGGGCACCGGAATATAAGAGCACCTGGGCATAGCGCCATGATGAGCTAAGGGACATGCCCGCCCAATTGCGTACCACGGAGCCATAGGGTACTTGCGTTACAGTGTGGTGTGCCAGCCGTGTCGAGGTATCCAAGGCCCCTGGGTACTTTACCTAAAGCGATGTTGGATGATCGACAAATGACGTCACTGTGTCGTGTCCTGGAAATCAGCTCCCTGTTTGCTCGTTTTTTTCTCTTTGCAACTGTTCAATGGGTTGAATTTCCGAGTATTTTAGTACTATAGTCCTAGCATTGGATACTGTACAGTATAGTATACAGGCATATATAGTAGTACTGTAGACTACCATGGCGTCGGTACTTGTGGGTTCCATATGTAAGGCTGCTATATTTTAAGCTGCAGCTTCTCCAGATGACTCCATTTGGCTCCATTGAGGCCCCATAACCTGCCGATCGACCAACTTGCTGTGATCGAGACTCTTGGCACACGCGCTCCATCATCATGCTCCACAGGTGGAGCTTGATAATCAAAGTCGGCTCACCTTGACGTCAATTCTTGATTCTTTTGGATTTTCCTGCCCTGCACGCAGTAGTACTATATATGACATAGCGACGCGCAATGCTTGCATCTCTCTTGGACTGCGCAATTGGTCTTCATGTACTACATATGAGTAGGTACACTGTGCATACACGTGTATGATCTCTCCATCATCGGCAATACTGGAGCTCAAGTTTAGGCTCTCGCTTTCGCTTTCAGCCACGGCAGAAAATTCAAAAAAGGGGTGGCTGGAGGCTGTGCACAGCAACCCCCTTTGCTCTTTCCGGCCTAGTGTCTCCCCGTTTCCACCTGCGTTAATGTTGACCTTGCAAGATCGATTGTTCCTCGCTCCCGTATTGATACGCTTCCAAGGTTCATCGCGGGATTCCTTTTCCCGGCACATCTCATTCGTCACCCGGATCCGGGCTTCGTGTTTCGTTCCCCGATATTTGACTTTAATACGGAGTAGACCCGTCTCACACGACACTATGCTCGATCTCGATCTCGATACAGTACACAACCAGTCTGGGAATTGGTTCCGATCAGACTGCGCTCAGGGGTACCGTGCCTTGCATAGACGCCAACCGAGACGCCTCGCAGATCTGTACAGTCCACGGGTGTGGTTCTGAAACCACGTGAACCACTACTTGTACATATCGCAGGCTACTCCGCACAGGGCATTTAGCAGGCTCGCCCCCTTCATACTATACCCCCGGATCTGAAGGGTGTGGCTTCGAATCCAGCGCTAATTTCAGCACATCTCATGCCCCAGAGCCCTACCCCCAATACCGTCTGCTATCGGCAACAACTTTCTCCTCCCACCCCTCCTCAACGAGCGGTCCCATAACCTCCACGCCAAACTGACCACTCTCAAAGACAACCCGACAAGGCAAATTCATCGTCAGATTCTCCTCGTTCCCGTCCCCAATGATCTCCTGCATCGCCTTCTCCGAGGCAAGATACACAAGCCGTCCAATGTGAGCCCAGTAAATGGCCCCGGCGCACATCGCGCACGGCTCCCAGGTTGACACAAGCGTGCAGCGCGACAGGTAAGTCCAGTCGTAGTTGTCCGCTGCGTTGCGAGCGAGTTCACTTTCCGCATGGCGGACGTGCGAGAGGGAGTTCGAGCTCAGGAGGATTGTTTCATTGTCCGGGGCGAGGAGGATCGCAGAGAAGGGTCGCTTTTGATGGATGTCCTGGGCGGAGGCTTGGGTGGATAGGGCTGCGCTGGCGGCAGCTGTGAGTTGAGCGCCTGTTAGGGGAGTGAGCGCTTTGGTCATCTTCTGCGAGGTCTGTTGACTTGGTTCTGATCTTGCCTTTTTGCAATCGCAGTGGGTGCGCGCTTTATGTGTGATGCTTCGGTCGGGGGACACGGCGGATTCCGAAAATGCGGGATCCGGGGTGAGGGGAAGCTGGATTCCCCTCTTTTTGAAGGTGAGACATTCGTAGATGGTGATATATGCATTATAGGTATCAAGTTATGTACAAAGAGCATTCAGGTCATTATCTAGATGTGACATCGTCACACCTCTGAGTTGGTCAGACTCGGTGTTTGCGCAGGAGAGAGAGTATGTGTGAGCGGATTGGTAGACGATCCTTTCGAGGAGAGTCGAACACGCGTGCGAGTACCATTCTCTAGGGTCTCCGCGAATCGGGCCTCGTCGATATCCGGCTGGGGCGCCCCGTTATTGTGGAATGAGAGATCTACAAAGTCTGACAGGTCCGTGGGATCGGTGGTGCTGCCGCCGATTTCGGTGATATCGACCAGCTTGCCCAGGATGGCGTATTCCAGCTTAAGTTTGATGCTGTAGACCAGGGCTTTCAAAGTGACATGGATGTCAAATAGACCGGAGTACTGAACTCCAATGACTGCTGCGTCCATGAGAATCATGACGATGTTCACGATCAGGAGCTGCACTAATGTGCCTCTATAGTGGCCTCTGGGGCGAAGGTTCAGGAGCCGAACGCCCTCCCAGGCGTAAATGACGGAGAGAATGATTTCTTGTATGGAGAATCCAACTAGCTGGATGCGCTCGAAGATGTTGAACCCCGAATTGAAAACGGCAGATTCAGTCGCGTGGCTACCCAGTTCGAGAACCGAGCCCGGGACGTGGAGGATGACGGCGTCGATGATAATCATGGCGAGAGTGGCGCGGAGGACGTTGGGGTTGTGGCAGACGAGATGGAGTCGAGACCAGAGTACCAATGACTGGCCCGTGACCATTCCCACCCAGGCGACGAGCTCCATCGCCACGGGGAACAGATTGGTGTAGATGTTATAGATGATGAGGAGGTATCCCAGGCCAAATGGGATAATACTGAAGGAGGCGATGAGAAGACACCAGAAGTAGCACCCGCCATATCGCTTGAAGGTTGTGAAACACAGAACGATCAATTCCAAGGCATTGTACCACGCAATGCCTATGAGGCAGGCGACTATGGTACGTTCTGCGAATCGGCCATCGGAAGCGCGATCGGCGAGGCTGAAAGTGCGGCCGGAGAGGTCGGCGCTCGACATATGGACATTGCCGGAGATTATAGAGAGGAGATGGGCATGGGAGGTTCAGGGATAAAGAAGAATTGCGTAGTTAAAGTGTAACTTAAAGAGAAGGTAAAAAGGCAGTGGCGGAAAGCCAAAGATAGTGGCCTCGGGCCCTTCTCCATGTGCTGAGGCATATCGATCGACAGCGATTGGCGTATCCATTGGAATTAAATTGGGGCCCCTTGGAGGCTTCCCCGATGCGGGCGAACGCGAACTGCTGATAGGACGCCCGACCCACAAGCTCATGGCCAAAAAAACACTATTCGCCCCATTAACGGCCTTTTTTGTCGTGCTTTCTCCAATGGAGTACTGTAGGTACCCAGGAACAGCGAAATGCATGAATTGGATTGGTACAGCCTCAATTTTTAGAAGTAGATCCCAGGGTTCTGTCGGCTTCGATAGAATATCGCGTCATGGAGATAACGGGGGGCAAATTATAGTTACTAATGTTCGTTTCTAATCTGTCGTACGCACTACTCTATTTCCGGCAGCTGAGAATGGCTAATCGCTAGCACGAGAAGAGTTAGCCCTGCTAAGCCTCATTGCTCATTGGTCGGCACTTCAAGGCCTGAGGCAGAGTATCCCATTTTTGGTCTCAGGGCTATGCTCATTGCTCGGCAATGGCTTCCAGGAAATCCATTCTCTCTTCCCACGTGAGCCATGATCTTGAGACGGCCCGATCCGTTTGATCAGTCGACTTCTCGCATTGCCCAAGTCGTGTAGTCGTGTGTTCCTGCCTAAACAGGAATAGACTTCCTGGGCCGCGTTCGCAGGATCGGGTTGTTTGTTTCCCGGTCTGCTGGGTGGGATCTAATAGCAATCATCAGTCTACGAGTTAAGTAGCCTGACTGTGAAACTTGTAAGGGGCAGGGGGCAAGGATGTACGAAGAACCCTAGCCTCCAGGGCTATGGGTAGGCTACGGTATACTAGTGACCAGATCAAGAATACTGGACTGTCAACTGTTGATGAAAACCGACTTTCGATTTTATTTGAGATCAATTTCATCCCCAATAGATCATGCTCAGATGTGAGATTGCTATGGCCAACCTTGGAAGGATCCGCAACACTGGGATCTAGGTCCTGGAAATTGACCTCAGGGCTTGGGCTACGGGTGACTATTCCGAACCTGGGCACCTGAGAGACGCAGTGGCATTAAAGTTGTTTTGGAAATCTGGCGGATAAACCCCGAAGGCTTATCCATCTGTTTTCCAAAAGCCGAAGCCCCCGATTGGGCCGTTGTCGGTACGGCTCGCCAAAGTGAGATTGTGTGGCGGAGCGAAATGCACAGTCCCTGAAACAGGATGCGGGGATAAAACAAGCTCGACATGGAGGATGTAAGTGATCAACATATTGCGGGGAACACATCGCAGGTGATCATGTGGTACGGGATTCCAGGCCTGGGGTGGAGTCGTGGCTCGGGGACGAGAAGACATTCTCCAGGCCCCACGGGTTGATGAAGCGCTAAACCCCACAAATACCATCTCACTGGACAGCATATAGTCAATTAGGTATATTGGAGTCATTCGGTGGCGATCGACTGCACCGAGACCCCCATCTTGGAATAGTTTACGGAGTACCTAGGTATATGGGTCAGGCGTACAATCAACAATATGGTGAGGGGATCCGATTCATCTCGCGCTATCATGTCTCCTGATACCTAGTACACACCCTGTTTTCTCGGTGCTCTGTCGATTATGACAACCTTGGAAGCAAGTTTGTGGATGGGGCACGATCGTATACAAAATGAAGTATGATATGGCTGTAGGTGAAGAAAAAGCCATTTGGCTAAGACAGTTATGCAAGTGAAGCTTTCTCTCGGATTTTGATGATCGTTATAGAGTACGAGCAACAAAAAGTCATGTTGGTGTGGTGGCATCAGAGAGGGAGAGAGTTATTGTGAGAGTGAAAGGAATGAACATGGTCGACATGATACGCAGGAAAATGCGTTTTGAGATGTACACATCACCACAGCCATCAGACAAGAATCGTTTAAGGAAACTGTTTAGGCGACAGAACAGCAAACAAACAAGGGGGCTTGTGTAGGAGGAGGGCCCTGGGACTTTCATCTGTATTCATGACGATACCAGTCCACAAACATACCTTGTGGGTAGCTTGCGCAATGAGATATTTGGGATCTCGAACGTCTCAGTACTGCCCAGGTGCCTTCGCCTGCTAGCTGACTCGCACAAGACTGGACATTGGTATAGACCACAAAGCCCATACCCTTTCAGGACCCCGGTCCAAACGTCTACGGCCGCCCAAAAAGGATTTACCGATGACTAGAGGATTTTCTTCGAGCGGAGAGAGGAACAGATGAGGGGAGAGAAAGGAGAGAGGAGATCTATGCTGTAGACCCGGGAGCAGGTTGCTTCCTCATTGGGGCGTCTCAGGTCGATACCGGAGAGGTAGATGAATCAGACAAAAAAGTAGTTTACAAAGATCAAGAAGAAGATAAACAGACCTCGAGGGTGTTCAATGGCTCGATTGGTTAATCCAGGCGTCTGCAAATGCCTACGCATGTGCAGGATAGCTTGCAATCTTTCTAAAACTACCCAGGTGGACCATCCACGAGGGAGATTACTACCTCGTGATGCTCTTTTCTTGCTGTCATCTTCTTCTGCTTACTGCCTTGGCCCTGAAGCAACTGGCCTATATTGTGAGATGTTGGAAATGTACTTTAATTCCAAAGGCTAATTGAAAACTTAGCGCACAGGTTCCTAGCCAATCTGCTTTCATACATGTTCTTCAGTATTGATGACCGGAGTAGAGCCTTGGTGGAATACCCTGTCAGTAATGTATGACTTGTGGGATGCCTATGACCCCAAATAAGCTCAGGGAATTTCAGCACTGCAGTGGGCCGTGCTACCCCAATGCGAGTACGAAGTACGGAGTATTTAGCCATGGAATGGTACAGGGAAAGCCATGAAGATGGCGAAGACATGCAAAATGTGCTAAGAGAATTTACTAAGAAATTGAGCGGGGTAAAAAGGTGAAAAAGTCGTAAAGTCAATTATAAGCTTTTATGACAATATATTACATTAGAAATGAATAATGTCATTGACCAGGAAGAGAAACAACGTTAAGTGTGGAAGGCGAAGAAGATCTTCATGGTTCTATGCACAAAAGGCGCCTTCACAAAGGATATGTGCGCCGAATAATGTCAGGAAGAAGGGTCCCAAAACGATACCCTGCGCTGCATATCCTGAATGGCTCTGTGAAACAATATGTTCAATCAGAGTGGGGAATCACATTCGAAAAATAATTTACAGCACGTTGTTGGCAACGGTGTCGACAACAGCGCCGACGGGGGTGCCAACGGAGGGGAGACCGAGGCCGGAGACGAGGGCAACGACGGAGGGAGAGAGCTTGATGAGCAGGTGCTTGCCGTCAGTGCCGACGACGTGGAGGAGGGTCTCGAGGGGCTCGGAGATGTCCTTGAGGAGGTCACCGACGGAGGCGGCCTCACGGACGATGGAGCCAACGGGGCCGGCAATGGAGTGGAGACCAAGGCCGGAGACGAGAGCGGCAACCTCGGGGGAGAGCTGGATGAGGAGCTGCTTGGCGTTGGCACCGGTGACGGTCAGGGTGTCCTTGACCTTGGGGGCAACGTCCTGAACGATCTCACCGCGCTTGAGGTTCTTGCCGAGGGTAGCAACAACGGTACCGACGGGGGTGCCGACGGAGGGGAGACCAAGACCAGAGACGAGACCAGCAACGGGGGCGGAGAGAGAGATCAGGAGAGCACCGACATCAGCACCAACGACAGTGACAAGGTTGTCGACAACGGGGCCGAGACCAGTGACGAGACCACCGAGACCGGAGGCGGAGGCAACAATGGAACCGAGGGGAGCACCGAGGCCAGCGAGACCAAGGCCAGAGACGAGGGCAGTGACCTCGGGGGAGAGCTCGATGAGCAGAGTGGAGGCATCGGGACCGACAACGGTCAGGATGTTGTCAAGCTGGGGGCCAAGGTTCTGGACGATGTGGCCGTTCTGGATGGCAGGCACGCTGGAGGCAGCGGAGGCAGCGCTGGAGGTGGCGGAGCCAGCAAGAGCCTTGGGGAGGTCGGCAATCTGGGAGACGACGGGGAGCTCGCTGAGGTGGAGCTCCTCGACGAGGTTGCCAATCTTGAGGTTCTTAGCAAGGCCCTCGACGGGGTTGGTGGGAGCAGCGAAAGCAGAGCCAGCCAGAGCGGCGACGGCAGCAACGAAAGAGGCCTTCATCTTGAATTAGGGTATATAGAAACTGTAAAGAGTGACTGGAGTTTGTTTAAAGAAAGACTGAAGTGAGAGGCTTGGAGAAAGAAGAAAAGTTAGATGGCCCTGCAGCAGGAACACTTATTTATACAAGAGTGAGGATCTACAGGTACCGATCTCATTTAACCCCTGCTCCTTTTCAAAAATTTCGCATTGTTGTATGTAATTGGGGGGCAGTAGTCGTATCCTAGCTGGCGGGTCCGCTGGGTCCCAATAGGGTCAGTATAAGGGTCTTCAAAATTACAGAAACATTGAGTGGAACTATCAGTACGGAGTACAGACTAAATTTCCCCATCATGCCGGGATTTAGGAATCGTCCAGAACAAGGCGCGCTTGTGGACCACTAAAATCAACATACGGGGCTATGGGATGTACTAGAAGGTACCCCAAGACCCAGCTTGACATTGACAGTACTCCGTCGCCATTGCAGCCTGCGGTGAGCTACACCAGTACGAATTACAGTACAAAGACTTCTTGGGTCACTATTCCCTTGAAACAGGACTTTCAACTCTTCTGTGAATGATCTCTCCGTCATAGCCTCATCTTTTGCAATTTTATTTTCCCGGAAAGTAAATCCGAACTTTGCCGGTCATGTATTGAGCTCCTCATATTAAGATCTGCACGCTGATGTTTGGGCACAAGGCATATCGAGGTTTATTTCATCCTAGATCGTACCTATGCCGAAAGAGTGTTAGCCTGGGGAGTTGTGCGTGCATCCCGAGCAGCTCCGCGGCGCCCAAGGGAAGAAATAACCATAAAATTTGTTTTGGGGGCCATTTACATTTACCGGGGCATGTTCTGTCAGAACATGTCAGTCGTTTCAAGTGTACATGACAGCCAGGCGTTAATCCACTTTTCGAAAATCCGTACTTGGTAGAGGATGTACATTGTTACTCCGACGAAGTACTAGTACAGGCACTCCGTACATGTATGTATGCGAGGACAATCCCGCGTCATTACTACATAGTATTTAGGATTTGGATAATCCTGTCCGCTGAGGTTGGAAATTGGTGTGGGCACTCTCCGCGAGGAACAGAAAATGATCTGCACGACCACAACACACTCAGGGGACGATTGACGATTAAGTTGCCGTAAGGGTTCATGGAGGAGAATCTAATTCAAATAGTGCGGAAGAATACTACGAATCAGCGCTCTCAATTAACGAGCGGGCCCCGCACGCGCCCCCATGTGGGCGGCAAAGTGACCTATTGACCTCTCAGGGCCCCCTCGCTCCGGGGCTCTCTTTAGCGCCTCCCCATCATCTCCGCTCCACCTTTCATCTAGTCCAGCTGAATGGCTGCGGAGATGGGTCCCATTGGCCGATCGGAATCGATTGGCACCTTAACCAGGGGCATCTGTACATACAGATTTACATGAAGTTAAACCTAACCTGGTCGGATTGATCCGCTACAATCCCCGAAGACCGCCACCGTCGGGACTTGGATGCCCAGATCGTGTTGCCAAAAGCTTAGGGGCCACTTACATCATTTGCCTTTTGTTTTTGTTTTTGTTTTCCGCCGTTCATCCGGTTCCTGGTTCTTTTTGCCATGCTAGTATGGAGTACGTGTAGTATATCGCTTCTGCACAAAACCATTCGGTGGATCCTGCTGCAGGCCGCAGTAATGTCTCAGATGATCTATCTCATTGACACATTATACACATGTGTACGGAGTACACCTTTGACTCTTGTTGCGGTCAGGCAGCTCTGTCGATCGGCGGGACTCCGGACGTCCCCCGTGGATCCTCTTCTGCCGAGCCGACTATCACTATCTCTGTTCGGCTTGTGATTGGCTAGAATCAGCCTCCAGTAGTTACCTTTTCGGATCGATCTATTGCCGTCTGAGTTCTAATAGTAGATTCTTTCCAATGCAGACGCCAATGCCTGCTAACCGTATGAGGACGTAATCGACACATCAACTGTCAATTATTGTCCTAGTCCGTGGAGATGTTATTTAACAGTGCTCTGCCCATCTTTGAAGCCATGGTAGATGTTGAAAAAAATTGCTCATTGGCGTGTATGACATACTACTACCCCTACTAGCATCGGATCGTGGTTCCAGGGTGGAAATTCGAGCCACTTCAGAGAGCTTTTGGGCCGTGCCGATCTGTTCCTGCATCCGCTGTGCAGTCCGAGCCCACCGGGCTGGGTTCGCCCCAGTTGCCAGGCCCACATATTGGTATGAGTACCTAGGTAATGAACGAGTCGCAGCTTACTCCATACTCGTCCACCCTTGGCATGAAGAGAGAGCTGACAGGGAAATTGGGGTGCGCGATTAGAGTACTGAGTTGTACTCCGTAGACTGAGCTGGTTTTTTGTACGAGTACAGTGCTGTATGTCGGAAGAGTACTTCCGGTAAGGGGTACAGAGCACCGAGCGTACTCCGTACAGTATTACATAGTAGCACAACACAAATTAGTACCTGCGGATGAGGCGGCGTTTGATCACCAGAGCAACTTCGTTTGACCGCTCATCTGTCCCATTGAACGGAGAAGTCCGAGTAGAGCATTATTCGGTGCCATTCATTTCTATACGGTGCGGAGTACACGAGTGGAAGTCCTACTGTAGTTGCCTAGTGTCCCGAGTCGCAGGGCTACTGTACATTTTATTTCGCCCTTACCAGGTGCAATACGAGTGCTTTGAGACCCAGCTAGAATCGCTGGAGTGGATTCAACCCTGAGAGATCCAGGACTAGTACGGAGTACTCCGGAGTTGTCTTCGATGAGAACCAATTACCTGGGTTCATCCATCGATGGTGCATGAACCACCCATGGATGATACCGAGAGGATATAGTATCATTGATATTCCTACTGATACTAGTAGGAACTATATCCATGAGATCCATGGATTCTTGCCAATATACATGGCTCGGTCTGGAATATTGGAAGGTTTGGAGATTGTATAGCATTTCGTTTGCGCTGGTATGCATAGGTGATGGATTTCTCACGCTGGCCTATTTGGTCCAGACCTTCAAAATCCCACTCTTTTGCGTTCAAACTTCAAGTCCAACCCTTCAGAGCGCCGTCTTTCCCCACTGTAATCCGTATCTTATACTCCGTAATCCGTCGTAAAGGCGTTGCTGACCCAACCCTTGGAAACCACAACGTGGTACTCCGTGTTTGTGGACAATGTGCCAAATAACGATGTTCGAGAGTGGGTTCACCTAACGGGCAATGCTATAGTAATCATCTTTGGAGGAACCTTGGAGCGCACTAATATTACGGAGTGCCACGTTGCTTTTGTTATTTCTCGCCTCTTCTCACCTCGGTCGTAGAATCAACATATGAGTACAACACGATTGCCCAGGGGATTGATTTTCCAGGCGGCTATTCTCAAATTCAACCATTGAACACTCGTCCCAGGATCTACCGTGCTAAACTCCGGACTTCGTAGCGCACTCATACTGCATAGTACGGAGTACAGTTGGGGCATTTACAAGGTTACTGGTCTCGGGGGTCACAGCGGCTTACTTGGTGACCCGGGTGACCAGACTCGGAAGGCTAACATGAACTCCGAACAGCCCCTGGGAGACTATCCACCACCTGGGCACCTCCAGGGCTGAGCATGCATGAAGTCGTACATGTACAACTCATTATGACTGCAGGGTGGCTTGCCACAGTCGCTGCAATAATCCAACTGTACAGGACGCATGCATGCCGGACATCACTCCGCCTGATATATACTGTACATATCAACCCCGAGCTCACGGCCTGTACGAGCCCGGGAAGTACGGTTGTACAACTTGGAAGATCTGCCGGTATGCATCCACTCCAGGTCTGCTGCAAATTTTATGTACGAGCACTCCGTATGTATGTACTCTGTATGTACGTTCTTGTATTACATATGGCGAAACAAGTTCAATGTACAGTATCGCGAGTTAGGTAGGGTGTGGGCACTCCGTACGACGTACTGTAGGTATTCCTTACAGTGTACATGGCGGTTCCACCATCAGTTCATACATACCAAGTGGGGAAGAATAACAACCTTACGGGTGCCTGAGTAACTCCCCATAGATATTACCTGGGTGGCATTATGTACATACATATGCAACAGAAAGCGGTACAACGGTACTCCCTGCTTGGTCTATTGACTGTTGGCCACTACGGAACATATTGTGTATTCGCGCACAGAGTACAGAGTACCCTGTGCTTCCAATTTTCGTAGTCATTTTGCCCAGGTGGTTCCTACCTGATACCCAGATGCCGAAGAAAGGGGCTCTATCACGCCATTTTGGACTGGTGTGTGTTGGTAATTCGACTATGTACGGGATACCCAAACTAGACCACCTTAGTACCGGCCTCTTCTCTTGGTTCTTCCTGAGGACCTTGTCACACGATCTTGACTTGAAAATCGAGCCTTAGAAGGATCTTGCGCTACACGTAGAGTCCTACAGTACCACGCAGTAGTAAAAGATCAAGTCTCATATTCCACTTTCGCACTACTAGCCTATATGATTAGTTGTGATTCACCAGTTGCCAGAATATCCATTGATGCCCAGGTGACCTCGGGAGTGACGGGACATGGCTATGATCTCGGCATAAGACTGAATCTTACATTCCAGTTTATCATTGCCTGCGGGCCTAGTCATGGTTTCCAGGTTTGTACTTTGCAAAGACCTCGGGACCTTGGGGGCAGTAGCTCCAGTCCACAGGTGAAGAGAGAAGGCTTGGAACAAACCTACCTAGGAATATATCAGAAATCTCAGGGAAAGCCTGACAAGAAAGCAGTACCATCATCTGCCAACGGGTCACTATAGTTATTCAGTGGGATCAGTTATCGTCCAGGCTTCAAGGTTGCATCTGGAAAATAGTGGTGGATCGAGTTCCTGGATTTGAAAAATCGATCCAGAGACCCTTGGGGATAAGAGTTTGGCTGAATGCGCGGAGATTATTCATGGCCTCGGGATAGATATTTATTGAGCACCTGGTCAGGGAGTGTTCCAAGGTTCTGTCTGCATTTTGCAAAGGATTCCTGCTGCAACAGAGGCCAAACGAAGAGAAGAGAAGAGAAGAAAATCACTTTTATAGAGCACGACCTAGGTAGGTGTGCGACTTGCAGGTACCGAGGTATCATTCACACATTACCTAGGTACAACCTTGGAAGGCTACACCTGCGCAGCCCTGGAGGCTCCCAGTGATTGATACCTAGGTAATACTTGGGTATCTACTTCGCGGTTGTGGGTGGTCTATACTTAGGCATACATGCAGCCTTGCCTACGTACTCCGTAGGACATTGAAAATTATCGAGAAACTTCAGAATAGGATCGCGCATTCCAAGTTATATCTTCCAAGTTCAATAATGGCTTTCCTTTTGCTGAGTGCCCAGTGCCAGGTCGGGACCTCATGATTAAGCTTGATAGTTATATATCGCCCGAGGATGCCAACAACCCCATACACAGTTATTCATTCCAAGGTTTGAGCACTTCAAGGGTACCTAGGTAGCGTATCCCAAAGTTCTTTTTGGAAAATTGAAAGAAAACACGATCAGATACCTACTAGGTAGTAGAAGGCTGTTTGACACCTGGGCATCAAGGATTGAATCCCCGTATTTGCTTTGTCGCTTATGTGGTCCTCAAGTCCCACCTGGGCATCCAAAGCGAGACTCATTCGTAGCTTTTTGGGGCTTCTATTTAGTCTCCAAGGTTCTTGTAAGATACCTACCTAGGTACAGCCACGATTACAGTCAAACCCCCACGGGTTTATAGCAACCCTGAGTGATACCTAGGTATAGTTTGATTGCCTACTAGGTAGGTACCAGTGTGCTCAGATAGAAAGGCGACAACGTCTATCCCGACCAAGAGACGATTTAGTATTCGATATACTAATTGGACGATTGACTTGCAATATATTAATCATGTGCAGCGTGTGCAGGGGTATTTCACTAAATCCATAACTCATTCCTCCATATTCCGATTGCCTCGTTCCTTCAGTTTTTAGACAGCATAATGATACCCCGAATATGAATCGCCGGCCAGCAGCATCCCCGATGACGGGTCTTGAGGATATAATCCCTGTTCGGACATGTATCCCATGGAGCTGTCCTCTAGGGTCTTTCTGAGGGAGGCAGACTCATCCTCAAATTGTTCCAGCAACCCATGCATATCCCATTTGCGAGCACAGAAGTTGAGAAGATCGCGGATGTAAGAGAGACAGCGGAGAGCACGTGGATGGCAGTTGAACAGATCCTCGGCAGCCAGAACTGGCGGCTCTGGAGTCCCCATCGGAACATGAGGGGGTGGAGGGACAGTTGCGCTGATGAGTTGGTCGTAGTTGTCGGAAAGAACGCCCACGAATAATCGGCCTACTTGATGAACACGTTGGATGTCGAGATAGGTAAGGAACGGCAAGGCGCTGGGGTTCTCCAAGACCTGGTGAATCTGACTGATGTAGTCCATACATCGGTCAAAGAGGAGGGCTTTGTTGTAGTTATGGAGCGTGGGGTATCGATGCGAAGGAGAAAGAAGGACGATGATGGTGTAAAGAAGTTCGAGTCTGTATAGAAGAGAGAAATGGTTGGGGGCATTCTTGGGGCGCTGGTGGTACCAATCCCGGGCTCGCCAGCATAGGGTCCATGTTAGAGCCAGGTGTTGCGGAGATGGCTCGCGCCCACTGTAATGCATTTCCTGGTAGCCCACAGACAATATCTGTCTAATTTTGACAATATGTAAGGCAGGCACTGGACTGCGTAAAAAGATTTGGCTCTGCTCTGTAGAGGCCCCCGGGGATGCAGATGTTGATGGTAATGCAACATTGACAGATGCGTCGGAGAACGAGAAGGTTCTCTGCATGGTGGAGCTTAATCCCCTATATCAAAAAGTCAGCAGGGCACTTGTAAGCCATGAATCTTCAAACGGACCTGTCAAGGCAATATAGACAATGGAATACACGCCGACGAATATCGAGTCGATCGACATCGGTTGGGACCTCGGTAGGAGGGTCTTGATGGAGTCCGAGGTCGACGGCAACCTTCACGGCCATTCCAACCAAATACCAACTACGAAAGCGTGCTGGGTCAATCAGAGAATACTCAGCCAGTAATAAGATGGCTTGGATCCCAGAGATTGACCCCGGGCGAAGAACCTCTTCGGCATATGTCAATGCCTCCCCCACAAGGGCACGTGCCCTTTGGTGGTTCTTATCATTGCTCTGATACGAGATTGATGCCGAGGCGATGGCGAGGACCATCCGCAGCATCCAGTGATCGAAAGGCTTCGCAAACCGGCCGCCTGACTGATAGACGGCGTCTACCGAGGTCCAAAAACTCGTTTCCACAAATAGTGGCAGTTGAACGAAGATATTGTCAAAATAATGCTGCAGTAAGGGAGCCGCTTCATGCCGAGGAGGAAGTGAATTATGCGAGGGTGGCTGATCGGAGTCGACAAGAGCGACTGATAGGAGGAGTTTGGCAAAGGAGGTATTCGAGGTGATCCCGTGGAAGTCTCGTGAAGTTGCGTTGACCGACCTTGGGGCATTGTCAGCGGGGAGAATCTACCAGCGAGCAGTACCCGAAAATACTCACAGAAACCCAAAGTCACCCACTAGGTCGTCGATATCGGAGACCTCTCTATGGTGCGCGGGGCCCAATTGACCTTCGGATGCGACGGAGGTGATCGACATCTCCCGAGCGACCCCGTTGCCCTCGGCGGACAGGGACGTTGAGCGGGCACGCATCTGGCTAATCTTTTTCTCCAGTTTCTCGCAGTATCCTTCGAGTGACGCGACATAGCTTCTCTCCTTCCCCTTGGCGAACTCATCGCTGGCCCCGGAGCAAGTGCTAGCCTTGCCCACCCGTTCACAGGCCGAACAGGCGGGGAGCTTGCCATCACACTTGATCTTCGCGGTCCGACATCTCGAGCACGCAGCCACCGGACGACTCACCTTGAGTAAGGGATTATCCAAGAAGGTGGTGGCGGTGACGGACATGACTCATTCTACTGGGAATGTTCAGCGGAAGTCCGATGCGAGTCTAAGGTACTCACATGACTAGAATCGAAAGGGGGATGGCTAAAGAACGACCTGCATGAGCTGGGGGATTCAGCGACTATCATTGCAGGATAATAAATGAATAAGCCCTTACCCACTTTTTTTGGGGGCGCAATTATCAAAGGAAAAGATATCAAATTAAAAATAAAAAGACGTTGAGTACATATGTAGGAGGGAGAATGTCCCATTTGCCGACCTTTGGGCTGATCTTCCGGACCGCACGGATGACTTGCAACTCAACGTCCTAATCCTTTTGGGCTTCCAAGAGGATTTGCGTCTGGTCTCTGACATTACCCGAGAGTCAGAAAAAAAGACCACTCAGCTGCCCACTGCCCACTGCCCTTATCCACTTTTCCAACGCGGAGACCCGTCGCTTGCAAAGTCTCGACGAGGCGCGTCGATCCAGATCTGGACCGAGGTTTGCCCCTCTCGTACATGACTTGGACGGTGGCCCCATACGAGTACCCGTTTCAAATCTTGGGAGGTACGAGAGCCTCAAGACCATGTCGACTGTCTCCATTAGCCTCCCCGTGCGATCGACGATAACCCGCGTATAACGGCCCATGTGATCCGGCCGTTTTCTTCCACTTTTGACACTTCCCTTGATTAATACCCTGATTTATTGGCTCCCAGCTATGACCGCGAGCCCGGAATATTCCTCCGCGGCGCTCAAGTCGCCGGAATTACACATTCTGGAGCCTCCAAACGGTCGCATTGCTCACACATTAACCGCGTGCACAAGGTGTAGACAGGTATGATGCGGCCTCGGTCCCTTCCCATTATCCCCGCGATTTCAGCTGCCTTTTCCCCCTCCCCCAGCGCCCCTCTGCTCTAAGGTGTTCATGACCGTACTCTCATCCCGCCGCCACAGACTGACCCACCTTCCGTATAGCGAAAATCCAAATGTGACCCGGGGATCCCTCGGTGTGCCCCCTGTGAACGAAGCAATGCCAAGTGTGTGTATTACGACTCGACGCGCGATTCTACGATCCCCCGGTCCTACATCGTATCGCTGCGGGAGAAAGCTCGCGCGCTGGAACGTGAACTCGCCGAAGCCGAAAAAGAGATCCAACATGCTGCCGATGCGGAGCTGATGGTGCGGGGAGCTGGGCGCATCCGCTTCAAGGAAAATGACGAGGCTCGGTATCTCGGGTCCTCCAGTGGCATTGCCATGACCCGCCTGGTCATGGAAATGGCCAAGCAGAATACCGACTCTAAAAGCATCAAAGATGTCGTCCCAGAATTCACCGCCCAAGAGATTAAAGAAGCCTTCGCACAAGAAGATTCGAAACCGACGTCCAAAATCTATCCCATGATAAGCTCAATCCCACAGGCCGACCTACCCCCGCAGGCGCTGACCTATAAATTGATCGACCTTTTTGTGGCCAAATGTACATGAGCTCTCTGCATAGACCTTTGGACAATCGTGACTGATGTTATTATAGCACAAGCACTTCTTCCCACTTTACATGAGCCCACCTTCCGGCAAGAGGTAGAGGAAGTATTCCATGGCTCAACGGACCCCTGCCAGAACTTTCAACTGCGCATGGTCATTGCGATCAGCATGCAAAAAATGAGCACCGAATATGCCGGGCTTGCTGATAGCTATTACCTTGCTGCCTTGCCTTACTTGGAACCCACGCTGAAACGGATGGATATACGAGCTCTGCAGTGCCTTGTACTGATTGCCTCATACTCAATGCTGACGCCCACTCGCACCGCTGCATACTGGGTTGTCGGAACAGCCGCGAAATTGTGTCAGGATCTCGGATTGACCGAGGAGGCCACTGTCACCACATCATCACATGGGAAGCCGTTGAACCCGCTGGAAATTGATATGCGTCGAAGGTTGTTTTGGATTGTCATATCCATGGAGCTGGGTCTTTCTCACAGCCTTGGCCGATGCAACAGCTACTCAGTTAGCCATGATCACTTCAATGTGAAGTTCTTTGAGCTGGTGGGTGATCAATATATTACCGCTGGGGGGGTTACCCCAGGTGCCAAGCCTGTCATGGCAAAATGTATCGCAGTCCACTTCTTCAAGATGCGATTGTTACAATTGGAGGCTAGGCGAACGTTGTACCTGAACCGAAGAGAAACGCCACTCGATGACCAAGATCCATGGTTTTCCCAGATGATGGCCAAAATTGACCATTGGATGTCAACGTGCCCTAAGAACGACGATGGAAGTGGGCTCAACGTGAAATGGTATGTCGGTAACCCTGGGTCGCAAGAGGTCAATCGCTGATGCAGCCATCTGCAGGTTTACAGGAAGACGGAATACAATCGTGATTCTCATGTACCGCCCGTCGCCTCAGGTTCCCGAACCGTCCGTTCAAGCCGCGCAAATATGCTACGACGCGGCTATCTTCAATATTGCCATGCACAAAGAGCAGATGGTTACCGGGTCCGTTGATCTAACTTGGGTATTCGTACAGGCCTTGTTCATGGCTTTGAACACCGTTCTCTGGACCCTTTCGTATCCAGAGATACGAAAAGAACACACAATTGAAGAAGTCCAGGGCCATTTGGATATGGCTCTTGAAATCATCGTGTTCTCCGCTGAACGATGGCCCGGTGTTCAGTCCGCTCTGCTCCTTTACAAGCGCCTTGTTGCTGCGTGCTTAAAGGCTTATACCACCGAAGAGTCATTTGTTGTGCACTCGCCCTCCAATCATCCGACACCAACTTCCTCCCAAGGATTGACACCGCCGGCTATGTCCAGTCCTTCAAGTAGCACAACTGCCTCATATTATTCCCACAATCATCGTGGTGGAAACCTATCAATCGGCGACACTGCCTCCAGTGGTACCTACTCAAGGGGCCAATCTGCTGATCCCTCATTCACACAAGAACCAACTCCCCCGGCCTCAACCCCCGCCCCATTCCCACAGCCCCGCATCCCACCGGTGTCACCTGCATATGATATGAAGCCTCCATCTACTGCTCGAAGCTCGGTACCACAGTATGCGCCGGAGCCGTACTGTGGCCCGTCATCACTTTATCCAGATGTTTCGGTCGATCCCAATACCCCGTACAACACGATACCCTCAGTTGTTCCTGGTCTTCAAGGCTGGGACCCTAACTTTTCACTTGCCTCGACGACTGCTGGACACCTGGCATACATTGATGCTACCGTCGACCCCATGAACTGGACTACTTCGATCGGGGACCAGTATTCTCAGTACTTCAATGAGCCATTCCCAGTGCCTTCATGGCGCGAGCGCACGCTGAGTCAACAAGAGCAGATCGAGCTGTTGGCTTCTTTGGAACATAACATACCCGATGTGTCTGCCCAGTTGATCACCGAGTACAATGCGTTCTATCAGTCATAAGTTCCTAAATTTTCGCCCTGGCTTGTTCGAGATCATTCGTTTTTGAAAAGCGTTCGCGACCGGCGGAGAAATCTTGTTCTGACATTTGAGATATCACTTCTATTCTGAAATAGACTGGCGCATCTTCTGACACCTCAGATCGTGTCGTTTCAAGGTTCATCATAGCCATGTCACCAACTAGGCTGGAAATAGCCCGTGCTAGGAAAGACCCGTGTGGACCACTCAGACCATATGACATAACGGCTCACGGTGAAGAATTCCCCGATAGTAAAGCCACCTAACTTCAAATGTTTCAAACGTCAATCCCCAAAGCCGTTGGGGAAATAATGCCCGATTGCAGATCACGTCTAGCCTTCGAGCGTTGCTATGGAGTATGACTTGCGTATCCAATCCATCCATGGATTGTACAATATATGATTTTTCAGTCCATTCATTCATGGAGCAGCGCTGTTTCGATCAGGTATTCGGTGACCCAAGACAACTGAGAAATGATGGAACATTCCAAGGTTGGTTTCTCATTGGCTGACAGAGGTAGTCAATGAACTGCAATCTGCATCTCTCTTGTTTCAATGGAGACAATGAAAGGAAGATATCTAAACAAAGGGTTCAATAACTCCGTGAATAGATCAGATCGATATGTAACTACTAGTATATGCAGGTGTCAAGTACAGAATGAACGCCAAGACCCGGTCACGTGCGCTTCTCAATTCGCCGTCATCTCGACTCGTCTTTGACCACAGGGCCGTCCATCCTCACCTTCCCTCACCACAGCCACCCATCAGCCACCTCACTTATCCCGCCGGACTCGACACAAATACTAGCACCCTGGAATGCAGATGATCTAGGTCGGCCACTAAACGACCTGCTCGCCTGCTTGAGCGACCGTCGATCGTCGACCGGGACCCCCTCTCCAGACGTTGATATCAAAGTTTGCGATTTGGACCCAGAGCCGCTCTGGCACATACCTCGCTACATGCTGAACAACTCTACGGGCTCTCATGTCTGATCGCACTCACCCTACCTCTTTCCAAGCAAGACCTCCCTCGCCCCCCTCTACAGCCGCCGAGTCTCAGAAAGAGAATCTTCGGCTGCCCATCTTCTCAGACCACATCCCTCAAACCCCGACATCTCCTCCGTTGATGTCGGTTAGCGATCAAAGTCATGCCTCCGACTTCACATCCTCGCATACATCTTCGAATCAGGCGACGGCCCAACCTCCGAATATCTCCTCACCTCCGTCCTCGGCGCCAATGTCTACCCAAGCCTCACAGCAGCCAGCAATGAGTACCGCCACTTCATTTCCCACCCCTGCTAGCAGCGTGAGTGGTCAACCTATGAATGCGACTTCGGCGGGGGATACGGAAAACGGCAGAAAACCCGAGGATATGGGGATGCACGGTTCGGCTGAAAACCCGGGAACAGGTCCCGATCAACAATCATCAGAGCACACACACACAAATCATAATCGACAGAACTCGCAACTGAACGGCAACAACTACCCTGTCACCGAGAAGGGTCAGACCTCGGCAGACCCCGATGCCATGGACGTGGATACAGACTCTTCCCGTCGGATAGACCCCGGCAATCTCTGCCTGGAGTCTCTTCAGAAAGAGCTCACCTCGGCTTTTCATCTTTGCAAGAGCTGTAAGATTCCCCAAATGAATTTTCGTTGTCCGCCTTGGGCAGCTGCGTGAATTCGCTGGTTTTGTATATCCCTGGAACTGAAGTTGTTAACACTGCTTTTTACTCATTGACAGCTCCGATCGTCACTGGTCCGGATCCTTCGGTGGATCTCGTCTCCCTCTATGGGCTAGGTTCAGTCGCGCACTCGGTAGCACGCATTGATCCCGTGACGGGGGAAAAGATCAATCGGCTCAGGAAGTCATACGAGGGAAAACTGAAGGGATTGGGACTAGCCGGGCGCAACAAATCGATCAAGCAGGAAATTGGTCAACCTGGGAGCTTGCGGCATTTGACAATGTGGCCCGAGGAAGAGTGGCAGAACCAGAAGGTGCATGGCAAGCCAATCAAAGTTTCGGACATGGACGCGGCGCTTCAGGATCTCCATGCAAAGGCCATGCAAATGGAACCTGGTCCTGTTCGTAACAATGACTTCTGGGAAGATGTTCTGGGGCATGAGAAGCCTGCGAAACACCCAGCGCCAGGCGAGGCAGGTAAGAAGGCTGCTCCAGTTGCAAGTGGCGGTCGTTCGTCCGGTCAATCATATGCCGCACCGCAATCCCAGGAGGCAGAGCGTCCCCGGGCCAGCAGAGGACGCAAGAGACATTACGATGACAACAGCTTTGCCGGTTACGGCGAAGGATATGTGGACGATGACGAAGACCCCGGATTCTACTCAAATGGCGAGGGATCCGGGAAAAAGAAACGCAAGAAGGTACGATTTCGAACCCCAGACGGCCTCGGAACTTCGAATTAACCGGAAACCCAGGAACACGTCGCTAAAGTGTCAACGCCCATGTCCGAGAGAGGTGGCAGCTACGGGGTCGGCATGTTTGGCATCGGTGCCAGATAATGAAATGCGTTTTACGATCATTCTCGATCACCAAAAGCCGCTTCTACCCTTTTTTTTTCTTTTTTTTTTTTTTTCTTTGATGAAAACCAAATATTACCCATCTTAACTTGGGGTGACGGCTCATGCCAGACGCCATGTTCTGCTTGGCATGGTATAGGGACTTGACGCGTGTCTCCCTTGATCTTTCCTTTTTTCGATTCTCAGTACATGTTGCATCACGGTGCTGGATATACCCGGCTTCATCAATCGGACGGCGTTATGGCAGGGTGGAAAACAAAGTCATCCGATTCGGACAGGCTTGTTTGCTTTTCTTGGCGAGTACTTCGTTTTCCCCTCTGGTGCTTTTTTTTCCCTTTTTTTTTTAATCTCACACGCAACTTCGAGAGATCTTCAGTGCTGTAATGGCTTCTCATCTGTTTACCTCGCACACGGTTTCAAACGCTTTTGCAGATCTTCCTGACTGTTTTTATTCCCTTTCTGCGGGCCTCGATAGCCCGCTGTGTTCATGGTCAATGATTCCAGGGAGCGTGTATGGCACTTCCTGATGTTCCACTCCGCCCATACTGTGGGACATCTGAATTTGGCAATCATGAATCTACAACTCCTGATTGCCAGATCAAATGCACCCCAAGAGTTACCTAGTCAATTTACCCAATAGATGACTAGAACTCTCCAAGACATCTGCAACGTAATTGTATGGACACTCCAGGGCTTCGACCCTTCAATGGCTATTTCCGTCGCATACATGGTGTGCAGCGGGCAACGCGGCTTAGCTGTATCAACCTTGGAACATAAAAGCTTCAAAATAAGGCATCAGCGGGCGAGCTCGTGTGGCTTGGCCGGAACCTCTAGAGACACAAACATCGCCTGTTTTTGCCCTTTTCGGGCGCTAAGTTCAAGGGCCACCCTGCTTCAGGGTCCACGGTCTACGGGTGCTCGCCTCGCTGATTCAATTTTCTGAGATACTAACCCGCAAACACACAGAAACCGAATCAAGCAGGAAAGTCAAGATCCAACACCTCGGGTTGGAAAGCCCATGGCTGACATCGGCGACGCCGATTCCGCTCCAAGTTCCTATCAACCGCTCCAGCCGCAGCAATAGTGGCTGCTTTGGCGCCGCCAGTGCATTCTTCCAACACTTTGAAACTCCGCCAGCCAACCATACGCTGTGGCTTGTAAGCTCTTCGGACCGTTACATTTCCAATCTTGGAACCCACCTGGGCAGTACTGTGCAGTCAGGTCCGATTGGCCGTTGGCTTTCGGCTACTATAGTCGCACACCAAGCCATCCTATCATGCGCGCTACCTATACCGAATATCGATTCCTCGGCGTCTTGAAACTGAGCTTGGTTGAAGCATAGTAAAAAGCCAGATTGAAGTATCTGAGTTGTGCTTTCCTACGAGAACTTGTTGTTCATTTTGGCCCGATCGCTTCATGATTCGCTATATACCTAGGTAGAGGCCTGGGCTCGGTCTCTCCAGGCCTAGATATCTCTGTAGCTAGATATCGACGCCGGGGATCTACGGTTCTCTATGCGACTCAGTATTTATCTATCAGATCCACTTAGATCTCAGGCTTTACCCCGATTTTTGGCCTGGGAGTTGACCTGCATACCTAGGCAGACGTTTCGCGGAGCTTTTGCAGACGACGTTGAAGGGAATACCAAGTCCATCAATCTCGGATCCTTATTGACTCTTAAGTGGAACACATGACAACGTCGGAGACTGCTATTTATGAAAAGTGCTTGACGCTGTCGGCATGGGGATATCAATCACCACCGGGGCCCCGGCTTCGAAAGACATTATAGAATTGCCGAAGCTTGAACGAGATCGAAACATCTGATACGATTCCTGTCTTCAAGCTTGAAACAATTATGATCAACTGTCTTTGTTGAAAACCAAATGTCCTAATCCCCGTTCAGAGTGTCCACATGAGCTGTGATTTGGTCGACGTTGTGGCTCTTACTGCGTTCATGGGTATACATTGGGCTCATGTATGTTAGTTGTGTCTAACCAAAAGTCAGGTATATCTCGGTTGACCTTTTGTCTCTTGTCTCTGACACAATTCGAAGGTTCTAGGACCCAACCGACCCTGGCCAGCTGAGTGAATCTAGTTACACAGCTGACCTTTGGATTATGCAGATATAGTCTAACCCCGTCTCGTTCACGGAGCAGTCTCTTTGATCGGTGGAGCTGAGTGAAAAACAGCCTTGCATAACAGCTCGGCAAAAGTACGGTGTTGTGGTCATTTTACCCGAGGCGTTCAAACCACCTGGGCAGTAGTTATTACCTGGCCGTTTTTCACCTTTGTCCGTGGAAGAGTCAAGTGGCATCCAAGTCACAAGCGAGCCTACTTTCTCAGCGCTGGAATGTTGCAGTATTGCCCGTGAGCTTGTGAACGTGACTTGGGCCATCATTGGGGTGACACTGCATCACGATGTACCAATCGGATTGATTTGGATTGTCCCCATTCCTGACCCTCTGAGTGGAGGAGCTAGTTGCAGAAACGCCAGAGAATTTGAGCTGAACGGTTTGATGTACCCGGCGGTTCGTAGTGCATGGTGCATAGTTCGTGTGGACATCCCCTGTCTCGTGTCTGGTGAGTCTGACTTTCTCAGTTGCTTTTATTGCTTTTGAACTCCCATATCTAACCCTTTCTTTTTAATATCTTCGCTCTTCTTCTCTCTCTTGGCACCTCGCCTCTTCATACTCATGCCTTCACCAATACCCCAGCCCCGGGGGCTCCCCATTCTGGGGAATCTATTCGACATGATCCCGGGTAATGCATGGGCTTCTTTGAACAAACTCGCGGCTGAGCACGGGGCTGCTGGCATATTCAAAATCACAGTACTGGGTAAGCAGCTTGTCTTCATCACAAACGCCGCTCTACTAGAGGAGATCTGCGACGAGAAGCGCTTCCGGAAAAGTATCACAGGCCCTATCGTTGAGATTCGTCGCTTGGCCAACGACAGTCTCTTCACTGCTTACGACCATGAGCCAAGCTGGGGGATCGCACATCGCCTCATGGCTCCCTTCGTTGTGCCCGAGGCCGTCAAGGCAATGTATCAAGATATCGAGACCACAACGGACGACTTGATTCACAAGTGGACTCCAACAGACGATATCCGGAGGCGTGTGGATGTCTCAAATGACCTAGACAGACTCAACCATGCCGCCAACATGTTGTGTTTCTTCGGTCAGCATACTGACTGCGTCTTGGGTGACGAGCCTCCTGTGATAAAAGCCATGTCAGACACAACCTTTGAAGCCGTTCGTCGACCTTCGCGACCTAAGCTCCTTACCTGGCTCCGATATCAGTCCAAGTTCGAAAAGGATATCAAAATCGTTCGAGACTATTGTGCACAGGTCATTGCCGACCGGCGCGCAAACCCTACTGGAAAAGTCGATCTACTCCATGCCATGCTTCACGGAAAGGACCCCGAGACAAGTGAATCACTACCTGATAGCCGGGTAATTGACGAGATCATCAATATCTTTATCGGAAGTGCTACGACGCCAAATCTAGTCACATTTGCACTCTACTATCTAGCCAAGAACCCGAGTGAGATCATTCGGGCCCGACAGGAGATTGACTCTACCATCAGCCCTTCGGGTGAGCTTCAACAATCTGATCTCTCGCAGCTAGCATACTGCGAGGCCATTCTTCGTGAATCGTTCCGTCTATGTGCCACGGCACCAGGGTTCAACATTGAGCCCTTGCCTACTGATGGGCCTGTGTTGCTCGGCGGAGGAGAATACGAGATCCCCAAGACCCAGACCATGATTGTGATTCTCTCGGCAGTCAATCGAGACCCAGTGATCTTCGAAAACCCTAATGCCTTCAAGCCGGAGCGCATGCTAGGTGAGAAGTTTGAGCAGCTACCCGCCGGTGTGAAGAAAGGGTTCGGAAACGGCAGACGCGAGTGCTATGGGAAACATTATGCATGGCAGTGGTCACTTTATGTCCTAGTTCGAATCATCAAGGATGTGGATTTCGAGTTGGCGGATAAAGACTACACTTTTGACATGGAAGGGAAGAACTTCAATGGGGCTTTCACTGTGAAGCCTTATGGCATGTTTGCAGCCACGAAGAGGAGGAGTCCTCCTGTGTGAATTGATGATGATCAATGCTGCTTTGGAAACACTGCTTTTGCTAGCTCAAACTAATATTGTATTATGTCCTGATACTCGAAAGCTGGCTTGCCTTTGCTCCATAACCCTACCCGATATATAACACCTTTTTTTGTAATTGATGACTGGAACTGCACCTCGTGACCACCCCAAGTCCGAAGCCCAGCTTGAACTTTCGGGGCAAATGTCTCTTAAACGATGGGACCATCGTCGCTCTGCTGCTGCTTCTTCTTGGCAAAAATGCGTTTCAACAAAGCTCGGATGGAATGACCGGGTCCCCCAATGTCATAGAGCGGTCGGTGTTCCTCATTTACATCGTGCTCATAGTCATAGTCGACATGGACGAAAGCTCGCTCTACATCGGCAAGACCCTCCAACTTGCGCTGTAGCGCTTGGCTCACATCATGGGATTCGCGGAGCTTAGTTTCAGGGTCCATGACGATGTCAACCTCGACATAAAGCTGTTGCCCGGAGTGATACGCACGACACTACACGCATCAGATCAGTCAGATAAACAAGCACACGCTGGAAAAATCATCCAAAACATACCGTATCCACTTTTTGGATTCTCTGATCATGAGTCAAGGTCACGTAAATGCACTTGTTCACAAACTCACGCGGCGCACACTTGCCCACGATCAACCACATGTTTTCGAATGCCGTAGATGCCCAGGAGAACAAAATGAGCAGCGCAATGCAGCAGGCTCCAATCGGGTCAAGGTACCAGACAAATCGATCACCAATGATAGCCATGATCAAACCGAATCCGTTAACAGCCAGGTCATTGCGGTGATCGATGTAGAAGACATGCGCAGCTGGATACCGGCGCAGTCCAAAGCAATACAGGAACATGACGAATTTGGAGAAGATCGCAACGCCCACGCAGATCAACGGCACGAGGGCCAGCTGCTTGGACTCGGTCTCGCCGGCTGCAAGCGACTTGGCTGACTCGATGATCAACTCCACTGCTACGATGGTCATCAGTGCGCAAAACATGATGACTCCCATTGTTTCCACACGGCGGCGTCCCACGGGGTACTTGTATGGCTTTGGTCGTGAGGACATGCGCGAGGTCACGAGCATAACGATTGACGAGACGAGGTCCATGAAGGCATCTGCGGCTGTGGCGAAGAGGGCCAAGGAGCCGGTGGAAATGGCTGCGTACAGTTGGATGATGAAGAGGCAGAAGTTGACCATGAAGCTGGCACGAACGGCTAGCTTGACTTTGCCGCCATTTTGGGCTTCATCCTCGGCCTTGAGGCGTTCCTCGTCGCCGCTGGAGAGGAACCCTTCGATCATCTCATTCTGCTGTTTGTAGAAGCCGCTGAGCTTTTCGTCGCCGGTGGAGTATGGAATCCATTGTTTTCTTTGTTCGACGATGGTTGTTTTGAACTGCTTCAGGTTGAGGGGATCTTCCTCCGGGGGAGTCATGTTGGGTTCGGGCTGGACAAGGTTATCAGATGAAGATCAGATAAATCACCAAAACTGGCACCATCTAAGGTTTAGGGGTCATACAGAAAGCCAAGAAATCTCACGCCAAGACCCCCGAGGTCCCCGTCCGGAGCACTTTCAGCGCCTTGGCATTGTGGCAGTGCCTGCGAAGTTGGTCTTGGCTTTGTGAATTTGGCGAGTCAGACTGCAGCATCTGTAGTTTGCGGAGTTTCTCCGAGACTCGAGCACGTTTTATATTGGTTCACATCCCAACATGAAGTTTTCGGATTCTGTAATCCATTTGTCCTAGCCAGGTGGAGATATGTGGGATCGTTCTCACTAAAATGTGTAGGGGCACACGGAGTTAGGCTCTTGATGCACACCGGGACATCGGTGGCCTCCCGCGGGATTGATGTTTCCGTCTCCGACGCCCAGGCCCCAAGGCTCACAGGCCTAACGAGGCCCCGCGTGAAACAATTAACAACCCCCAGGACTGTGAGAATATAACCAGTTGTTTGCATGCACTCCTTGCTCGTCTAATCGAACTTATCAGTTGACCCTGTAACTTTTGAAATTGCCCAGTGGAACACCTGCAGCCCTAGAGCCCTCAACCTTGGCCTTAAGCTTGAATAAGCTTAATCATCTCAACCTTGGACCTCGGCCCCAGTCATTTGAAGCAAATAGCCCTAATTCCCATCCAAGATATCCAAGGCCAGCCACAGCATGCTTCGGCCCTGGAGGGCTGATGTGCTTATGCATATCATATGTCAGCTATGCAAATGCATCACATCATATGCATGGCAGGGGCAAGACGAGTCACAGTTCACGTCAACACCAATGAGAGGATACAACATGCTCACACACCAATCTCCAACGAACCTGCCTACAGCGTCATCTCTACGTCTCCAGAAAGTCTAATTTCACGTATCTGCAATGATCTCCCCTCATAGGAAACCAGGGGGCGATATTATAAGATACGGGGGCATAGCAAGAAGTTTCCGATTGGTGGCAACCACTGAAGCTCGATATCATCATTCCACTGCCCTATTACTTCGAGCTCTGATCTTGTCAAATTTGGATATCATGAAATAACAGGTGACGTTTGGCTGATACTATTCTGAACTGATTTGCCTCATGCTGCGAATCAAAAATCGGAGCAGAAACCTGCTTTCCTGAACGTCCCGGAAGGGTTTTCCCCTAAGCGTTTCCCTAGAGACAAGGTCCCTATCGATGAGGCGATCTATCGCGAACTGAATGATCAAGGGCATCCAGACGGAAGCTATACACGACAGCTTCAGGCTACACCCAGGCAACAGTGGAAAAGATCCCCGCGGCCATAGGTGAGGGAGGGAGCTAGGAGCTAGGAACATTCCTGAAACATCCGAGCTCCGTCAAGATTTTGGAAGCAAAGCTTCCAATCGCGATCCTGCAACAGGCATGTTGGCCAACGTGTCACATTGAAACTCTACGGGTATAGCCAACTGAGAAAAATTGGCCGGTGATCTAATCATTTGACGCGAATCCCTTCATTCCAGCCCTTAGCTGTAGCTGTAACCTTGCCGGAGAGCTCGAATCTTGGATGTAAGTCAGGAATGCTACGGCGGATTACCGTTCGGAGAATTTTGTACTAGTGATTAATTTTTAATGGTTAAATAAAAGAGCTTGATAGCTCCGGAATAAGGCTTTGGAATAAGAATTTACGAGATTTACCTCGTGTTTTGAAGTACGTCGACAACCATGGCCTCCAAGGTCTTACAGAACAACACCAACAGCAACTGGCTGAAGGACCCAGGATTGCGAAGACTCAATCTGGGGATCGGCTTTATGCTCTCCGCATCGGCTACAGCCGGATATTGTGCTAGCATGATCAATGGCCTTCTGGTCCTGCCCGAATGTAATAGCCTTCATTCGTTGCCGCTCATGCAAGCAGCTAATTCCAGAATCTAGTCAACAGTTTTCTATCTGATCTCGACACGAATCTCAAAGGTCTCATCATCGCAGCCGTCTCGCTTGGTTCCTTCTTGGCATTTATACCCGGATCATACATTGCCGACAATTTGGGGCGGAGGATCTGCGTCCTCATCGGATCGTCACTAGTGATCGTTGCATCAATCGTCCAGATCGCGACTTCAAACCATTGGGTTTTCTTCAGCGCACGCGTCCTGGCTGGAATGGGAGTCGGAGTTTCTCAAACCGCTGCGCCATTGCTCATCACTGAATCTTCACACCCACGTCAGCGACAAGCATTCACGGGATTATACAACGCGCTATGGTTCATTGGGTCAATCACTTCCGCCAGTATCGGCTGCGCTGGACTTTCGATAGTAGGAACTTGGTCTTGGAAGCTTCCATGTCTGACACAGGCGTTTTATCCGGCCCTTCAGCTGGTTGGTTTGTTCTTCGTTCCCGAGAGTCCCAGGTGGTTGGTATCTCAAGGCAGAAAGGAGGAGGGAATGGCCATTCTCGCAAAATACCACTCGAATGGGGATGAAAACGACGAATTGGTTCAAGATGAATTCTATCACATCTGTCAGAGCATTGATGCCGAATCAGGATCCAAGTCAAAGGGTTGGGCTACATTCTGGGAAAGCTCCAGCAACCTGCATCGTCTGGCGATCTGTGTCATGCTCGGTTTCATGCAAGAGTGGTCCGGAAATGGTATGACAGATTCCCAAAATTACGACGACAAGCTTGCTAACCTAATTCTAGGCGTGGTCTCCTATTACCTTGCACCCATTCTGACCTCGGTTGGTATATATCGTGCCGCCTACCAAGGCGCTATCAACATCAGCCTCCAGGTGTGGAACCTGATGTTCGCCGTCTGCGGAGCAATGGCCGCAGATCGATTCGGACGACGAAGGCTTTGGCTGATCGCAACCACCTTGATGTTTGTCTATCTTGCCGTTGCGACAGCCATGTCCGGCCTATTCACGGAGTTGAAGATTTTGGAGGCTGGCATCGCGGTGGTACCAATGCTATTCCTCTTCTGTGCCGCCTTTGACATGGCATATATGCCGTTGTTCATTGCATACCCGGCGGAAATCTTGCCCTTCCAACTTCGTGCGAAGGGTCTCGCCGTGACACTTACTACGGACTCCATGGCGTGTTTCTTCAACCAATACGTCAACCCAGTGGCGTTTGCAGCAATCCAGTGGAGATACTTTGTCGTCTATCTGGCCTGCCTGGTCATCTTCTTCGCGACAATCTACTTCCTCTTCCCCGAGACCAAGGGTCTATCTCTGGAACAGGTCGGGCGAATCTTCGAGAAGGAGAAGGCCTACCAAGCGGATACTCCCACCTCAGAGATCTCGCAGGAGCTACTTGTATACACGAAGAAGAGCAGCACTTCTTCGTGAGGACAAAGCTTTCGTTGCTGCTTGTTGTAATTACGACAGTGCTCTCAACTCGACCAATTCGGCTGGTCCCCGAGTGATGTTATCTAGGTGCTTTTCTTTTGGGCGAAATATATGGAAACAGAGCCCATCAATAGATAGAACTTGTCATGTATCAAAATAGAATACGAGCTTGAAGTTGACATTTCAGAGAGCTGTTGGCCTTGGAGATAGAGGGCGATCTATAGATGTGCGCGGCCAATCAGCTTTCACCCGTTACCAGTCACACTAAGCCTTGGGATCCAGGTGGGACAACTCTTTATCCAAGACACTTTTGCCCCAGAATTGTTACTCCAATACTCAATCCCCCGGATCATCCGAAGATACCTAACATTACCTCAAATCCACTCGTCTCAACAATGTCTAAATACGAGAGCGCGCTTGCGCGCATCGACGCAGCGCATGCGGACGACCCTCGCCAGACCGAAACCGCAACACCCATGCCCTATGAACTTCACTACGCCCAAAAGATGACGAGCTACCTCTCAACTCTACAGCCCGACGCGTCTGAGCTTCTACGCCTGGCGATTCGCGCCCAGCATCTCCGCCGCTGGGAGGTTCCCCGCGATAGCTACCCCGCAACGAAGATCGGATATCACTCGTGGCGCGCAGGACTTCAGAGGCGACAGGCTGCGCTTGTTGAGCAGATGTGTGTGGAGAGCGGGTATTCGGTCGAGGAGGCCGCCAGGGTTGGAGCGCTTGTGCGGAAGGCGGACTTGAAGCAAGGGGATCCCGATACACAAACACTTGAGGATGTTGCTTGTCTAGTGTTTTTGGATGATCAGTTTGATAAATTTGAAACGGACTTGAATGATGAAGAGAAGATGGTGGGCATTTTGCAGAAGACCTGGGGGAAGATGTCGGAAAGGGGGAGAGAGGAGGCTTTGAAGATTAACTTGTCGGAAAATGCGCAGAGGCTGGTCGGCATTGCTTTGAGTGGATGAAATGACTAGTTTTAAAATATGTATACTACAATGAGGAAATGCGTTGAACAAATCACCTCAATTCAGGCGTGGATGTGGATCTCTTATGGTTGGAGAGATTAAGCCCTTTCTTGAACATCCTCTGTCCACTCCTCAACCTGAAAAGCCAACCCCATTTCAAGTTGTCTCGCCTCCCTTCTGATTCTTCCAGCTCCCAGCGTAATGGTGAGTCACCAATGCAGGCCCCGTTTCATTCACATATTTGTTGGCAGATGCAGCGAACGAATATCCCGGCAAAACCAGGACGTCGCCGATCATGACGGGCTCCAAAAGATGAGAAATACTGTCCATCTCGACTGTCCTATTCAGCGCTGAGCCCAGGCTCTTCATGACTCCACGCGTCAAACGCCTAGGGCCGGTGAAGTCCACCACATCGCCTATCATGTCAAGCGTCAAATCACGAACCCCAATAGCTCGCTCCTCTGCTTTCTGGTGGATTGCTTCCAAGATATCATCGATGACAACTCTCATGTGCGGTGAATGAGGAGCTGCCATGATCGTCCAGCTTGCGAATTGGCGCACAATACCCTCGCCCCATCCTTCGTCGAACTCCAGGCCCACAACAAGGCTCGCATTGGAGGCAAACTTTTCTGGAATCCATTCATGAATTGGAACGTCGCCACAAGAGACATCCAGGTCGTACCAGATCCCGCCTTCTGCAAAGAGAAGCAGGTATCGAAGGAGGTCGGCCTTAAGGATTGGTACCGTCAGGTTAAGATAGGTTTGGACAATATCCTGTCGATGGGCGAAAGTATTTTTCACATAAAGATCACCCGAATCGTCCGTCATGATCTCCGAGACATATTTGGGATTCTTGTGCAAGCAATCATCCATCCAGTCTCTTGACTCGTTGCTCAAGCCTTTTGGGCCAACTTTGTACCATAATTTCTCTGGTATTGTTGAAACTCTCGATGGGATCTCTTCTAATTCATGCTGAGAAGTTTTGATGGTTGCAATACTGCGCCCTGGAGTTGCCAATCTAGCGGGGTGGAAGTAAAGAACAAAGAAGAGACCCGACAGCACAGTGATGGCAGCAATGGCTAATTTTGCCAATGGCGAGCGAGATTTGACCATGGCGACTGACAAAACATGGAAGCGCAAAAGATTTGGAGATCAAATAATTTGGGGCAAACACAATTGCCAAGATAAGGGGCTGAGCTCATTTCTGGGCATCGCCAATTGCCCTAAACGCCGGTTGAGACCAGGGTTCAACGGGCGAAGTCGCCAAGGGTTTCTCTCTCTGTTGGCTTGGTGGATACCTCTAGCCTGGAAGTGCAATCGCGGCGTCGCTAGCGCGTCTCGGGACCTATAGCGACTCTTGTATACCCGCCTCATCTCAAGTACTTGAGCACGCTGCATAAGGATGCGGACGTTTGAGGCTCGGATCTAGGGACTGTTAATTTGGCCCCCAGCTCTTTGGATTGCGAGTTCCCGGCAGTTTTCCCTTGTGTCCTTGTTTGTTTCTTTTCTTGAACAGCGTCCAATATGCGGCAATTCGTCTCAGTTCTTATACTACTCAATGTTGCCAGAGCAGTCGAGTTCACAAATCCACCTGCCTTCAGTTTAAGCACGGATTTCTCAATAAATCCGGTGTATGAGGCAGGGTCACTTCTCAAGATCAAATGGGACAAGACAACACAAAACAACACATCTTTGACATTATGGCAACTGAACGGCACCCAGTTTCTTCAGCCGTTTGAATACCTGACCCGTTAGTTACTCCCAGACATCTGCTAAGGTATAGGGCTTTCATACTAATTATCATCCAGAGGGCATCTCTGGCAGCGTCACATCTCTAGACTGGGCGGTACAAACGACAAAAAACCTTACGTTCTCGAATATGTTCTATCTTTGTCTCTTCTTGGAAGGCGAAATCTCTTCTATCGCAAACAGCCATTACTTCAATATCACCAGCAAGGACCAGGATTCCATCTCTGAATCCTCGAGCACCATAAGTGTTGCAACCATCACGACTGGTTCCATTGCCGCAAGCACCGGAGTTCCGACCACCTCGATTCCCACATGGACACCAACATCGACTGCGTCTACTGCCGTTACTCCAGTGAACGAAGTAACTGCGTCGTCTCAAAGCTCGACTGAATTAAGTTCCGGCACAGAGGCTGCTATTGGAATTGGGGTCTCTGTGGCTGTTCTAGGCATCGTTGGCTTCATCTGGTTCTGTATCCGTCGGAGATCAAAGGCCGACTCGTTGCGGCCAAAATATATCGATCCGCATCTCAACTACGATGGCTATGGCCACCCCCAGCGAGATATCCAACTTCACGATAATAAGAAATTGCAGGTTCACGAGCTCTGCAGCCAGACCCACAACCCAATAACACGTTTTGAGCTGCCAGGGAACTCCTAAGGGGTCCATGAAACCTAATATGCCATACTGTCTATCTAGGCATTTTCACATAGCTTCCAAGGTTTTCTCAGTCTATATCCAATAAGATAATTGTTCATGTTGCTACGGATCTGGTACTCTTGATTCAAAATAACAAACATTATTCGGAGACAGATGTCTTCATTTCTATTCCCACTCAGCTAGGAGCCCTCCGGGGCTCCAGGGCTTCAAAGATCTGCCCTTTTGAAAACCATTATGATAAATATGGACTTCATGCTTCACTCCAAGGCAAGCTTGGAATTCTACCATCAAAATTGCTATCTATAGTTTATAACTGGGTAGAATATGGGCAGTGTTTTTATACTCAACTGATCTATGAAGCTACTAGAATGATACCCTGACCTGGGTACCAAGGCTTTGGGGGACTTGGGCTAGGGAATGACCTTGGGAACCATCTGAGGGGAGAATTGATCATTAATTTTGATGTATCGTA
Organism: Penicillium olsonii; assembly: GCA_911174995.1. Taxonomy (NCBI): domain Eukaryota; kingdom Fungi; phylum Ascomycota; class Eurotiomycetes; order Eurotiales; family Aspergillaceae; genus Penicillium; species Penicillium olsonii. Next base: position 1,806,470 of record CAJVNO010000022.1, on the reverse strand, counting down.
TTCGTTAAAACGTAAATTATTTTGAATCCTCCTGAACACCCGCTCATGGACTTGATATCCGAGTCTGAAAATGGAACAAATGTGAGTAAAGAGCAAAGATAAACTCCAGGGTGAAATGCATAAACGCTCAGTCATCGTGATCACAGGACAGTCATCTGGCATTATGTGCTGCCAGTATCGATCAACTGGACCAGCCCAATAGCGGCACCAGCGGCCACACCTCCGACACAGCACATTTGGATACCACCCCAGACACCAGCCCAAACGTTGTCACGGCCAGACCAGCCGCGAACAACACAGGTCTTTACGTATCCGAAAACGAGAAGAGTAATAGCCATGAGGCCAATACTCCAGTATAGCGCAACCATGACTTGGTCGACAATGAAGTATGGAATCAGCGGGATGAAACCACCGACAAAGTAACCGAGCGCAAGCGTGACGGCTGAAATCCAGGCCCGGTTGCAATCCGGCTCTGTCTCACGGTGGTGGAACGCAAGGAGAAATTCAAGGAGGCGGTCGTCAGAGAGGTGCAAGTCTCGGTTGATATCGGAAATCGCAGCCTCGGAAAGTCCGAACGGAACGAAAGTCTCGCGCACGAGGGCGCGGGTCTCTTGCGGATCCGTCTTGATCAATTGCTTTGTTTCCCGAACCGTAGTCTGGTATGATTCACTATTGACCGGATTAGTAGTTGCTTCGATCGACTTGTTCGAGTTTCACTTACGCTTCACTCTTGGCACCGACATATCCTCCTAGTCCCATGGAGATGGCTCCGGCTGCAAGCTCGGCGAGTCCACCGAGCACGACGACCTTGGTGTTTCCCAGGGCAGAGAGACCCGCAGACAGGGCAAATGGAACTGTCAGGCCGTCCGAGAGGCCGAGGATAGCATCAGAAACGGTGCGAGGGTCAACTCGACAGCGGGCGCTGCTGCTGCTTGCCACCGTTGTGGTTGAATCGTCGGGGCTGCTGCATCGCCCGAACGTGTCGTAGGATCGACCGTGTTGAGATTCGAGATCGGAGTCGCCTCGAATGGTGTCCTCGTCGTCATTGCGAAGAAGTAGCCGCTTGCCTGACAGGATGATGCGTTAGCAGATGGCATTGACATGCTCCACTTCACTTCTTACTTACTGGCTGAGGTCTTGTCTGCTGGCCGCGTGGGGAACAGCTTTTGCTTGATGAACAACAATGCCATTGTGTATATTCGGTCTGAACAGGGAAGTTCCGACAGTAGTCAAAGACTCAAAGATGCGTTTTACGCACGACGGTAGGTATCGACTGAAGCGAGGTCGTGTGACGAGCGATGTTTGGCAATTATATTGGAGGATGGGTATCGTGGAATTGAGTCTGAAGATAGCAACTATGGGACAGAAGAAGAAAAAACCATCAACAACGATCGGCAGCGCCTCTCCCCTTTAAGCCTCTGAACATTGGACTACACCTGTCTCAGCACGTCCGTACGCCAAAGAAAAAAAACGAGCCAGTCCACCCTTAGTGCAGGTTGAACAAGGAAAAATCGGGAATGTTGATGGCCAGAAGCTCCTCAGAGCCAATCAGAGCTGCCCGAATGGTCAGCGTCTACGACAGTTGGAGTCGTTGCAGCTGCACGGTGAGATCGTTGCGCAGAAAGGAGACAAATGCCGTGGGCCAGAATGCATATCCAGCGGATGTGATTGGCCAGCCCTGGCAATGATGACCTTCATCTCGTGTGTGATTGGTGAGAGCATCCCTCACCTTGGGATTCCAACCTTAGGTTCCGGACCAGTCTACGGATTCCAAGGTTCCCGTTCCATTAAGGTGTAATAGCTTGTCTCTGATTGGTTGTCCCCACGCCTCTTAGGGCTCGGGCTGATCGCGGCTTGTTACTAGTTTGGGTGTGCCAATGAGATGTCCTTACCCATCTGACCGGTCTTACAGGAGCACCTGTGGACTTCGTCGTGTTGAAATCCACCTGGGCTGCCGTCCGTCGGAAATAAACCGAGAGAGGCCGATTTGGCTCATTCATGTTGTCAAATGAGACACAGCTGTTACATGAGAGACTTGCTAAACTAAACTTGGTATGCGATCGCATGATAGAAGTTGTACGAATCAGACAATCAATGCGAAGAAGGCCACAGGGTGCAAATATCAACTGATGAAGTTGAAGAAAAGGGAAAAAAGGCCAGGAACGCCTTTGCATCCGGAGTGGGGAGTCACTAGCAGCCATGAACTGGAGTTTGTGACAGCGATTTCGAGAGTAGTGACCCCTTGGCAACTTCAACGGTTGGTGAACTGGTGACTGTAGTGGGGCGGATGGCGTGGCTTCGTACAGATGAGTTCGTCAGGGGCATTGATCTTGTCGACTGTACTTATTTGATGTCTTCATACTGTCTGCACGGAAGCAGGCCCAGGCGGCTAAGCCTGTGCCTTCCAAGGTTATTGAGACATGTGCGGCAGTAGAAACGCGAGGGGAAAATGTGCCAGTTCAGAATGTCGTCGAGGAGAAGCATATAGGAGGCGCTCATAGTCAACAAATTTGCACCGTCCAGACTCCATATGGCTGTCGTGTTGATGGATTTGCCTATCCAATAAGCACCCGGCTAAACATAACAACCTTCCAGGATTGGAATCAACATAAAAGCCTACTCGATCCACTAAAAAGCCTTGGCACGAAGAGGGAGTCGGAAGTTCCAGGCGACATCGAAAGCAGGGAGCGGAGGAAAGGAGCCTTAGGATTGATCGTCTACCATATACAGGGCTATAGACTTGCAGGCTAAATGACATGACCTGCGATCAGAATGATCCAAAACATCAATAATGTGGGTGGCCATGATCGTACGTAATATTTGCAAGGCAAGTAATGCAAGTGGTAATTGAGAGTGCCAATATTGCGTGCAGTTTGGCAAGCCTATTATTTACCTTCTGCGCGGTCCACCAACTGATCTTCCAGCCCCATTGGCTCCCAAATTTCTTTGGACTTTTTGTTTTGTACCCAAACCACGTCTCCCTGGACAAATGATATACAACCACCTTTGCCAGTAGCACTGGCCGTGATGCGGAATAGTGGTTGACCGTTTTGCGGATGAGCTTCGCGTAGGGGGAGCATGATGAGTCCTTGTTCCATGCACCAACTTTCGAGAATGTCCTTGAAAGCAACTTCTTCCACGACAGGTGGCCTGCTCTTGGTTTCAGTAGAAGCAGCAGCGGCTGTGGCGGCGGCGACCTTTTCTTCGCGGGTCGGAAGTGCGGTCTGAGTAGTGACAGGGCGCGGAAGCTCCGTGGATGCACGCTCACCGAGTTGTGAAGCAAGGTTCATCGTCTCCAGGCCCTTATTCCACTGTTCGTCAACGATGGTGAGCTCGTTGACTTCTGTCGGGATTTGAGTGCGCCACCATGAGAACCAAGCGCCGACTTCCTCATAATTTGGATCGTTGGTGAGCCAGATGTACAGAATTTCGTGCCATTTGGGGAAGAAATCGGAAACAAGCAGCAGTCCAATCACGTTGGGCTTGAAGAAATCTTTCCAGCACAAGACATCGAGTAGAGCTGTGAGATCTTGGTCCTGCGGATTGACCGTGAAGTTCTCTCGGAGATGACGCGCAAGACGTGGTAGGAGATGATTGCGCAGACAGACATCGAATTCAGACCCTAGCGCATCGCGCCAGATTTCTATCCGATCTACCAGCCCCTTGCGTAGACTCCAAGTATCAAGAACGGAACGGAATTTTCTCTTTGCATCGGACATGAGACCAGTGGGTTGTTTCGGGTTAGTGTGTCGCTCGTCCAGGTATTGAAGCCAGGTGAAGAACCACCAGGGGAACTTCCCATCCTGCTCAGAGCCGGCTCCAGCATGCCGCCGGCTAGTGCGAGGCCTCCAGTTTTTGAGGGCTGTAGCCAGCTTGGGCACGACCAGTTGATCAAGAACGTTCACGAAAACAAATGGGGGCACAATTGGTTTCCAAGCCACGACCAGCGCAGTTGCTTTGGAAGAATCATAGACATCCCAATCATTCAGGAGCGCCGGGCGCACCCGTGGTAGCCAAAGGGTGTATATCATTGTTTCGTAATGTGAGGTGGACGACCGCTTGAGGGGCTCGTTCAGCTTGTTACGAGCAAGAAGTGATTGAAGGCGGGTGAGGTTTGACACAAGAAATGAAGGGTTTTCGAGAGGCTCCCACTCCTCCATGGCTTGTCGGAAGAGCGGGTGAATAGCCGCAACGGCGGTTTCTGGGAGTCGGTGTTCATCAACATCCCCATATTTTTCCAAGGCTTCGAGCTTGCTGGTCATCTCGTCGAACTTTGATTGGATGCTGTCGTCATGTTCAAAGATGTCAAGCTCTTCTATCGCGGCAATTAGACCCGTGAGATGGTTGACCTGGGCTTGGTATGAATCCAAGTCGTCCACGACCTGAGCTTCCTCGATCTCGATGAACTTCTTTCTCTCTGTAAGGCCCTTCCATTCGTCTGCAAATGCCTCCAGGTCGTTCCGGGCTCGCTGGGCAATCTTGTGTGCTTCGCCTTCTTCTTGAGTGACAAATTGTTTGGTGGACATCAAACCAGCAGTTGAAGTCAAAACGCGTTGCTCCTTTCCGGTGGCATCAACAAGAGACTTGAGCACATTGGGTACTTCGAGGCCTTGCATATCATCCTCCATCTCACGCGCTGTGCGGAATTTAGGCTTAGCGCGTTGCATTGGAGTCCCTGTCCCACTCCGACTCTGTGATTTGCGCTCCTCCTTCTTCTTGCGTCGCCGTTTTCGCTCCTCTTCTGAGCTATCATCCTCCAAGACCTTTCCATGTTGTGCCGCAATTCTTCGCTCTTCCTCGCGAGTTTTTTTCGACTTCTCGCTGACAGCGCCTAAGCCTGCACCTTGCGGTCGTGCCTGGACCTCGATCGGGTTCATGATACCCTGTCCGCTCGTTCCCAGGCCTTGTCCCTCCTTGTATCCCATCTTTGCCATCATGCGTGCAGCAAAGCTGTTTGCTCCTCCTACCCCACCCATGGCACCTCCGCCGCGCGATGGCGCACCGCCGCGAGAGTTGGTCATGTTGTTTCTGTTGTTGCGGGCGCCGCCACCAATGCCGCCTCTAGCTGGAGGTGACTCGGATCGAGAGGCCGCTCTGGCAAAGCCTCGAAATCCAGAGGTCGGGCGTGTATCTTCCTCGTCGGAGCTCACGTCGGCGGCTTTGCGCTTGTGACCAGCATAGGATGGTGACTCCATGTTTTCAGGATGTCATTTGTCACTTCTGGACAATATGACAGTGCCCCAGATTTGCGGCAGAAGCACAGGAAGGTCGGACGTCAAATGCGAATGTGGAAGTGATTGTGAGATGAGACCTCCAGGGCTCGGAGCTGATAAAAATCACGTGGAGAACCGGTGGGATCAACCTTTTTCCCCAAACAGGATGACGTTTGATTTGACTCGGTTACTTCATAGGTAGCTCCGCTGCACGTCTCCCTCACTTTTTTTCCCTCTTAGACTCATTCATCCAATACCATTGACCCCCCATTTTGTCCTTGACCTTCTACATTAGCGTCCAAAGACATCACCCATAATGGCTGCTCTCCTTAACAACTCCGCCCGCGTTGCCCTTCGCTCGGGTGTTTCGGCTACCTCCAAGGCCGGCGCCGCCGGTCTCACCTTCGCCCGCGGCAAGGCCACCCTTCCTGATCTTTCCTGTAAGCTCTAAGAACTGGGAACAAAACTCACCCAGAAACGACTTTTGTCGGCCTACGCCAAGAAGACAAGAACTAACACAGTGCTGTAAGATGACTACGGTGCTTTGGAGCCCGCCATCTCCGGCAAGATCATGGAGATCCACCACAAGAACCACCACAACACCTACGTGACCAACTACAACAACTCTATTGAGCAGCTCCAGGAAGCCCAGCACCAGGGCAACATTGCTGCCCAGATCGCCCTTAAGCCCGCCATCAACTTCAACGGCGGTGGTCACCTTAACCACACCCTCTTCTGGGAGAACCTTGCTCCCAAGAGCGCCGGTGGTGGTGAGCTGCCCTCTGGTGCCCTTTCCAAGGCCATTGACACCACCTACGGTAGCTTTGGTGACTTCCAGTCCAAGATGAACGCTGCCCTTGCTAGCATTCAGGGCAGTGGCTGGGCTTGGCTCGTGAAGGACAAGCACACCGGCCAGATTGGCATCCGCACTTATGCTGTAAGCTAACATTCTATCTTGTAAATTCATGCATTGCTGACCCTTTACAGAACCAGGACCCCGTTGTCGGCCAGTTCGAGCCTTTGCTCGGCATTGACGCTTGGGAGCACGCCTACTAGTAAGAAGTTCCCCTCCACTATGACTGCGACATTACTGACCTCAATGAAGCCTCCAATACCAGAACCGCAAGGTCGAGTACTTCTCTGCCATCTGGGATGTCATCAACTGGAAGACTGTTGAGAAGCGCTTCTCTTGAATGCTTCCAGTCCATTTGTAAATGCTGCTATGATGTATTGCGCTTAATTACCCCTGTATTGTAGCATGGATCTTTCAATATTGTCATCATGAAATCAATATGTTCAACATTGCTAGCCTCGACGTAACTTATAGAGCATACAGCCTGGACCCACCGGGCCGGGCGGACCGCGTAATACAAGCTCACCGCGGACTTCCGAGACAAAATGGACCCTGGCTTGTTCTGGACTTTTTTAGTTTCTCTGCACATCACCATCATGTCTGCAGAAAGCCCAGGCCAGAAGCATGGCTTCAAGGCCTTCGTTTCAAATGCACTACGACCAAAAAAATCCCGTCAAACACTCCGGAAGGCTAGTAGATCGACTACAGACTTGCGGCTGGCCGCACGTCCCAGTGTCGACGAAGGGCCCCCTCCTCCTATGCCAGCTCCTCCGATGCCAGAGCTAGCCCCTTTGCACGCCCATAGGCTCAAATACAAGGAATTGCATGCGCAAGTGGATAGCCAGCTCGGCGAACGCCGTGACTACACGGAGATTATTCATTCACTAGGCACTGTTGGAGTCGACGATGACGTCGGCGAGGTATATGAACACAACGACCGTCGCCCGCCAGGCGAGGGCGATATAGCGAGTCTATCACCCAAGCTATGGGCACGGATAGCAAGCTTCCTGGATCCCGCCGAAGCAGCAAGTCTAGCAATTGCGGGCATCACCCTATACCGACGTCTAGGCCCCAGATACTTCATGGCCCTAGAATATCCCGAAAACCTCCCATACAAAATCACCTTCCTAGCCGGCCTCGACATATCTCTCCCTGCGCATCTTCTCTGCATACCATGTGCCCGCTACCATGTCCGCACCCAGCGCGGCACAGAACGCCTACGACCAACCCACGTCCTCAACCCACTCTTCAACTGTCCAAACTCAACCAATGCCCTCAACCCTCCTCCCCGCCACCGCATAACCCACGGCCGCATGCTCCCCTTCACCTTCGTTCAACTTACCATGCGCGCCCACCGATTCGGCCCCTCCTACGGCCTAACCCCAGACACCCTAGGCCGCCGCTGGCAGCGCGACGACTGGTCCCACACCTCCCGATTCCACGTCCACTCAGGCCGGCTCCTGATGCGCGTGACATCGCAGACATTCGCAGCACCGGGACTTACACCCTCGGCGCAGCGCATGCTCCTATTCTCGCGCGAAGACTACTGGCCGTACTTTAGTGCATGCGCACACTGGCGTGATGGCGAACTCATGCCCGCTTGCAAGTGTGCGTTGGAGCATATCCCGCGCCCACGCAGTACGGGTGGATTACAGGGTCTTGAACATCGTGTCAAGGATCGCTGGGCGGGTGATATATTCGATCCGAATGCGCTGACGACATTGTGTGGCTTTTGTCGGCCGATGAGGAGGTGTCCTGAGTGTCCGACTGAGTACTTGATTGAGGTCAAGCTGTGTGAGGATCGCGCGGATGGAAGATTCAAGCAAGCTATTACTGTCACGCGGTGGAGTGACCTTGGAGATGGGAAAACGCCGCATGGCATCCAGTGGGCTGCTATTAATGGGAAGAGAGATGATTATAACTCGTTTCAGCATGAACATTATGCGAAGCGGGGAATTGCGAGTATCTTCGAGGCTGCTTTTACGGCAGATACTCTCCCTGGCCAGCGGGTCATTTCACTCAATCCGAAGAACAAGAAATTGGGGGAGAAGGGCCATGATTGGTATTAGGTCGTCCTTTCTGTTGGTGCGCTTCTGTTGCGTTGATAGTATAATTTCTTTGGGAGACGACAAAAGAAAAGGGTGGAGTTGGGACTAATTTGCAATAAGCCGACAAGCCTGGGGATTGAATGAGATACGATAATACTGGAATTAAATGGAGTTTAGGAATTGTTTCTTGGTGGCATATCCTGATTGAAATGTCATAAAATCCATGATCAACGAGCTCCAATCTGAGTACATCCATGGATGAAAACAGGATGATATTGTTTAGGAGCCTGCCAGCAGGCCTCCTGCGAGAGAAAAAGCATTAAAATCGGTCCAGACATGCATCATCCCGGCGAATTATGATGCGCCACTGAGCAAACACCAAACTAAGTGGCAAAGCTCATGATAGCAAAATCAACCGCAATACGGAGTACCGCAATTCGGGGTACATCCATTATGACAAAGGAGACTAGAGTTAGGTATAAGGCCATTCGGGCATCTCTGATGGGAAAGGAACGTGGGTATCGTATAGTACAACTGGTGGAAATGGGAAAGAAAAGGACAAGACGCCCGTAAAGAGAACATCAATGGATGCGGATGATGAGCTGTCAGCATCAACAACTCAAGCCCGACGCGCACGACGACCCATATACCTAGGTCGCCGAGCAAGATCATCCTGGGTGAACACCTCTGAGCGAGGCCTCACAGCAGGCGCTTCGAACGACTCTGATGTCTCGGCATGGGGTATTCCAACCCCGTTGGCGCTCTCGAATGGCAGCCGCGAGGGGGTGCGAGACTCTTTTGCGAGCTCAGGCTTGTCAGCAGAGTCAGATATCTTGCCCTTCATCCAGCCGATGATGCCGAGGGAGCTTCGACGCTTGTGTTCGGTTCCATGCGATGTAGAAGGGCGGCCGGCGGCTGAGGTGTCAAGGTCTGCCATTCTTGGTTCGGTGAAGGACTGCGGGAGGCATCTTGGGGATGTGGGTGGCTGTTCGCTGAAAATCTGGAGGCTGGAGTACAGCTCGTTCGGGTTGGTGTACAGTTGGGAGGCGGGTCTGCGGCCACTTCCTCCCATTGTTCTGGTTTTGGGAATCACAGGAGATGGAGCTCCATCTTCATCATCTTCGAAATCATTAGGGATCGGGGAAGCCTGCAGAGGACGGGGATGGTTGGTGGAGCGACTGAAGAAGGGGGGTCGGAAGCTGAGGCGCCGGCGAGGTTCTGGCTCTGCTTCCGGTTGAGGGTTTGCTTGGGATACTTCCAGAGGTTGTTCCAGAATGTCGAGTGTGGTCATGTCAAGCGTTGGGATGCGAGCAGAATCCGGCTCGCTTGGATCCGAGGCGATGCTCCCATCGTCGTCGAAAGTGACAGGACGGAAAGCCTTTCGGGGGGACATATCAGTCCGCTGGAGCTCGGGGCTAGTCGCACGAGCCTTTTCTTTCCGAGACCGAGGGCCTTGGTTTGCGGCCGCAATCCAGTCCTGGGGTGTGAGCGGCGGTGAAACGTCACGCTCGTTGCTTTTCGGTTCTGGGGTCATGGCCTTGGGTACATTGCGGACACGATGGATAGTCGGGGTAGACACCTGATTGGAAGTAACATGGTGTAGATCTCCAAAGGTTTCGATAGCAGGGTTGTTGGGGCTTCCAGGGCCGAGGAGCTCGCTGGCTTTGGATGAAACATTGGTATATGAGGGTAATATGGTGTGTGACTCGACCACGCCTCCAGGGCGCGTGCTGTCACTGTAATTAGTCTGCATGCTGTCTGTGAGTTCACTGTTGAAGCTGCGACGATTTGCCATCTCCTCGGCGGATTGTGGGCGGTTGATTGGCTTGGAAGGGAAGAACGGGTCTTGGTCATTACGGAAACTCTTTCGGGCTGTGATGCTTCCATTTGAACCATTTGAACCATTTGAGCGGTTGGTGCCAATGACATATGCTGTGCTCATTGTGTCCGGTGTGGGGGGTAGAGCGATTCCTCCAAATAGCGATGCATCCAAGCGCCCACGCCCACGGGGCTTCTGGGAGTACAAATCAGCCACAAGACTTGGAATACCGGCTTTGGAGGCATCGGATGATGCGCGATTTCTCCGCCTTGTAATAATAGTCTCGTTCGTATCCTGTCTGGACTGCATCCAGCGGTCGATGCGGTCTTCCTTGCTTTCCTCCCGCTCAGAGGGACGAACATAGCTATCCATGCTGCCTGTGGTTGACGATGCCTTAAGGGCTGGAATATCAAAGTTGTCAAACTCATCCCATCGTGTGGGCGTGTCGAAGGTATTTAGCTCACTGCATTCGCTCAAAACGCTCAATCTGGGGGATTCTGGTTCCATGGTCTCGGTCATAGTATGAAAACTTTCCGACTTTGCAAGTCCGGTCGTTTCGGCAGGTTGCTCATTGTTCCTGGGCTCATAAAGTCCTCGCAAGGTTGCAGTACTCTTGTCGTCCGCGCGCAAAAAGGATGGCGCTTTAGAGAGTTTTCGTAGTTCAGAGGATGTCTGGCGGCGGGCCACGTTCATGACACTAGAGGATCTCGAACCACGTCTCGACGACGTTCTCTCTGGGATTTCGACCATTGTGAGGGCTCTTGGCGTCAACACATCCGACCCATCTGCGGTCATAGGACGCGACATGGACATCTTCGAGGTCTGCCCGCCATTTTCCAGCAAGTCAATCTTCGTTTCCAACTGGCAGATAAGGTCGACAGCTTCGACAACCGCTTGATCACGGTTCTTGAAGTCTTCGCTTAGCTTCTTATTTGTTTCCCGTAACATTCGGTTTTCGTTTGCCACGGTCCGCAGCTCTCGCACTTCTGCCTCCAGCTGGTCCATATGAGCAAGCTGTTCTTCCATCTCTGCCATCCGTTCCATCTTCTGCTCGAGGATTCTCATCTGCTGCGTGCGATGAAAAATTTCGAGCTTCAAATCGAAATTGAGCTTATTCATTTTCGAAACGTACTGCGCCCGCATCAGTGCTGTCACACGTTCCAAGGGTTGGAAGACTCACACTATCCATTTCGCGCATCCCCATTTCTTTGGGTTTTCTCTGGCCAGCAGAGAGCGCATCGGTGACTTTACGTGCCTTTTCTGAAACCGTGTCGTCATAAAGTCGAGCAGTCTCGGGAGTTCGTGGACCGCTAGTTTCCAAATCTTCTGAGATGTTGCCTCGCGAGCCCCGGTGTGCGCGCTGCTCCTTGAGGAGATCTTGCAGCAGGGCGGAGGAGGGATTGACTAATGTAGGTGTGCTTGGCTCTGGTGTCTCTGTATCATCTGATATCAGTAATCGATTCAGACGCGACATATCCTCGTGACATACCTTGGGAGCGGGTTGGTGTCTTGGTCCCAGGGTGAGCCGGTGACTGATCTCTCAGCCACGAGCCCTCGGTACTCATTGCAGGTGGTGTGTACATAGTATGCCGGCCCTTGACGCGGGAAAGCGACTGGTGTTGTGGGCGGTCCGAAGAGTCTGGGAGGGATGGTGTGAGCTCAATCGTCCATGCTAAAGAACTCCGAGTTCTGTGCATATGAAATGATCAAACTTACTGGCGGGGTGAGGTTTAGATGAGAGACTGCGTTTAGGTGCAGGATGAGAATGATATACAGGAGGGTGAGAGTGCGAGGGAGCAGGCTGACCAGCAGCCGAACTCCTTTGGACTTTTTCATGCATCGTGGCTGCAGGCATCATCTTCACTCGCGCATAATTGACGTGCCGAATACACCCCCCCCCCCGATTGCCAGTTCGGGCGCGGCCCACTGTCTCCTGGTCAATCAGTGGACACTGCGATAACAATCTCCGGCGCAATCCACCAGCCACATCGGAGGTTTAACAGATGGAGCCAGGAATTTGAACGGAGGGGCACCAATTGGTTAGGCGCTAGACAATGTATTGGACGATCAGATCCGGGTGGATGCGAAGCAGACGGTGCGGATGCGAGGGGTGCAGATGTGTTGCAGGCGGGGAGCAATCAGAAGCCAAAATAGATGGGCCTGTGGGGGGATGGGAGGGTCAAGGAAGGTTTAGAGGCAATAGAATTGGGCCAAGGCACTGATAGACTCCGGTTCTGGAAGATCCAAGGGCGACAGGAAGAAGTCGCCTAAAGCGAGGGGATGTCGCAAACGGATTATGATGAGTCGAGCTAGAGAAAATGGCGTCTCTAAAAAAAAATTTAAGAGACAAGGACCCACTCAATGTTGTTGTTTTGAATTGCCGAAGACCCCCCTCGAAAGGAATGTATAGAAGAATGAAAAGCCGAATGGAAGAGTGAGAGTGAAGTCCCAGTGCGGATTTCCCAGCCTCTCCTAGATTCGCGTGGGGCTATCCCCTTACTCGGTTTCACCTGAGGTACTAAGGAGTAACACAGTCAGCCTCCATGTTTGGGTTGGTGCCCAGGTACCTAAGGGGTATATGATTTCGGTTTCAATCAAATTGATGTCGACTCTGTCAATTCGTGCTATATTCTGAACCCTGTGCGTCAAGACCTGTCAGGGCCATTCGCCCCAGCCTGGTTTTAAACTCAACTACCACTCCATACTCGTCACAAAGTCAATTAATGATCATCTCTGTCGATAGTCTTTGATCTCAACATTGGAAGTCATGATGTACTAGTATGCACTCTACTCCATACGGATCTCCCGATCTTCCAATGGATCTTCCATATGGGTTGTCTCCACACCAATGCAACCCACTTCGGTGACTTTTGGCTCTGTCAGATCTCCGTTCTTACATTGTACATGTCGCATGCTCGGGCCCCTTTCCCGCTACATCTGACATGATTTACCTGGTTCTCCAATGGAAATCACGGAGTATATTTGCCTTCTCTACGATGTACGGAGGTCTCGGGGTGTCTCATGCCGACTCCGTTCTCACATGGTTTTCACAGTACTGAGATCAAAACTGTCTACGTCACGGGTGCCCTAGTGGATTGATCATATTCTTGCATCAAGTGGTACTCATAGAAATGGGCGAGCGCAGCTCAGAGCCCAAGGTTTGCCACCAACGCTATCATTTGCGTCTCGCCTCGCCAGACCAGATACGCATTTCCTTGGCCCGGTCATGAGCAGCCCGGAATACTAGTGTAGCTCGTTAGTCATGTTCTGCAAGCTGAGAACGGTAATAACTCACATTGTCGCTCGGTCTCGTCCAACCCCCGAAGGAAATCAACACCGTCACCAACCGCACCCCGTGAGTTGTGTGCGTGGTCGGCAATTTCGGCAGCTCGTTTCTTAAATGTCTGCATACTGATCAGCCCCAGTCTCTGGGCTCGTGAATGGGCAACCACATACATCAGTTAGAACATCAACCATCTCTTCTTCTTCGAAAAGTTCTAGAATCCGCTCGCTGAGATTGTAGAAATGCGGCGCTAAGGCACGAAGATCAAGCGTTCGAGGATCAGCCTTCAGCGCATTCATAACGCGCTCCGAAAGCGCATCAGGCATATCAAGCGTGACCAGACGAGACGTTCCCAATCTTGCTCTAAATTCACCGCGTGAGTAGGGCAATGGGAGATTGGAAACCACCAATGGCCAGTTCGTGGAGGCCTTACCCGATTGAAAGCATTTCACCCAGCCATAATGGGAGATCCATCCGAGTCCCAGCTTTGATCTAGGGGAGGTCAGCTTTTCCCAGAGCTAGGCAATGGAAGTGGCATCAGCAAACATCTTCACCCGCGTTGCCTTCCAAAATTCCCAACCCAGGCACTTCAAGCTCAAATGTACATGGCAGTTTCTGAGATCCAATGTGTCAGCATCTCTCTTTCTTAAGGGATATTGATGTCGCATCTAACTTGTGAGTCTGTCAGGATAGAGTCGATATCATAATAAGACATGATGACACGTCAAAGCATTCGCGTCCGTTGATCGCCAGGCTTTGAATTGAGGCGCGTCGATATCGGCGCGCGGTCACGTGTAACAAGATCTCGCCTGGGCAGTAAGCGGGACTAACCGCAAACGATCTCCACAATCTGCCGGACTCCATACTCTTCTGGACTTTGTGTTCCATCAGTGTCTTCCTACAGTCCAATTAGGTACCTAGGTATGCAAGAGACCATATTCGTGGATATCACTAGGTCTTGTAACGATAAAAAACACTCATTCTTGCGCTCATATCCCATCATGTGCTCGCGCCCGTATTCACCCAGACAGCGTTTGAACATGTATCACTCTAACCTTGAGGGTTGCCAAACTTTCCCGAGGGTTGTACCTAGGTAAATGGTTCAAGGTTGAGCTTGAGGCAAGAGTAATTCATTACAGCATAATACCTAGGTAGCTATGGAACCAGCTAGTGGGACACGCCAAATTGAATATAAACATCGGAATGGTCTTCAACAATAATAGTTTCCGAGACATATCCCTGTGGTGCTCCGAGGTCCGTCATGGATGAGGACACAACCTTGGAACATGTATGACTTCAAGCCTTGAAATTTACCAGCCCTGGAGAAAGATACCTCGGTGTTTATTTGGTCTCACCCATCAAGAGGAAAGTTGTGATTCTAACCATTTACTTTGCCAAAGACCAAAACCAAGCGGTGTGGTGCCTCAAAGACCATGCAACTCAGCAAAAGGATCATGACTCGAGTCTCTGTGACGGGTATATTCGATGCCATTTGCAATCGTATCCGCCACCTGGCACCCGTATACCTCCTCAATCCAGGCAAGAGTTACATCGATACCCGCACTCACTCCCGAAGACGACCAGATATTGCCATCAACAACCCATCTGGCGTGAGGAACCCACTCAACAAGCCCACTCAATGCCGTGATCTCAGCCCAGGCCCTTTTGTTAGTCGTAGCCCGTTTCCCATCTAGCACGCCCGCCCGCGCGGCAAGACCAGACCCCGTACATACTGTGATCAGGTACTTCAGCGTAGGATATACATTTCGAATGTACGAAATGGTCTCTTCAATAGCTGGGCTCGAGCCGCGACTTCCGAGGCCCCCTGGGACGAGTAACAGGTCCAGAGATGGAGCCGTTTCGAATGTGTGTGTTGGTACCACGGCTTGGCCGAGAGCGTGGGGTGACACGGGTGATTTCGTTGTCACGGGCTCCAGGGTCGACGAGAGAAGTGCCAGAGTCACGGCGTGATTCCGTGAGAGGACATTCAGGCAGTCCATTGGCCCAAAAGCATCAAGGGCCTGAAAGCCTGGAAACAGAACCACCCCGATACGAAAGGGTATTGCTTGAGGCTCTGAGCGGCAATCAATGATTTGATCTTGTGACATGTGGGGTAGCCGTACGTACCTGACATTTTGTAAAAGTGGCTTCTTGTTAATGATCTGTGACGGAGTGTGCTGGGATTCTGAGGTTGGGTACCAGTATGAGTCGGCAGCCTTGCGTCGGAATTGAGCAAATTAATGCGTCAGCCGGAGTCGTTGAGGTCCGCTCTTGGATTATGAGCAGTCGCTCATCTGTTCTAACCGCCCATGAGTCCAGCGTTTACCCCAATATCATCCATCCATTTACCTGGTCATCTTTCTGGCCACTTACCTTAGTGTAGGCACGGGTGTCCACTCAAGGGATCGTTCCCCACTTCCAAGGCTGCAAAACACCCGTGGATCACTAGTTCGTGTCAGGCGGGAAAGACCATGCTCTTACTAGGTATG
Organism: Penicillium olsonii; assembly: GCA_911174995.1. Classification (NCBI taxonomy): domain Eukaryota; kingdom Fungi; phylum Ascomycota; class Eurotiomycetes; order Eurotiales; family Aspergillaceae; genus Penicillium; species Penicillium olsonii. The sequence continues at coordinate 1,790,765 of CAJVNO010000022.1, read as the reverse complement.
GGATTCTGTTTCCAACCTTGGAAAATTCAACATTGTCTCAGATTACCCGAACTCCATTTGTATCTGTAGTGGGGGAGCCATGGAAGGGAAGAGATGAGCCGTTTGAATGATTAGAATCGAAGTGTGGCTCGGTTGTTGTGGATCATAGCTCCGTCGGTATATCGTCTATCTTGTATACCACATGGTTATACTCGAGTTGCGAGTACTATCTGGTGTGCGAGCTATGTTCGGAGTGGCGCTCGGGCGGACATTGTGAATGTATGGAGTACAGAGCGCAGATGCAGAAGTTGTGGGGTCGCGAGGGTAGATGCGGAATACCATGTCGGACGGGCATCGTAAGGGTTTTAATGCCCTGGTGGCCCCGGAGTGTGCTCACATGTCTGGGCGGAAGATGCGAAATTGGGAACCCGAGACGAGAGGGCCAGGGCAATGACAAAATGAGGCCCGGGGCGGGTGTCTAATAATACGAGAACACGGTAGAATGACCCTACCTGGGTAATCAAGGCTCATTGTACAGTTACAAGGCATTCCCAGGGAGACATGGAAGCAATGAACAACTTGGAACTTGGAAGCAGACTATCTCGCAACCTCAGGAATATATCCCCCTCATAGAGCACAAATCTAGCCTCAAGTGTTGCAATCTACACTTATACCTAGATAATTTTCCAAACCCCAGGACACGATCAAGAAGACAAATGAGAAGATTTCTTACCTTGGTAACATTGCCCAGGTGATGTGATTGTTCAGTCAAGCTAAGAGGACATACTCTTGCTCCATAAGTACGGAGTAGCCCTCCCCCATTTAAAGCCGACTGTCATCACCTTAAATTCACAAGCTTCTTGTAATTGAGTATCCACTCGTATATACCAAGTTTACAGGAAAGTTTGAACTAACACTCAGAGACTGCAAGATAAGTCTTGTGACTGAACTGTTGCGCTCGAACCCGGCTAAATGGCCCTGCTGCGCGGGGACACGTAGGAATTTGCAGCAGAGTGGTGCTCCTAGCTGATGTCTCCGAGGTTCGCAAGTTGCTTCCACTTCTCTGGATTGGTTTGAACACGGTTCACCCGTTCTTGGTCGGATCATGCGACCACCATGAGTCCCAACTCCCGAATCGCAGGTGTGTCATTGGTTGTGTGTATGCAAGGCAAAGTGGGAAGGCGAGGAGGAGAGGAACAAAACCTGATATACACTGGTAAGGTGATTGGTTCGAGGGCATCTCTGCATACTGGGCTTTATGCCTATCTCCATGCAGTCTGACGGGAACAAGGTCGACTATATAGATATGATGCCAAGACCTCTAGAACGGAGTGGAGAGACGAAACCTGGCAGGGCGCCAACTGGTCCGAGACATTGAGAGACGCAAAGGCCCCTTTTGTGGCGTCGTCATTTTACTTGATTTAATTTCTTATTATTGACTATTATTTTGGGGTTGATCGGGTTTATTTTAGGCATTCCGCCTGGGGGCAGGCAAACTTCCAAATTTAGGGACGTAGCACAACTATCCAGTTCCTTTCTCCATGTTTCCCATCCCAAGTCCTAACCGTATCGTCCCTGCATTCCTCATTTGCTTTTCTTTGTCTCTGATCCCTGTCGGCATTTCGTCCTGAACCTTACTCATTCGAACCGGTCTGAATGGAGACTCGGCCTCCAGCTATATAATGGCGTACAACGCCGTTGCTCAGATTGACCACGAGGTGGCTTCGAACTCCTCCGCTTCGGCATCACGCAGCCCCTCGCCCGCCGGGCATGCATTTGAACAGCTGCCGCTTGATACTGATCACATCGGGGGAGGAAGCCACTTGGAACCAGCAAGATCCGCCGACGGCTTCGACTTGGGGTCGATGATCCGCTCCATGACCTCCACCAGCTACGACATGGTGGAGGACGACGATTATGACGCCGACCCTCCCAGACGATCCGACAGCATTCGCCGAGTCCCTCCCCTCAACACAGCTGTCACGCGACAACAATCTCCCGGACCACCCCTCCATAGCGCATGCAGCGAGGTTTCCGTGCCTCTGAGCCACCCGATCCCAGATCTACAATCAATACAAGGCGCGTACATTGGGAATGTGGAAAGATTGGAACAGAGCGCCGAGCAACTGAGCTCCTGTTCCGCGGATATTGGGAGTGAGATTCGTCGGTTGGACCAGGAGCAAAAGCAGCGTTCATGCAGCTCAGCCGCTAATTCGGTTGTTATCCGCAATGATACATTTTCACCGACCAGGACTATCTCATCTGCCCACTCGAATGTCTCGCCTGCGCGCCTGCGCTCCGTATCGGGATCCCAACTTGCACGGGTCTCAGAGCCTGCGCACCATGAGCATGAAGCAGATGAGTCTCTACATAACTCTGACTTTCATGTTGCGCAACACTCCTTCAACCCCCAAAACGACTACTACTACGATCACCCTGATCAACAAGTGCCCCATGCGGAATCAGAGATAGAGCGACGGGCCTCGGTCGCCTCGGGTGATACCTTCCAGCAAGCGCGCACGCTGTTCACTGATTTTGATGGTGTGCATTTCACACCCTTGGACCGCGGCGCGTCCGGTCGACAGGTTCCTTTGGATCGCCCACCGCTTGCTCGCAATCAAGAATCATACAAAGAGCCGAGAATGGGAGAAAACATGGTGTACTATCCCGCTCCTGTCCCCCGCATGTTGAATCTTCCACCAAAGTTGTCTCGCAAGACGAATGTTGATCGGGAAAAGCGCCGGACGCAGCTCTTGGGCGCAATCGCTGCGGAGGACAGAAACCCTACCGCTGCTGCCGACCAACAAAGCCCAAGTAGCGGCCAGAACGAGAAGAGGAAATCCACTGTGCCGCCGCATTTGCGCGCAAGTGTGTTCTTTGAACAGCCAACCTCTTCCCTCCAAGTTCAGATGAAGCAGGACTCTGCGGTTGCAACGTTGGAGAGTATTCTAGACGCATCTGCCAATGCACCTGTCTCCGCCTTCACAGACCACCCTTATGCTGGACATCTCGGAACACAGGCGCAGAAGTCTAAACGCAAGACGTCTTCGAATCTGCGGCCCAATGTCGGCCACTCTCACAGCACCAGTGACGCAGTTGAACACGATGACGCTGCCACTGTGCATCATCTATCAGAAACCGAGCGAGAAAATCCGACAGGACATCATCATGGGCACGAATCAGGAAGTACCGGTTCAGAGAGTGGCGAGCAATCATCAGACACTCACGACGAAGATGATGAGGAGCTAGACTATGTTAGCCCACCGAACACATTGCTCGCCGAGCTCGAGTTAAGGAAACACGAGTTGAAGCACAGACGCCGCACGGCAGTTCCCATGCCTTACCAGGGTATGCAGACCACTCTGCTCCAGATTGACGAGAGAGCCCAGCAGCAAAGTGATAAACGGCGACAACGTCCCATCGCATTGGCCTGGGAAAACAGAGAGGAAGACGAAGATGTGCCTTTGGCAATGCTCTTACCGAACCAAGGCAATGCCCACCCTGATGATAGACCATTGGGATTGATGGAGAAGCGACAACAGGAGGAAAACGAGCCTTTAAGCTCACGCCGGGCTCGGTTGCGTGGTGAGCCCATGCCGTTACCGCAACCACGCCCTCCCATAGTTGATACGGCCCACCCAGAACCAGCTGCTGAGAGTGGAGATGAGGTTGAGACTCTGGCTGAGCGCCTTCAACGATTGAAAGGACACAACCGCTCGGAAAGTAGATTCGCCAGTGAGTTGATGGCCGAAATCGACACTCGAGCCGGCATTGTGCCTACAGTCATCGAGACACCACCAGAAAACAACGAGGAAGAAACCCTCGCTCAGCGTCGTAGCCGTCTTCAAAAAGAGGCTGCTACTGCGCTCGAACCCCCAAAGCCACGAGTACGAAGGAGTATGGCTGCGCTAACGCAAGGCCGCCCCTCCCATCTCGCTCAGCCCTCGCATGATTACTTGACCCAACGACCTGTTACCATGTCTCAATACGGGAGGCGCATGTCGATGCAGCCAAATTTCTCTTCGAATATGGGCTATCCGATGGCAGCCGGGTACCCAATGCGGCCCCAACATGCACACTCGATGATGTACCCGTCTGGCTTCCCCAATAATGCCGCGATGATGGGCATGACAATGGGGCAGTCTCCCAACATGACCAGACCAACGGCTAGTCAGCTTGAGCCCGATGTGATCGACAGATGGAGGCAGAGCATCCGATGAACCGATCAAGTTGTTTCTCCGCGTCTGTTTTTATTTTGAAAATTTGCATAGCATATGGTCGTTCTGAGCGTGCTATTTTGAGCTGAGCGATATCCATGTAGATCACCTGTACAATTTATAGAAATGATTGCATACGACTTTTGCCGTAAACTGTATAAGGCTGTACGTAGCCGGCCAGTACGGAGTATGTGACGCGATATTGTAGATGGGCCCAGAACCACACGCGAGGCGGAGAGGCAGTGTAACCCGTTTGAGCCGTTACCTCCACTTGCTTTGCATTTTGAAGATCCAGATTCCCTGCTGCGACCTAATCGTTGAAGATCAAAGCCTTGGTGAAAAATCAAGAAAAAACGTGAAACAGCCGAAATTCCAGGTGGCTTCTTGAAGTCCCCACGGTCCCGTTGTTTCTGGTATGTGAAACGGGCTCTCTTTGTCGACACCCCTCAGCAGTTGACAACAACTGCAATGGACCATCACGCCCCCTCCTGATTTTCTCAGCAAATATTGGCGCTTTGAGGAACACAGCAGAGCCCGAAAATGGCACCGTCAACAGTCTTCTCTTATTGGCGTCGCGACCATCGGCGCTCGTCTGCCTCGCCAGCTACGTTGGCCGCATCCTCACCATCTTCGAAAGGGGCAAACGGGGGGCCGATAAGCACTCCTCCTCAAATACCAGAGATTCTGGATACCCCGAAATTGACCACCACTTTCAGCGGTCGCCCCTCTCACGATGAACCCTCCTCGACCGAGTCGCCGGTGGAAATCGATGCCTCGAAGTTGAACATCAGCTCATCAGCAGCGCCGCTTTCCTCATCGCTCACACTTGCTGTACCTTCGCCGACATACGAGAAAGATCCCCGTCCTCACTCGAGCCCCGGTGATTGTGAAGGCGAGCACCCCACATCCCAATCGAAAGATCCACAGTCGTCCAGCACGGGTCTACGCTCTGATCAAGGGGACGGGGAGTCATCGAATAATAAAACCAGCTCAACTTTCCGGCGCTCATTTGGAAAACAGAAACGATCACCCACTGCGGCTGCAGGATCTGGACATTTCCGTTTCAAGACCTCGCCGGAGGACTCTCCAGCAGACAAACAGAGCTTGCCGAAAGATCTCAAAATTGACAGCACTGCTGCAACAACTAAGCGCAACGCAGAGCGCGATATGACCGGTGAACAAACGCATCACAAATCGGGAAAGGCGATGCTTCATCTCTTAAATCCAATGTCTCTACTCGCGCGCAGACGGTCCGCGCAGATCGTGAACACTCGCGCAGAGAACGTCAAAATCCCCAATCGCAATGTTCCAGCTATGCCGGAAGATTACGATCCTAGAATTCGGGGTAAGATTGTGCACGACTTTTCAGCGCCGCGGCCTCGCCGAAATGTTTCCGCTACACAACTTGACACCACTACACAATACGCATCGCCGGCACAGATACCTAGTCATCCTAATGGGTCTCGCTGGAGCGATCAATCAAAGCCCCACAGCGATCATTCGCCTGTTTTCAAAGAACACTTCGAGGACCAGAACGTTCTACAGGTTGAAAATAAGGGCTACCTCCAGTCCTCACTATTGACGACCCAGTCCCAACCTGGGTATGATCAATCATTACCGGTATTTGCCAGGAATCTCCCATCTCATTTACCTGAACAAACAAGCAAAGACCTTGTGGAGCCGGCTGATCCCGAGCCTGAGACGAAAGAGGCTCCGAGCGCCCCAGAACCGGTCTCTCACTCGCATCCAGAACCCCAGGATCAAGATACCATTTCGCATGCTCCTTTCACCTCCTCTGGCCTTCCCAGGCATCTCAAGAGTAATGCTTCTCGCTTCAGCTTCGACATGACTGGGGTAGAATCATCGACCCAAGAAAAGATGCTAGAGGAGAAGCACAAGGCCAAGGAAGCATATCGCAAAGTGGAAGATGGGTATTTCGATGACTTTGACGATGACTTTGACGATGATATCCTGGACGACCTGGATGGCCTGGAAGAGAAGATTCCGGGAGTCAATGTGGATGCAGATGATGACGACTATGATGACTTCTCGCTGTCTGTCAATCCCAATAACGGAGCAAAGTCATGGGCTATACCTGGATTGTCACCAGTAGTTGCGAGTCCAATTACCCCTGCACCGCAAAATCAGAGCAACAACTCATACTTTGCACCCGTTGCACCCAATCGTGAAACCACACCGCTGAATGATGAGCTGGGACAAGGTACTGTCGCGAGCTCTGTCCAAGCCCCCCAGGCAAATGCAACAGCCAACCCGAACCCGCAAACCCTTGATGACGACGATCTTTACTTTGATGATGGCGAATTTGGAGATCTTGATCTCGACAATCAAGACGGAGGATTTGATGAGTCCATATTTGACGATGAGACTAGTCATTTATACGAGCGGAAACCGGTTGGTGCTCCTACTGCGCCTCTTGCAAACAACCTCGACCCCGTCGATGAAACCTCGCCGGACAAAGATACATTCTTAGCCGAAAATGAGGACCATGGCTTGAAGCACATGTCAAGTGTGGCCAGTGACTACCGGGCCGCTAGTTCTGTCAAACGTGGGCCCCTTGGTGAGTCAATACCGAACATGGGCCCGTCTCGGGCTCATGGTGGTGTGCTCACAGAGCAGAATTTGGATCTTTTGCATAACGCTTTAGCGTTTGCGGCCAGTGAATCTGGTCATGGCGGACGGTTCGATCGCACGTTCAGCACGAGTGACAGATCCCAGGGCCAAGAAAGCATGGACCAGAAATCGCACACGTTGGACCTGCAGCCAGGCCTGACTGCAGATGAAAGTCGAGTCAGCCAGTCTGCAGACCCTAGTGGACTTGAGGATGTCTTTGATGATGGCCTGTACGATGATTTTGACGACGCGTATTTCGACGACGCCATCGTTGCCGCTGCCAATGCAGAGGCTTTGGAAAACGACGACGACGGCTTTTACGGTCAAGAGTTTGGATTCTACGCACATGCAGACGGCAGTGGCAGTTCGGAACTCACCAATGGGGGATACTTTGGCTCTCGGCGTGTTGAGGGCATAACGCGCAGCCACAGCAGCCGGGCAAACTTCCAAGAGCCAAGCCTCACGCCAATCACTGAGAAAAGTGAGTGGAGCACGCGGAACTCCATGATCTCACTCAAGGCGCACGGAGCTACCCACGGAGCTACCCACCCCAACTCAGCCCTGGCGAGCCCGGGTCTGGCCCAGCTGGTTGATATCGGGAATCTGGATGATGAGATGTCGCTGAGCGCACTCATGAAATTACGACGGGGAGCTTGGGGCGGGAGCAATGGCAGTCTGCGCAGTAGTGCAAGCAGCCCACCTCGCACGCTCTCGCCGTCCCACCGCACCAGTTTCACTGGTGCTGAAGCAAGTCCCATTGTACCCGATGCAAGACCCTTGCTTCCTGACGAAGGACCCACGAGTGCGGGACATTTCCCTGACGATGGTCACTCATCAGCTTCCCCGTTGCATGAAGGAACTGCCGATCTCCCGACCAGCAAGATCCTTACCGGGCCGGTAGCTCTCACAGATCGTGACCAAGTCCCGAACCCCGGAACTGACCGCCTGAATGTTTTATAGCCTGATTTACAGGTTTCCCATGCCAGGCTATATGATGCCACATATGTCATGTGTCTTGTCAATTTTTTGAAATTCTTTCCCCCGGCGGCGATCTTGCATTTTTCACGATGCTATGAATACCCAACTGTCATTTCTATTTCTATCTATCACATATTTGCATTATTCAGTGGCCTTTACGGAGTATAGATGTTAATACTAATCGAACCCCCTGATATATAGCGAAATCCCAGTTCCACACCCGCCTTGAGACAAACCTCAGACATCTATGAATAATGGGAATCCTCTTTAGTACAATTGGGCCGAAAACTCCCGCACAAAACCCGAAATGACTTAGCCGGGCTGCGGCTGGTGTGGCTCGTTCGGGCGCTTCCAAGGCGACCGGCTGTGAGTTCGGGCTGACTCAGCGCACCAGCCTCAATTCCCTGCTCCTGCCGCGAGAGCCGTCATTCTCGGCAGCTTTCTTCGCGCTCTTCTCTTTCTCCTCTCCCCACAATTTCTTTTTCCATCTAGAGAGTTTTAGCTCTCTGATGAGTTCCGATTCTATACAGGTGCTACGGCAAAACTAGTCGACACCTGTCTTGTCGTTAAATTTGTACGTCTACTTACCTTACCGATCCTTTCCTCCGTATCCGGTTTCCTCGGCAGAGATATAGCAACCTGGCAATATCAGGCTGACACTATTGAACACAGCAAATCGACCCTTGACGTCCGATTTGGTCTACAGATCTGCGAACTACCATCCTATCCTATCTCCCTCTCTCCCCTCATAATCAATTCGAACTTCGTTGGACTTCGATCTACGAAAAATCCCGCAATGTTTAGAAACACTGCCTCAAAGGCCACCCACAGCGGTATGCTGCGCGGTGTGACCTCCTCAACATGTCGGCGCTCTATTCACCTCGCTACAAGTGCCCGCAGCGCCTCAAAACGCTCCGGCTTCAGCATGACCGCTCGCCGTCCTCTTGCTGTCGTCGACCGGGCTTCCGGTGTCCGATCCTACGCGGCATCCCAGGGAGTGGTAAGCATTAGCAACCTAATATCAGTCGCGTTCCGATCCGGGTTCCCGATATGAGAGTAAACGGACATTCGACTAACGCGACGGCGCATTTTTGCTCTTATTTGGAATAGGACCCTAACGACTCTTTCCTTACTGGAAGCACTGCCAACTACATCGATGAGATGTATGTCGCGTGGAAGAAGGACCCCTCGAGTGTTCACATCTCGTGGCAAACCTACTTCAAGAACATGGAAGAGGGTAACATGCCCATCTCCCAGGCCTTCACTCCTCCTCCCACTCTCGTTCCTACCCCTACCGGTGGTGTCCCCCAGGACATGCCCGGTGCCGGTCTCGACAGCGGTGCGGATGTGACCAACCACTTGAAGGTCCAGCTGCTCTGCCGCGCCTACCAGGCCCGTGGTCACCACAAGGCTAAGATCGATCCCCTTGGCATCCGCGGAGAAGCCGAGGCCTTCGGATATGACAAGCCCAAGGAGCTTGAGCTCGACCACTACGGCTTCACTGAGCGTGACCTGGACCAAGAGTTCGCTCTTGGACCCGGTATCTTGCCCCGTTTCATCACCGAGACTCGCAAGAAGATGACCCTGCGCGAGATCATCGAGGCCTGCGAAAAGATCTACTGTGGCTCCTACGGTGTTGAGTACATTCACATTCCTGACCGTAAGCCTTGCGAGTGGATCCGTGACCGCTTCGAGATCCCCCAGCCCTACAACTACTCGGTCGATGACAAGCGCCGCATCCTCGATCGTTTGATCTGGTCTTCCAGCTTCGAGTCCTTCCTCGCCACCAAGTTCCCCAACGACAAGCGTTTCGGTCTTGAGGGTTGTGAAACTCTGGTCCCCGGTATGAAGGCCCTCATTGACCGCAGTGTCGACTATGGCATCAAGGACATCGTCATCGGTATGCCTCACCGTGGTCGTCTCAACGTTCTGTCCAACGTCGTCCGCAAGCCCAATGAGTCCATCTTCAGCGAGTTCGCTGGATCCACCGAGCCTTCTGATGAGGGTTCCGGTGATGTCAAGTACCACTTGGGTATGAACTTCGAGCGTCCCACCCCCTCCGGTAAGCGTGTGCAGCTGTCTCTGGTCGCCAACCCCTCCCACCTCGAGGCCGAGGACCCCGTTGTTCTCGGAAAGACCCGTGCCATCCAGCACTACAACAACGATGAGACCCACTACGACTCCGCCATGGGTGTCCTGCTGCACGGTGACGCCGCCTTCGCTGCCCAGGGTGTCGTCTACGAGACCATGGGATTCCACTCACTTCCCGCCTACTCCACTGGTGGTACCATCCACCTTGTCGTGAACAACCAGATCGGTTTCACCACTGATCCCCGTTACTCTCGGTCCACCCCCTACTGTTCCGACATCGCCAAGTCCATCGACGCCCCCGTCTTCCACGTGAACGCCGATGATGTTGAGGCTGTCAACTACGTTTGCCAGGTCGCTGCTGACTGGCGTGCTGAGTTCAAGCGTGACGTTGTCATCGACATGGTTTGCTACCGTAAGCAGGGTCACAACGAGACTGACCAGCCCTCCTTCACTCAGCCTCTTATGTACAAGCGCATCGCCGAGCAGAAGGCTCAGCTCGACAAGTACGTCGAGAAGCTGATTGCCGAGGGTACCTTCACCAAGGACGACATCGATGAGCACAAGAAGTGGGTCTGGGGAATGCTCGGCGACAGCTTCGACCGCAGCAAGGACTACCAGCCCACCGGTAAGGAGTGGCTCACCTCTGCCTGGAACAACTTCAAGTCTCCCAAGGAGCTTGCCACCGAGGTTCTGCCTCACCTGCCCACCGCTGTCGGCGAGAAGTCCCTCCAGCACATTGCTGACAAGGTCAGCGGTACTGGTGCCCCTGATGGCTTCGAGCTCCACCGCAACCTCAAGCGTATCTTGAGTGGTCGCAAGAAGGCTGTCGGCGAGGGCAAGAACATTGACTGGGCCACCGCGGAGGCTCTTGCTTTCGGTTCCCTTGTCGATGAGGGTTACCACGTCCGTATCTCCGGACAGGATGTCGAGCGTGGTACCTTCTCTCAGCGTCACGCCGTCCTGCACGACCAGCAGACCGAGCGCACCTACACTCCCCTGAAGCACATCAGTGACAAGCAGGGTAGCTTCGTCATCTCCAACTCCTCCCTGAGTGAGTTCGGTTGGTAAGTTTTGCGAACGCCCTCCATTTCTTCCTTGAAACCAGCACTAACAATGTCATTAGTCTCGGCTTCGAGTACGGTTACTCCTTGACCTCCCCCAACGCCCTGGTCATGTGGGAGGCTCAATTCGGTGACTTCGCCAACAACGCTCAATGTATCATTGATCAGTTCATCGCTTCCGGTGAATCCAAGTGGCTCCAGCGTTCCGGCCTGGTTGTCTCCCTGCCCCACGGTTACGACGGCCAGGGTCCCGAGCACTCCTCTGGACGCATGGAGCGCTGGCTTCAGCTTTGCAACGAGGAGCCCCGTGTCTACCCCTCCGCTGACAAGCTCGACCGCCAGCACCAGGACTGCAACATGCAGATCGCCTGCATGACCACCCCTGCCAACCTCTTCCACATGCTTCGTCGCCAGATCCACCGTCAATTCCGCAAGCCTTTGGTGATCTTCTTCTCCAAGTCGCTGCTGCGTCACCCTCTTGCCCGCTCTGATATCGAGGCTTTGACCGGTGACTCTCACTTCCAGTGGATCATCCCCGATGAGGGTCACGGTACCACCATCGATGCCCCCGAGAAGATCGAGCGTGTCGTCCTTTGCTCAGGCCAGGTCTACGCCGCCCTGATGAAGCACCGTGAGGCCAACGGTATCCGCAACACTGCCATCACTCGTGTTGAGCAGCTGCACCCCTTCCCATGGGCTCAGCTCAAGGAGAACCTTGACAGCTACCCCAACGCCAAGAACATCGTCTGGTGTCAGGAGGAGCCCCTCAACGCCGGTGCCTGGTCGTACGCTCAGCCCCGCATTGAGAGCTTGCTGAATGCCACTGAGCACCACAACCGCCGCCACGTCCTCTACGCTGGTCGTGCTGGTAGCGCCTCCGTTGCTACCGGTCTCAAGGCCGTTCACCTTAAGGAGGAGCAAGAGTTCCTGGAAGATGCCTTCTCCATTCACCAGGAGCGCCTCAAGGGCGAGTAAATGTCCATCCAGCGCACTGTTTCGACTCTTGTTGACGTCTCTGCCATCTCACCCGGACACTTGCATTAAGTGGGGTTCTTATATTCATCGGCTTTATTAGAAGCTAGCGTCTAATCCCTGTTGTACCACCCTTTTTTTTTGTATTCATTGACTTTTGTGTTATCAACGTGTTCTGGGTTCAAGATGAAGCCTTGGATGATGATATCCATGGTCTATTCCATATGTAAAATACAAAGAACTCGTTGATTTGTGCAATATAAAGCCGTGCCTTGTTCCTAGAATACTCCGTATAGTAGTGATCAGTTGACGTCATATTTAGAGACCATATTATTCAGCGATCCAGCGCATGCGTGCCTGGCATTCCAGGCGGCAATCTCACCTGATCCAGATCACTTTCTCCGCACTCAAACTTGCTCTCCAGTAGCTGTCACCACTTTGACATTCTCTATTGCCAGGCGAGGTATTGACTCTTGTGCAGGGCTTCAGAATAGCTCTGATATCCACTGTCTTTTCTGGTTCCATTGGACCGTTTCCAACCTGCGCTCGGCTCCCTCCAATCCTCCAACGGCGCAGACTCCCAATCCCGACTCTACCCTTCACAATGTCCGCCGTTTCCACGTCAGCCATGAATTCCCAGGGACAGGGGAGCCGCCAGCCAGCTCGTCAAACGCGAACCAATCCTTCTCGGACTTCCAAAACCATCGGGCGGTCGTCTTTCGCGTTCGGCCGAGGCTCAACAACTGAGATTCCTGAATCATCCCCTGTCCCCCACGGCTTCTACCCTGCTCTGACGCATTTCACCGACGCTATCACCGCCCTTCCTCGCGAGTTCCGTCGCCACAACTCACTGCTCAAGGAGGTTGATGCGAAAGCATGGGCCCTCGAGGAAAATTTACTCCAATTACTCCAGCTCTCCTCCGAGTCTCAGCCTGTTCCTCACCCTCCCCACCCTGCCCCTATCGCCGCTGGTGTGGTTCGTGAGGATGTTCTGCCCAAGGTAAGATTTTCCATGGTCCCTATGAATGATGCGCCCCTAACGTCTTAAAAGGAGCTTTCGCAGTCCCCGGAAACTGCCGATAGCAAAAGTCGCCGGCTCCTTTTTGATCGCGTACGACAGAGTCTCTCAGACTTGATGATGACTGCCGACGAGAAGAACCACGTTATCTCCAACGCAAATGAGGAATTGGACCGTCAAGTCATTCGTCTCGATACGGTGTTCCCATACATTGCGGGCGAAATAAGTGAGGAAGCTCGTCTGGGCAGTCTGACACACTGGGCGTACTCCAATAAGAGCGCTGCGAAGGCGGCGACGAATGAGCGCCCACGCCGGGAGGTAGTGTCGCACAGACAGGATCTGTCGCATGTGCTTCAGGAAGCTGAAGCTGCTAGCCGCAGTGAGGCCAGGCGCGATGCTGTCATGGCACGAAAGCAACGACGCGCGCATGTCGATGCGGACTACGAGGAGACCCGGGGCGCAGGTGCACGGAAAGCCAACAGTGGTAAATCGCGCGGCGGTGATCATGCAGATCCGAACGCTGCACCCAAGCGTCGCAAGGTGGAGCGACCGACACTGCCAGGAGATGCCAGTGTTCCAATGGAACGATCTGCCAGCGGCGCTACTAGCCAACGGGCCGCGAACAAAGACACCGCGGAGAAGAAGCGCACTCGCGCTCCGAACCCGACTGCCGCTGCGCGCAAGAAGTATGATTCACTTTCTGCCTCTCAACATCGATTTCAACTAACTTTACCCCACCCCAGAGCCAATGCCTCCAACGCCGGATCTCCTGTTCTGGCTCCATCTCCGCTTGTCGGTACATTCAATGCCCCCCGTGGCGCCGCCAGTCCAGGACCCAACAACTCAAGGCCACAATCTTCCCGGGCCCATCAAAACTCCGTGGCAGCAAGCAACGCACGCGCGCGGCCATCCTCATCGGCCTCGAATCGTCCTAACAGCAGTATGCAATCTCACACATCTTCTCCGGACCTTTTCATTAACTATATACCCCGCACAGACAAACTCCACGACCCCAGATCTGCACCACGGGATGGACCCGTTAAAAGTGAGATTGGAAACCAGGACGCACATCGCGAATACGAGGACTTCCATTCTAGAACCTCTGTGCCCGCAGGCTCTAGACGTGAGGACTTGGACCGGAAAGCTAGTTCAGCCGAGGCCGAGAACAGCAAGGGCCGCAACTCCAAGACATCGACACCGGTGCTCTCGGCCTTTGCAGAAACTGTCCCACGCGCGCGACCCACGCGCAGCCAAGATCCGGCTACCAAGCGCACCCAGAAGAAACCAATTCCCCAGCCTACGATACCCTCCGACGATGAGTCACTTCACGAAGGCGACGACGAAGACGAGGAGGGCGAGCCGCGGTATTGTTACTGTAACGAGATCAGCTTCGGTGAGATGGTTGCTTGCGATAATGATGCCTGTCCGCGCGAATGGTTCCATCTGTCGTGCGTTGGCTTGACAAAGCCACCGGGCAAGAACGGTATGTGTCCATCTTGGTCAAGTCGAACGGTCACTAACATCTTCCAGTCAAATGGTATTGCAACGAGTGCAAGGAGAATATGCGCAGGAGCCGCAATGGACGGTGATCCAATCTCGATATTGACATGGCTTTCATGTATAGCGCACCTAATGTTTCACGTTACTACCAATCATGCTTCAATGCCTGACATGACCAAAGGTTCCACCTCAGTCGCAATAGCTATCTCATATAAAATATACATACTAGCTCGTCAAAACTACCAAGCACCCCTCAATCTATCCACAAGCCCACTGTCCTCCCCTGTACCCCGTCTCTGTGCCTGTCCAGACCCTTCCAACCCAGACGCCGTAGCAACCTCACCCTCCATCCTGCGCCTCAAATCCTCGTATCTCTCCCTCTCAGCCCCCGACCCCGTCGGTCCAGACCGACGCTCCTGCTCACCAACGACCCACGCCGGAACCCGGAACCCAGAGCTCACGCTCGACAGACCAGGCAGTAACTCCGCACGCCAAGCGACACCAACGATCCAGCCCACCGCAGACGGGAGCAGCATAGCCGGAAACTGAGAGAGCGCCAATTGAGAAGCGACAATATAGGTAGTCGATTTGTCCGAGAGAAGAAGACTCAGACTTGGCGTGAGGGGCTTAGATCCTGGTTGATCAGAGCCAGACCCTTCTGCTTCCCCATCCGCGCTTCTAGAAGTGGTTCCGACGCGATACCTGAACGTATAAGGGATTGTGGCGTGATACTGCGCCAGCAGGGCGAAGATGCTAGCTGTCGGACCGGAGGGAAGATAGTTCAGCGTGTTAAAGGATAGAGGACGAAGAACAAGGGCGAGAATTAGCGGCGGAAGAAGAGTCGTGTAGGGTAGTGTTGTGAGGAGGAAAGTCTAGCAGGTGTTAGTGATGTCCGTTGCTTTGAGGATAGATCCACGAACCGCCATCTTGCGCTTCCCCCATGCGCGCTCGACTACACGGAGGTGGTAGACTAGCATTGCTGCGAAGAGGGCTTCGGTGGAGTTTGCGAAGCCGACTTGCCATGCTAGGGCGCGCCAGAATTGACCATAGGGCCAGAAGTGAGGGGAGACATGGATCACGACGAGGTATTTGATGTCGAAGATGGAGAGGGCGATGGCTGAGGCAATCGTGTAGATCAGGAGTGTTTTGGTGAGAGGTGTATTGGTGAGGCCGGAGGTGAGCATGGTGGCGGCCCAGGTGGTGGTGGTGTCTAAGTTGAGGGGCCAGTTGGCAAGTGGATTTCGAAGTCCGGGGAAGTTCGGCATGCCGACGGTTTGTTTTTATGGGCTACGTAATCTCGATTTCTATCAATTGGCGATCTTCAGGTTCTCGAGAGAAGTTTATGTATATTTCAGTGTCAATTATGTAGTCTTTTTGTTTAATGTCTTGTTCTTCCCCTTAAGCAGCCAGCGCAGCAGCTTCCTGGTTCTGTTTACTCAGCTCTGTGTGGTATCGACTTGATGCGACTTCCAAAGCATGAAGCGTTGGTCCTAAAAGTTGATTCACAACCTTCTCTCCACCTTCCACACCCTCCAGGTTGACTCGCAGCTTTCGCCCAGTGCTCTCATACACTTCACGAGCATGTTTCTTGAGTCGGTCAACCTCGAGCTTGCGATCTGCCTCGGCGTCATTTGCAACGGCCTTAATCCGCTCGGTTGCTCGCTGGAGAGACTCGGCGAGAGATGCGACCTCGCCAGCACGATCCGGATCCCCGGAAAGGAATGCCTGCCAGAACTGGTGCAGGAATTCAGTGGTAGTGGCATGCGTCAAAGTCAATCGGTCGAAGAGCGCCGTTGAAAGGCCATGTGTCTCTGATATCGTTTTCTCGTTGATTTGAGCACGGCGGTCGCGCACGGCCGTAAGGATTTGGTTGAATGCATCGTGCAGGGCAACGGATGATCCGACGGGCCGACGGCTGGCAGGTGCATCCTCCATCTCTTCGTCTTCGTCGTCTCCAGGGTCGACCAGCTTGCCCAGCTGTGTGTTGCCATGCGACGGTAGGCTTTCGGAGATCTCGGCACGAAGTGTTTGTAAAAGCTGATCCGGGTCTTTCTGCGCGATTTGCTTGGCCTGATCACTCTCTTGGCCGTGGGTGAAGAATCGACTTTGGTCACGAATGTTCAGAGTGATGCGATTTTGCTCCTCGTCCCCGCGAAGATCCTGCAACTGGAGCTTTTTCCAGTCCTCCTCATTGAGGCCTATCGGGGCACTCAGATCGCCGTCGGACGGTGCAACATTCGCCATAATCTTCTCACTGAGACTGTTCAACGTTCGAATGATGGGCACCTTGTCCACGCCAGAGGGTCTCATGTCTAGATCTGGTCTGTTTCCACGACGCTGACTATGATTCCCTTCGTTTCCGGCTAAATCCAAAAAGCTGTGAACATTCGAGTCCCTGCCCGGTCGAGTGCCCTCGTCATTCCGGAGGTATTTGTCCAACACGGCATCAGTCGCATCGGCCTCGGATATACGCTCTCCGCGCAGTTTCTTAAAAAGCCTGCTCTGGAAGAACCGGGACCAGAATTGCTGCTCGCTCAGTTTCGGCACGTTCTCGTCATACACGCGCTTCACCAGAGGATGCTGCATGAAAATGAGTTGGATCTGCTCTTTACTGATGTTCAACCGTGTCACGTTGTCTTCCACGCGAGGCTTCAGTGATGACAGAACATTGTATGAGCCACGGATCTGACCCTGCTCAATGGCATGGGCACGCAGGAGGTGGAGTCGGGTTGACCAGAACTGGGACACGAATGCTCCAGACGTCAAAGCCTCCGGTTTGGTGTGCAGACCCTCGAAAAACATCTTTTGTAGATTTGAGTCTGACCGCAGCAGCGACTGCTGCAGTTCTACGTCCCCGCGCAGCTTCTTCTCTTCATCTAGAGGATTTGTAGATGTTCCGGCAGACGTGACGGCATTCGCGATCGCCATTGCCGCCGATAGACCTTCGGGTGCCCCACTAGGCGCCGGCGTCTGGGAGGGCGTGGCTGACTTGGCCGTGTTGACTCGTGCACTGAGCGTATCTTTGATTGTGTCGGCCTGGGCTCGGGCATTTGCACCGGCTGTGAACTGGAAAGTGTATGACTCGGGAGCACTACCGGGGGCCGCATCTGAGGCCTGGGCAAATATCTTGAGCATGACTTTGGGATTGCTGGCGGGGGTCTGTTGCAGGTCTGGCGCCAGGTTAGCAAGGAACTGCACGAGTGTTGAACGGGACGGACTGCATACTAGTTATATTGGCGACAGTGATTGTAACTGGTTTCGCTGCATCTGCGACGGTCGGACTCCATGAGACCGACCGCTCATCTGCAGATATAGCTAGGGTGCCATCCTTCTTTTTGTAGGAGGCCGCACCGCTCGGAGGTGGCATGGTCGCGTGTGTTGGCAGCTTCCACTGTCCTGAGAGGCGACGATGAAACCACCCATCAGGAGAAAGATATCCCCAAATGCGAGGTCTGGCGAAGATCAAGATCTTCGTGTCAAGTAGAATGCAGAGAGAGTCTAATGAGAAGATGCGGCTCATCTGCAAGCTGTCACATGACGAATGCCAAGCGTCACCTGGGAGCCAAGCCCTAAGTTGAAAGGAAGCTGCCCATTGCTACAGAGTCTGTCGTGAAAGGAATTTGAGCTAGCCTGGCATTTTGATGCACCTGGGCACAGAGGTGTCCATAGTTCAATGACTTAAATCACGGGGCTCCCGTCTGCAACGGCATACATGTTTACATTGCTTTGTCCTCGTAATCTACATCTTCGAACCTTGGAAAGCAGCAGGTCTTTTAACGTTGAAAGATATTTGAGAGTAGAGTGATATCGAGCAGATAAGATACAGCAACGCCAGGAAATGATGAAACTAACCAAGGACGATAAAACAAGTATCAAGATTAAAAATCAGAAACGCAACGCTGAAGGATGCCAGATGCTATGCAAATTCAAAAGACAAAACGCGACCGAGAGCACGAACCCGAAGCCAAGAGCCAGAATGCCGTATTCGTAAACCATGTTGCGCGCCGCCATGCATAGACCGGATATCATCATTCGTAAACCAAAGGAAAAGTGAAATGCAAAAAAAAGGGTAAAAGATGAAGTCAAGATGAAAGAAACGGTGAAATATGTGAAAGAGAATACCCCCCATAAAAGCAAGTTGTACAGAAATCAAGGGTATCGGCAAAGACGAAAAGATCTGACGGGCACGCTATTCAAGATAGAAACGCTTAGGCAGATCATTTTTTGAACATGTAATGGCCGTAAAGACCACCAACGTCGCCAACAACCATGGGGATCTTACGGGATCCCCACCAGCGGGCGCCCATTTTCCAGTAGCGGGCGCCGTCGTCGAGTGGCTCGTCGGGCATAGAAGCGGGGTCACGGACGTACCAGCCGCGGCGGCCGAGGTCACGCACAGTCCAACCGACCGAGACGCGCTGGGTCTTCGCTCGCTCACGCAGAGGGGTGATGATCTTGTCGCTGAACTCGACAACCTGGAGCGGGTAGCTCTGGTTCGCGAGCAGAAGACAGGTGCTCGTGTTGAAGATCGCCCCAATGGTCATCTGCGGAACCTTGGCGAGATCGAGGTAGCAGAGTGTACTGGGGGCGTTGATCTCTTCTCCTGTAGCAGGGTTGCGGTAGCTGGCGAAGAATGAGTTGACATCCGTCACGGAGAGGTCTGCGGAGCTGAGGCCGAGTTCTTCCAGGTGCTTGGTCAGAGGAACCAGGAATGGGACATGGTCGGAGGTGACCTTGGCTCCACCGAGGTTTAGCGAGCGCAGGGTGTTGGGTAGTTTAGGGAGCAGGGCGGACACATCAGTCTCCTCTAGCAGTCGGAATCGAGTAGGGTCGGTCATCAGGTTCAGATAGACGAGGGATTCGTTGACAGAGGGGTGGGTGGTCAGGAACTCTACCAGGGCGCATGGGCGAAGACGAGTGCATCGGGACAAGCTGAGATGAGAGATGCGGGCAGTTTCGGGAATAGCGGCGAGGGCGGAGTCGTTGACTTGGGTGTGGGTGAGATCGAGGTGGGTCAGGTTGACCAGTCGCGAGAGAAGATAGTCGAACATAGGGGCAGGGATGGTGCTACACTCATGAAGCGAGACCCGTTTCAAGTTGGGCAAGGTCATGGGCAACACCGGGCCACCGACCAAGGCTTCCTGGAAGACCGCGGAAAAGGCTTGGGTCGAGCAGCCGCAGAAGTCCACTGCGCGCAGGTTCGGCAATCCCATGAACAACTTCCTGATCACTTCCGCGCTAATGTCGCCTTCCAAGTGTTCCTGGAGTAGGCATTCCTTCAAGTTAGGAAGAAGGTCCAGGCACTGCAAGAGGGTGCGGGAAGTCAGATTCTGAATTTCAGAATTCATCTGCTTGGTACGGCCCAGGCCGACGGAGGTAAAGTGGGAGAAGTCCAAGCGGCGAACCAGTGTGCCGAGCGCGGGATACTGGGACATATGATTGAGTGCCTTGGAGAAGATGATGGAATGCGGGAAAGTCATGTTTCTGTACAAGACGCCCAATGTCGCAGCGTGCAGAGTGTGCGACGTGAGCAGACACGAAACCAGATCCACATTTCGAGGAGTGTAGCCGTTCGGTGGAAGATCCAGTGCAAGGTTAGAGATGACTTGGTCTGTCCAATTGTTAGTGTATACCGCGATGTGTCGAGGGTGGCACTCTTACCCAGAACCTCAGGGGGCAGCTTCTCCAAGGGAGAGCTGCCGGGAGGGGTCTGCATCACCTCCACTGGGGGCTCCGGGACGGGGAGGGTTTGGGGAGTCTCATCGTGAGACTCCCATGCCCAACCCTTTGCCTGTGCGGCCCCAAGCCCTCGGAGATCACTGTAGCTGCGGCTCAAACTCTTCCCGCCCAACCGAATCTGCTTCCAGCCCAGGAACCCCCCACACGGACAGCAAAAGTCCGGGGCCTGCATTCCAGGCCGCTCGAGTTTGCGGCTTTGCGGCTCTTGGTTTTCCTGGGGCGGTGGAGAGGGGACCTCGTGCGTGTCAACGAAGGATTGCGCAATTCCTGAGACCAGTCATGTCAGCCCTATTTGAAATTCTCCCCCATGGCCGGTACGCACCGTCTTCCGTGTCTTCTTTGATCGAGCCGAAGGATGGGCGACGCTGGCTACTCGATCTGGACCCGTCCGGGGTGCTGCAGGGCGATGGGGAGGAGTCGCGTGAGTGAAAGTGATCACCACAGGGGATTGAAGAGAGTCGCGGGAAAGCCGGCTTCTGGGCAGTGACGGAGGCCATGTTGAAAGAGGAGCGGCCCTCTATAAAGGGCCCGAGGCGTACGACTAGTCGGCAAGTACCTTGGAGCAGGCCACACACGAGAAAGGGAAAAAAAAAAAAGAAACTATCGAATTTTAATAAAGATTCCCCGGATTCCACAATAAAAAAAAGGAAAAAATCGACCGAGAGGGCTTCGGTCAAGAGAAAGGAGTTGTTCGACCGAGTTGAAGGAAGTTTAGGGCTCTCTCCCAGAGGGGCGGCGGGGGAAAAAAAAAAAACGGACAAAGCTGTTAGTCACGGAAACGGGGTTGTTGCACCACCTCTGAAACTGTCCGAGAGTGAAGGCTTCGGAATCGGAATCAAAGAGCCAGGGAGTTTAGGAAGTTGAAGAGCGAAGTTGAGTCAAAGAGGCAAACTGCATGGGTCATGGCCACATGGGGGCAAATCTTCTTTATTTTGACGCGATTCGACTTAGTTGCTCAACTATGGTATTTTAAGTATTCCTCGAATATGACCAGACATTCCCTCTAGGGCTATTTAATCCTCTCTTTTCGATCTCTTCTAGCCCGATTTCCTCTTATCTTCTCTATAAATCGACCTGATTAAGTTCGCGAGCTACCCCTGCAGACCCCGGTGCTTTGTGCTGCATATGGACGTCACCGTCCGCATCCGGGTAACGACTGGACCAGTGCCTACTACTACTAGTATACGACTGCCCACAGAGTACTAGTACAAGGTAACTAACTGGTTAACTAGTAAGTAGTCCGTACAGGAATGTATGGTGAAAAGTACTATGACATAAGGTCCCATTCTCCAATTTTACCCATTGCTTGTTACTGATTCCACTGAATTGACAGGTCAAGAGATTCCGAAGTATCCGCATACCCCAGATGCGGTTCTCGTTACCTAACGGCAGCCCAATCCATGCAACTCGCAAATGAGTCCAGTTCTCGGAGTCTCCTATTCGTCTGCCCTTCGTCTCTTATTCGTCTCTTAGAGGTGATCATGCGGGGATGCATGCGCCATTACCTAAGGGAAACTCAAACTACAGTCACCTGACGCCCCCGGTCCGTGCCAAAGATCTCTTGTACGAAGTCAATTCAATATTACTTTCCTACAGTACAGTACAGGCTGCGTCGCACTCTCGTCCTTATCGACGTCTCCTTCCTCCTCCCTCGGTATTGGTGGGGACTCTCTCGGCCGTACCCCGATCTCACACCGACTTTATTGCAGTCTCCAACTGTTCAGCCAAGACCGGAGATCCACGACAACACTACAGATCGTCCAAGCCAAGATCGGTTAGCGAGTTCCACCGCACTTTCCTCGCCCCCAGCTCCTGGGAAACCTGTCCTCTTTCCTCCTACATATCTCACAAGGCAATAGCAGCACTCGGTACCACCCTCGGCACTCCCTCAACCTAAGCCTGCATTCCTGGAAACAACCGTCAGATCCACATCAGCTTCTCCTTGATTTCGTATCGGTGTGACTTTACACAGGGTCGGCAGATGCCTCACGGGAAGATTGCGATGATAATGTGACTGGGTCGGGATTCCAAGGCTTGATGTGATGCCAAGGGTGTACGACGAGTCACCGATTCGGGGTAGCGTCTACCGATGACCTGACCCTTGCCTTCGCCTGCGGCTCAGGTGGTACAGTAGGAGGATTCCACTGCATGCCAGCCTTCCCATTGTGAATACTTTTCCGCGGGATTGGATTCACTGCCAAGCCCTCTGGATTGCCAAGCTAGATAAGGAGGCGTCGTGGGCGTCGATCCTCCTTGCTCGACTTTTGGGCCTTCACAAAACTAACGATTCCCGCTCTTTAACCTCGCCCAAGCTTGGCACTCACTGCTGGTCTCAGGGGGGCTGGTCGGTGGTATGATCGGTGACTCACCAGCCAACTGACCACGATAGAGTACTAAACCTGTGAGTGTTGAACCACCCCCGAGCAACCCTTGTCCGGAGTCTTTCGACACTGCATTGCGACTTGTCGCATACAACTTCCATATGATGCACGTCTTTTTTAAGCGTTTCCTATTACCTGACAACCCATAATTTACTTGGGACTGTTGAAACTATGTGGATACTGAACGGAAGCTAGCCATTGCATGTTCATTCAGCATGGCCTACCAATCGCAAAGCATTGCTTCATGGACTGTGGAAAACATGTGCTGACTGTTTCTCTCAATCAGATTTCGCATCAGAGACGATGACCAGCTGACCAACCCGACCCCTTGCATATGCCTCGGCAATTTTCTCGAAAATCAGATATGTATATGCACCTGGGAGACTTCGTATCCTTACTGGTGAGCAGTGTACGCAGATATCATGCGCCAGGTCGGGTATCTATCAATGAGATATTGAGCCTTGGGGAGACAAGGTCGCTAATCACGTAGTATATCCATGATTCATGGATACTTCGTACAAATCTAGCCATACATCCATAGCTCAGTTTCAATTTACATGAAAATCATTGGTATTCTAAGCTTCGGTGCTCCAGATAGTAACTCTAGAATACAATGAGTACTTACATCTACTAGGTAAGCTGGTACCGGGAAATCATAAACATTTTGAATCCTGCTGTGCTTAAGTACCTCTAGATTTTGAAAACGCTGGATGATGCTGGTGAAACGATTGATTCCTAGAAGGAAATGAGACGCACCTTCTCGACAAAAATCTTGGAAGTGGTACTCAGTACGTGTCTGAATGCTCAGAGCCTACGAGGTTTGCGTAGGTATGCCTTTTGACTTTTTGTTTGAGGTCAACCTTGGAAGTCATCAAGTGCTCTCAGACATCGATTTAGCCTGTCACAAGTGAGGTACGTACAAGTGAATACAGACATCAGAAGTCAAGGGCGTTTGGTTTCCCAAAAATGAAGAAGAAAAAGAAGATGCGATCGTTGCGTCATGATGTCAGAAATATTCAACGCTATGCTGCAGCAGATCCGGCTGCTCGATGTAGGTAAAATCAAGAAACTGAAATTGACACACTCAGATGTGTCGAGTAGACTGTATCTGGTGACCACTGGCCGATGTTCCTCTCGTGTGCTGTGTGATTGACCTCGACAAGATTCATCGTTGTCTGAGGATTCGAACTTGATGGTTGACCCTGTTATTGTCAAAGATGCTGAGTGTGCAGACTAATGCCTACCTATGTCAGCATGCACGTCACCAAAACTCGTGATCAGGTACTTTGTACTGACCAGTATGTCCGCCACGATCTCGTGAAGCCTGAACCTTGACTCATCGGTGACCAAATATGTCGAGGTGGTCATCATCCTCTCCGTCGTCTTCATTGCCATGAGAACCAACCGAGTCGAAAGATTCCACTGAGTCTGAATATTCTTCTTCGTCATCATCGTCGTCGTCGTCATCATCATCATCATCATTTCCAGCCTCGGGGATGGGATCCGCCGATTTAGTCTCGCCACCAAATAGTCCGTAAGGATATGTAAGCTTTTTGCTCAAGAAGTTGAATGCGCCAAAATCGGACTCGGTTACCCCGCGAGATGGACTCCCGAAGAACGGCACCGAGGAAGGTTTTTCGGATTCACGCTCAGTGGGTAGCCCAAAGTAGTTGCTGACGACCGGTGATATGGCGCGACCTCGTGTGATGTTGTAAGACGTGGATGGCCGACGCTCTGCGGCATTGGGAATACTGAGTCGTGAAGGGGGGATGGAAGTGCTGTTTACGCCCAGTTCTGCAAATGAAGACGAAATTGACTCGTCGTTTTCAATAAGGGACGATGAACGAGCCCGGGAATGTGTGTCTGGACCAACTTCAGACTGTGCTGACATGTCGCCATGTAAGATTCGAAGTTGGGCCGTGTTATATGATTCACATCTGGAAATATCAGTAAATGATCACCCATTTTCCCTGCCCAGTGTAATGAAAACTTACAGGTCACACTTCAAACCCAGCCAATGATACTTGACGACTGATTTCACACCACAGTCATTACAGTATACAAGGCCTTTTGTATCCTTGAACTCTTCAGGCATCGGTTGGCTCTCAATCGTCCGATCCAAGTTTCGGAATGTGGATTCCATATTTGTGATCGTCTTGCTGCAGATAGGACAGCGAAAAGAGTTCCGGGAATACTCTGTCAAGCATTTAGAGTGAATGCTGTGACCGCATCGCATGACAACCACAGTCTCGGGGGAGGTGAACATGTAATCGCCACATATGGGGCAATCACACTGAGTGGAGCGCTCAATGCAACGATGGGTGTTCTCAATAGACATCGGGAGACAAACAGAGCATGTCTTAACCAGTCAGTGTGGCCCGGAAAAAAATCATTTTAATCATGATGCTTACCTGGCAATGGAAGAAGTCCTTCCCAAGGCCTTGGCCAATTCGACAGATGCCGCAATCATCACAATGATATATGCTTTTTTTGCTGTCATTGTCCCAGAGTTTGCATATGTCACAATAATACTGTGCTGTTTGCTCGTCGCACTGTCTGCAAAACTGCCCCGCCGGCTGGGCATGTCCACATAGCATACATAGCATGTTTTCCGTGTCTCGGCGAATGAGAGCATGATCTTCAACCTCGTCATGACAGAACCGGCAGGTATACCATTTCTTGCAGGTATGACACTCGAGCTTCACATTGCGATGGTAGTGCACACAACCCAGCGTGGCATCTGCTAGCTCTTCCGTGTCCATATCACCGTCAATTGTTTCGATCGCCGTGGGGTCGTCTATCTCTGGTTCAACCTTTGGAACATATGTAGGTTGCACATCCTCAGACGTGAGATGTGATACATTCTCGTAGGGTATGCTGGGATTTTTAGGCCCGGTGGCATCAGAACCTCCAGCCAGACTCGCGGGGAGTAACACTGGGCTTGAGATAGGTGTGGCTCCTGTGTGTGCATGGTCTCGCGAAGTGTTATAGCCTTCGATCATTAGGTCATGCACCATGCGTGCTTTTTCCGCATTGGCAAGCTGCAAGTCTCTGATAGCAATTATCTTGCTTCGAAGTACCCCCATTCCATCATCCGCGGGGAGCGACGACTGCGCAGGTCCATCCGGGTCAAACGTATCATTTGCAGATATGTGGGCGTCCTCAATTGCCATTGCCGAAGGAGTATCGTGTGGCGCATTCTGCGTCACGGCCTCGTTTGAAGGTGAATATAGATCCGTAGATTCGACAGGCAAGCTTCCTTCAAGCGCCGAGGGCCCCTCCGTCGCCATATTTCGAACAGACCCAGGCGTGCTGTTGGTCACTGATTGGGCGCTTGGCGGGCTGTGTGTATCCATCTCTTTGGGCAAAACTGTGAAGAAGGGAGGACTATGCAGGGATCCCGCACCCGCATATCCACTTGTATTCGGTCTGCAATTCTGGTCCGATTGAGATGAGAATTGGTGATCGTTTTGGGTTGGTTCGGTCGAGTGTTCAGTGCGGACGGTTGGTGGGGGTGGCAGTTCGGGAGCTTGTATTCCGACTTGGATCAACAACGAGGAAATGAAGCCACTCATGGAGGGTAAGACAGCCTCTCAGTTCAGGATGCTTGATCAAGTCAAGGCTCGAAATTGCGTCGAAGAACGTGAAACGAGACATGGCATGTGACGTCTTCGGGCACGGCCTCCGCGCTGGGTTGCTGAATCATCGTCACATGGGCATCCATTGATGCCTTGAAGCCCCCAGGCTGATTTTTGACTATCCATTTTGCACTTTTTGCGTGATCAAGGTAGGAGTTCCAGATATCTAGGCCAGGAACTGCGTTGATTACAATGTAAGGTATAGTCAATTCATCAATCAAGCCCTGTGGAGCTCTAGGTAGTATATTTCTAAAGCTGCAGCCAGTTGTTGTAGCGCCATCCTAGGTGCAATTTCTGGCCAAAGACATCCTCTCGTTGAGCCGGTCCCATGTTGTGGATTAAAAGAGCTGACAGCCAAGGATTCCAGGCTCAGCCATACCGAAATATGCCCTTGAGAAGGCCAGAAAGGGTCCAATTTAGGAACGGCCAAGTGGCACGTCACTGCTCTCGAGTCTCTAGACTCGACCTGAGTCAGTAGAGTCGAGACTTGGGTTGGCCGAAGAAGATGCTGGATACTGAGACAAGTGTATGGCTGTGGAGCTCATGTGTTGTATGCCTAGGGCAACGTGCAACGGACAATGACCCAAACAGGGTAGGTCATCATGGCTCCAATCCTGATGTGGTTATGCGTGATAGCGTTCTGGTCGCTGTGCATCTGCAGCCCCGTTTCTAGCTGCCTCACGTCATGGGTTCATGCCCAAGCGAAGCACTGAGGCCTGATGGGCGCATAGGGCAGCGGGTCGGATCGGCACCGAGATAAAAGTTGAGAACTTATGGAGACTCCAATCATTTGAGACATGTCCCGAGACTCTCATTCAAACGGTCAAGCGTTAAATTATAGTGGTTGAAAGCGGCGGTTCGCAATTGGTTTTCGCTTTGACCGAGTCCTAAGCTCCGTGGGCTAGAATCTTGTCAGTAACGAAAACACATTACCGAAAAGGGATACATACACGCGCACCTCTCGCGCAAGGTGGTCTTGCTCCCAATACCTGGCCATCAGGAGGTTCTTCAAGATCCTGTGCTCCATGCCCGCGACCTCGGTAGCCTGTTCAAGAAAACGGAGAGTGTTGTTGATTTTGGTTGCATTGAATTCTTCGGCCGGGGAGGAGCGGTACGCTTTCCGTAAAGTCTGTAGGAGCAAATATCGAGCCGGGGTCGAGTAGTGGATGGCTTTCAACCCCTGTCGGTAGAGGTGACGGTATGCGTGGACCACAGCGCGATCCGCCTGGGAAGCGCTCATCTTCGATCACCAATGACGTGGATTCCACTCAGGTCCAATAAATGGGTGGAAAAAAGGGAGACACAAAAAAAACAAAGGACGGTCAAAAACCCAAACGTCGGGGTGAGGAGACGCCTTAGGCAGGACTAGCCCGATCGGGAGAGGTCGAACTTTGGGCCGCAATCTTATCAATCCCGCGATGCAGTTTCTCTGACCTCCCTCTCCCCGCGCGCTTTCCTACTTTGCTACTTCACTGCTTTGTTTGCGCATCTTTGGCTGCTCTGCCCATTCCAGACCTGGACTCGGCACAAGCCACTCTGGATCCACGTCAAGGTCTCGCTTTGGACTTCTGCTGTAGTGTACAGCTTGCGCTTCACTCAACGGAATGTTTTGAGACCTTTATCAGTGAACCAGAATGGCCCGTGTCATGGGGAGGGCCGCCTCAGCCACAGCTAGGCGGACTCCTAGCCGGGCTGTCCAGAGGAGAGCTCGGAGACACAAGGTCATCATGGAATCCGTGACCCAAGAGAAGAAGAAATTAAGAAGCGTCGTGTGTACCCCCTGACTCAAACTCGCCGACTCGAGACTGACAAACCAGATCTGCTTCGAAGCACAGGCACCCAGTGGCTACACATTTATTCCTGCGGGAAACCCGCAACTCACGACGGCCTGTAAAGAGAGATGTCGCAACGAGGGCCTCCAGATCCATGCAGTATCGGTGAGAATCTTTGGCTGGCCACTCCCCTCCGCAGTGCTCATATTTTATAGACCACACCACACCACCAGACCCACAACTTATCTCAGCATGTTCATCGGATAGGGTATCACTTCCCTAGCACTGTGGTGGCAGCTGTCTGTTCGGAGCTTGGCCTCTACCTCACGAGCACTGGTAAAACACTGCCTATTTATGCCATGGGAAGGACGGAAAATCGTTCGCGAGCTGCGTCAGAGGTCTCTCAAGTGACGATCAACACAGATGCGCGAAATGCCATGAGGGATTTGTTTCCCAACATCCCCGATCAAGATCTGAACCAAATTATCAAGACCGCCTTTCAAAAGGTATGCATACCCTTGAGAATTCGAAACTGAGGACGTGGAAAACCTGATACCCAAGTCAGGGCCAGAAGAAAGTTGGGACAGCCACTGAATTGCCTTTGGCTCGGAGGGCGCAACTCGCGGTGGTTGCTCATATTCGGCATGTCTACACTAACTACGATCGCCTCCTAAAAACGACCTCATTCCACGAAGCAAGAACAACCGTTGAGCACCCAACTCTAGCCAAAGTCATTGAGTGGCGAGGAGATGATGAGAACGGCCAGACCGTCCTGGAGGATGTCTTCCGCGAGGTCATTGTGATTTCTGATGACGAGGACAGTGAGTCCGAGGAAGAAGTGGCCTCTACGGCCGCTCATCGGCATACCAGCGTGGAAATACTTCCCAGCGATGCACGAACCCATGAGATTCGCACCCAGCCCATTAATACGAGACCTGAGCAGGGTTATCCCCGAGACATATCCGAGGAGGCACCACCAGGATTCCGGTTCGTCACAAGGATCCCGGCAAATAACTCTACCGACCGGCGCGGGTTTAGCAGGTACCAAGCCTGGAACCGTGCCATCAAAGAGTATAGAGAGGGCATCCAGAGCACCGAACAACCGCGGTTCGCCGGCTCCTTGGCCGAAAAGCAAAGCCCACGATACGCCGAGAAGCGCCTTGCTCCGGAAGCGAGCGCCAAAACATCAGATCGCGGGCTTGGCGAGAACTATCGGCGAGCCATGCCTGCCGGCATGGATAATCACACACAGCACATCCCTGCCACAATGGATCGATACGTAGCTCAGAGACATGTAGGTGTCCAGGATACTCACTCGGACGCTCAGCAAACCTCCTCGCATAAATTCAACTCCAGGAAGTCCGGACTAACTAGCCAGAAATCACCGGAGTTGCATATATTGGAAGAGCTTCCCGGGTCCCGGAATATGAGTGCGACCCATCCAACTCTTCCTCCGTTGAGAATGGACACTCGAACAGAAAGACTGCCCCTTCAGTCGGAGAACAGGTCAAATGCCCCGGTGTTCGTCAGCGGACCCAAGGAGAAGCCTCAAAATGGTGTGGCCTCGCTGGGACGCCGTCCTGGAATCGTCAATGCTCCTTTAGTTGGACAAAGCTCAAACCTACAGGAGTCAGTCATGCCATCAATCGAGAATACTTGGCCCCAGGAGACCCGACGGACTGATACCGCTCATCCTTTGGTACACATGGCCAACAAGATGTCGCTTCGATCAGTCACGCCGGGTCAACCTCGGGGGGAGTTGAAGCCTCACCCCGAAATTATTGAACTGGACGGGAGTGGTGACCAGCCCGGCAAAAGAAGACGAAAGGGTCGTGAAGGTTCTCGGATTGATCCTCGTCCGGACCCACGAACCGCCAGACCCATGGGCTTCCCTGTCTCCGAAGGATTCGGCCCTAGAGAAACTTACCGTCGCGCCGATGTTGCTCTAGAATATCGCCCTCAGGATCAGCTCCATTCACACCGGGACATTGTGCCAGTGGAACCACCCCTTTCCGTAGGACATCCACGTCCAGCTTCTTATGCCAGTGGCCTCGATGCAAGGTTTATCATGGATCGCCAGCATGTGGGCTGGCCGCGGGAGCCTCGTCCTCTGAACGGGGTCTCGGGTCCTAGTATGATTATCCCAGAGGACCGTACCTTCAGAGCAGCCCCGGCTCTTCCCATTTCTGGACATCCCATCTCTGGCCATTGGCACCCTTACCATGATCGTAATCTCCGTTTGGACCGCCCTAAAGAGCAGCGGGGCATGCGACGAGCCCGTATGGACAGTCGCATTGTGGCAGAGAACCCCCAAGACAGAAACCTGTACGCCGATGGATTCATCCGACCGGTTGATCACCGTGAGCCCCCTTCGTTTGAATACGCCTCCCGGCGCCTCGTTCCCGAACCCAAGCTTCAGCCCATTCCCGTTGGAGATGCCTTACATTCCAGGAACAGGGAAAGGGAGCTGAACTACCTTGCCACCAAGAACATGTCTCAGCTCCAGGACGAACCGCTCAGCCGGCCCATGGGCCGCGTCGCTCGTCCTGAGCATCACCGTACCTTCTCAGACACCATGCCGAAGAGTCAACCCCATGCGTCCCCTCCCCAAGTTCCTCGCGAAAGGCCAGTTAGCGGCGGGTTCATCTCGCGGTAAGCCCTTGGATCTGGAATCTCAGACCATGCAATGTCCCCGGCTAACAGTCCTCAGTCCACTCTACAACCCTCCCCAGGAGCAGAATCGCCCGGTCTACGTCCAAGCAGTTGAGCCTCGAGCAGAGCGTCAACCTCTCTATCCCATTCCCGACGGAAGGCATTTTGTCGTCGTTGATTAATTGTCCGCTTCCATGATTATATGGGAGCCTTTGTTGTAATTCGCATTCATTGCGCTGTTTTTTCTATGATACCCTGCATATTCTTAGAACTCTCTCTACTCGGGTTTCAATATTTGAATCAGAAATGGATCTCTTTATCTCTAAGGTTGGCGCTCTTTGTTATTTGTAGTGCGCATAATGCTTTAAACTGCCTTGCTCTCCCCATCGGCCTCTCCGCTGTTCACGGTTTTGCCGGTCTTCTTGATCGTTGCCAGCACGGTATCGTAGGAGAGCGCGGGGTCGGCGGTGATGTTTGCGGTCTGGGCTTCAAGGTTCACGTCAAAAGACTTGACACCTGGGTCTTGTTAGTCGATTCACAGCAGTATTGAGGCGAACTTCATACCCTCGAGCTTCTTCAGGACTCGCTCGACGGCGCCGGAGCAGCCGCCGCAGGTCATGGTCACATTGAACTTGTACTGGTGGTCTGACATGGTGCGGAGCGGGGAGGTGCAGAGTGAAGGTGCTTGGCGGGGTAGGGACACGGTGGACTCTGCTTTTCAGTGATTTTTTTTCTAAGTGAAACAGAATTAGGGGAGACAAGGCACTTTATTACCACCCCTTGAATGCCCCCCTGTGGACTATGGCAGCATTTGTAATCTTCTTTGAGCGATATTCGCGTGAGCGATATTCGCGATTGGTGAGTGGATCGTGTAATATTTGGTCTTTTATACGTACACCAGCCCTGGGCAATTTATATAAGAAAATCAAGGGTATCATGCTCTAATTATATACGGCTTAAAAACCCGCCGCTCGCTTCTTTTTCTTTTTCTTGGCCCCAAAGGCCCCTCGCTCGCCCTGTGTCATCGGGACAGGTTGGCTACTGTTCACGGTGATTTGCGGCACAGGCTGGCTACCCCATGTGCGGACCATAGGAACCAACGGGGTAGCAGGCAGGGGTTGTTCGGGCTTCATGCGCTTCTTGCGTTTGGGCGTTCGCGGCGTTTGGCTAACGCGCGTCTCCTGGTCTTCAATTTTCTCCCAGGCGTAAGAGGAAGGATCATCCCCGACAGACCAGTGGGACAGAAGATCAGACACATTCCCGGGCATCGCACGTTGCTTCTTGAACGTCGTGAATGCCGAGAGGCCACTCAATACTGGGACTGCAGAGTACTTGGATGGTGGTTTGACCCTTCCAGACCCCGTGCGATTGGTCATCTGTGATTGGCTTGCAGGGATCGGGGACGGAGCGAAGCTCGAGGGTAGAGTTTGGTGATGTGACGCGGCTTGCTCATTTGGTGTCGTGATTGGATCTTCGATAGATTCCACTGGTTTAGTTTGAACGACTCGCGATAGAAGGAGATCGGCTGCGACCTTGCGGATGAGCTTTTCTTTGGTGAGTCGCATTTGGACGGGGATTTGGGGTCGCAGTGTAGACACCCAGTCACCGACCATTTGATCGTAGATTTCGAGCATATGTTTGTCTGCCTCTCCTGACAACTGCGTTGGCATACCATACCCTGTGTTCTGGGACTGGAGTGGCAGAAGGATGTATCGGTATGCAGCATCCGCGTTGCGGTCTTCGGGCATTATGGTCGAGAACATTCGTTTCATGTTGCGCGCGCTTTGATCAAGTTGCTCTGTCGAAATACTTTTGTCACTCAGTTCAAATATCGTTTTACTGGAAGCCTTCTTCCGTGGTTTGGTGCGTTGCAGGTCATCGAGCATATCATCGAATGATTTTGGCTCTTGCGCGGCGCTTTGCTTTGTCTTCGACCTCTTTTGTGGCATCTCCGCCTGTCCGACGGTTACACGGTAAATGTGTGAGAAATCCAGAGACCATTGTAAGTCCGAACCTGTAGGTCTACAACCAATTTTGTTTTTGCAACGGGGGATGGTCGCTTGTTGCATCGCTGATTCGTCCCAGTCATCGACGATGAAGTCGTCCGCTCTTGGAACCCGTTTCGTTGGAGCATAACGCTTGCGCACTCGAACGACGTGGTTTTCACAAAACAAATCTGGATCTTCCGGGTCCCCTTGTGGACCGCGGAACACGGACTCATGAATTGCAAGGTTGGAATCCATCCAGAAAAGTTTTATAACTGTCAGATCTGGGTCGTAGAGGTTTTTGAGGTGCGAAGGGGAGTAGCCAACTTCTCGAAAAACAAACGTCGAGAATCTCACAGGCTCTGGTCCATCTGAAGGCACATTCATTGTCGAGGGTGCGTCGAGAACAAAAGGATCGGCGACAGATATGGAATTGGTCTCTTCGTCACTTGTAAAAGGGCATGGAAATGCCTGCACAAGCTCAGTGAGTCGAGAGAAAAGAACGAGGTATAGATCTACAGAAAAGTTAGCCCATGTAGGGGATCGATCGTGCTGGCACATGCTTACCCTTGTACACTACCAACTCACTGAGTCGTAGTGTAGTGTCATTAGGATCCCGAAAATGTCTCCAGGAGACCCGAGGGTGTAGGTATGAATTGGAATCACTTTCTCCGAAGTTTCCCATGTCAAACCATAATATCCGGTTCGTGGTTAAGACAAAGAACTGTGACAAATTCCGCGGATTTCTTTTCACCTCCAACACCCACTCGGATTGCTTCTGCATGTTGAGAACCACTGTCCGAGGTGCAGTTTGAGCATCCATGAATGCATATATCATGATGTCGCGACGATTAGCGACGATGATTAAACCGACCTCGTGGATCCACTCGATTGACGCCCAGCCATCCAGGGGCGGACGACTACGCTTCAAAGGAGGAGGCAGAATCCCGGTTTTGACAAGTCCAGCGGTCGGATACCCTTGCCTGCTATTCTTTGCCTGGTCAATCTCCCACACACTCCAGTGGCCCCTTGTGTCGACTATGCCAAATTGCTGCTGATACCAAGGGTTGAATGTCACATCAGCATGCGAGTATCCACCTGTTTGCGCCACTGAGATTTCCAAGATTGGGTTCGCATCGAGTCGAGAATTCCTTTGGCCGTTCGATGGTCTCAAATGGGTCTCATCCGGGAAGTGCATAGGCACAGGATCAAAGTGGTAGAGCGGCCGGAAAATCGTGGTACTTCTGAGAAGACGAGCAGCCATGAAGATAGGGTCCTCATCGAGAAGTCGTGCAAAGTGGACTTGACGAATTGGCGCGCCACACTTGGACCATTCCGAGGTCTCCGTGTTACCAATTGATGGAGCCCGCATTGCTGTATGCGACGGCGAATGCAGCTCCAGGTCTGCATCCTCCAGAGTTCGGAGCGATATTACATTGCGGCATTCGCCTGACACAGCTGCTGCAATGGGTATTGGTGGCAATTTCTTGTCATAGCGTCGTTTGTCTGTCGCATATCCGATATCGAAAAGAGAAGAGCTTTCTGGGTCAAATCGTTCGATGGTGGTCGTGATGGCTCTGGATAGAGGCTCCTGGCGGACGGACGACCATGTCGCTGCTAGTTCAGGGTACGCATTCCCTATCAAGTGCCTAAGGTTCCTTTCGGGAACTCTCTGGCTTGGTCTGGGCTTGGCTGGGGGGAAAGGTGATAGTACGCTTGTGTTGGTCACCCCAGTATACTGGATAGACGGGACTTTCAAATTGTCAGAATTTTACACCAACAATAAGATGCAGAAGACATACCCTGAGAGAAGGAGCGAGTGAATGTCCATGCCTGCTCCTCGGGGAGATAGACAGCTCGTCCTACGTGCCCATAGTGTAGAGCACTGTCATGATGTTCATCCATGGGATTTTTCTTTGCTCCTTACGATCAGCTCAGGATCAGAGCAACCCATATCGATAAAGTCGAGACGAGTATAAGGCGAATCATATAATTTGTGAGGTGTCTGGAGCGCAAAAGTGGCATTCGAGGCCATCGAGAAATTTTTGGGTCTCTTATCGATAAGGAGTGTTGCGCCGCAACAACACAATCCCGCGCGTCGACACTGCACTCTACACCACCACTCTCACCGTCACAGGCACACCATATAGCCATGGCTTTCGAACCTTCACTCTCCACCAGTGGCATGCGCCCACCGCTTGCTTCAGCGGATGCGCCATCGATGGCAGACTCGCTGCCCAGCATCAACTTTGGGTTCGAGGACCTCCGCAACAGCATGGCTCAATTCACAGTCAAATTCGATGCATTCATTGAACGTGGGCGGAAGCGAGTTTTGGAAGAGCGCAACCAGTTTCACATTAACTTGGCTGAGTATGAAGGTATGCCCCCTGATCGCCCCTCCCCAGGCCAGTCGGCTCATACACGCATCAGAGGACGAGCGCATGCGCCAGCGCGATATCGAAATCCTCAACCTGAAATCCCAAACCCATGAACAGACACTCCAGAAAGAGGCGGCCGAGGCGGCCGAAATGCATGCGGCGATTTCACAAATCACTCTGGAGCGGGACACTCGCCTGACCAAACGTGATCGGCTGAAGCAGCAGATCGCCGAGACCCAGAAGGCGATTGCTCAGAAATTGGAAGCACAGAAGGCGCATGCTCAAAGTTTGGATGCACAATCGCGTCTCAATTTCCCGGAGTTGGAATTTTGGCAGGATTACCTTTGTATTCGCATCGAGGGCGCGGGGCGCGAGGACCGACTCAAGTTTGTTTATAGCCACCTCCTCGAGAAAGACTGGGAGGCTGAGGCTTGGTTTGAACTTGGAACTGCCAGTCGCGACTACGAGGTATTCCATTCGCGCCCTAAGCTAGATCGAGACGCACTGGAGCATGTTGTCGATCTCGTCAACGACGATCGGGACTTTGGAGCGTTCTTGAAGCGCATGCGCAAGTTGTTTGTTGATACAATGAACTAGAATTACACTGGTGGAGAAGGGATGTTACGAATTTTATGATGTTTATGCATTTTTCAACTATCATGTCTGTTGATCCGTTGACGTCGTCATGGTCGTGCGATCGGTAGCCTCCCGTCTAGGTTTTACCCAGTGGCCTCACGGTAGAATGCAATGCTGCAGTTCTCACCCGCAGTCGCAAACGCTTCAGTCTTCCCAATTTTGGGAAGCCACTTGGCACTCCAAACAGCCTTGTCAGTCTCAGAGAGAGTAGCTACACAAGTCTTGGTTTGCATAGACCAAACCTTGATCTTGCCATCAAAACCGCTTGGTCTTGTTAGCTTGCCGCTGTGTTATCAGAAAGATATCACTTACCTGCTTAGAAGATATTCCCCGGTACTGCTCCATGAAAGAGACATGATCCAGGCGGTATGCCCGGTAAAACTTGCAATTTGCTCACCGGAGGCAGTGTCGTACAGCACAATCACTCGAGTGTCGCCAGCAGCTGCGAGGATCTTTCCCGCAGGCGAGAAAGCAACAGTGCGAACATTCTTGACCAACCCTGGAGCAGTTGAGATTATCTGGCATAACAAAGACAAGGGCATATCGCTTACCTGCGAGAGAGAAGGGCATGCGGCCGGTCTCGGTGGTGAAAATATACACAGAGCCGTCGGCGTGACCAGTGGCAATGAAGCGACCATCAGCAGACTAATCTAGCAGTCAGCCAAGATTGATAGCAAGGCTAGTCAGATAACCACTTACCAAGTCAATGCAGGTGCCGTAGCTTCCCTTTGTCTCGTGATCCCGGATCTGAGTAGCATCGGCAGCAAGGTCCCAAACCTTAATTCGACCTTCTTGGTTAACACCGGCGAGATATTGGCCGTCCTCGGATAGAGCAATAGCCCAGGCCTTTGCAGCCTCCAGGTCGGCTATGTACGCCTTAGCATGATGTGAAGTATAGAGAGGCGCAACCTACCAGTCAGTTTCTGCTCTGCAGCCCAATACCCATCCTGACAGACCCAGACCTTGATCTTTCCATCAAAACCTGAGGTGATGGCTCGAGAACCCCTCCCATCAGTCACGATGTGGTGACAGCCAACGTTGTGCGCGTTGTCAATGGATTGGACTAGCGGAAAGTCGGCGTCGGCGGTGGAGTGAACCTTAATATCTGAAGAACCTCCTGCAGTAAGAACTTGTTTCTCGGTTACGGCCAACGAGAAAATGTCCATTGGGTGGGCTGCAATTCAACGTTAGCCA
This sequence comes from Penicillium olsonii, assembly GCA_911174995.1. Lineage (NCBI taxonomy): Eukaryota > Fungi > Ascomycota > Eurotiomycetes > Eurotiales > Aspergillaceae > Penicillium > Penicillium olsonii. The sequence continues at coordinate 1,753,943 of CAJVNO010000022.1, read as the reverse complement.
GATCAGCAATGCGCGGCGAGCTATCATACCATTGTCTGCGGACCCCCAGTTGAGGTATTGCTTCGACTGCACGAGTCAGTTAGCTCCCAATTTAAAATCTTCGAGGAGGTATCGCATGCCATTTTGAAAGTGTCGCAACCTCTGGTTTTGGGAGATGCAATGACGTTTTACGGGTGGGCTATACAAATAATCTTGACCGCCTTCCAAGGTTACCATATCGTTATCGCTATCGAGTTCGGTGGAGGTCGGGAACGCGGGAGATCTAATGTCCCGGATCACGTGGCACACTGGCTGCCCGATTTAGAACTATGTTTGTTTCACGTAACCTTGGAAGTTATATCGTCAACTTGGCAGTTGGTTGGGTTTCACGAGATATGCTCCGAGATTGCTCTTTGTCTACTACCTAGGTAGTAGTAATCCTCGTTCAAGTGGGTATCTTCCAAGGTTGAGCCTCATACAGGCCCACAACGGAGTACCCCGTGCCCATGGATATCAAATTCCGGTCTTACACCCGTGGACAGACACCTAGCCAGTTGGTTTTGAAATAATGACAATTCCTGTAGACAGACTCAGATATCTTTTCTCATCTTGAGAGACTGTCACATTAGCCATGAACCCAGGAACGCATACTCCCTAGGTCCCCGGCTTGCCCTCAAAGATCCTTCTAGGTCCTTGCAGGACTTTTCCACGTATTAGCTTAGGCCAAGGGGCGAAGACGTTGAAATCTTAGAATAGAAGTTTCTCTCGTCAGTGAATTAAGAAAGTTAAGTACATGGAACCAGAGTTGACAAGCGCTGAAGTGCCAATTCTCTTTTTTCCCGGCAATACAAATCCTTGAGAAGAGACAAGATGGGGTTTAGGATACAAATAGCCGAAAAAGACGAAGCGCAAAACGGAAACGGAAAATAAGAGGGATATCTGCAAGTGCCTGCTGGCGTCAAAGGGGACAAGTTTTCGGCGCGGGGGGTGACTGCGCGCCTGGTCACAGCGCTCGCGTCACACAATCGACGGAACCTAGTATCCGTTCATGCCCGCGCGCTGAGAGTTGCGGCTCAGCTCACGATCCGCTGAGGGGCTGATAGGGCGGCTACCACCAGTGTGACCGCCACCAGCGCTGCTCTCCTTGAGAGCCAACAGCTGCTTGGCGCGGAAGGTTTCGTAGTGGATCTGGCTGGTGGTCTCAACCAGGTCCTGGAGGTGGGTGCGGGTCAGGAAGTTGCGGAGGTAGACAAATTCACAGTGGTTCTCGTCCTCAACGTTGATAACACCCCAGCGGTTCTGGCGACCGCGAACCTGCTTGCCGTTGACAACGATGGTCTTCTCACTACCGACAACGGAGAAAGGAATGATGTCCTGCCACAGGTCAATACTGCATCCAATCATCTCAGCGATTTAAACCTACCTTGATCTGGGCATTGATGGCACGCTCTTCGTCATCAAGCTCGTCGTTATCGTAAGGGTACATCTTCAGGTTGTGGAAAGCGAACTCCTCCTTGATGCGCTCCTTGAACGCCAAGCGCTCTTCGAGGGTGAGGGAGTCGGACTTGGCAATGACGGGAACAACGTTGACAACATCGGAGAGCTTCTTAAGGACAACAATGTCAATGGGCTTGAGGCTAAGGTGAGAGTTAGCTCGATGACTCCCGGGGCGTGGAAAACCTGGGGTATAAGCGGGGTAAAACTAACGCATGGCCAGAGGGCTGGATAAAGAACAAGCAGCAGTGAATGCGGGTATCTTGGATGTAGCGCTCACGCTGAGCAGTGAGTTCCTTGCGGAGGTATGCGGAGTGCTGATCCTTGATGTACTTGACAATGGGGTCCCAGCTGATACAAAATTAGCCAAAAATGAACATGGCCATTCTCCGTGCCGCCGGAGGGGAAAGTATCGATTTACCATCTGTCGTTGTTGACTTGGTCGCCGTAGCCAGGTGTGTCAACAATGTTCAAGCGGAGACGAACACCGTTCTCCTCAATGACTAGTTCCTGTCAGCTATCCCGGTTCTAGACTTCGGTCGGTGGTCAGAATCACGTACTGTGCGACACGGTCTGGATCTCGGTGGTGGAGCGAACGGGCTCAGAGGGGGTCAAACGACCCTTGGAATCGATCAGGTGGGATGCGAAGATAGTGTTGACAAGAGTGGATTTTCCCAGACCAGTTTGACCTAAGGCGCGATTTGTTAGCTGAGAACGCCTCGAAACCGGGTGTTTCGGACAACTCCATACCAACACACATGACATTGAACTGGAAGCCACGCTTCAGCAGCTTCCGCTCAATCTGAGAGGTGATGCTGTCGAAACCGACATGGCTGTGAGGGAAAACAGTGGGCTGAGCCGAAGCTGGAGAGGTAGCGGTGGCCATTGTCGATAGCTAACAGAAGAAAGAATTGAACGAGAGAATACAAAATGCCCGCACACCCAAAAGTTGACCAGCAGAGAGGAGAGGCAAGAGCCACCCCTTATTATCTGCGTTCCTACTCAGGGGTGGGCTATTCCCAATTAGGACTAGCGCCTCTCCGCGAGAAAACTGATCGCTTTTGCTTCTTCGTTCTTGTGATAGCTCCCATCGACCACACCGTTCATCCCCCTTTTCTTTTCCGCTCTAACGATTCCCATAATGGCATTGCGTCTACTCCCCTTTGCCCCGGCAAGCATGTCGCGCACCCTCTTCTCCGAGGCCCTCCAATTCCGGCCCATTCGGTTCATGCCACCCGTCGCGACCGCATTCCTACAACCCGTCTCAATCTCTCTCAATATCCCCGGTCTGCTCTCCGATATCTGGGAGTCCGTTCTGCGCGCCGTTCCCAAGAAGAAGACCTCACACATGAAGAAGCGCCACAGGTTCATGGCCGGCAAGGCTTTGAAGGACGTGAAGAACCTCAACAAGTGCCCGGGCTGCGGTCAACTCAAGCGCGCTCACTTGCTGTGCCCGCACTGCGTCAAGGGTAAGATTTGGAGCTTCTTGAGGTGGGATTTGGTTCCGGATGGCTAATTCAGATGTTCAACAGATATTAAGGAATCTTGGAGAACCCTGGACACCGCATGAGTGTATTGTCGTGATGAGGGTCCAGGCCTGAGTTGAGTGACTTCCAACTCCTCATATCTGGCCTGGTGAGTGTATTTCTAGAACGAGCTGTGGATACATATGCTGCATGGCACCTGGCGTCTGGGTTTTGCGGGGCAACTTTTTTTCGATGACTATTTAGCAACTTGTTCTACTACGTAGATCAAACACCAATGACACAATATGCTGTTACTTTTGAAATGGTATCATGGCTATACATTTAGTTGCTTTGTGTACCGCGGTGGGCACAGCTCCTCTTGGTATTTTCCGAGTTCCATATATCTCGGCACTCTATATCGCTATCAAACAATGCTTATTGTCATGCAACCGAGATTGTGAATATTTGAGAGCAGTCGAGCTCGATATCACCCACATCTCAGCACTATGCGCCAAAACGACCACCATCAACAATCCAATCCCTCAGCTCGGTGTACGCCTTCTCAACATCATCGTTGACAACAATTTTCTCGTGGGAGTCAGGCAGCTTGGCAAACTCCAATTCATTCTTTGCCTGCGCCAATCGCTTGGCCAGCGAGTCCTCGGTCTCGGTGCCTCGGCCACGAAGACGCTTCTCCAACTCCTCCAACGAAGGTGGAGAAAGGAACAAGAAGCGCGCATTCAGGTCAGTCTTCTTGACTTGCTTGACACCCTCCATTTCGATATCTAGGATACAGATGCGCTCCTTCTCCGCAATGTTCTTGACGGCTTGCACGGAAGTTCCGTAGTGGTTTCCGCCAAATTCAGCATGCTCGATGAAACCGTTGGCGGCAACAAGGTCGAGGAAAGACTCCTTGGTGGTAAAGTAGTATTCACGACCGTCCTGCTCACCAGCGCGCGGTTGGCGGGTTGTGTCTGGTTTCGTAAGTGTGTGCTCTTTTCCCGATGTGTATATTTTGCTCACGAGAGATGGAGAAGCCGAACTTATCGGGGAATTCCTTGAACAGACGGCCCAGGAGGGTAGACTTTCCAGTACCACTGGGGCCACTGACGACCACGGGCCTGAACTGGGAGACTATTGAATTCTCAATTTAGTAAATGTTCTTCAGATTGCGGGGATTGGCCGTGATGTGGGATGGGAATTTAAGGAATTTTTCCTGGAATTACTTACCGGCAGACATTGTAGATGAGAAGCGTCTGTAATTGAACGGTTTGAAAGACGCAGAAAAAGCACGAAAAGGTGACTGATACATAAGAGAAGAAGTCAATCAGTCTCACGATCTGGATGCGGTGCGACTACACCGCATTCAAAAAACAGGCATATCAAGGCGGTCTGGAACAAGCATCGAAGTATTGAAACGTCCAAACCTCAAGTCAACCATCACAACGAACCTTGGAAGGAGGAGAGTATAAAGTAATCATATTCAATTCTATAATCCCGTGATTTATACATATCAGGTCTCTATGGCTTAAGAGGCCCCTGATGGCTTCCACGCCTTGAGGGATTCATACTCCCAGCTTCTGCTTCTTGTTCCAGGAAATTAGACCAGAGTTCAGCCAAGGTCTCTTTGCTAGAGGCGCCGTTGTCCATAAACTCTGTCGCAAGATTTGGTGTGCTCGGCGTTCGCAGGGGAGTTCCGGGGACTCGTAGTTTTCCCGGCATGCTTGACGTCCCTGGACGGGCAAGCCCTGCCTGTTCACGTTGTTCTGGCTCTGCGTTAGATGTAGTTCAAGCTTTGACCCGGGGTAAAACCTCACCATCATTCCAGCCTAGGAGCGCTGCAATCAGTTGCAAAATCTGGAACTTCTTAGGATCGGATCGGTCTAGGCCGAGGAAGTGCAAGAAATGATTAGTGACGATGTGTCTGTAAAGAGTTAGTATTTCTTACCCCTAAATCCTCCTTCGGTGAGACTTACCTGTCGACGTTATCTTCAGGTTTCCCTTTTTTGAGGAATCGAAGGGCCTTTGTCAAGTGATCATTTAATGTGACCGCCTCATGGCGCAGCTTGCCGATTAGAAGATTCTTCTCTTTGACTTCCTTCTCGAAAGGTCGAACTCGTTCAATCTCTTCTTGTGCAGCTTGAAGACCCTTGTCTGCATCCGAGGCTTGCTTTTGGGCTTCACGTAGAGAGCGCCGAAGCTCCTCGAGTTGGGAATCAGAGCTCTCCACAAGCTCTCGCAATTCTTGCTTTCTTGCGGCCTGGATCTCTTGCAAAGCTCGCTGGAGACCATCAACAGTTGACTGCTGAGTGTCACGGTCATCGGTTGCTCGCTCATAGGCCTCTTTGAGGCTGCTGAGCTGCTCCTCCAAATCTCCAACCTTCTCGTTCAGATTTTCTCGGATAGATCTCTCCTCCATAGCAAGAACCTCCCAGTTGTGCATTGCCTCTTTTGCTTGCTCGAATTCTGCCTGAAGATACGACTCTTGTCCCAGCATCTCTTCTTTCTCCTTCAGCCAGTTCTGCTGAGATAAACTTGTCCGGTCCCGGAGGATTGCGAGCTCTTTTTCCTTCTCTGCTGAATCACCCGAGAGCTCAAGCATCTGATTAGATTTAGAATCCAATTCCTCCTTGAGGGTATTGTTTTCGTCCTCAAGTTCTTCGATTTGCGATCGTGCAAGGGCCAGTTCCTCCTAGAGAGCAAGATTAGTTCTTGTATTGAGAAAGCGATTTGGCATAAACGCACGGCATCTTCTCTGAGCCGCTCCCCGAGTTGCGACTTGATCGTGTTCACTCGCTCCAGTAGCGTCTGGTACTGCGCTTCTGCCTGCTCCTTCTTATCCTCCGCATCATCCAACCGTTTTTGCAAGGGCTCAATGTCTGCGGCGTGCTTGGATTGAATCTCCTCCAATGATTTTCGCATGTCGGCCACTTCCGCGCGTAAGGAGTCGCGATCGCGAACGAGAGCATCGAATCGGTCCTTTGGCTCAGTGTGATCGGAGGCGGGGTCGGGTTGGACATCGGCGCTGGCGGAAGCATTGCCAGCGGTACCAGTTTGCTGGTGATTGACTGACCGGTCGGGGAGATCTATTGTTTCGGGCTCGGCGCCGTTTGATTCGGGCTCTTCGGTGGGGTCCTGATTGGCATCATGGGGTTCATGCTGGCGGGGGGGTCTTAGCAAAAGCAATCACATCTAGGGTAGATCGCAGATCTCGCATACATTATTCTGGTCGATTGATGTGTCGGGCTCAGCGGCCACAGCGTCGGCCTGGGCTTTGGCAGCCGCGGCTTTCTTTTTGCTCTTCTTGGACTTTGCGCCTGGGGGGTGATTAGCGGTGTTCAATTCACGAAGGCGATATCGTCTTACTTGGAGCAACAGCCGGTGGGTTGTCCTCGGTCATGCTGTATGATATTGAAGTGAACCTGGAATGGGGGAAGAAGTTGGTTTCCTAAGGTTCCAGGGTAAGCTGTCAACACGGCTAGCGCCCTTCCCGGGTATGCGATGATTAATCTCCTTATCGATCCCCATGTTCATACACTTTTCAGAACCGAATATAGATATCTACATGTATTGTTTGGAGAAACATTTCCCCCTCGGGTCGTACATATCTCATTGGGAGGTTATCCATGCTAAAACGTGCGCTCTCAAGGGGTCTAGGGCTTACAGAGCCTGGACATTTCACCATAGCCCCGGAGTCCCCCTCATTTCTGTTTTGTTTCCAGTCAAGAGAGAATTGATGAAAAAAAGTATTTAGGCTAACATTCAATTGCTTGCATGCAATCGGTAAAGGGTATATTTTGTTTTACTTCGCTGCAGGTCACACAGAAAGTTCAAGTCCATCGACGGGTCCCGTCACATGAAGTCATCCAAGAAATCCTCATCGCGGTCTTGGTTATTGCTGGCCTCCAGATTCTCATCGGTGAACATGTCATCATAGGCATGGTCTTTTTGCCACTTCAGCTGCTCCCATTCTTGCTGCTGCTTCTTGTCCTTCGCGCGCTGCTCATCTCGAGCCTTGCGGTCCCCGCGCGCCTTCCTCCGGGAATCTTCCTCCTTCTCCGCACGAAGATCGGGGAATTTCTCAACTCGGGTCTTGTTAAGCCGGTTGACAATGGGGTTCTCGCGCTGCTTGACGTAGACCTTGCGGACCAACTTGTGGTTGTGGAATGTGACTTGGCCGGCAGCCATCGACCCATCTTTCTTAAGATTTGACCACGGTGTGTAAATAATAGTGATATTGTCTTTCTTGTTGCCTGCCCAGAGGTCAGTCGCTGGTACCGGCGCATTGGGACGGAGTCTGACCTTCAATGGAGTTGGCTTTTGTCAATTGGGCACAGTCCTCAAGCAGAGGCTGGGCGATATTGTCCCACGTTTCACCCTCACGGAGGCGTACATAGACGTGTGCACTTGACAGATTGTCGACATGGAACTGTGGGAGTACAGACTATTAGGGCAATTGGCGTCGAAAGTCGGAGGGATGACAAACCCTGTTGCGCAAGAAGGTTAGTCGCCTCTCTGACAGATACATCGGAAGTAGCATACCAAACATCATTCTCTAGTCCGAACTGGATGAGATCCTCATCTAGTCTGGTTAGAATCGTCGGTTTGACAGCGGTGGTGATCGATTGGCGTACTCTCAAACTTGTCTTTGCCGACATAAATGAAGGCAGAGGGCGATACAACGTTCGATGTGAAGTAGTAGACCATTGTGAACCGTCTTGAGGTGATTTGGAACGGCCTTCGTGGGGTTTCGTGTTGAGGGGGAACCTTGGAATTTCTTTATCGGCTGAGTCATCATATAGTTCGGGGCCCGGGCTTGATGGACCACCGGGGCAGCCTGGGGCACCGGGGCCGTTGCCGTCAACTGGCCGGGACAATGTGCAGCCCTCAATCGAGAGAGTTTGATATTTTGGGATGTCGAGGATCCCAACGTGAGCTCGCAAGGATGGACAGCGACAAAAACATACTAGAAATTTGATAAGATATCACGGACAAAAAATGAACAAAAAAGAAATCTCTCCCTCGGGGAATCGAACCCCGGTCTCCCGCGCTTATCGGTGTTAATGACAAGCGGAAATCATCACCACTAGACCAAGGAAGATGAGATGGCTGAGTTACTGCTCGGCCACTTGGCTGGTTGATGGAAAGTTCTGTCCTTAACGGTATCATGATCCGAAGGCTATTCTGACTTCAGGACCAAATAAAGACTTCATCTAGGTTCCGAGAGACCGAGATACCTGAAACACTAGTGGACTCCAATCCTTCCAAAGTTAAGAGCCCGTTTACGATATCACGAAACTTAGACTTGATTTTTGGTGTTTCAGGTTTCGGCAATAAATGTACAATATGGTGTACTAGTGCCCTAAAAGGTTGAAACTATGGAACCTCAATTAGAGTTGCGGGCCACTTCACATCTCCTTTTGGCCTCTGATTCTCTTCACTTGATTCTCTTCTTCACACGGCCAAGTTGGCCCTCGGCTGATCTGAAGATACATCATTACGTGTCCTCTCTTTGTCTTGATATGAAACCTGAAACCTATGCAGAATTTTCCAAATTTCGATCATCGTGATGAACACTGCATGTTCATTTCGGGCGAACAACCGCTTGTGTTCAGCAACCGTGGAAGGGCCGGAAAGTGTCTCGGAGACAGGATGTACATCGGCACGAAGCATCGCCATTCTCAGAGAGGAGGATCCCCGGCCGAAACAGGCTCGCCAATAGGGAAAAAGCGCGACCCAACCCAGCAGAGACCGCTAACGCAGGGTTTATATTTTTTTTTTCTCAATCTTTTTTTTTATTCTTTTTTTTGAATTCGGCACAAGTTACCAGTCGAGCCTCAAGTTCCACCACAGTTCCACTCAACTGACGCACCGGACCATTGCTGGACCCATCTAAGGCCCGCCAATTGGTCCTATCGGCTTTAAGCGACCCTGTCTAAACCTTGAGCTCTATAGCTCGTCAACGAGTCACTGCTGCATCTGGGTCCGTGTCCCTCGATCCTAGCCTGGAAAATGCCGTGACAACCATGAAAACCGTTACGCCATTCCCGGGCGAGCCCGCTTATACAGCACAAACCACCCCACTCTTATGATATTTATGTTTGGACGGCCTTGCAGGTTCATCTCTCCATACCGCAATCTCCGCTCCCGGGGGAAGTCCGGCTTGAACGTCCCACAGCTGGAACTGTTCTTTTCTACCCATTTTCGTTCGGATGTCACACTTATAAACATAGATTTTCGGAACCACTGGCCCGATTCTTCCCCCTCTTCCCTATTCCATCTCCCCTCGCCTGGTCTCCACTCCCAATTTAATTTAAAAAGTGATCGCATTCTCTCCGTGGCTACATTTCCTTCCCTCTCCCTCTATTTGGCCCTGCAATCGCTCTCGAGCGCCGCGCGCGTTCTCACCAGACTTCCAACCCTCCACAGTTCATCATGCCAAACCCGCCTCTATCAAAATGCTGGCCGGATATCCGACAGGCTCTCGAGCGGGCCCGAGAGTGTGAAGATGGCCCCTTGGATGCCTCCACCGCCGCCGTGCTAGAAAGTACCATCACCGAACTCTGGAATCGCATTCAATCCCAGCCCGATACCTACGTCCTCAGCCCGGACGAGTTCGCCCTCTTTAACTACTTCCTCACAACGCGCTACCGCGGTTCCCCCGTCGCCCAGCGGGCTGTGGCTCGTTTCTGGGACAATTATCAACAAACCAGCAATTGTGACGTCGCCAACTAGTTTGCGCTTGCATTTTTACGAATACCTAAAAATTCTTTTTTCTTCTTTCCATGGCTGGACTGGCTCCAGTGGCGGGATTTGAGGTACTCCTCGAGCCCGGTACCGACTTTCCCAAACCCAAATACCCCCTGAAAAAGAGGGTTTCTTGATAGGGTCGTGATTCTCAGAGGCGAACAAATCGAAAGAGCGGTCTCTTGGTCACGTTACCCCCTTGGTTCTACAGGATGTACAAGTTGATCCCTGTTGGATTGGGACACAGTACATGCGTTGGGCTATGATGCATAAGAGGGGAGAGGAGGGGGGGGGGGGACACATTTTGTTCGAGCTAATGTATATAATATAGAATATAATGCCTCGACTGATCATTGTATTTCATCAATAGGTCGCTTGCCCCATGTCCAAGTTGGGTGTATATGGGAATATATATAAACATCCATGGATATTGATATCCGTATTAGGTACTCTGTATACTGTGGATAAATCACCCCCCCAGCCTATAACAGTAACCATAATAAAAGTAAGTTTTTGGTTATGTGAGCAATTCTCCGGGTGAATCGGCTGCGAGTCATTCATTAGGGCCGTTAGCGTCCTTCCAAGGTTAGCCTAAGTACCTAGGTAGGTAGCCCCGTCGGTGATTGACTATGCGTGACCACTTATATTAATCAATCTATTGTGTGGTACTTTTGTTGTACCTGATCCTAACTCTTTTCAGTGTCACATCTGCCCATATCTTCCCAAGGTTTACACAAGGATCCCTTGTGATCAAGACTATCTGTGCGCAGATCCACTACTCGCTCCGAAAGGAAATCACTTGCGCACCGGTGAAATCTGTGTAGCCAGATTTTGCACTTTATTCATATATTTCCGAGAACAATAAACTCTACCAATCCACACTAATGCTAGGTGGTGTAAGTTTCCCCTCGAATCAGAAGTTTTCCCGAGTACCTCGCCACTTGGATACCTCAATAAAGAGAATTGTCTGCACACGAGAAACTACCTCCTCCAACGCCATCACGAAGGTTGTGGAAGATGGACCGAATAGACGAATACAACCCGACAATGCACTAGTGGCACAGTTTAGCTTGATCTTGCCACCTGGGCTGCACGACTTACAATGAGGAATCCAACAAACACTAAAAGAATGTTGACGCAAAATAGAATCTGCTGTCGCCGGGTCAAGAACCAGCAAGTCCGATTGAGGTATAGCCAGAACAGGCCTGGGAGACCGAACGAAAACCAACTGGCGAATAACGAGCTCTGGTTAAAGGTCAATTGCTGCCATTTGAAGCTGACCTTGCAGTACTCACCGCGAGCCCTAGAACATCGTTGAAGACCGGTATGCCCTCAGCGATTACCCACGACAAGACCCAGAGGACTACACATATAATGGCCCAGACCGCTCGCGCGGTAAACGAGCCGCTATGTATAGAGTTGGTCCCTCGGAATATCCGGACATATATGAATTTGACCGCGACATGGGCGTTTACCACGCCCCCGATCACAATCTGTCAAGACAGTCAGCCCTATATCAAAAGACATCCATTTAGACTTGTACGTACCGTGGGCAAAGCGATGGCATAAGACACCTTCCGGAACAACGGCCCCGCAGAGTTGAGAGCAGGCGAGTTCACGCTTGGCCCAACATACGCATAAATCACAATCGCCGCAACAATGTACAAGACCATCTCACTTATCTGCAGAAGTGCAAGTGCTTTGGGGAAGTCCTCCAGCTCCTTCAACTCAGAGAAGAGGGTGAAGAATGCCACATGACCCGCATACGCAAAGACAATGTTCGCAATAGCGAGACACACATGGTGTATTTCTGCACCTGGTGAAAAGACCGGAACATCGGAGGGTTTCTCGTTCGCAAGGGCGATGCCAATCATGCCAGTTATTACTGCTCCAGTAATACTGACAAACCCAACGGAGGAGACGTGGGAGAGCCGTTCTAGTCGTCGGGGGAGAGTCAGTACCAGTGATGCGAGCAGACCTAGGACTGAGAAGAGGATGGTACAGGAAGAATGTTCGGTCAGGACATTCATCATGATAGAGAATGTCAGGATGTGACTGCCCATGACCAGCATGAAGAACACTATCTGCGCGGCATCCAGTGTTGCCCGTCCAAATCTTCCCATCAGAATATCACCAGCATCGGCCATGCTGTGGACTTGCACGTGTCGGCATTTGAATTGTCCGATAGTGTAGCCGGTGTATGTTGAGATGATTCCGATAACGACGATGGCAATGACTCCACTGTCTCCATATTAGCTTTCCCCATTACCAGCAGGAAGGTGTCATACGGAATCAGCCCTAGTATCGCGAGGGATTTTGGAAGCGCAAGGATTCCGAGCGAGATGGTCTCCGCAATCATGACTGAATGGGTTAGCTTGCGAGCAGCGGATCTGGAAAGCATTTAATTACTCATGCCGGTTTGCCTATTGATGTGAGCTGTCTGTTCTGAGTTTGAGGAAACGGAACTCACCACCATGTCATAGTCTTGTACTTCACGCCTGTTTGGGTCTCGTCCCCAAAGGGATCCCCATCCTTCGGACCATCGTCTTTGACCATTTCAATTTTGTCCATGGATATAGAAGTGCTCATACCAGGATGATTGGGATCCATCAAGTTCGTTACAAAAGAGAAGTTCAAACCGCGTTGAAAATCACATTTGGGGCAGCCACGAGGGAGACCTGGAAATCAAAATATCAACATCAAAATTCTGCCCTGCGTATACCGTCGAAGTACTAGTACAGCACCCGAGCACTACTACAAGGACACCGACAACAACTCGAGCGCACGTCTGAGCTAAATTCCTCGTTGACCCGTATGAGTATAAGTGCGCCCGATAGGACGCTTCCAGTGAAGTCGGATTGATTCAAAATGATCATATTTTGGGACGTTCAACATGCTAATCGGACGAAACTGTAGAAAGGAAAAGTAAGGAACGCTTCTATTTGTACAATCAATCTATTATTACCATTTATTTGGCGGCGGCAGCCACGGCAGCGTCAGAGACAGCCCGGACGTCGCTCTCAATCATGTCCGCAGGGGGTTCTATAGTTTTTCGTTAGCATTGGACAACATGTATTCAGTTTTGAAGAGCTTACCATTGCGAGAGAATGTGGCGCGCTCCTTGTCATCAACCTGTCGGACGCGACCAGTCTGGACGTCCTGGCGGGAGAGACCCATGAAGCTGTCAGAGAGACCCATGGACTTGAGGTAGGACAGAGAGTCCTTCCACTCGACATCCTTGCGGGCAATGTTCCATTGCAGTTCCTCACCCATCAAGTCAATGACGCGGGGGAGGGCCTCAAGAGCGGCCTCGGCGTTCAGGAAGGCCAGACGAGTGCGACGAGCGATCACGTCAACAGCGGTCTGAGCGTACTCGTGGCGGACGGCGTAGCGAACCTCACCGTCAATGAAGGGGTACATGGCGGAAAGACGGCAGCCACGGACGGGGAAACGTTCGGCAGTGGGGGAGGAGAGGGCAGCGACCTGCCATGAGCGGTCACCGTAGGACTCAGTCAGGTGCTTGGCGACATCGGTCTCGAGACCGAAGTGCTGGATGAGGTTGATGAAGAGGGTCTTGGAGAAACCGTGGGCACCGATCAGGCGAACCTGGTGGGTCTGGCAGGTACCGTCGAGAGTGGCGCCGTCAGCGACCAGGCCGCTGCCACCGACACCAGAGATATCGGGGAGGGAGTCCATCTGGCGGGGCTTGAGCTTGAAGACATCGATGGCCTCATCGACAGCCTCCTCGGCCATCTGGCGGTAGGTGGTCCACTTTCCACCGGCGCAGGTCAAGAGACCGGCCGGGGAGACAGTGACCAAGTGGTTGCGGACCAGGGACTCGGAGTTCTTAGCCTTGGGGTCACGGACCAAAGGACGGATACCGGACCAGGCAGCCAGCACATCGCTGCGCTCGATGGTGATATCGGGGGCAACGTAGCCACGGATCTCGGACAGAATCCAGTTGATATCCTTCTCGGTGGGCTGGGGCTGGGCCTCAATCTCACAGGGCTGGTCGGTGGTACCAGCGATGGTGTTACCCTGCCAGGGCAGGAAGAAAATCACACGTCCATCGGAAGTCGAGGGATCGATCAGACCCATGTTGGAGGGGCTGAAGTAGCCGGGCAGAATGACGTGGACACCGGCACTGGGGGCAACGATCTCCTTGACATCGGGCTCGTCCATCTTGCGAATGGCGTCCGAGAAGGGACCGGTAGCATTGATGATACCCTTGGCGCGGATCTTGAACTCCTCGGCCTTGCCACCGTTCAGTTCGGTGACCACATCCTTGGCGCGCGCACCACACAGCTTGCCATTGGCGTCCTTGTCCAGTCCGGTCACCTCGAGGTGGTTCACGACGGTGGTTCCGTAGAGGGCAGCTGTCATCGCGAGGGAAACGTTCATGCGGGAGTCATTGTGGGCACCATCTGAACTCCAAATTAGCTCCAGAACAGCACGTCAAGCTTGCGATCAAGGACTCACCGTAATAGACCATGGCACCGATAATGTTATCGCGCTTCAGCATAGGGAATGCATCGATAGCCTTACTCTTGGTCAAGAAGTACGAGGTTTCAATACCCTCGGAACCGGCCAAGAAATCATAAGCCTTGGTACCAGCCCAGAAGTAGGGTGCCTGCCACCACTTCTGAACGGGCACCATAATTGGTAGCCATTGAGATAGATGGGGCGCTGTGTTAAGGAAGTATTTGCGCTCTCGGAGAGCCTCCTTCACGAGCGCATATCTGCGATGCGACTGTCAGCCCAAAGTTGCGTCGGAGGAAGTGGAGCCGGGACGCAAAACCCCGGTTGGAGATACTGACTGGTTGTAATCAAGCTCCCAAACAGCCTTTTCGAGATAACGGACACCTCCGTGCACCAGCTTGGTACTCTTACTACTGGTACCGGCACTGAAATCATCTCTCTCGACCACAGCGACCTTGAGGCCACGGGTGGCGGCATCTAGCGCAATTCCGGACCCGGTGGCTCCGCCACCGATGACCAGAAGATCATATTCTTCCTCCTCGTTACTGCGCTTCAGATCCTGGATCTGCTCCAGACGGGACTTAATTAGGGGGAAGCTGGGAGGCACCAGCTTTCCTTCGCGGTATCCAGGTGGTGGCACCGCTGGGGCCTCCAGACCGGGAATGTTTCGTGGGCGGTAAGAAATGTACAGAACACCAGCTCCAGCCGCGGCGGCCGCGGATGTGTATAGGAGAGGTCTGAGGAGCTTGCGTGAGTGTCGAGCGGCCATTATGAATGTTTTTATGAACAGATGTACAAATCCTCAAGGTGTCTCTATAAAGACAGCAGGGGGAGAAGTGGAGTGAGAAGAGAGGAGAGAGTGAAGAGAGAGTGAAGAGGAAAGGGAGAGATAATAATAAAAAAAGGATAGATAAACCTGGTATCAACTCCAGGGCTACGAAGGGCAAGATTTGCGGAGCCAAGGGTATCAGATACCTGGTCGCTACACCTTCCACCAACGACCCAGGGGTGTCACGAGTACAAGCAAAGCTCTGCGTCATGGGCGCCATAGAGCTCACCATTGGAGCAAGTTGGTGGGGATGGCACTGTCTTCCATCGCCATTTCTCCCACCAATTGGCACTGTAAAAGTGGAGGCTTTGATCGGGTTTCTGCCCCGACACATGACGCGAAGAGATTTCCCTGGAATTCCAGTCTTTTTTTCCCTTTCCTCCTTTCTTCGGTCTCCATTGACGAGTCGCATCTGTCAATTCCTCGGGAAGCCGATACATCCCTTCGGTTTCTCAACAAAACAAATGAAACAGACGATAGCTTCCTCAATGGTCTGGACCCCGATCAAAGTCTTCGCGGCCACCTGACTGAAAGCTCTACAAATACGGACCAGTCAGAGGGGGCTATCGTGCCCCAGCCGGCCCAGGGGCCCCGTTTTATGAACACACCTTGTTTGGATCTGATCCACTGCGAATTGTGCTGACCCACCAGAGGATACCGGTTTGGAATGTGATTCATAGCCCTGCCAAGTTATGGAAATCAACCTGTTTGCCCCGAGACCGGCTCATGACGGTGATGCTATTCTGGAATACAAAACCAGGTTCGGTCTGATCTTCTAGAAAGATTTGGGTTTTCCATGAAAATGAGAATCCTTGCGTGAGTGGATTATGATCTTCATTAGCCCCTGTGCCTCTCTGCACATGTGCCCTTTTGGGACTATCAATCACTATCGCGACTATTTGAAAACTAGCCACAAAAAGAAATTATCAGATCGGTTTTGTACATACTGACATGCAGAAGCGTCTCCGGTCGGAGGACTCTGTTCACTCCGGAAATTGTTGCGAATGGTGGATGGATTTACCTAGGTACTCTGTACTCCAGGGCTACACCCGCCCAGGTGTACTCCGTACGGGGTAAGCCCTATGCAATGCCCAGGTGTCAAGCCCAGGATTTATTGCGGGGAAGGATGTGCGCTGTACGGCTCCGTACCTCGGTAGGCCCAGCATACTCCGTTCATGTTTTGTGGTAAAGAAATGAAATTGATTCGAGACATGATACCTGCGCAGTGTGGATGACCCTCCAGGCCCCGGGCCAGGTACTTGGTACCTACAGTATGTATGGAGTGGGCATGAGCGGAGATTTATATAGCTCCCACCTGGGCAGGTTGAGCTCTGACTCCCGGTCCGCGCACCAATGAGCAACGAACAGCCCATCTTTACCTGCACATCAAACCCAAGCCCGGGCCTCCAAGACCAATCGAGTAATACGCAGTACCCAAGCCCCCATTGGCAGTCTGGGCGGAAGAATTCCGGGTGCGGAAAGCCTCGGCTGCGAGCAAATCACTGAAGACTGGGGTAAATCTGTGGGGTAGAGACAAATCGACCGCTTCTTTCAAGGTTGCACTGCGGGATCATATGTACGGAAAGATTCCATTCGACCTGTATACTACCTATACTTATAGCAAACATGTAGGCTCGGAGAATCCATTTCCAACATCGTCAAACCTTGGAATCTCATCATGGCCATCGCCGCTGTGCTATCCAGCCTACAAAGGAGTGCCACGGAGTACCCTTACCATTCCCTTGCCGCTGCGGCGATCCTCGTGCCTATTCTCTACGTCATTCTTAATGAATTTGTGCGTTCTTCTGCCCGTGTCAAGGGCATGAAAGGCCCGGCGGGTTGGCCATTAATCGGTAACTTGTGGCATATTCGTACCAATGCCGCAGAGCAGTATCGTCTATGGTCCAAGACACATGGAGCAGTCTATCAGATCCAACTGGGTAATGTACCTGTGGTCGTTGTGAACTCTGCCGCATCCGCCAAGGTGTTATTCGGGCAGAATGCCCAAGCGCTCAGCTCAAGACCTGAGTTTTATACTTTCCACAAGGTTCGAACTAAGAACATACGCTTGGAGTACCTAAACTGATATGTATAGATTGTTTCCAACACCGCCGGTACGACGATCGGAACCTCTCCCTACAGTGACTCCTTGAAAAGGCGCAGGAAGGGCGCAGCGTCGGCGCTGAATCGTCCCTCGGTGGACACATATGTATCGCACTTGGACGTGGAGTCCAAAGCATTTGTCGAGGAGCTGCACCGATATGGAAACCGTGGAAAGACACCCGTGGATCCTATGCCGATGATCCAGCGACTGAGTCTGAGTTTGGCATTGACGCTGAACTGGGGTGTGCGGGTGGCGTCCCAGGAAGAGGACCTGTTTGATGAGATAACACACGTCGAAGAGGAGATCAGTCGGTTCCGAAGCACGACCGGCAATCTGCAGGATTATATCCCCTTGCTGCGGTTGAACCCATTCAATTCGAACTCGAAAAAGGCCGCTGAGATGCGCATCCGTCGTGATCGGTACCTTGGGGCGCTGAACCGGGATTTGGACGAGCGTATGGCGAAAGGGACCCACAAGCCTTGTATCCAGGCCAATGTTATTTTGGACAAGGAGGCCAAGTTGAATAACGAGGAGTTAACCTCTATTAGTTTGACCATGCTTTCCGGTGGCTTGGATACGGTCACGACTTTGGTTGCGTGGAGTCTTGGGCTGTTGGCCCAGCGTCCTGATATTCAGGATCGGGCAGCAAAGGCTATTCAAGACATGTATGGCCAGGATGATCCCATGTGTTCAGTGGATGATGATCAGAGGTGTGCGTATATCGCTGCACTTGTCCGGGAATGTCTTCGGTATGGCCCTATGAGATATCGACATCGGATGAATATCAGTTGACTGTGATACCAGGTTCTTTACCGTGCTGCGATTGGCACTCCCTCGCACCTCCATCAAGGATATCACATACAACGGCATTGTGATCCCCAAGGGCACGGTGTTCTTCCTGAATGCGTGGGCATGCAACATGGGTAAGTCAACCCCCCAACATGAAATTCAACAAGACCAAGAGAATGCGTGAGCTGACCTTCATACACTAGATCCCGACGTGTGGACTGACCCGGATGAGTTCCGCCCGGAACGCTGGCTCGAGCAGCCGGACGCGCCACTCTTTACCTACGGCATGGGGTACCGTATGTGTGCTGGATCCCTGCTAGCCAACCGTGAGCTCTATCTCGTTTTCATGCGGACCCTCAACAGCTTCCGCCTCGAACCCTATGACAAAACCGATTGTCATCCGGTCCGGGGTAACTCGGATCCGAGCAGTTTGGTGGCCATTCCTGAGCGATACAAGGTCCGATTCGTACCGAAGAACGAGAAAGCACTGTCCAAGGCTCTTGCGTGAATGGTGTGACCTTTTGAACTTTTAGAGTTGGGCGGGAAATCATCCACTAGTGTCTGCAGGTTGCCAGATCGGGGGTAGCCTTGACGTGGAGCTGCAGCGATTGCCCAGGTGTTTCCATACGGCGTGCAGCTCTCACTTCTTTCCACATCTGTCCGGTTCTATGCCGCGTGCTGCATTGTATACATTCCATTAGCCGACGCATTCCTCGAGGTCCCCACCTGAGCACATTGCTTGACACATACCTGGATCGAATTTAGGCTCACCAGGTCTACAATGCAGAGAATTTGGCCTG
This sequence comes from Penicillium olsonii, assembly GCA_911174995.1. Lineage (NCBI taxonomy): Eukaryota > Fungi > Ascomycota > Eurotiomycetes > Eurotiales > Aspergillaceae > Penicillium > Penicillium olsonii. The sequence goes on along the minus strand of CAJVNO010000022.1, from coordinate 1,735,256 downwards.
TTAATGAGACTCCAATAATCCAATTTTTTCATTATGGTCAATCTGGTCATTAAAAGTAGAGAAAAGAAAAGAAACCAAAAACTCCAAGAGTTGTGCCAACGAGATCATGACAACCTGACTCTGATGATATATATGACAAGTGGGTATTGAGAAGACAGAGCGGGGGATTGATCCAGGTAATAAAATGAAGTAAAACAGTGTATCTTTTTTTCATCGTTGACGCCTTTCCGATGCAAATTAACGTTCAGGAGACAGCAGGGCTGCATGCATTTGAGTCATGTCGAGTGTCGGATCGAGTGGGAGACTCGAGCATTATGTGGTCGTCATGCGACGTTTGAGGTCGCGGACTTGATCGAAACAACTTGCATAATCACGCAATTCATCTTGAAGGCGGTCGGTGACATGGGATTCGTTGCTTTTGAGGGAGGTGAGAGAGGTTTGCGAGGAGGAGGCGGAGAGGGTTTGTGCTTGGGCGGTTTCGGACCAATGTGTTGAGGCCTCACTTGATCTTCGTGAGGAGTTTTCGACATCCAACTCTGCGAGGCGGCATGTTTGCGAGCAATAGGGCGCGCCCAATGTCTGTCGGTCACAGACCAAACAGAAATCCAATGACCATTCAGTGGACATGGTGTGTGTGTGTGTGTGTGTGTGTGTGTGTATGTATAGATAGGTTGTAGTGTGTATAGTGTCCACGAATATGTGTATCAATAGGTATAACAGGCGTGGTAGGTGGGAAGATTGAAGATTGAAGGAAGAATTGAAGATAGAAGAGGGAGACAGGAGTATTAAAGTCTAGCAGATCACCTCATACTCCACTTTATAAGTGTCACAGAGCGATCATGCCATCCCAGACTGGAATGGAGATATATAAGGAATGTTTAAGAAAGCCGAACCCAAAAAAAGGAACTAAAACATGTAGGTACGGCTGCGGGGAAATAATCGCGCACGTTGAGCTCAGACTGCACATTAGCCCATTTTCGTTAATTCATTTACTGATAATGCAAATCGAACTGGATCCACGTATGACTCCTCGGCCAAATCATACTAGAGGGAATATTGGGGTGGTTCGGGCGCTTATTGAAAATAATGAGGTACCGCATGGATACCTCACCCAGGTACCCAGGTACTTGCTCCACCAAGGTACACCATGGGGACCCGTGGGTAGCATCGGAGTACCCTAGGGCCCGAGCTCATGTACCCACCTCGTACTGGAGTTTCGTCTTTTGCCCCCCTAAATGTGCCAAGTGCCCCCATGCAGGAACCTCGAACTGGTAACTATCGTCGCTCATAACCTTCGGTCATTAGTCTCATGATGAGCTGAAACCTTTTTCGGCCCTGAATCTTAGTCCCAATGTATTCTAGTACGTCTGCTTAGGTCTTAGTCCTCTCACTTCCCTGACGCTGTACATATTTCCGAATGCACCTGGATAGAAGTCCCATGAGAGACCCAATCACGTCAGCTCCTCATCAGATTGCCTGTGCCTATGATTGCCGTTGCAGCTATTTTGAGGGGGGGGAAGATTAGACCATGTCTCTGCTGATTTGTCGCCCATTTCGAGATAACCCAACTTTATTGCATATGCGAAACTTTAGCACCGCTCAATTTTCATGGCGTCACGCGAAGATTCGCATGATTTGCACACATGAAGGGACTCGTGGTCCTAATTGGGTCTGCCGACTGCCGGATCTATTATCCACTGGGGGGTGTCGGAATCTGGTTTGGGGTGTAGGAGGAACCATTCAGGGCGCTCATGGCAATCACGACCAAAATATCTGTCGCCGCGTTCAACCGTGAGTATTTCGAGATAGGCAAAAGCCCAGGTCTCCACTGAGGGAATTACCGAGCCGGCATATGGGGTGAACTATCCCCAGCCACAATGGAGGCGTTCTTCTAAGAGGGTGTTCAGCCGAGAAACCGGCAGTGAGACAGCGGAGATCATTCGCCCGTTTTCTCACGTGGCTCAGCTGGAATGCGAACCAGCGTCGCCGGCAAGCGCTCTTTTGTATCCGCTCCTTTGCTCTCCGCCTCGGTCGGTTCGTGGAGCCCGCTGGCTTTTTCTATGGAACAATCCGTCAATACTAGTCCGCGATAAAGTTTCGATGTGGCTTACGGGAAGCGAGTGTGATGGCTCGTAGAACATTATCCCAATTCGATAGCACGTATGCCACAGCTAGCAGCATAGTGAGTTAGTGACGATTCCCCAAAACAAGGGATGGGAAGGGCAACCTTCAGTGCCGTCTTTCAACGTGGAGACCTTGCTTTCCAGAGCTTGCATTTGGATTGCTAGAGTCCCACTCAAATCGCGCAGCTGGCGTAAATTCTCCAGCTCGGCCTTTTTGGCTGCAATGCGGGCCGACAGCGCCGAAGATTGCTGCGACTGCGAACTAGGTTGACGCATAGACGACCCACCAGGGGCGCCTGGAAGCATTGATGTCGGTCGTGATGAGTATGCCATTGGGAGATTGTTAGCGACAGTGATGGCCACGGGGGAAGACGCGTTCCCCGCCATACGTAGGGTGCCCAGGTGCCTTCCGTTTAAGTGATGACTCATCAAATAGCACGCTAGTCCAAAAACGGACAAAAATCAACAAGGGTGGACTGTTTACGTTCTGCTCTCTTTGTATCCCGACCGTTTCACTCCACCTTGCCAACAGGTACATGGTGCGTACCTTGAGCATTGATTAACCTTCTTATAAGATCCCTTATTGTTTTTGAATTTTCAGGCCGTGGTCGCACCACCATGGCTCGGTTGAACGACTATGCGGCCCCTGCCGAGTCTATTGACGCTTGTGAGTTGCTGCAGCATGCCAAACTCGAGTTATATGGCTGACCATTACGATTCGCTTACAGTGAAGCGTCGATTTGTGCGACAAAATCGAGAGATCGCACGAGTAAACTCCATGCAGTCTCTGCGTATCCGCAGCCTGGAGTCCGAAGTATCACATCTGCTTTCAGAGAATGTCTCGCTTCGGAAACAGGTTATCAACCTCACCCAGGAGACTGAAAGGCTGGAGGCAGGCAAGATGCTACACAGCGGGATCTACGACATCAAGTCCAAGTTGGATGCCAAGCTGGCCGAGTTGAGCAGCCTGGCGACTGATCTGGGATCATTGCCCCGCCGTGTGGGCAAACTTTGCGACGAACAGCCTCAACGACCAAAGCAGGCACCAGAGTCGCGACCCAGAACTGACGACTTGTTTGGACCCGATGATGGCAGACTCCCCGCCATCGTCGAGGACAAATATTACCCGCGACGAACTTTGGAGTATGTTTTATCGCGTGTTGTGCTCGTTGTCTGTGACTAACCTCCTTCTCAGAGCCCAAGAACTTGATAGTCTCCTGCGTGACGATCAAAGTATTTTGGAATCTCCACCTCAATTCAGTTTCACCCCAGAGCCAGTAGAGGCCGACATTGAACACTCCAGCCCTTCCCCGCCAGAAGTAACATACAGAGCCCCCCTCGAGAGCGCCATCGAAGAACCAGAACATGAGGCTATTTTACCTCCAACACTCGAAACCCGCAAAAAGAAAAAGAGGTCTACTTCGGTTCTCGCGCCGGAAATTGGTCCTGCCCCGACCGAACCACAGCCAAGCCCACCTATTGCCACAGCCAACATCGCGCCCCCGGCCTCGACCAAGCGCAAGTTCATACCAGAGGATGAGGACCAATTCGCCCCCGATGTCGAAGAGGACGAGGACGAATTCCAATTCAGCCGACCTAGTCATAGCCCCAAAAAGCAAACCAACTTCTTTGAGGTTACGCGAAAGGATCCGTCACCTATCAAAAATGTCGAAGTGACAAGAGGATCCAAGACCCCTATCCTAGCCAAGCGCAAGGTACTTGAACCGAGTATGTATCACTATAAGCTTACAAACGTTTATGTTTCTATTCAGTTGAGTTTGAGCTGACAACCGCAACAGAGAGCGCAAATTCCAACTTAGGCTCTCCCAAAAAAGCCCGCATGTCTTCCCACCAGGATCCCAAGCTCGTTCAAAAACACACCAAAGGCGACGAAAACACAATTTCTCCCCAGAAGAACATGTCTATTGAGAAGCTCGGCGGCAAGACTGTGAGCCAAAAGCCGCGCACAACAAAACTTGCCCCTTCACAAAAAGAAAAGCGCACCAGCCGCCCCTCCCAACCAGAGGAACCAGTACAGAGTGTTCCTGCATTATCACCACACCCCAATGCATTGAAAGCAGAGGAAGAATCCGGAAGTCGACCCTCTCGACGCCGCGGTGCCGTCGTCAGTTATGCCGAGCCCAATTTGCGTGATAAGATGCGTCGTCCCACGAAAGAAATGGCTGATGCAGTTGCATTTGGCTCGAGAAGATCTTCCAGCTTCCAGTCTGGTCGGGACAGCCTGGATGGTGCAGGCGACGTGCAATCCGGCAGTCTTCCAGCTGATCACACCTTCGCGGATCAAAACCCAATTGCTACCACGGACGCTCCCCAACAAGAACTATTGGCAACGGTGTCTCGTCGGAAGCGCAAGGTGTCATCCGCACCAAAGGAGGACACCGATGGCATCACGACTACAGATATCAAGAAAGAAATCGAGAACAGCCTTGCAGATGTCTCCGCTCAAGTGTCCAGCGAAACACTCAATGCGAGGCGACAGCCTCGACGTCATTCGTCCAACCCCAAAAGCACTGCAAACATGGCACAGTATGATGTGGATGAGGATGAACCACAATCTCCGGTCGACTCCCCCGAGGACGAGGATTTGTTCGCGCCAATGATCGATGCCAGACGCGGCCGTGTTGCAGCAAGGAGAAAAAGCATGATGGTGTAATACAAAATCAGGATTTCCATATGTACAAGCATTATAGACCAGGCTGCAGTTATGTTTCAGATACCCCCTCACTGCGGTTCACAATACCATTTTCTTTCATTTTGTTCGAGTTCACTGTCTACGTAGTGTCTACTAGTACTGGGCCCTACCTTCCCTATCACAGCCCCACGAGAGTCGAAAAGTTACATACCTAGTATATTCACTTGCGCGAGATCGCCCCTTGTGCAAGCATCGTTCCAAGGTTGCATTGAAAGGTCTAAGCCAATTCAATCTACAGATATATTCTTCATGAATTGACTCCCAAGCGGCGATGCAACGAGCCCAAAAAGGAGATCCCCACCTTTTCCACTGGGCAAAGGTCCCTCTCATCATGCCATTGTAATTGAATATGCACGTCCCAGACAAGGTGCTTTACTTTGCATGTGCCTATCATCTCCTCTCCATTGACCCCGCAAGGACCCAATTTGCCATTCAACATGGCCACGACAACCAGTCCATCTATTCGTACCCAAACAGGCCCGGGATCTCAGAGCCAGCTCAGGAGCAAGGAAGGCGAATCAGAATCCTCTTCTAGGATCATGGTTTTTCGAAGGCTTAGGCATTTTCTCATATGCATTCGGACTCGGTTTCCTCTTCGCCTTCTTGGGCTTAGGATGGTCGTGATCATTTGAGCAATCTTTATCGTGGTCATGTTCGTGGTCGTGATCGTGGGGACTTGTACGACGAGATTTCATCCTGGCCGTGCGACGGTCGTCTTCGCTGTCGCTGTCGCTGTCACTATCTGACGAGCTAGAGGAATCCTCTGAGCTACTTTCTCCCACTGGTCGGGCTTTGTGGTAGATGCAGCATACTGGAGATGTTAGATTGTGATCTTTGGTAGGTAGGTAAAGTATCGAACCTTTAGAGCTTTTCTTGCCCATGCCTTCATTATCGACTACGTCTTCGCTCCATCTTATGCGCCGAGATGAGGAGGTTGCCTCAGGTGCTTCTTCGGCTCGTAATCGTAATGTTGTCGAAATAGGAACTGTTTCCTCCTGCGATTCGGTGGTTGTTTGGGGGGTTTGCGGTTGACGTGTGCGGGACATCTTGAGTATGTGTGTTATGGGGGTGGAGAGGCGGAACTTTTTCTAATGATGCAACTGATAAGGGGCTCACCGCCTTTAAATCGGATCAGATCCTCCAGGGCCTCGGGGCCTCGGGACTACCCTAAATGCCTAAATGGACGAAGTACTTGATAGTTTCAATTGCAGTCCTGGAAAATCTGAGAGATCTCTTGAAAATAAGAGTTTGGAACTGGTAATAGTTTTTCGTTTTTCATTTGACGTTAAAAGCTATCAAACAGCGCCTTGGGACAGGATGAAACTACCTAGATATGTTCCATACGCCCTCATATATCAACACCCAGGAACCTGCTCATCCAGAGAGCTGTTTTATCCATGTCCAAGACGAGGAAGAGAATAAAAGTAGATAAGAAAAAGCTCGAAATCACACACTGCAAATAAACCCCGGGTTGTAACCTCCGGTCTAGAGCTCATAGAGACCCCAGCCGTCAAGGCCATCATCGTTCAGGGTCATTCTTTCCGACTCATTCCCAGAAGCCGTAGGAGCTGCAAACTCTGTACGAAGTTCTTGATCCAGTCATAGCTCATCCTCCTGGTCCATCTCCGAGGGCTTCAACAAGCCTCCGACCTTCATCGCGCGATCTCGCTCGGCGGTTTGAGCATCGCGAACAGCTTGTTCCCTCTCCTCAGCATAGAGCTCTGCGTTATCATCAGAGAACTCCTTCAGGGAGATCAAGAAGTCACGAAGGTGAGTCTTGAACTTGTTGAGGTCATCAGTGTAAGCAAATAGCCCGAGGACAAACTGCTTGATTTGCGCTCTGTGCACATAAATTAGCATAAATGCGACCGGAAGAGAATGGAATTTAGCTTACTCTTGCAGGTTGCTGAAAGCATTCTTCAGCAGATTAGCAATGTATTCTTGCAAGAATTCTTTGTTTGAAGTTCCCATAGGGGCTTGGTCGGCAGTATAGATGGGCTCTTGAATCTTGCCGGACTCAATAAAGTAGAACATGCGTGACAGAAGCATGGCCTGGGATTTGAAACCTAGAAACCATCGTTAGCGTGAGTACAGGCAAAATGAAAAGAAAAAAAAAAAAAAAAGATCCACTTACCAGCCTTGTGGTCGCTGTCCGTCAATACAAAGAAGACATCCTGAAGAATTGAAATGAAGAATTGACGGAAGAAGATGCTCGAGGTCTGCGGGTCCGTCTCAGCCATGTTGTTCATCAACTCCAAGCACATCGTGAGACCCGTGTTCTCAACTTCACGGTTGTCGTGCTTCGAAGCCCACATGCATGAGTCAATGACAAACTTGAACTGAGCGCCATCTAGCTTCAGAAGGGCTTGGAAGCAGTACAAGTTAACTGCCTGCAGCAATTTGAAGAATTCGACACGATGCTCGGGGTATTCGTGGAAGTCCTTGTTGATCATCTCAAGGGTGCAGTTGAAAACGCTATCCATGATAGCGGGGATCTTGTCCTCCATCAAGTTCTGTTCTATGCATTAGCAAGGTTCAAAATAGGGGCTCTAGTCCGGACAAGGCCTTCTTTGAATGAGACCTAGGGGATAGGAAAACATACGTGAAGCTTATGAATGATCGTAGTCATGGCATTCAAGACCTCAGCCTCTCGTGCATCGGGGACGTTTCGGGCATAATCAATCAGAACAGCCTCCATAAGAGGGGGGACCATGTTGGCATTGATCATCTCAAGGTCATCCGACTTGTCCACATAGGTGTCGATGAGCTTCAAGATTTCTTTCTTGATAGTCCGAAGTCCCCGAACCTTGGGTGTCTTTGGTGCAATAGCTCCTAGCATGTGTTAGTAATGGTTCAAAATCATATGAAGAGGAATAATTACCATCATTGGCAACGGCGCTGTTGATGAGCTCACTGGCAGCGCGGTACATGTTCAACATGTCATGATAAATACGACCGATCTGGGAAGAGAAATAGGTGCCGATTGAGGAACAAGCAGCAACGTTGGTCTTCATAATGTTTCCAACGATCTTGATGGTGTCACCATCCTGAAGAATAGCCGGGTTCTGGTTAGCTTGGGCAATGATAGAGTCCCAGGCAGAGTTGGGAAGTGCCATCAGGTTTTCGGTCAAGCGATCTTGGAGAGTTTTTTGACCTTGAGCAGAGATCATATAGCCACACGCCTCGTAGAAAGTGTGGATTTGCTGGGGAGAAAGGTCCTGAGTGATCTTTCTCATGTTCCGAACAATTTCTTCAATGAACGGCTCATTCTCTCCCGGCTGAAGAGCGACAAAGTGTCGTCTGCACTTGTTGGCGATCTTGATAAAAGTATCACAAGCCATATCCTGAACACCCTCGTGTGTTTCGTGCATGAATTCGAAAAGTTTGTTGACAACAGTCTTCAGGAACTTCCAGTGAGCCTTCAAGAATCGGGGGTATTGTCCCACAATGTACATAATGTTACTCGCAACCACAGCCTTGTTGTCCTTGCCACGCTTCTGCTCTGTGAGTCCAAGCAGATCCTTGATGACAGTAACCAAGAAGCGTTTCTCGGTCTCCTCGTTCATGGCGCCGGAGATCGAGCCGATTGCCCAGCAAAGCGTGTTGCAGTTCACCCACGACCATTCAGTATTATCGACTTGCTTAGCCAATTTGTCGATCATGATGGTCTCGGTATCAACGACATCCAAATGGGTAAGGTAGACAAGACACTCGCGAATCGTCTTGTAAAGCTGGATGGTATCACTTTCCTTGACGAATTCACGGACAATTTCGCCCTCGTCGTTTTCCACAACGAGAACCTCCTCTGGGCGGACCATCTTTTCAATCATTACAGTGCGGAGGTTTGTGAGCACAGTCTCGTACTTGTGTTTGCGTAGAGGGTAACCAGCCAGTGTGCTAGGATTGGGGGCACCGCCATTGGCCAAACCACTGACGTTCATGGATACCAGCGGGTTGATGTCAGTGATAGGGAGCTGCTGCATCTCTTCGTAGAGTTCCTGCACCAATTTGGTCCAGTAATCCAAACAAATCTTGAAGACTTCCCGATCGTCAATCTGACTGATCCGGATCATGTAGAAATGTGAGTGGGTAAGATAGTCTTGGTTTGGCAACTTCTCAATAAGCTAAAAGGGAAAGGACCCGTTAGTACGCACAGACGCAAAGAAGGCAAGTAAAGCGGGGTGGTGAGAACTTACATCCAGATGAGCACCGAAGAAGCTCGAAAGGAACAACGCCAAATTTGATAGGAACTCTTGATCTCTACCGTTGCTCATGGCGTACGTCTGTTTCAGATCCAGAGACAAAGGAATGACATTGGACACGGCAGTAAGTGTTTCCGTGAACATGTGCACCAGCCTTTCGTCATAGTTGTAGGGAGTGCCGATCTGCAAACCGCCAATCTCGGTCAGACACTTCAGGGTCACGTTGCGGAACTCGGGCTCGCCGAGGAATCGGGTAAGGAGAGTGTTGATGATGGGGGTTTCGAAGATGTAACCCAAGGGGATCCAGTTCAAAAATCGCAGCAGTGTCTCGAGGGTAGCCTTCACGAGACTGGGCTGGTTTGCAGTGTTCAAAACCTCTGAACAGAGCTGGAAGATCGACGCGAATTCGGAAGTCATGGTCGTCTTCAGGTTTCGTGCCTTGGCGGAGGTCATCTGGTCTTGTGAGAAGTCAAAGACTTCCTCAGACAACAGACGGAGGATGTTCATGTTGTTCTCGCAGATCGAAAGGCTGGCGTGGCAAGAGGAAATGATCTCGTTAATGAAGGTGGGCCAGTTGTGAGGCCATTCTTGCTTCAGAATGGAGACAAGCACCAGATTAAGCTTATTCAAAAGAGGACGCTCGGATTGGATCTTTTCCTCGGATTCGGAGTTTTCAAGGATAAACCTCACGATGAAGTTTCGAATACCTGGACCGGGCAATGTGAGCGTGGGCAGACGGGAAATGTGGACTGTTCTTCTTACCCTGGCATTGCTCTCGTGGTAGAACCTTCCACCGGGTCATGATCACATTGTCGAGGACCTGAAGGGCAATGTCTAGAGCGAGTTAGCGGCTGAATGTCGGGAGTTGACTGGTAGGTCAGAGGTGTTGGGACACACATTTGGTTTGGAGATATGAGGCCTCTTGGAGGATGTTTCCCACAGTGACCCAGGCATCTGGATTCTGCTTGAACTAAATAGCAAAAAGAGCCAGTTAGATCGGTGATCATATCGAAATCTGATCGGAATGCGCGCTTACCTCCGTCAAAGTCTGTTGGGCTTGGTTTTGCTAGATGCGTTCCAGTGTCAGCGTTCCAGTCAGATAGGAGTTCGAGCAACCACAATAATCTTATGATCGCTGCCCGGGCACACAGAGACTTGACCTACAATCTCTCCTTTGCCTTCAAACAAAGCCCGGACGGTGTTGTCCAGCTCTTGTACTGAAATCGACATCCCGGCGCGGACGGGCGGCGTCGCCTCAGATCTCGGAATAGGAGCGGTGACACGAGAGTCCAAAAGGGAGGTTAATGAGAAACCGCCTGGACAAGGTATGAGGGGGCCAAGGCGGCTGCAGGGCAGTATTGGAGGGGTGGAATAGGAAGTAATAGGATCGGTGGGGTAGAGAGATCCTCTGGAGGGGTTGGGTCAGCACGGCCTCAGGGGGAAGAGAAGTGATTGGGTGAGAGAACCAATATCGGCGTACCAGAATACTCAGGCAGTCAACAAGACAGGAAATTGGGGGTAAAAAAAGAAGCTATCTCAGACTCTGGCGGTGAGAGGCGCGTTGATGTTTGACCTTCCAAGTTGGTTCCCTTAGTCAGCCGAGCTTCCCGCCCGCCTTCCCAAGGTTGTTTGTATGCGGACAACATACAACCAGGGAGTTGAACTGCATATGTGCGCTTTACCCCGTGGCTCGATCGAAGCCCTTCGCGGATTAGGATGAGGATCCCCTCGTACGGAAGATGCAAACATCTAGGGCATCTAATATGACATATCCAGAAATGATCTCATTGGTCTAATACGCTAGTTGCGCAGCGTTTATGAGAGTGTGGAAACAGGGCGATAGCACACTCGCGTATAGCATTTTACCAGGATCCAGATTCCAAATAATCTCCAATGAAAGTGATACAGAATAATGTGATAAGGTAATGGGAATTCCCTCGGAGGATCCAATCGCACGCCAGGAAGGGAACAAAGCAAAAACACCCAGGTCGCCTAAGGTGCGTAACAGCGCAAGCCATAGGCATCCGTGCCCAGCCGACCTGACTTCGGTCTTCCGGTCCTAGCGCGGCGGCACGATGCAGTCATCAAATAACTCCCGAGTCTCAATTTCCCAAGTCCCAAAGGAAGAGGGACCGCAAGAGACTCGAAACCAGCCTATCAACAAGAAAATAAAATAGGGAACATGAGGTATCCCGAGGGGGAAATCCCCTCCCAACACCCTCCCAAAAAGACCCAATCCCATTAAGCGCATAACCGCCCACATGCGCGGACACACGGGCGCCAATGGCGAATGTCGGGCCCAAATTTGTCAGCGCGGGACGGAGCCGGAACGCGCGCGCAAAAGAAAAAAAAAAACGAAAAGCGAGCGAATAGACACAGGTGTCTCAGACCCGCGCTTTCACTAGGAAGCGGTTGATCCCTTTCCGATTGGTGCTGCGTGTGACGCCGTCATTGCCGATCGCCAACTTCCCCTTTCCCTTTTGTTTTCTGTACTTTGCTATAGATGTAAGAGGGCCCTAGCTCGTCTCTCTCTTTTCTCTTTTTTTTTTCCTTTTCTTATTAGTGTTTCCTTCCCCCCTCTTCCACTTTGCCGCCCCCTCCCCCCGCCCAATATTTCATTCCCTTCTGTCCCCCTATTTTTTTTTATTGATTTTGATTTCCCTCTATATTCAGTCCCCTTGCTGTGGCGAGAGCTGATCTCCGAGCTCTGCACCATTCTGATTTCGCCTAAAAGGGCCATTTCTGTATACTATTTGTGCCAATCTCCCGCCTCCAGATCTTCCACCGCCCCACCGCGGGTGAGTTTGCCGCAGAAGCATCTGAGGGGGGACCTCTCTGATCGTTCTGGCCGTGAAACGTTTCATCTTGCCGGCGACTGTGACCGCGACCTTCCTGCGTTTCAAGGGAATTTAGCGCATGAATATACTCAACCTCCAAGGGCACCGGAATTTCTCTCATGAGCAATACACACTATACTCGCGCATAGTGTCCCGGTTACCAGGTGTTACCAGAGCTCATTCCCGTTTTATATTCGACAACGGCTCTCGTTGTATTGGCTCTTTCGCTCTTTCTCTCTATATCGCACTATGACTGCTCTTGCTGCGCCCATTATGAACGGTCACGAATCGGGACCTGAGAATGTGACCGAACACAGCCCAAACCGCTTCACGGCAGTCAATGGCCGAGACCCAGTTCCTGGGAATGGTTCCACTCACCCTGCTGAGCGTGGACTACCAGACAGGTCTAGCTTAGACGCCAACTCGCGGTATGAACCGCGGGGAAACTTCGCCAATGATCAGGATCAAGGGCGAGGGTCCCCCAGATCGTTATCTCCTAATTCCCACAAGAATAAGAGAAAGAGGTCTGAGTCGCGGGAGCATGATTCCTCTAACCCTGATGCCATGAACGCCAGCCCGGTGAACCGTCATGCTGACATTCATCATTCCAACCAAAATGGCAGTACGGCAGGGTCTGTGGCAGACATGGACCGTGGAAACCACTCTGCGACGCCATCCCACCGGTCCGACGGTAATGAGGTGGGCCAGACGTCTGCTAACAGTCCGTGGTCGGAACATGATTCCCAGTTGATCACGCAAGCCCAGAGAGCCCAGCAAATGGATCCCTCAGATGCCCACCTGGCAGATGCTTTACAACGTGAAGCAGGCCAAGAACGGGGCGCTAATCGCTCAACCCCGGGGTATCAGCAGGGTTCTTCTCCCTATGGGCCACTACAGGTCGCACCAAAGAGGAAGCGAGTCTTTAGTAATCGAACAAAAACAGGTTGTATGACCTGCCGTCGCAGAAAGAAGAAGTGTGACGAGCAACATCCACAATGTAAGTCCATACCTGATGGATCTAGCTTCCTCATCAAATCTTTAAAAATCATTTCTTTTTCCTCAAATCAAAGAGCCCACATTGATCATGAGTTGTAGGCAACAACTGTCTCCGAGGCGGCTTTCTGTGCGAAGGCTATTCATCGCGAAGCACTTGGCAGAAGCCAACAAGCGCGAAGGCACCGGTTCCTCTGCAATCTAAAGAGGGTTACTCGGATATCAACAGCCCGTACATGCAAGAAGCACCTCGTCACCAGGACCGACAGCCCAATATGCCAGAGCATGTGGATCCCGTTAAAATAAGGCCCATGGGAGTTGAGGACACCGAACGTCCTGTCCAACCGTACAGCACCAGTCCCACGACCACGACATCCACTCCCGGATGGTCAAAACAACAGTGGCCATCCGCAAGCGCTGGCCACCCGCCTTACGTCGAACCGGTTTCGAAAGTCACTTATCGCGAGGTCCCCTCCATCCATGAACTCTCCCAAGATAGCCGATCCAAACCTGACTACCCGACCATCTCATCAATCCGTGATCTCAGTCATGCATCTCATCCCAAGACCCCGATGCCCCTATTCCAGGGCGGCGTCGAGCAACGAACATTACCTCCCGCGGCTGTGGACACCCACAGTCCACAGATCCAGGCCCGAATGGCATTGAACATGGAGCACCACATGTCTGGTCGATCCATTCCAAGCGAGGAGACTGAGAAGGAGAAGATGCTGAAAGGCGACCTCTACCGCCCATTCGACGTCCATCTTGTCGAAGATCGGGATCGTTGCCGAGGCGCGCTGTGGAGGTTCAATAATGCCAGCAACCCGCTCGCCGGTGTGAGCTCAAAAGAACAAACTCGACTCCTAAAAGAGATCATCGTGCCACCAGCGAGCTCCGTCTCCAACTCCCCAGTCATTGGCGCAACTCGCTCTATCGGTTCAATCGGCCAGGGTGTGATCGTTGAAGCGCCATTCATGTGCCATTACGGATACAACATTCACCTGGGAGAAGATGTGATGATCTCGGAGAATTGCTTGTTCGTGGACGATTGCGTTATCCGCGTCGGCGCCCACACGTGGATTGGTCCCAATGTCAAAGTCCTAAGCGCCACTGCGAATCCTAACATGCAGGAGCGCAAGGGGTCGCAGAGTCGGTACCAAGGCCGTCAAGTCACGATTGAAGAAGATTGCTATGTAGGTGCGGGTTGCGTTATATACCCAGGTGTCCGTCTGCACCGGGGTGTATATATAGGCCCGGGAGAAATTGTCAAACAAGACATTGCAGCATATGGGTTTCAAGGATCGAAACCTACTTTTATGTGAATGAAGCGACGTGTACGATTGTGTAATGAAGTGTGCTGGTTTGTCTTTCCTGCCCATGCCTCGGTTGAAATGAAAGGGAATGACAGTGCTTTCCGGTCTGCTGTGTTTTTGTTTGCCTTTTTATTGATATCCACTATTGACGAACGACTTCGATCATCTTTGAACGTTATTAGCGGCTGTTTACCCGGCGAACCAGGTGTCATATTGTTGTCTATACATATAATGCTTGTGCATCTTCGATAAAATATTGATACGCATTTCAGATCAAATTTTCATTGCATAATGAAATTTGTGTACGGAGTAGAAAATTTGCTGTAATTAACATTGTGCTCATGGGTAATCCGAACAGTGCACGCAGTATGAGGAATCAAGGAAATGAAAATATATAAAAAAAACCGAAAACATCATGTCACATAAAGGGGATCTATACAGTTTTAGATCATGCATCAAATCAAATGTATAGATGCATCATATGCTGGTCCGAAAATCACACTTTTAGAGTGGAGAGTGGAGAATAAATGGCAAAACAGATGGCGCTCAAAGCCAGTCGAGGAACTCTGGAACGAAGTAGCTGATCACAATACCAGCACCGGCTCTTAAGATACCTTCGGTGCTTTCGAAAGCCATATCCTTGATGTTAAAGACACCTGCCTTGGCAGCAGCATGGATCATTGCAAATTCACCACTGACCTGGTACGCCGCGACCGGGAGATCTGGCGCCAAGTCCTTAGCATCTCGGATAATATCGAGGTAGCTGCTTGCAGGCTTGACCATGATGATATCAGCGCCCTCAGCCATGTCTCTTTGGATGGCACGGCGGGCGAGACCACGGCCGCCGGGAGGGAGTTGATAACACCGGCGATCACCGAATGAGGGACAGGAACCAGCCGCATCCCGGAATGGACCATATAAACAGCCACTAAATTTGGCACTATAAGACATCAAGAGCACGCGGTGGGCCAGACCGGCTTCAATCAACTTCAGCTTAATGGCGCGGATACGTCCATCGTTCATATCTGAAGGAGCCACGCAGTGGGCTCCTGCGGCGGCGTAAGCAATAGCAACATCGGAAATCCGATCAACGGATTGCGCATTATCGAGGGTTCCATCTTCACGGAGAATTCCACAGTGGCCGTGGGAAGTGTACTCGCAGAGACACACATCGGTGGTAATGTAAAGTTGAGGGAAGCGAGAGCGGAGGAGGCGGATAGCTTGGATCACGGGACCATCTGGGTCATCGGCGGCAGTCCCCAAGGCATCTTTAGCAGAGGGGTGCAGTGGGACACCGAACAACATGACCGAGCGCAAACCCTTGCGGACGAGTGGGGCCAGGAAAGGAATCAATCGGTTGATTCCACGGCGGGACTGATTAGGCAAGGAGGGGATAGGCGTTTCCTCGTCGGGGTTGTCGGTGATGAACAAGGGATAGATAAGCATGTCCTGGCGGTGTTAGCATTCAATTGCTCATACGGTGGACTCGAACGAACCTTGGTCAATTGCCTCTCAGCCTGCCATGCTCTGCTCAGAGGATGACTGTATCCGGAGTGTAGCTGGCTGGAAACTTCACCAGAGATGCTGACACTGGTGGCCGTGGTACTTGCGTACGAGCGAGCAGTGTGTGATCGGGCGTGAGAGATTTGCGAGCTGCCATCGTCGGCGCGGGCATCGCGAAAGGCAATGTCGGAGACCAGGTTTGAGAACGACATGGTGGATGCAGAATCTAAAAGTTGCGAGAGGATTCAACAGAGATTTGAGGGGGATAAGGCGAATGCCGACACATGTGATTGGATATCGAGTTGCCACTTTCTTTCCGCGTACCCGACTACCCGCTTGCCGTGTTCAGTGGGCGTCAGGTGACTTGCGTCTGCTCAGGCCCCGGGGGCCAGGGCTCCAGGCTGGAGGGCTAGAGGGGTCACCCTCGGACATCACGTGTATTCCAACTTGGAAACCTTTGGTTTACGATAGTTGTGCGCCGGGACCTAGGTCCTCAACGACGCTGAAAGCCACCGAATGAACCATGTATGTGACATGCGTCTTTGATACTGGATTGTCTGCATGGCCCAAAGGTTATATCTGCGACCTTCCCATGGGCGCGAAGCACGATTCGGAGTACCGAGTATATCGTACTATATGGTAGTTCCTGAACGATTGGCCTGTACTCCGTAGAGGGCGGCGGATACTAGATCCCCAGGCTGGAGTTTCCAGGTGGCCAATGACTTGTAGCCTTGAAAGGTGGATCATATTTATGTAGGCTAAATGAGGCGGATTGAAATCGAAAGCCCCCTGGGGAACTGGTGACCAGACGAAATAGATATGAAATAGATCTTCATGCATATAAATCATGTACTACTCCCTAACAGACGATGAAGTGGTCCCGATCTCAAGCTGGCATACATTGAGTTACTGTCAATGAGCAGTCCAGTCGGAAGATTTTACTCCGTACAGATACATGCTACTACTGATACGACCGACACCAAAGGATTGAACATAAAAACTACTACCCTTGGATTTTGGTATCATGTCAAGACTGGCAACGCGCAGCTGAGTCTTTGGAACATATCTGCACGTTATTGAACTTTTTTCTTTTCCTATGACCAGAAGACAAGGGTGTGTCCAAGCTGACCAATACGTGACATGACTTCAATTGACATAACGTTTAAACACTCTCGAGGACCTGGTCCTTGAACTCCCGCTCAACCTTCTGACCCTTGTCGTCAGTGGAAGACTCTCCGTGGAGAGCAAGGAGAGCACCAAGGTCGAACTTGGGGGACTTGAGGAGCTTGACCTTGCGGATGTGGACCTAAAGAAAGTACCATGTTAGCAACCTGTGTCGAATTGAGCGGATGGGAGAGACGAACGTTCTGGAGAGGGTAGATGCCCTGGGTGGACTTCTCGATCTCACGGCCGATAACCTCGGGGATCAGCTTGTGGGTGAGCTGGGAGAGGGTGCAGCTGGCGGCCTCGCGCTGGATGATCTCGGTCATCTTCTTGCGGATGGCGCGGATCTGAGACGAGCGGGCGTAGGTGGTCTTCTTGATCTGGTTGGGGCGACGCTTGGTGAAGGCAATGGCGAAGAGACGGAGGAGGTAGTCGTCGGTGGTCTTCACGGTAACGTTGGCCTCGATCAGGGACTGCCACTTGCGGACAAGGGAACGGAGCTTGTCGGTGGTGAAGTCAAGACCGTGGAAGTTGGTCAGACAGTTCTTGCCCTGGATCTCGTCGACGCGGAGCTTGACCTTGCGGAAGGCGTGGTCCTCATCGTTCTGGAGGTCGGCGAGGGAAACCTCGACGACACGGCCCTTGAGGGAGTCGTTGGCGTTCTTCAGACCGCTGGTGCGGTTGACAAGGGTCTTGCCGACACTGGAGGGGTGTGTTAGTTACTCAAATCCAAAGCCGAAAATTCTCTCCTGGTTCAATTCGGGGTGTGCATACTCGCGGGTCTGGAAGGTGGAGGGAGCCTGGAAATTATTAGTACGGCGTTCGATTGTGGGAGCAGAGTGCACCACATACCTTGATAGAGTACTCGTCCTTGCGGGTGAAGGGGTCGACGGTACGCTTCTTGATACCCTTCTTACCCTTGGAGAGACGCTTGTTCCTGCGCGATGAGAATTAGTCGTGCGTTCGATGGGATGGAGATGCGCGAATATTCGAGGCGTTGAACGCAATAGAAGGAAGGGTAGAAGGCTTACTTTCCAACAGCCATGATTGCGAGTCGTGATCTGTGTGTAGTTGGAAGACAGACAAAGGTATCGCACCGCGCGCTCAGAGGGTTTCGACGCTCGACTGGGAGGGTTGAAAACCCACAGAAAATTCGGCTAAGCGAGTCGCAGGCCCTATGATTATGTCATTCTATCATGTGACCCAACAATATCCGACTGTTATGTCAGCAATTTCAGTGGAGATCGTGCCAATCGTTTTACGCTATTGGCGCTAATATGCTGATTTTCAACGTGCATTGAAGTCGGCCAAGTCCTTTGGGATTACAGCGTGGTAGGGAATTGTATGCTAGTCTTCCATACTTTTGGTTGATTTCTGAGCCTAGGAGGGATTATGATGAAGACATGCAAAGATTTTCGTAGAACACAATCCACATCCCGACGTCACAATGCAAATACCTAGTACCTCTAGTTTGGTGTTTGTCAGTATACTGTTGCGCTAGTCTATCCCAAAAGATCCACCAGGATCGAAATCCCAAGAGGAGATGATGACATTCGCGGAATAGGGAGCTTCATTCTTCCGTGCCCCCGTTCGGGCGGCTGGTCTTGGCGCGGGCCTCGCTCTCCGCACCAAGCTTCAACACCTTGTCCCATCTTACTGCCGTTTCGTTTCTTTTATCGAGTCGCAGGTGTCTCAACTATGGTATGGGATACATCATTCCCCCAGTGCCTTAACCATCGATCTTAGCTAACCTCAACAGGGCAAGCGCAAATCCAGCTCAAAGCCTCAAGGGCCGAAGAAGGTAAATCAATAGCAGCCGTTCAATGTTGCGACC
Source organism: Penicillium olsonii (assembly GCA_911174995.1). Taxonomy (NCBI): domain Eukaryota; kingdom Fungi; phylum Ascomycota; class Eurotiomycetes; order Eurotiales; family Aspergillaceae; genus Penicillium; species Penicillium olsonii. The sequence goes on along the minus strand of CAJVNO010000022.1, from coordinate 1,716,574 downwards.
GGCGCTAATTACGGTACACAGAGGGAGCCCCTTGCTACTACTTTCTCATGCCTGTTCTGCAACCATGAGAACTCGGTAATCGTCAAGCTGGATAAGAAATTGGGCTTGGGGGATCTGTCGTGTAAAGTTTGTGGCCAAAAGTTCCAGACCGGCATCAACTGTAAGTCAAAGCTCCTGCTGGTGTACTGAGCCATGACTGACCTTCATCATCAAGATCTCTCCGCTCCCGTTGATGTGTATTCGGACTGGGTAGATGCTTGCGATGCAGTTGCGAAGGACACCGCAGATCAGTACGATGCGCCAAGCACGAGCCTACCCCGAGGCGCTAGCAAGCATGATAGCATACCGGAAGAGAGTGGACATGGCGATACGTACGCCGATGACGACTATTAATCATGCGATGATGGCGAATGGCGCATAGGATGTGATATCACCAATTATGGATTTGTACTGTATGTACGCTTTTTATTTCGATTTGGTTTCTTTTCCTCTCCATACATTGGTGTATGTTCTTATACCTAGGTAGATGATACCAGTTGGCATGATTGAAAAGGTTGTTGCGCACAGTGTGAACACTGGCAGGCGAATTAGGATTTCTTGGGTCTATCTGGACCCCAAGGCCTAAAGCACGGGAATGAGGAAGAAGTGCACTCCTACATGGTGTAGTATCGATCACCAAAATCACCGAGCCCGGGAACAATATACCTATCATTCAATCAGCATCACACTCACATACGCAACGTCGATGTTCTTACTTCTTCTCATCCAGCCCTTGGTCGATGAACGAGGTCACGACTCGGAGCTTGGGGAACCTTTCTGCAAATTCAGCAACACCAGATGGACTGGCAATAAGGTTAAGGAAAAGGATGCGGTGCTCAGGAACTCCTCTTTCCTTCAGCACCTCTACAGCGAGAGTTGCAGAGCCACCTGTACAAGGTCAGCGCGGTGGACAAAGATTTAGGAGAAAAATCGACTCACCGGTTGCAAACATGGGATCCAAGAGAAGGACCCATCTGTCAGCAATATCAGTAGGTAGCTTGTCGTAGAACAACTTGGGCATGCATGTCTCCTCATCGCGCTGGATGAGAATCTTTCCAATGCGAACTGATCTGCAGCAGTCCCGCAGCCCTTGTTCCATAGCCTCTCCAGCTCGCATAATCGACACACCGCAAATCTTTCCTTCGAACTTGACTCCCAAGTAGGCTGTTCCAACGGGGGTGGTGACTGATTGCTCAACGACTGGAAGATGGTTAAGACCCTCCTCAACCAGCAAGCGGATGATGCGGTTCGAATAGAAAATGAAGTCGGCGCGACTTGTTCGCTTGTCTCTGATCATCCTGTTCGTATAAAGTACATGAGTTCGATGTGGTTCCAGGTACAGATGCAGAGATGGAGGTCTCACGTCAACAGAGCAATCAGCTGGGGTGTTTGAGGCAGCACATGGACATTGTCAAACGAGACCTCCTTTGAGACAGTCGCAGTTGGCTTCTCGCCATCAGGGCGGTACAAGGGACCAACACCTTGCGCGGGTGAAGGCGCAGACTCTGGTTTGCTGGCCATGATCAGTGGGTTCAAAGAGTATAGAGCAGCGAGAGCAGTTCCCTAAAGAGGATGCGAAGAAAGATGAGCAATGTGATCTGTGAACTCGACAGAATCAAAATATCGAGAGCACAAGACGATGCAGGACTGGAGGCCAAGAGCGGGGAAGCATGTCGGGTTTTCTCTTATCGAATTCTTCTATCTCAGAAGCTATACCGCAGTGGGTTTCTGCCCCATGTCACCCGCTTGCTTATCTGCATCCGGTCCCTTCTGGCATCTGGGCACGTTCACTTGTTCTCTCCTCAGGGCTTTCCTCTAAGACCCGGCAGCTCTCTCTTTGATCTGAGACCAAGCTTCATTGTTGCAAGATATGGACCCGCATGCCACTAGCTCTTGCGCACTCCCTTATTAACCCAATCTCACGAAATGTCTCCTCGTACTCCTTCACATTTGCCTACTTAATCGATTCCACCGACGCATACGCTTCTGCCTCTTGAATTGGAAATGGATAATTCGCGTATCCGGAATCGCCGGCCGGCGACCTATGGCACTGTCAAAGGCCAAGCTCGTTCGCGCACCAACGCGACGACCAACCCACCCCCAACCAAGATTGCCTCAAAACCGACGTCTGTGCCAATCCAATCACGTCGATCGCGATCGTCGAACACCATATCACAGAGCAATCAGAATGATGACGAGCCCTCCGGATCTTCCCGCGCGACCTCATCACCCGTTCTTGCGCAATCGCAATCCACAGAGTCCAATGTGTATGATCTTCCATCATCGGGCGACGAGCAGCCGACAATCAGGCGAAAGCGGAGGCGCCAGAATAGTGATGCTAACATGCAAAATCCCGCAACCAAACGAGTCGCGAAATCTACGCAGACACCTAACTCGAAGTCGCGCAGGGTGAATGACAAGGGTGCTGTCGCGCCACCGAAATCGGAGCAACTTGCGCCTATCTGCGAAGCCCCATCAGATACTACACGCGATAACAAGCGACAGTCAATCATCGGAGGACCGTCACTTTCTAGAGCTGGTAGGCTTGGACGAAGCAAGACGGAGAAACCTGTGCTCGAGCAGGCGCAAGTGGTCTCAGCTCAAGAGACACCCGAAGAACCCTCTGATGCTAAGCCACAAGACTCACCGAGAACCCAGCAACGTGATGTGGCTGCAGAGAACATTACACCGGGCCGCAAGAGGCTAATTGACTCATTGGGGTCCATTAAGCCGACCCTCGAAGCTCCAAAAAGCCCAGTTGCGAGTCAATCGCTGCCAGTCTCAACTCCACGCAGCCCAGTTTCGCCAAATCTGCCTGTGGAAGAGGGCCATCTCGAATCCCATGTCCAGGCTTCTCCCACCGCGGGGCCATCTCATCTCCGGAGTTCTGGTGTCACTTACGCCCGTCAACGCTCCTTCCTTGATGACATGCTCCTTGAAGAGGATCTTACGGCATCGGACCTGCCGGGTCAAACCCATCGTTCTCGGTCTGTTCAACGTCAGTTGGCCAAAGAGACTACCTCCAGTGCCCAATTGATTGTGGAGAATGAAGATATGAATGATGATGGATCGGTGCGGAGCATCCATGAGCTTCGACAAGCTGGCGGAAATGCCCGTTATCGCGGCGCTGTTGAGTCTATTTTCGAAGACATCGAGGACACGCAAAACTCAACGTCGGGTCGTTGTAACGCATTGCTTCAGTTGTGTGGGAAGCTGTTGGATAACGGACTGAGACGCCGATTTGTGGAATGTAATTTCGACAAAAGACTAGTCGATTGCCTCTCCATGGATCTTGAAATGCTTCCTGCGGCTTTGGCGCTTTGCGCGTACGCACTGACGTCGTCTGATGGACACATGTCTTTTGTCCTTGCAAAAAGTGCATGGCCGAAGCTTCTGGAACTATCACCCATGTTGTTAATGACTCGAGATGCTATGACAGAGGTTGCAAAAAGCAAGGCCCACGGGCTTGTCCGCCATTTACAAACTACACTACAGAAAAGCGTGCCGCGGATTTCTGATATACTTTTTCCAGCCCATTCGGCGGTTAAATTATCACCTTGCACTCTGGCATTGTATTGCTTGAGAACAACTCTATCCACATTGCGAACCAAAAACGAGAGCCCCGGTGGGGTCTCAAGTTCTCTTTTCGACATTCTGATGCAAGTGCTTGTTTCCGAGAGTCAAAAGTGCGTCTCACAAAAGGAAATTCCCGCCGAAAGCTCTCAAATGCTGTGTATGGTATTTTCGATCCTGGAGGCATTTACTGCCTCGTCTGAGTCTGCCAATCATGACTATTGCGCTGCCATGGAACCTCTTTCAACGCTCCATGATCTCTTCTATTTGAAGAGTGACCATCTGGACGCTACCAGCCAACAAATACAGCCTCTATTTATCCGGGTGATACTGAATGTTACGAACAGCAACCCAGCAATATGTGATGAGTTTGCAAAACAAGAGATAGTCGGAGGCCTAGTCCATATGGTCACTACAAACTTTGGTGATCTGACGGAGGATATGCTCGGCCATGAAAACAACACCCTGGACAGTGTGATTTTAGCACTTGGTGCTTTAATCAATTTAACCGAAAAGAGCGAAATATCAAGGTCGGCCATCCTCCACTCCACAGGCACCATCCGGCCTTTGCTCGATCAACTCACACACTTGTTCACAACGTTTGTTGACTCTATCTCCACGGTAAGCTTAGCCATCTTTCTGTCGACACATTGAGCTAACTTCATCTCAATAGGCCCACTCCGTTGTGGAGGTATATCACAATGTTGCCGTGGGTTATTTAGCTGTCCTACTACTAACACTCTCCCTGGACAATGAAGCCCGATCGAGGATCAAGAAATCACTGGCTCCCAATGGGTTAACAACGGTGATTTCAACCGTTGAGGAGTTCTTGCAGTACCACCGAAAGATTGAGCAGGAAGTCCCTCCACTGCCCACCCAGGGGCAACCAGTTAGTGGTTTCATGGCTAGGTTACAAGAGCTCATCACCCAGATGCGACTTGCAGAGTCTTGATGGAGGCCCTCGCCTGCTCATCTTCTCGATGTACAATCAACTTGGCCCATTGACAGTCTTCTCGTACAAAATTTAAGGGATTGGTCTGCTGAGAATCTTTTCGACAATTTTTGATACCCCTCTTGAATCATGCTATGGTGTCTCGGCCATCTATCTGATTTGCATGTGTTTGACCTGAATGCCAAGGAGTGGTACACGAAAGATTCAAATGTCCCCATATCATGAGCTCTCATATTCACCACACGATTCACAAAAGAAAAGATTATAAATTGTCTTTTAAGAATAAATTCCACACGCAATCTAAAAGAGAAAGGATCCTCCAATTGTATGCCTTTTACCCGTATTGCAACCTTCAGGATGGAAACAGCCGTTTGCATTGTTTGCAGGGCACGGGGAGATGAAGCTCCGCATGCTTCGAGGGGGATTTGCCACCCCCCAACGTCCTCACTTTAGCAGTTGCCATTGTCTGAGAAACTGAACTAACTCAGAGTTACCACAAGAAGACTTGCAGTATCTGAAGATACCGTCTCCATCGACCACTAATTCCAGCCAGTACCTCTGAGGCCCAGCACACTACATCAGCAAGATGCCTGCCGCACCTAAGCAAAGAAAGATCGCCATTGTTGGCAGTCGCTCCGTGGGTAGGGAAACTTCCTTTCGCCCTTTGAGCCGTTGAAGCAGGATCTGATACTCGTGTACTAGGCAAATCATCCCTCACCGTTCGTTTTGTCGAACACCACTTCGTCGAGAGCTATTACCCTACTATCGAGAATACCTTCAGCCGGATTATCAAACACAATGGACAGGACTACGCAACTGAGATCGTGGACACTGCAGGACAGGTAAGGGATCAGCGATTTCACAGCCTATTTCACCAAACAGCTGAACTGAACTCCGGCAGGACGAATATAGCATCTTGAACTCCAAGCACTTCATTGGAATTCACGGTTACATCATCGTCTATTCCGTGACATCGCGTCAGTCATTTGAGATGGTGCGGACGATCCGGGACAAGATCCTCAACCACCTTGTAAGTCATGTCTATCTTTGAGTATATCTCTCTACAGGGCTAATTGGCTGTCATCTAGGGAGCGGATGATGTACCTCTCGTTGTAGTAGGAAACAAGAGTGACCTCAAGCCAGATCACCGCCAAGTATCTCTTGATGAAGGACGACAATTAGCAGAGGAGGTTAACTGTGCATTCACTGAAGCAAGTGCTTTCCTTGATTTCAATGTCGCAAAGGCTTTTGATCTCATGATCGGTGAAGTTGAGAAGTCTCAGAATCCCTCACAGCCCACTGGCAACAACAAGTGCTCGTTGATGTGATTTTGAGATCGATTTGAGTATGCGCCTTTCTTTCTTTCTTTCTTTCTTTTTTTTGCCAAGGATGTAAGTGCACACTCGGGGATTCCAAACTCTCCCTCCAATTTGGAACTTGCTCGGAACTATCCTGATACATTTTTTGGGTTCTCTGGGCGTTTCACTCTTCACTACTCCACAGACTGTATCGGTTTCTACTATATGGCCTTGTTCTATCGTGATGTCTCGCTAATACCGATCTCGATAGGGAATTGACACCGATCTGATAGTTTGATTCCAAGGTTGCTGTCATACCCTTGGTCAGGTGTCTTAACAGTTGGTGGATTCCCAAGGGCTGTTTACTGCATGAATAATGGGTTTTAGGGTCGATTTCAGGAACATGGATACCATGCATAGAGCACTAATGAATTATTTTATCCTTTTCTTCAATACTCGTATCGGAGACCCATTAGATGTCTCAAACGAGGCGAGTTGGAATAGCCTGTTAGAGATATAGTAGCGCTTTGGGACCTCAGGAAGGGCTGCCTGAGCACCTGGGCAGGAAATTTGGAGCGTCGATTAGATAACCGGTGCGTGGAGATACGCACTCGGATTTTCCTCGTCTTTACCCCTCCACACTTTTTGAGTCACTTTGCCATTTGCGACTAACACACTCACGATGTTGGACCTATTCGATTTTGTCACCGAGCGCGGTGGTGATATTAAGAAGATTAAGGAGAGCCAGCAGAAGCGCTTTGCTCCCGAGGAGTCTGTTGATGAGGTGATTGCGCTCTACGAAGAAGCCCGCCGTGGTATGCATCGCTTTCTGCAATTGGAGGATCGACACGGCTCATGCTGACCGATATAGCCCGTTATGATGTTACTCAGTTCGGTTCCACGATCAACGCGGTCCAAAAGGAGATTGGAATGAAGAAGAAGGTGGGTTTGACAGCGGCCATCAGATGTGGAGGGGTACTTACCCGACGATCAATAGAACAAGGAGGACGCCACCGAACTTCTCCAAAAGAAGGCAGAATTGGAGAAGCAAAAGAAGGAACTCGAGGACGCCGCCGTCGCGAAGGAAGTGCAGCGCGATCGTAAGATCCGCACCATTGGAAACTACGTCCACGAATCCGTGCCCGTGAGCAACGACGAGGTATGTATCGTTGCGCGCAGTCTTTGGTCGGATTGCTCATACATGTTTAGGCAGACAACCAGCTCATCAAGACATGGGCTCCCGAGAACGCCCAGATGGACCGCCCCGGTTGCCTCTCCCACCACGAGGTGTTGACCCGTCTCGATGGTTACGACCCTGAGCGCGGTGTCAAGATCGTCGGCCACCGTGGTTACTGCCTGACTGGCTACGGTCTCTTCTTGAACCTCGCCCTGATTAACTACGGTCTGGAGTTCCTGTTCAACAAGGGCTACACTCCCAACCAGCCCCCTCAGTTCATGCTCCGGGATCTCATGGCTAAGACTGCCCAGCTGGAGCAATTCGACGAGGAGCTCTACAAGGTGACCGAGAGCGAAGACAAGGCCACTGACAAGTACCTCATCGCTACCTCTGAACAGCCCTTGTCCGCCCTGCACGACAGCGAGTGGCTCCAGGACAAGGAACTTCCCATCAAGTAATACCTCTCCTTCCGTCCCTCTCAAAAGTCAAAACAGTTTTGCTGACTGATTCTAGGTATGCCGGATACAGCACATGTTACCGCAAGGAAGCCGGTTCCCACGGCAAGGATGCTTGGGGTATCTTCCGTGTCCACCAATTCGAAAAGGTTTGAGCCAAAATGACTTGATGCGGACCATCTGCTGATTTCCTCCAGATTGAACAATTTGTTCTCACCAAGCCCGAAGACTCGTGGCAGGCATTCGAGGATATGATGAACACCTCCGAGGAATTCTACAAGTCCCTTGGCCTTCCCTACCAGATTGTCGCCATTGTTTCAGGTGCCCTGAACAACGCGGCTGCCAAGAAGTACGATCTGGAGGCTTGGTTCCCCTTCCAGAAGGAGTACAAGGAGCTTGTCTCTTGCTCCAACTGCACTGATTACCAGTCCCGCGCTCTGGAGATCCGATACGGTGTCAAGAAGGCCACCGATCTGAAGAAGACCTACGTTCACGCCCTTAACGCCACTCTTTGTGCCACCGAACGTACCCTCTGCTGTGTGCTCGAGAACTACCAGAGAGAAGATGTCAGTACTTGAAGCTCTTGCTCCACGATGATTTACTAATTGTGATACAGGGTATCGAAGTCCCCGAGGTCCTGCGCAAGTATATTCCCGGACAGCCTGAATTCCTCCCTTACACCAAGGAGCTCCCCAAGGAGACTACTTCTAACAAGGCCAAGAAGTCCAAGGGCACCGAGGCTCCCACCCAGAAGATGGAGAACCTTAAGGTCTAGATTAGCGTCTAAATATGCAATTTCAATACCGCATTCCCATGGTTCATGGAGGGGACTGCAAATTCCAGGCATGAGGGAAGAAGCATAGCACTTGAGGTGCATAGGAAGAATAATAAGATTACTGTATAGAAGTATAGAAGTATAGGAGCGAAGTACCCCGGGAAAGCACGCAATTGAAGTTGATATTGCCTAAAACAGATAAGCTCATATCTAATCTGGGAGATCGGCATTTGATTGGCTCTTTGGGTGATTTTCGAGGAAAAAAAAGGAAAATACGAAAAAAAAGAAAAAAAAAAGTTGTGCCCCGCGAATGTTGCCCCTCCATGTTGCAATGTCAACGGCGCACTGCAGGAGTAGTTAAGTCAATTGAAGTATAAACAGACATATGTAGGTAAATCGATGGAATAATTTGACACTACATACAATATCAGACACATGGGAAGAAACCCCGGAAGCCCGAAAGCAGAAGCCGAAACGATGAATGCCGATTCCGGAGGGGCTTACTTAAGTCCAATTAAGAGTCATACGGTGATTCACATCATATCTTAGACTCTTGGTCTCTTGGAATTCCACCTTCTCCCACAATCATCCACCATGTCTACCGCAAGAGATATTCGCCCCCGTCAGGACGACCTGTCCGCCCTCGCTACCTCACCCTCCGCCTCCTTCCACTCCCCATCCAGCCATGGATCTGCTCTCAACCGCACTGTCCCAGTGGTCAACGCGAAGCACCTGAAGCCATTCGCCACAGAGGACATCAAGGTCCTTCTGCTCGAGAACGTCAACCAGACCGGTCGTGAGATTCTCTCTCAGCAGGGCTACCAGGTTGAATTCCTCAAGTCCTCTCTCCCAGAGGACCAGCTCATTGAGAAGATTCGGTGGGTACCCGGGTGTCTGTGCAATGGCACCAATTTATCACTAACCGAGTGACAGTGACGTGCACGTCATCGGTATTCGCTCAAAGACCAAGCTTACCGCTCGCGTCTTGAAGGAGGCCAAGAACCTCATCGTTATCGGTTGCTTCTGCATCGGTACCAACCAAGTCGACCTCCAATATGCCGCCGACCAGGGTATTGCCGTCTTCAACTCCCCCTTCAGCAACTCCCGCAGTGTCGCCGAGCTGGTTATCGGTGAAATGGTGGTTCTTGCCCGCCAATTGGGTGACCGCTCCAACGAGATGCACAATGGTACCTGGAACAAGGTCAGCAACGGATGCTGGGAAATCCGTGGAAAGACTCTGGGTATGTGAACGAGTTATGCTTTTTTTCTTTGTGTGCCTCGTCGCTAACTGTGACTAGGTATCATTGGCTATGGCCACATCGGTGCCCAGTTGTCAGTGTTGGCTGAGGCAATGGGCATGTCGGTGATCTACTTCGACGTCCTCAACATCATGTCCCTGGGAACTGCTCGCCAGGTCGAATCCCTGGAGCAGCTGTTGGCCCAGGCTGACTTTGTCACCTGCCACGTGCCCGAGATCGCCGAGACTAAGGGCATGATCGGTCCCAAGCAGTTCGAGCAGATGAAGAAGGGAAGCTACCTGATCAACGCTAGCCGTGGAACCGTGGTCGACATTCCCGCCCTGATTGACGCCATGCGCAGTGGCAAGGTCGCCGGTGCCGCTCTCGATGTGTACCCCAACGAGCCTGCCGGAAACGGTGACTACTTCGACAGCTCGCTCAACAGCTGGGGAGCTGACCTGCGGTCCCTCAAGAACCTGATCTTGACCCCTCACATCGGTGGAAGTACCGAGGAGGCCCAGAAGGCTATTGGTGTTGAGGTTGCCCAGGCTCTGGTCCGCTATGCCAACGAGGGTTCCACCCAGGGTGCTGTTAACATGCCCGAGGTTGTCCTCCGTTCATTGACTATGGACGAGCCCAACCACGCCCGTGTCATCTACATTCACAAGAACATTCCCGGAGTGTTGCGCAAGGGTCAGTCACCACGTATACTTGATGAGAGAGCTCGCAGCTAACCTTCTAATAGTCAACGAGATTATTGGAGACCACAACGTTGACAAGCAGATGACTGATAGCAGAGGCGATGTAAGTTGGTTCAATTCACCTGGTATAGGATTTCTCTACTAACGCCATTAAGGTTGCCTATCTGATGGCCGATATCAGCAATGTCGACACTGCTACCATCAGAGACCTTTACACCCGACTCGAGAGTCTTCCCTGTAAGATGCTCTTTGCCATCTACTGTTGAACCAAGAACTAACACCGTCTCCAGCTCGTATCATGACCCGCATTCTGTACTAAGCGGGCATCCGAACAAGCCAGTTCCAGGGTTGGCTTTAATCAACTTAAAATATATAGGCCCATCCCGACAGGGCCTCTCAAAAGACGGGGTATTCTCAACGAGGCCCCGGAGATCATGTCGTGCACTCGGATCAAGTCGCGATGAGCCGTTGAGTGTACATTTTGTGAATAATGCGCCATTTGCTAGATAAAAGTAAAGCCATGATGTGAATTTTATTATTTTTTTGTTCACATGGATTTCTCCACAGTAGGTATTTAGTTAACTGGAATGGAAGCTACGTTTCAATATGGCTAGGCTTCAGCCTCGACTCCCATCTCTGAAGCTAGGGCTCCGACTTCTTCGTCTTGGTGGGTCACGTCTGTAGTCACGACGGCCCGCCGTACCACGCCAGTCGGGGTTTGAGGGCCCATGCTCTCCAGAGTCTCTTGGGCGATCATTGCGGTCGTTGTAATTGGGGACGTATGAGTCCAGATTGTTAGTCGGCCTATTTCCTCCTGGGCGGCTTTGAGGGAATTGTCCTCTTCGATCGTCTCTTCCATCAGGTCGGTTGGATTGAGGCCCATCCCACGGCTGGTTGGAGGACACAGGGGGGCGTGGGGGAAGACCTGTATCTCTTGAGGGCGGGAATGGGGCACGGCGTTGGGGGTTGGCATGGTTTCCTGGTGGAGGTGGTCTACCTCCGCGGCCAGGCCCGGGGACACGTCCATGACGTGAATCTGGTCCCCGAGAGCCGGAGGTTGGCCAGGCGCCATTGGGTGGGGCATCGGGGACGCCGGGGGGAACAGGCGGCACAGGCGGTCGCTGGCTGCGGAACTTCTTGCGGTCGAGTTCGTGGGAATCCGAGAACTGTGGAATGTCCCCGGGTTTGGCGGGTAGTGGTGGTGTAGTGAAGTAGGGGTGCTTGAGGGCATCCATTGCATTGATACGCTTCCTCCAATCAAGACGGAGAAGCTCACCGAGTAGTGATACAGCGGTTGGACTCAACCTGCGTAAGTTAGCATCCACTCAACGAACTATGAGAGAACCATGCTATTGGGGAAAACGTACTCTTGGAAAAATCCGGAAAGGTTGCCGCGCTTGTATCCGAAGTTCTTCACTCCCTCACATCCGGGTAGCTGACTCCATCCCGGCATGTTCTCCTCGGTGGGAGTGCCCACGAGATTGAAGATTAATTGCGCTTGATTCAAATCACTGTTTCCTGCGAGAATTGGCTTTCCCTTGAACATTTCACCAAAGACACAGCTGGGAATCGTTAGAAAGGGGCTCCGGCTGGCTTTGTTTGCGATCATGTACGAGAAATGAACTCACCCAACTCCCCACAGATCAATAGCTGTAGTGTACTTTCGCAGTTGCAGCAGCAGCTCAGGGGGGCGGTACCATCTTGTGACAACAAGCGCAGTATACTCTCTCTTGGATTCTCCCCCGCCCTTCCCTGGGAGTGGAGGTGCATCATCATAGGGCCGGGCAAGGCCGAAATCAGCGATTTGAAGAATTCCGCCGTTGCTGATCAACAAGTTTGCAGCTATAAAGCATATTAGTTCATATCTTGGAAGAGTAATAATGAGACCGTTACCTTTCATATCACGATGCAGGATGCGTTGCTATAGATATGTTAGATATTGCCGGGAAAAAGGTGTGTTGAGGTATTCGTACTCCATGCAAGTACTTGAGTCCCGCAAGGAGCTGCATCAAGTAGCATTTTATTTGTGGTTCACTGAAATGGACCGAGGGATTTTCCAGTAGTCCTGCCAGGTCATGCTCCATATATGGGAAGACCATGTACATGCTCGGCTTTTTGAATCCGTCGCCTTTTGGGCATCAGTATTCGTCTGAAGATGAAATTGATTTATGAGAAATACCTTTGACTCGCTCAATGGCCATCTCTCTGAGCTGTAATATGTTTTGATGTGAGAGCGCCTTCATGAGCTTGATCTCCCGGATGGCGGTAATTGGAAACTAAACACGAGAAGTCAGTGAAAGATGATTGAAACGCATGATGATTGGACTCACGCCTTCCTTCTCATGGTGCATAAGAATTTTCTTCAGCGCCACAACGGAGGAGTCCTTCTTGGATTTTGCCTTGTAGACCTCACTGCCAACCGGTCAATACATTGCTGTCGCAGGTACTGCAGGTCCGCTTACCCGAAGGTGCCTTCTCCGAGCTTTCCAACGAACGTATATTCAGTGATATTTGAGCAACCCGGAAACCGTGGCTGGCCATCGTCGCGCCTCTCCAGAGAAACAGCCATGGTGGCTCCGCCGGTTGTGAAAGAGGCCATGGATCGGATAAGTACGGGGAAGAGGATTCGAGTCTTGTCGTTTCAAGATTGCGTCACGTCACCCCACGCGCAGAGCTCGTAAAGCCGTCCGAAGAAGTGCAGAACCCCGTTGGTTCAAGGTCAGTGTACGAATGCTTTTTTTGGGGATTCGTATGCCGCCCAGTGTCGCAGAAAGGAGGTCAGAAAATTGCGCCGGGTATCAAGTGCTGTCAAATAAGGTTGATAATGGTATTAAACAATTTCAGGTGTAGCGGCGTTGTTGGAACCAAGTCCATTTCAAAGAGAGAGATGATTGAGTCCGGTTAAAGGCTCGTGTCGCATTTTTCAATGGTGAGCCCTATATTTCCAAGGTAATCCAGACAACAGAAACCTGAATAGGAACCAGCCCAATCAAGGGAAACAATAGGTAAAGTGAAGGTAAATGGAAGTCATCGATTTCCCTTCCGTCACCGAGTCACGTGCGACCCCGTCTCCGTCGTCGCAGAACCCTCCCCGTCTTCTTCCTTGAAGCACCCTCAACCAATTCCAACACACAGTGTGTTTACCGCTCTTGCTTCGTGCTGTTTGTCCCGTCAGTCTGCTAATCAATTACTCTAGCAATGGCGGGCAAAACCTCCCACCCTATCCACATCCACCCGGTCCGACCGCTCTACCGCTTCACTGCGACTGCACTGGGCGCTAGCATGTGGTTCTTCGTAAGTGCCTTAATGTTTTTGTTTCGGAATTGTGCTGATCCATCTATTATTTAGCTCATGTACCGGGCCAAGAAGGATGGTGCGGTCCTGCTCGGCTGGAAGCACCCTTGGGACCACTGAACGGGATACAATCGTCAATTTCCTTTTTCCTCGCGTTGCTGGGACAGCGGTGAATGTGTCATTTCTGGGAAGGCACTCAGGCATGAGAGAGATGCAAAGAAGCGGATTTTGTGTCCGAGGGTCAAAAGCGCCCCAGTATGCAGGTTCACGATAGACCCATTTACAAGTCGAATTGCATACCCTTACTCGATTCTCGAACATAATTGGATCAATTTTTGGTCTGATTCACGGCCAAATTCTACTGTGGAAAACAGAACTTATACACAAGGGTAACTGTAGCTTTATGCAGGTCTAATACAAGTACATACAAAGCCCACCACATACACATTTCCCAGAATCTCAGACGTTTGGTGCTTGTCGAACCCGTTCACCAGGGGTGCACCGGATCTAAAATGCACACGAAAACAAGTACAAGTACAAGTACAAAATGTAGAACAAGTGCGCTCTATCGAGTACATCACATGCGCATCTCCTCCAGCAAGACCTTGTACATGCGGCGCTTCTTGCGGTAGCCCGGCTGTAGGCGAGCACGAGCAAGTCCAATCATTTGCGCCACGCGCGGGAAGATATTCTTCTCGGCAATCCAGGCGAAAAGGAAAACACCGAATGCCAGTGCAATAAGCCAGCTTCTGAACGCATCAGACATGAAAGTCAGTTGCATGACTTCGGATACCCATCCTGAGGGCCTGAACAGCATATAAGCTGCGATAATAACGTCTATAATAATCGTACATAGATATGGCACTATCGAAGGATTCCCAGTAAGCTTATGGCCAGCCAAGTCTTGGGTGGAAGGATACATACCATTATGGATCATGGCCTTTCGGAACGGTGGACCAGCGCTGAGGATGACGCTAGTCAGGATGTACTGGAAACAAGAGAACAAGAAAAGCGCAGTATTCTCTGAATTGAAAATGTTGCTCTTTTCGAGATCCAGTTGCGGCGGCAAGAACCTATTTCGTTGTTAGAATGTTTTTTTTTCCCTATGGAGACTGTGGGTTACCAACCATGGCTGCATCTGAACGGTTTCGAAAACTGCTAGCTGAGCGAGGACAACTATAGAGATATGTCCAAGCAGGGGGGTCAAGACCTTGCGCGAGACAAGGTCGGCAGTGGGACGTTTCCGAGAAAGCTTAGGAGCGGGATCAGCCCAACCCACTGTGGTTTAGTTAGCACAAGGACTTGAAACACTGAGATGTATCACCCACTGAAGATTGCAATTGGCATGATAAGTGCAAGGTCGATGAAAAGGAACTAGACGCTGTTAGCTACCAATGTAGAGTTAGTAGTGGATGATACTTACTTGGAAGTCACCAAGGTTAGAGCCCGAAGTGTACAAGAAGCTGACGGTTGAGAATTGGATAGCGGAGTACAGACTCATAAACTTGAAACAGGAAAAGCTTGTCACCAAAGCAGCTCGGCCCTCTCTGCGATTGTCGTTAGAAAAGGCGAACCCGCGGGTTAGTTTGATCACTTACTTGATCAAGGTTGGAACACAAGAAATCTCAAAGACACGACTTGTAAAGGGTGCAGCAACAGATGCTTCAGCATCCGACAACGAAATACCAACATCTGCTGCCTTCAATGCACCACAGTCGTTGGCGCCATCGCCGCAGAATCCACAGCAGTAATCAATAGACTGAAGTTTCTCAACCAGCTCATGCTTTTCATCCGGTGACATTCTCGCAAACACTTTTCCGAATACAAGTACCTGAACCACGGTCAGTATACACAAATCCCGGTTATCTAGTTGTGAAAACCACATACCTTGTTTAGAACATCTTCATTGCCGTAGTCGATCAACCACCTGAAAGCATCGCCCGTCACAGCGACAGAGTATTCGCGCTCAACCAGAGTACTTCCTGGCACAGAAAGGTCGGTCTCTGCCGTGTGAATCGGCTATCGTCACATTAGTCCCCATGTTAGACATATCTGGGGCGGTTGACTCACCAAAAGTGTTCTCGGATCCAATCGGAGGTCAGGGTTGTCCACACACTCCCATATAAGAGATATCTTAGACGAAAGGCCGGGTGCTGTCAAATGTTAGCGATGAGCAATGCCCTATACGTGGGAAACGAACCCTCGACGAAATGGGGAACAAAACACATCTCGTTACGGCCGAGCATGTTGCACTCGCGTGCAACACTGATCGCAGTCAAGATGTTATCGCCAGTGCACATCACATTGCGAATGCCTGCCTCGTTCAGCTCGGAAATCACACCGGCGGTACTCGGCTTCAATTTGTTCTCGAAAATAATAAAGCCCAGGAACTCCAGGTTTGATTCAGCGTCTTCTCGACTCATCTTCTGGACTTTTGTCCAGCTCAACTTCCGTTCGTACTTGGTCGCGCAGGCAATTACTCGATACCCTTTGTGGGTGTAGTAGCTCAAAAGATCTTCATAGTCCGATGGAACTGCCCCGGTGGAAGGTAATGATTAGCGGTGAATTTTTATGACTGGCGGCAGTACTTACGGGATTCAGGGGTACAGATGTCCCTGATACTTTCTGGGGCACCCTTCACGAAGAAGCTTGCTCCATTGTCGCCGAACTGCCTGACGACAACACTAGCACGACGAAGCTGGGAAACAAACTCGAAGCTTCGCAGAACTCCAAGTTCCAAAGGATTCTGTGAATGTTAAAATGTGCGAGCTTTTGCCTTGTGGTGAGAATACTTACATTGACATCTTCTTGGCCACTAGCAGGGGGCTTTGCAACCGATGGTGCAATCGTATCATATTTGGGGCTCGTCTGGTCAGGAACATGGTTCCCGCCCTCGTCAAATGACCAGTTGGTGAATTGGAACATCTTCACATCGAGTGGATCGCCCAGCAGCTCATCGTCCACCACCCTAAGAGAGTGGCACGTTGCCATGGTGTAAATAATCTTCTTTTGCTTTTCAATATCGTAGGCGGAGTTTGCATTTTTAGGCGGAAGAAGGAACCCTTCAGATGTCTCAGAGAGCAATTCTGAGAACGAGTTACCCTTGGTGACTATGCGCGCTCCAAGCACGTCCAGTCCATCTTCTGTGAGAGTTCCAGTTTTGTCAAAGCACACAATGTCCAATTTGCCGCCCACGTTGACTCTAATTTCATTAGCATCGGAATGAGTGGTTTTGGGAACCTGACGACGAACTTCTGTGGACTGATGCAGAATATGCTCTTCTTCTTAAGTCGAGAGAGAGCAAAATTGGTTCCGATGGTGAGTGTAGCCGGAAGAGCTGGTGGCACAACAATTGTGATCAAGTCGAGAGCCCGTATAATAATCAAATGCCAGGCAAGCTGTTTCGTTCTGTGAGCAAACTGGACTGATGGATTTTATCTGGGTAGGGGGTGGATCCCCGAGTTTGACTTACACCCAACCGCACAAAGTTAACGAACGAGGCAACGAATCCAAGAAGAGCGACAATTCCCATCACTGCGATGTAACGGAATGAATCTCGATAAAATTTGAACCCAGATGGCTTCGGGAAAAGCATTGAACGAACTAGAGCACCCTTGGTGGTCAAAAAGCCGGTTCTCACAACAACGGCCAATGCCACAGCCTCGTCGTCGTCGGAATTCTGGGGACGTCTGGCGCGAATGACCTTTGTGCCACTGAACAAGAAATGTTTGGCAACATTGGGATGGATAGAGGGAGTGCTGAGGTCAAGATATCCGAGAGCATCGTCAGTCAGAGGTATCTTCGAAACAGGAACAGATTCGCCTGTTTGAGTCAGCTTTGGTCAAGGCCCCGGGGTCTTTTTAGGGTATCAGGGTGACACGAACCTGTCAACATGCTTTCATTGACAATGCAGTCTCCCGATAGTAGGATGCAATCGCACGGAACCTGGTTAATCGATGGGTCGGAGAATTCATATACATCGCCGGGTACCAACTCTTGTGATGAAACAGACCTCCCTGGGAATCAAGTCAGTCTCTTATATGAGATAGAAATCGGTGTATAGAGGTGACTCACAAAATCCGTTTCTTAGTACACGAACATCACAATCAAATAGGGAGATCTCTCTCAAGCGGCTCATCGTCTAGGTCACGAAATAAGTTCAATGATGTTGACCCGGATTGTTGCAAATACATACCGATTTCGTTTCAAGCACAGTTGTTCCAATGCTGAAGAATGAGATAAGGAAGATACAGACAGCGTAGTAGTAGTATTCATCCATGGACCATAGAACCAAGCTTGCAATTTGGAATATGTAGAAAGGGTGGAAGGCCTGTATGTGTCAGAAGCAGTGATGGGGGTAAAAACGAGAAAGACTCACCTCATCAACGAGCAGCTGTGGAACGGTCTTCTGGTGAATTTCAATGGCGTTGCGTTCAAAGAGCTGCTCTCTGCTGTCTCGCTCGTCGGCATCCAGCCCTCCGCGCATGACCTTGGCATTGGTCCACGAAGGATCCTTCCAGCCAGTAATCAAGGCGAACTTGTCCTCAATGGGGTGGTAGAAAAATCGTAAATACCTATAATCAATGAACTGCAGAGATTCAACGGTTGGGTCACCATCTTCGTCAAGCGTGTGAAGCAAAGAGTCAGCAAAGACTGTCGAAAGCGGACGTCCATATGGCTGGCTGCCAACGTCGTGGATTGTGAATTGATTCCATTGGTCCTATCACACGTTAGGAGGGCACCTATTGCGATATGCTGGCAGAATCTCACCTCAATAGCAACCCACTGGCACCTCCCTATAGGAGTTGCTTTTCCGATAAGCTTGACCCGCCATCGGGGCATCCATCGAAAAAGTAGGTAGCCGAGTCCGCCGGTGAGAAAACACAAAGCAAGGTAAATGGCCATGCCGCCAGTGCTGGTAGAAAAGCCAGCAAACACAGCGGTCAGATCCTCTGATGCAATGTAAATTTTCTGGTTCAGACGACTACCAGTCCTTCGATCCCGACCATACGAGCTAGCGGACATGTAGCGAGAAAGAAGAGGATGTTCGACCGAGTCACGAGATGTAGACATCCGTTTGGAGACAAAGGACCCTCTGCTAGACTCGATGTCTACATCTCCCAGCCCATGCAGAGACTGCTCGTCAATCTCGCTTTCGTCATCCACGGCATCTTCATTGGACAACTCGGCAAAATCTTCTCCATCCTGAAAATATGTGAAGCTCACAGTAGAGTCTGCTCTGCTGCGACGGTGGGCAAATGAGACCACACTAGATGGGATGCTTTCCGATATTGGACCATCGAAAACCTGGTATGGGTCAGCTTAGGACTCTGAGGTGAGCACAGGGATTGAGCATACCTCGTTTCGAGCCATCTCGACATCGGACACAACACTCATGCTATAGATCAGTTAGAGACTTCTGATTCATAGCAACCATGAGGGGCCGGTAAGCTACCTGCTTCGCATAGAATCACGCCGCATCCCAAGTCGAGGCATAGATAGGTCCACAGGACCAGTTCCCGTGGGCGACTGCGGACGGCCTCCCATTTTGAGCGGTTCTCTGTCTTCGCCAATTGCCCAGCACAAACTTGAGAAAGCTTGGTTGGAGGGGATCTTGCCAGGGTTGTATTACACCAAGCTGCCGCGGACCGCGAGATCAAATCGAATCGAGGGTGTGCAGGTGTGATCTGGGGAGCTTATCGGGTGTCCCACAGCGGAGTTAACCTATCACCATGTGACCGGCACAGCTTGTGTGATTATGTAATATATCTGCAACCCCGGGTCCCGACTCAAAAGTCGAAGCCGAAAGTCCTCATGTAGAGAGCTCTTTATCCTTTAGCATGCTGAGGCGACTGTCAACACATTGCTTCCCTTAGGAAAGCTCAGATCTGCTGTCAGCAGTCTTCTTCAAGCCCCATAAAATGCTTCTGGAAGACTGGAATATGTCTTGGCAGCTCATATTTGGGCTTCATCAGCCGACTTTTCATTGGCCACTAGGTTATCGACGGGGTTTGATCTGAGATGCTACGGGGAGATCTACAACTTACCTCTCCCTGCTGCCCCTGTTCACAAACAAGTATCCATTGAGACGTCATTTGCATCCATGGCTGGGAAACAAGCAAAGGACGTGCAAGCGTAATGTTTCTAAATATATACATCCCCTCTGGAGGAATCCCCTTTTCACAGTATGGAATCCAACCATGTAAGCCAACGGGCACAACAAAGTACCCTAAACCATGAGCGTGCCTCATATGTACGGAGAAGCATTCAACCCCGTATGACACGTCTGTTAGGGGTTAGCTAAGTGACCTGGGAGAGGGGTAAAAAAGCTAGAGTTTACCGCCACTACGGAGTACGGAGGGCACCAAGCATAGTACGGAGTAGAGGACAGGGTCATGGAAAGACAATAGAAATCAGACCGATTGTACATATCCAAACCCAATTTTGATAGAACGGAAACCGATGTAGAAAGGAAGAGGGGGTAATTGTTGGGAGAATTTGCAGCCTTTGCATTCGTTCTCAACCAGAACCGCGTCCCGCCAAGCCCCTCGGCCACCAGGCGCTAAGGATCCCACCATCTTCCAGACTCTCTTTAGTATCAAATTCTTCTCTCCTCCCCATCCTCCATCCTTATCCCTCCCACACATCATGTCTGAGCCCATCAGAAACAAGAAGGCCGATTTCCCGGTCGCACCGTAAGATCACCCGCTCCATTTTTCCCCCTGTCAAAAAGCAAAAAAAAAAAAATCTCCTAACATGCAACAGGACCCCGCAAAACACACCGGCCAACAATGCTCCTATTTCCTCTCACGCTCAACAGCCTGGTGTCTCCAGCATCAAGGAGGGTAAGTGATTTTTACATCCGCCCTTTTTTTTCAAAAAAAATTTAGGATCGATGCTAATTTGGCTAATCGGGTAGAGTCCCTTGACAATGCCACCGCTGCCTCTCTTTTCGCCCGCAACCCTGCCCTGGTCTCTATGATCCAAGGCAAGCTCGGTCAACTCGTCGGTCGCTCTTCCGGCTACATCGAATCTCTCCCTCCTTCCGTCCGCCGCCGTGTTGCTGGCCTGAAGGGTGTCCAAAAGGAGCACGCCAAGCTCGAGGCTCAGTTCCAGGAGGAAGTTCTGGAACTTGAGAAGAAGTTCTTCGCCAAGTTCACCCCACTCTATGAGCGTCGTTCCACGATAATCAACGGCGGTGTGGAGCCGACCGAGGCCGAGGTGGAGGCCGGAAAGGAGGATGAGGAAGAGGAGGAGACTAAGGAGATCAAGAAGGAGGCCGGTGAGACTGAGGCTGAGCCCATGGCCGGTATCCCCGAGTTCTGGCTCTCCGCCATGAAGAACCAGATCTCTCTTGCCGAGATGATTACCGAGCGTGATGAGGACGCCCTGAAGCACCTCACCGACATTCGCATGGAGTACCTTGACCGCCCCGGATTCCGTCTCATTTTCGAGTTCTCTGAGAACGAGTTCTTCACCAACAAAACCATCTCCAAGTCATACTTCTACAAGGATGAGAATGGATACGGCGGTGATTTCATTTACGATCACGCCGAGGGCTCCGAGATCGACTGGAAGGAAGACAAGGACCTGACCCTTCGTCTGGAGAGCAAGAAGCAGCGCAACAAGAGTAAGCTTACGTGGACATCTAACCGTGATCGTCGAACTGACCACCTTCCCCTAGGCACCAAGCAGACCCGCGTTGTGAAGATCAGCGTGCCCACCGAATCCTTCTTCAACTTCTTCTCCCCTCCACAGCCCCCCACCGAAGATGACGAGTCTGTCGCTAGCGATATCGAGGAGCGCCTCGAGCTTGACTACCAGCTCGGTGAAGACATCAAGGAGAAGCTGATCCCCCGTGCCATCGACTGGTTCACCGGTGAGGCTCTTCAGTTCGAGGAGCTCGGTGATGACATGGAGGGTGACGAATTCGAGGACGAGGACGATGAGGATGAGGATGACGAGGACGAGGATGAGGACGACCACGGCTCGGACCGTGATGTCGAGGAGGACTCAGATGAAGAGGTAAGGCAGACCCAGACCTCGCAACTCGCACACCCTGCTAACCGGATTTCCTAGGATGGAACCTCCAAGCCCAAGAAGGAGGCCGCCGAGTGCAAGCAAAACTAAATGAAAAAGTTGCCGGTGGTAAACCACATGAGATTATTAGTACTCTCTGATATTTTGCTATGTCTTCCTTTGCCCTGCGTGATCCCTACCTTCTAATACTCAATCAATGACATAATCGGTGTGCAGCCTGGTATTGGTAAAGTACGTACTTCGTACTCCGTAGAAGTATCAGAATTTGGTGATTTTGTATATATGTAATCTGGGGGCTGGAGGATGTCTGAACCGATGTACATCCAAACTAGAATGTTAAGGTGAGCCGGTTACTATTTTGGGTTTAACACCTATGAGCATCAGATAGACTCATCTACTTGTACCCCGTAGATTCCACAAATGGTCCTCATACACATCAAATCATATAGAATTTTACCTTGGATACATCTACCAATACAATAGTTCAAGGCCATTTCAAAGTCAACAAGCAATGCCTTGCATTGCAATGCAGCGACCAACAAGGATGGCGGTGACAGGCTGTGGGGTGTGGCGCCCCCCATATTATTCCGTCCTAAGCTCCTTCAGGGGCTTTCTCGCTAAATGAGCTGTTAGTCGTCAAGGGTTGACTTCTTTCTTTTTCCATATCCTTTCTTATCTCGATCTATCTTTTTTTTTTCCCTTTCGTATTGTGAGATGAGGGGTTGACAGTCCCCCTTGTCTTTGGACCTCACGAATCAACTCTCTCGACCTTCCCGAATCATTAGCTCGCTATTTTGCTTTCTTTGCATACAACACGATTAACGAACAACTCCCATGGCGCACATCTATGAGGTCGGTACACGGGCCTGGCAGCCCGATCCGACAGAAGGGTGGCTGGCGTCCGAGGTGAAGGAGAAGCTGGTGGATGGGGAGAAGGTGCAATTAGTGTTTGAGCTGGAAAATGGCGAGGTAGGTGCCTTGGACAATGAACCCATTTCGCAGGGTCCGGTATATTGCCTGGGGGAGATGAATCGCTCACGCTGGTTTGATCGGGCAGACAAAAACCGTTGAGACCACGCAGTCCGAACTGCAGGTGGACAACAATCCCAAGTTACCACCGCTTATGAACCCGGCGATGCTTGAAGCAAGTGAAGACCTAACAAACCTGTCGCATTTGAATGAGCCAGCCGGTGAGTCTCCTGGCTTTCCCGCCTACTGTTCCCTTCGCTGACGGCCCTCAAGTCCTCCAGGCTATCAAGCTTCGATATGCTCAAAAGGAGATATATACCTACAGTGGTATCGTCCTGATCGCAACCAACCCTTTCGCTCGAGTCGACTCGCTCTACGTGCCGCAGATGGTGCAGGTCTATGCTGGGAAACACCGTGCCTCACAAGCCCCTCACCTGTTCGCCATTGCGGAAGAAGCTTTCGCGTAAGAATATGGCCGTCTTTTCTCTATCCAGTGTTCATTTCTAATCGATATTTGGACAGTGATATGCTCCGCGACGGAAAGAACCAAACGATCGTGGTCTCTGGAGAATCCGGTGCCGGTAAGACCGTTAGCGCCAAGTATATCATGCGTTATTTTGCGACTCGCGAATCTTCCGATCAGCCCGGAAAGTACACCACAAGCCGAGCAGAAGCGATCAGTGAGACCGAGGAGGCGATTCTAGCGACCAACCCGGTCATGGAAGCTTTTGGTAACGCCAAAACGACACGTAACGACAACTCTTCCCGGTTCGGAAAATACATTGAGATCATGTTTGACGACCGGACGAACATCATTGGTGCGAAGATTCGGACATATCTTCTTGAGCGATCGAGACTGGTGTTCCAGCCTTTGAAGGAACGCAATTATCACATCTTCTATCAGCTTGTGGCTGGTGCCACGGACGCTGAGAAACAGGAGCTGGGCCTCTTGCCTATCGAAGACTTCGAATATCTCAACCAGGGTGGCACACCTGTGATTGACGGCGTTGATGACAAGGAAGAATTCGAGGCAACTAGAAAGTCACTGGCTGTCATTGGTGTGCCCAAGGAAGACCAAACTGACATTTTCCGTGTTTTGGCTGCCTTGCTGCACTTGGGCAATGTCAAGATCACGGCTACTCGCACGGAATCCTCCGTCTCGGCAACCGAACCAGCTCTGGTCCGCGCTTGCGAGATGCTTGGAATCGATCCTACTGAATTTGCCAAATGGATTGTGAAAAAGCAATTGATCACCCGTGGCGAGAAGATTACTTCCAACCTTACACAACAACAAGCTTTGGTCGTACGAGACTCCGTCTCCAAGTTCATCTACTCCAGTCTGTTTGATTGGTTGGTCGATAAGATTAATCGTCGCTTGGCTACAGACGAGGTTCTTGAGAAATTCAAGTGTTTCATTGGTGTTTTGGATATCTATGGCTTCGAGCACTTCGCTAAGAACTCCTTCGAGCAGTTCTGTATCAACTATGCCAACGAGAAGCTCCAGCAGGAATTCAACCAGCATGTGTTCAAGCTTGAACAGGAAGAATATGTGCGGGAGGAGATTGACTGGACCTTCATTGATTTCTCGGATAACCAGCCCTGCATTGATCTCATTGAGTCGAAGCTCGGTGTCCTGGCTCTTCTGGACGAAGAGTCTAGACTTCCCATGGGCTCTGATGAGCAGTTCGTCACTAAGCTTCATCATCATTTTGCTGCCGATAAGCAGAAGTTCTACAAAAAGCCTCGCTTCGGGAAATCTGCGTTCACCGTCTGTCACTACGCCGTTGATGTCACCTATGAGTCTGATGGATTCATTGAGAAAAACCGTGACACTGTACCTGACGAACACTTGGAAGTGTTGCGCAACTCTTCCAACCCCTTCATTAAGGAGATTCTTGACACTGCCGCTGCTGTTCGGGAAAAGGACTCTGCTTCCATGTCATCCAAACCCGTGGCGGCGGCTCCTGGACGTCGTATTGGTGTCGCAGTGAACCGCAAACCCACTCTGGGAGGCATCTTCAAGTCCTCACTGATTGAGTTGATGAACACCATCAACAACACAGAAGTCCATTACATTCGTTGCATCAAACCTAATGAGGCAAAGGAAGCCTGGAAGTTCGAGGGGCCTATGGTTCTCAGTCAGCTGAGGGCTTGTGGTGTCTTGGAGACTGTTCGCATCAGTACTGCTGGTTACCCAACCCGGTGGACGTACGAGGAATTTGCTTTCCGTTACTACATGCTGTGTCATTCCTCGCAGTGGACATCGGAGATTCGACAAATGTGCCACGCAATTCTCCGTAAAGCCCTGGGAGATGAAAAGCAGGACAAGTACCAGCTCGGTTTAACAAAGATCTTCTTCAGGGCTGGTATGCTGGCCTTCCTTGAGAATCTCCGAACATCCAGATTGAACGAGTGCGCCATCATGATCCAAAAGAATTTGCGTGCCAAGTATTACCGACGCCGCTATCTCGATGCTCGCGAATCTATTCTCACCACACAGGCCTTCATCCGAGGCTTCCTGGCCCGCCAGCAGGCCCAGGAGATCCGTCGGGCTAAGGCTGCTACTACCATCCAGCGGGTCTGGCGTGGTCAGAAGGAGAAGAAGCGTTACACTCAAATCCGCAAGAACTTCATCATGTTCGAGTCTATCGCGAAGGGTTTCTTATGCCGTCGCAACATCATGGACTCGATCAACGGAAACGCAGCGAAGGTGATCCAGCGTGCATTCCGCTCATGGCGTCAAATACGGTCCTGGAGACAGTATCGCCGCAAGGTTATCACCATCCAAAACCTGTGGAGAGGTAGGGAGGCAAGAAACGCCTACAAAAGACTCCGTGAGGATGCTCGCGATCTTAAGCAAATTTCTTACAAGCTGGAGAACAAGGTCGTTGAGTTGACTCAGTACCTGCAATCTCTCAAGCTGGAGAACAAGACTTTGGTTTCGCAACTGGATAACTACGATACCCAGTTGAAGTCCTGGCGAAGTCGACACAATGCTTTGGATGCCCGCACTAAGGAACTACAGGCTGAGGCAAACCAGGCTGGTATCACTGCGGCTCGATTGGAAGTGATTGAGGAAGAGATGGCCAAACTTCAACAAAGCCATACCGAGGCCCAAGCTACCATAAAGCGCCTCCAGGAAGAAGAGAGGATCTCCCGTGGCGCTCTGCAGGCTGCCAACGAGGAGTTGGAGCGCCTCAAACTTCTGGACGCTGACCATGAGAAGGACAAGACTGGTCTTAGGCAGCGAATTTCCGAGCTCGAGGAACAGTTGGAGGTTGCCAAGAGATCTGTGCCAGTCAACGGCGCCAACGGTGACCTGCCAAACGGTGGTGCTGTCCAGGCACCTGCGCCAGGCTTGATCAACTTGGTTTCTTCGAAGAAGCCTAAGCCAAAGAGACGCAGCGCTGGCGCTGAGAAGATCGAGACTGATCGCTTCAGCGGCGCTTTCAACCCTCGCCCAGTGTCTATGGCGGTCACACCTGCCTCCATGGCCGCTCGTCAGAACGCGGCAATCTCTCCTGGCCTTGAGTCGGTAGAGGTTGAACTCGAGAACTTGCTCTCCGAGGAAGAGGACTTGAATGAGGAGGTCGCTATGGGTCTTATCCGAAACCTGAAGATTCCTCTGCCCAGCTCTACCCCTCCACCAACAGAGAAGGAGGTTTTGTTCCCAGCATACCTGATCAACCTTGTTACATCAGAGATGTGGAACAACGGCTTCGTCAAGGAGTCTGAGCGCTTCTTGGCCAACGTAATGCAATCCATCCAACAAGAAGTCATGCAGCATGAAGGGGATGATGCGATCAACCCCGGTGCTTTCTGGTTGTCCAACGTGCATGAGATGCTTTCCTTCGTCTTCCTGGCCGAGGATTGGTACGAAGCACAGAAGACTGAAAACTACGAATATGACCGTCTGTTGGAGATTGTGAAGCACGACCTTGAGAGCTTGGAGTTCAACATCTACCATACCTGGATGAAGGTGCTGAAGAAGAAGCTTTACAAGATGATTGTGCCAGCCATCATCGAATCTCAATCGCTCCCAGGTTTCGTCACCAGCGAAACAAATCGTTTCCTCGGCAAACTCCTACCATCCAACAACAACCCCGCTTACAGCATGGACAACCTTCTCAGTCTTCTGAATGGTGTCTACAAGGCCATGAAGGCTTTCTACCTTGAGCATGCAATTGTTCACCAGACCATCACGGAGCTTCTGCGTCTGGTCGGAGTCACTGCTTTCAACGATCTCCTCATGCGCCGTAACTTCCTTTCCTGGAAGCGTGGTCTGCAGATCAACTACAACATCACCCGTATTGAGGAGTGGTGCAAAAGTCATGATATGCCGGAGGGCACGTTGAAGCTGGAGCATCTTATGGTAAGCTCATTGTCTGGCTATGATTTCCATCCACATATACTGATCTCTTTCACAGCAAGCGACCAAGCTTCTCCAGCTGAAGAAGGCAACCTTGAATGACATTGAGATTATCCAAGATATCTGTTGGATGTAAGTAAAACCCGCGTACATCAATATCTTGCATCACACTAACTGTTTCCAGGCTATCCCCCAACCAGATCCAGAAGCTGCTGAACCAGTACCTGGTCGCAGACTACGAGCAACCCATCAACGGCGAGATCATGAAGGCCGTCGCCTCTCGGGTCACAGAGAAGAGCGATGTCCTCTTGCTGGCTCCGGTGGACATGGAAGACAGCGGACCATATGAGATCGCAGAGCCCCGTGTTATCACAGCTCTGGAGACTTATACTCCATCCTGGCTTCAGACACCACGATTGAAACGTCTGGCTGAAATTGTTTCTGCGCAAGCGGTGGCACAGCAAGAGAAGCTCGAATTGGACAATGGAGAGATCGAGGAATAGATGTGATGTATATTAGAGGGGGATTTCCTGTTACGGATTACGACCTGCCTTTGGCATTTGAGATACAGTGATGCGCATGACTTTCATTTGTTCCAGTTGCATATGTCTTGGGCTTATAGACCTGAACAGAACGCGGTTTTGCTATGAATTTATGATTCCAGTAGCTTTCAGGGTTGAAGGTGACTCCAAGGCTGAAAACAAGAATTTTCCAAGGTCCCAATGTTGAAGAATCTGTCTGGGATGATCCGTGGACAATACCTAGGTAGTATGTTAGAACCGGTGCCCAACTACTAGGTAGGTAGGTAGTACGACGATATATATCGCTTCCAAGTGACAACTCAAGCCCCAGGCTTCCCCAGTGCTACCTAGTACTCGTTTTGAGCTCAGTTCTGCCTTGCCAACAAAAATAGCGCAGTAATTCACCTAAAATCAGCTGCTTTTCTTTATTTCCCTCCCAACTGGGAAGTAAATTGACCAAGGAACCACAGATCTATATACATAGAACGCGCGGGTCGGCGGTGGGGTGGATGTCCCGCATTTCCAAGTTTGGAAAATCGAACTTCTCACACACTTCACTACCAGTACACACAAAATGGCACTCACAAAGCTCAACTTCATCACCGGAAACAAGAATAAGCTCCTTGAGGTGCGGGCTATTCTCGGCAATGTCATCGAGGTAGACAGCCAGGCCGTCGAGGTCCCAGAAATTCAAGGAACAATCGAAGAAATCGCTAAAGAGAAGGCCAAACGTGCCGCCGAGGCGGTAGGTTTGCTGATTCGAACGGCCTGAACTGGACCTAATGAGTGACAGATCAATGGTCCGGCCTTGACTGAAGATACCGCGCTTGAATTTCGGGCGCTCAAGGGCCTCCCTGGGCCATACATGTGAGTCTGAATCTTATATTCAATTACGCGGTGCTAACCACCTGTTTCAGTAAATACTTCATGGAAGCCCTCGGCCACGAAGGGTTGAACAAGATGCTCGACGGATTCGAAGACCGTACCGCCGAAGCAGTGTGCACGTTCGCTTTCTGCCGAGGCCCCGGCGAGGAGCCCATCATCTTCCAAGGAAGGACCGAGGCGAGTTGCAATTATCTCCAGTATATACAAATCTAACCGATATATAGGGAAGCATCGTGCGTCCTAGAGGCCCAACCAACTTCGGTAAGTTAGACACTCCAGCCCGGCACAGGGTATCTAGATCTAACATCACAGGCTGGGACCCTATCTTCGAGTATGATGGCAAGCAAACCTATGCAGAGATGGACAAAGAAGCCAAGGTAAGAGAGAACCCGTTTGTACGAAACAAGCCATATACTAAAGGCGCGCAGAACAAGATCTCGCACCGGTACAAGGCGCTGGTGAAGTTGCAGCAGTGGCTCGCGGAAGGCCAGTAGAGGGGTATATAAAGCCGCCAGAGAAGAAGGAACAAAGTAATAAAGCTCAATCCGCATTCTCAGCCTGACGCTCTTTCCACGAATCGACCCACTGTGAGATCCGCTGGCAGTTGGACTCGACATCCGAGTCTTGCTCGCTGTTCAATTCCACCACAATTTCTTCGTCGAAGGCTTCCCGCGCCTCGTCGAGTAGTACGCCAAAGATCTCGGCATCGACGTTCTCTCCTAGTTTCTTCTCGTGGTAGCCTCTACATAGATATTAGTTTCTTGAAACCGTGGAGAGATCTGGTATCCATACCGCGAGGAAAGTCGATCGTATAGAACGTCTGTAGTGGGACAGCGGAGGACAACAACAAGGTCAATCCAGGATTTAGGGAAAAGATCGCAGGCGTGCCAGTCAATTAGGTAGCCGCCGTTGGGGATTTCATCTTCGAGGGCATCGAGAAGCTAGGCACAAGTTAGCGGGGTTCTGTGATTGTGGGAATGTCTCGGCTGCAGAGATTGAGGTTGAAGGATTGACATACCTTATCTTCATCAACAACCCAGGTCTTCAGTTCCTCGTCATACTCGTCAAAACAACCGCGATCTTTTGCGACCTGGTTGATGGATAGATGCTTCAGACCGATTTCTTGAGCAAGTTGTTCGCAATGGACAGTCTTTCCCACACCGGGAGTACCGGTGATGATAACGTTCGGAGAGGTACGCATGATGAATTGCTGTGGAATTGTACGGTGTACAAAGCGATTTGGAGATTCCCCCAGATGAAATAATTTCGGACTAATTTTTGCCCCGCCTATCTTATCGCGGAGGGGTAGATTACCGCATTCGGATGTATAAAACTGCCTTTGTAAACTTTTGACAAGTTTGGTCTCATGTTTGCCGTTCATCATGATACTTTGATACATTCGTATTTTAACATATATGTGTGTATTGGTATGTCATACGGCTGCCTTTGGAGTGATGCATAGTCTACATTTGTTAGTATTGAAAGTGTGGGAGGAAGCTGGACTCACTCGAGAAGTTCGAAGACTTTGTACTTTTGCAGATAGGAGGTCCCTCTGCGGTATGCCTTTAGGAGACGAGTTGGATCAGAAGGCTTGGAGGAGGATCCTATAAGCCGTTCCATTGCAGGAGAGGTTTTGTACATGGGATCGAATACTAGCAAATTAGCAGAGCCATTATCTCGGATTTCAAATCCGACAATGGTCATTGAGTGGCCTATATCCAAGTAAGCGAGGGGGATCAACCGAATCATGAGAAGCCGGGGTCATACCATCGTGTTGGAAGTAAATGGGCGGGAAGTCGGTCTGCACAATCCTAGTTTCATCTTCCGGCGAGGCCGATCGAAAATAGTTCGCAATATGCATGTAAAGGGCGTCACACGCTCGTCGATCATTCTTTTCCATGAGACTTGCACCTTTACACCTGGAGAAGACGTCAGCAAAGTATGCCAAAAGGCTCAATTTAAGACTCACGGAATTCCTAGGCTCATGAAGAGGGCCTGCGCCTGGATGATATTAGCGAACCATGCTAATTACGCCACAGACAAACCTACCTCGGGCGTTCCGATGAATTTGCGCGTGTCTTTTATGCCACCTGTCTCAGCTCTGCCGGAGCTATTGAATCCCATATCCCATGCCGACTCAATCATATCCTGTAGCTGGAGGATTGTTGGCCCTTTATCCGGGAAGTGTTCGTGTCCAAAGCTGTGGGTCTTTTTCAGCCATGAAACCAGCATCTGTATATTGCGATATCCACAGAAGCCTCCCTCCCGGCGCATCTTGCAAATATGGCGGACCTTTGGGCTACACAGGAAAGCCCGTTTGACAGACTTGTCCTGCTCGCAGAGTTGGGCCAGTGCCGGAATTAAGTGATCTGTTTCATTCTCAACGACCTCTTTCCGCGCTAGCTTCCCATCAGACGTGATCTGAGTTTGCTTCGAGATGTTGCCGCCCTTCTCTAGCATCTTTTTGAGCCAGGATGGCATTTTTTTCTCGTGGGCGTGAGGTCCCAGCTCAGAGCGCTGGATACCACTGTCAACAGGAGATCCCGTACACGTAAATGAGGACATACGTACACCTAGCCGTCTTACACCTTCAGCGTTAGTCGTCCTCGGGGGACTCTGCGGCCGTGCTGGCTTGGCAGTATTGGCGCGGGCAGCATCTCTGTGCATCCCACGTTTACCACCTTTGTGGGAATCCGGCATATCGAGATCGTCAAATTCGCCCTCAGAAAAGGCAGGAGAGCGCGCGCGTGCTGGGGTTGCACTGACATCGTCTTGTGCCACATCCTCGTCACCATGGAAATCGAGATGGAATTCCAATTCGGCGGCTGTCACTAGCTCACCGCATCCAAGTGGACAGTCGACATATTTGTCCGTCTCGTCAGTTGGGAATGTCTGATAAGCAGTCTCCAGCTCTGGCAAGGAAGAGTCCCCGCCTTCGGGATGGCAGAACTCAATGTGCTGAGATACGAACCCAGCGTCAGAGTCGGCAAAGGGGCAAAAGGGACATGTGATGTTGAGGTCAGCCATGATAACCAGGCCCCGGCTGGGATAAAAGATCGGGGAGATTGGCAAACGACAGAAAAAGATCAGACGTGGGAGAAACGAAAGAATCAGGCACACAAGGCCCAACACAATGCGAAGAGATCAGCAAGTGATGAAAAAAGCCATAGAGCACACCTGGGCAGACCGAGAGTCAGTGCCAGTGGGGTTTGGAAGATGCTTAATTTGATGCCTAAATGAGAAGGCTACCGGATCCACCGATGGTTTAACGTCTCACAATTCCATATCTCGGATACTTCGTTCATCACGCATGAGACCAATCAAGGATTATTGTCTCTTAAAGCTCGAGAGAATCAATATCAATTTTTGAGCATGTTTCCTATACCTACTGTAGTATATGACAGGACCAGACCGTGCTTTCGAGTACTTCCCCAAGCATGTCTAATCCGATTGTATGCGTAACCAACTTCGTATCTCCAGTTTGATATCTGCTGACGGAATCCTTTGTTTATCACTGACAAACGTCATTTCCCGGGGTTCCCCGTATTCCAAGCCAAAGCCCAGGCGAATTCGTTACACTATGTATGTACCCCAAAGCACCCTTGGGGCCCGGAGGGCACGTGGGATTTAATCTTAAACTTGTAATTCGTGCACCGGTCGCAAACTGACAGGCCGATGGGAAGGGATACGAGTAGACCGATTCGGAGGGAAGTCTCCGTAAAAGCCTCCGAGAGAAAGCAAATGCAGATATTGTCCGTATACTTCTGAACCATCGGACAGTTCGAGTTTGCAGTGTTTGCCGTGTTTGTACTGTGTAAGCAAATGGCGTGATTGGGGCCGATATCGTGTGGTACCTGGACGAATCGGGAGGCGGTGGAAGTGGGCCACAAAAAAAAATATACACTATGCGGCCGGAAGTGGCCCCAAGGGCTCCGCTTTCGCCGGTCTCCCCCTCCAAGTCCATTGCTGGATGACTCTTCCTTCCTGACTGCATTATACTGGGAGCATCATGGCCACCACACTCCTTAATTCAGATCTGCCTGTGGCCTCGGAGGCCCGCAGCAATTGGGTTGTACAGAAATTTGGCGGCACCAGTGTCGGCAAGTTTGCTCTTAATATCATTGAGCAGGTCATTCAGTATGACGCATCGTGCTTTCACCTTGTTTAGAATTGGCTTGCTAACAATGGCCTTACAGACCCAGTTTGGCTGAGAGCAGAGTCGCTGTTGTTTGCTCTGCAAGAAGCAGTTCTACTAAAGCCGAGGGCACCACGAACCGGTGAGTCACTCCTCCAACATAGTGGGAGACCCCCTCGACGCTCCGATACTAATGATTGTCTCTCTTTCACAGGCTATTGCGAGCAGCGCGCGACGCTGAAAACTCCCATTCACGCCAATATGAGTCATTGGTGGAGGCCGTTCGCTTGGAGCATATCCAAGTCCTTCAAGACCAAGTCAAGTCGGTCGAATTAAGAGACCAAGTGATCGCGGATATCACTGAAGAGTGTGGGCGAGTATTGAAGGTACTCGAGGCCGCCCAAACCCTGGGCGAGATTAGCGCTCGCTGTGTGGACAAGGTGATGAGTGCTGGTGAGAAGCTCAGCTGTCGAGTCATGGCCGCTCTCCTGCAAGATCGTGGGGTGGATTCACAATACGTGGATCTGTCCGAGATCATCGATTTCCCTATTGGCAGCAAAGGGCTCGATCAAGACTTCTATAACAACCTGGCAGCGGCCTTTGGTGCGAAGGTCGAGGCCTGCGGACACCGAGTGCCTGTCATGACCGGATACTTTGGTACCATCCCCGGTGGTCTGCTGGACCAGATCGGCCGAGGATATACCGATCTTTGCGCCGCCTTGGTTGCCGTTGGCACGCATGCGAAGGAGTTGCAGGTATGGAAGGAAGTTGATGGTATCTTCACTGCGGACCCTCGCAAAGTACCCACCGCTCGCCTTCTGGCCGCTATCACCCCCGCCGAGGCCGCCGAATTGACTTTCTATGGATCAGAAGTCATCCACCCCTTCACCATGGAGCAAGTCATTCGCGCCAAGATCCCCATTCGTATCAAGAATGTGATGAACCCCAGGAACCGGGGAACCATTATCTTCCCAGACTCTGTGGCTGAACTGGAGAGAACCACTCCGGGCCATGATCCCCGTCTGTTCCGCACTCGGAGTCCCAGTCTGATGCAGACCCCCAAGCGGCCGACAGCAGTCACCATCAAACACAATATTCTGGTGATCAACGTGCATTCCAACAAGCGATCGCTCTCTCACGGTTTCTTTGCGGGGATTTTCTCTGTCCTGGATAAGTGGCGCCTGTCAATTGACCTGATCTCGACCAGCGAGGTC
The DNA here is from genome assembly GCA_911174995.1 of Penicillium olsonii. Taxonomy (NCBI): domain Eukaryota; kingdom Fungi; phylum Ascomycota; class Eurotiomycetes; order Eurotiales; family Aspergillaceae; genus Penicillium; species Penicillium olsonii. The sequence goes on along the minus strand of CAJVNO010000022.1, from coordinate 1,682,939 downwards.
CACGTGTCCTTGGCCCTTCACTCCGAGGCGCCCCTCCTGAACGGCAATGGAAGGGATGAGTACCAGGTCATCGATGACGATCTGAAAGGGGCCCTGAATGACCTGGGGCGGTACGGAACTGTAGATATCATTCCTGAGATGGCCATCCTCAGTTTGGTCGGCAAACAGATGAAGAACATGACCGGCGTTGCCGGCCGTATGTTCACTACACTTGGGGAGAACAGTGTCAATATCGAGATGATCTCGCAAGGTTAGTGAATTATTGGTCCCCTCCCCCTCCCCCTTCTCCCTTCCCTTGATTGGAACTAACGCTGGGTTCGCCCCTCACAGGAGCCAGTGAGATCAATATTTCGTGCGTCATCGAAGAACGCGACGCCGACCGGGCCCTGAACATGATCCATACCAGCATGTTCACCTTCTTGGACTAACGGTCCCACGTTTGAGTAGTTGTTTTAAGATATCCCTTGGGTTTTTTTATGTGATAGAACAAAAAGTTATGTCGGAGCTCTTTGAAAAGGGGGCTTGCAGCATGGTTTCGGATTCTCTTCGGCCTTTTCCTTAGGTCTTTTTCTTTTCTTTTTTCTTTTTTTCTTTTTCTCCGGTGATGCATGGAACTTGGCGTTTTCTCCTTTCTAGTATAGATGTCATGAAGCGTCTGTTTGGGTTCTGAATATCAAATCTGTTACACTATGTGATGAACAAGCAAGGGTAGTCCAGTGGGAGACTAGGGATCTCCCTAGATTATCAATGGGCAGGGGAGGCAGAGGACCGTTTCAAATAAGGATTAGGTTGCTGCAGAGCTGCACAGCACATGCGTTAGTCTTCGGAGAGGAGGCATTGACCAGTGAAGGAAGCACATACTCAAGGGGGACGTTTCAGAGTTACATCGACATACCGAGATGGTTGGCTGTGGGAGTATCTGTGCCACCGGATATTGTGAAAGACTTTCTACTCCGTGCTATTCCTAGGATTTCCTGCATCAAAGATCATACGATGATCATGCTAGGTTTCTAGATCATATTCAATATCGCAGTAGTCCGTTAATAATAGAAGCAATAAAGAAAAGAAGCTCATACTTCGCGGTGGATCGGATCGACACTAAGAAAAATGAGCAAGGGAGACCCCCTTCACTCCCCGATATGATCTCGGGTGACCGTATTTTACTAAAATTACCGGCTGGCTGGGATGACGTTCTCATACTACGACGCGTGACGCGTGAAGATGATGACCATACCTGACGGGTATCATGATGTACTATCAGACAATCATCCTCTCCTCCCCCCGCCTTTCGCCTTTTCATTGCCCCCAGCAAAGAGTCTCTACTTTAGATTCTCATATAATACCATTTAGTGCTCCAACAGCTTCCCTTCATCTAAGCCCTACGTGCCGCAACCCTGTGAAAGTGCTTCAGAACCTTGGAACCGAGGATCTACATCTGATCCGGATCTTCAGTCTTTGTACTCTGTATTCTCTTTCTCTCTTCAACTCCTCTATTCCTCTATTCCGCGATCAAAAATCTTCTATTGCACTTGATCGTTCGCCAACTCTTCCCACTTAACGTCTCTCGATCATCGTCACTTCTGTCCAAAATTGGTGCTGATCCACCACATCTTGCCAATCCGCTATCTGTGCAGCCTGATTCGCGTTCAACCGTGACGCCTTAGCGCCTTGTGGCCCAACCTGGTGCATGACGGCCTGAGTGACTTGGTCTTTGCTTCTGATCTACCATTGGTCCATCGTGAATTCTCTGCAGGCTCGTCACATCTAGACACGGCTCGTGTCAACCTGGGCTGAAGGCCTTGTTGTCAGTCGCGCCTTCCGTTGACGCGTGTGTCAATTTGGTGATTCAGCATTGCGCCTGGATCAGATTATGGGATCGACGCGTTCAACGGGCGCACACTTTTCTTCAGTGCTGGCCCCATCCCAGGAGATCATCAGATCGCAGCCCCGTCTGCAACCCTCACCGCTACCACTTCAACCCATTGAGAACTTGTCTTTCCCTCCCGGCCCGCACAGGCCATCGCCGACAAAAGGCCTGCACAAGGGCTCACATCCCGGTGGAAAACTCGGTTTCGTTCCCATCTCTGCCCCAGCTCCTCCCATGTTCACCACCGACTCTCCGGCCAAGAAAGCGCCCTTCCCCATCTACTCTCAACCCATGCCGCACTCTGCCCTCTTCACTACCTTCCCCAGCGTCAACGAAAAAGAAAATTACCCAGAAGAGCCATCCAATGACAGCTTCGCCGACTTCCCAGAGCCGTCATATGAATCCAAACTCCCGATGAAGCGCACACTCATGGAGGCGGCGCCCCTCAGAGAGCGCCCCCATAAGAAACAAAGGCGCGACGACGCGCCGGCCGCCTATCTCCCGGAACCGCACGAGATGCCCCAGGTGGAAGATGACGGCTCCAAGCCCCCATACAGCTATGCCACCTTGATCGGCATGTCGATTCTGCGCGCCAACAATCGGCGATTGACTCTGGCGCAAATCTACAAGTGGATCTCGGACACCTTCTCTTACTACAAGAACAGCGACGCTGGGTGGCAGAATAGTATTCGCCATAATCTCAGTCTGAACAAGGCATTCATCAAGCAGGAGCGCCCCAAGGACGACCCTGGCAAGGGCAACTACTGGGCCATTGAACCCGGTATGGAGGGTCAGTTCCTCAAGGATAAGCAAGTGCGCCGCGCGACCATGTCGAGCCTCCCGCTGCCAGCTGCCCCACAGAGAGACCTGGCTTCATCACAGAGCGCCAACACAGCCACTTGGATGGTACCACCTGCCCCTGCCCCCCGACCCCATGTTCAGCACGCCGCCGTACGCAGGCCACCGCCGAACGACATGTCTTCCGATGCCACTCTGCCTGCCTCGGACCCCGCGCTCCAAGATGATGCCGACGAGGTGGTGCCAGTACCTACTGCACGCGCAGTGCCTCGCTCCTCGCCACCTCCCAATATTCGATCATCCCCGCCAATTGCCCCTCCCCGCTTCGCTCGACAGGGCACCCCTCCAACACCAACTCAGAACGGACCAACGCCTGCGCCTCGACCGCGAAAGCGCAAGTCAATCACGCTCAACGACAGCGGTTACTTCTCATCATTAGAATCATCTGCCTTACGACCTAATAAGGCGGGCCATATTCTAACATCTGATCTTGATATTGAGCCACCGCGCATCAAGCGTGGCCGAGCAGAGGAAGAGATTGCGCGCATGCGGAGCTCATCACACGACATCAGTCCTGGCCAGCCTGCCGCGCGCAAGAACCCAAACCCCACCGTTGGATCGTCTCCTTTCCGGAGCCAGTACATTAGTATGCAGCCACCGCCGTTGACGCCAATCATCAAGTTCAAGAAGCCCGCGAAGCCTCCTCCATCGGTCTCTCCTAACACGAATCTGCGCAACCACCGCCGTAAGATTCAGCAAATGGTCAACTCACCGATCAAGCATTTGGGTCTAGCCGAGGACGCTCTGCCCTGGAGCCCCGCCTTCAACTTACAAGATGAATCATATACCCCCCATGATCACTTCAACACCACCTTCGATGTCTTCGCCGATCCAGGATCATCGCATGTTTCCTACGGATCACCGGAGAAGCGTTCAGCGAAACGCCCACGCACGGAAAGTAGCAACACCGCGCTTTCAGACATCACCTCTGTGAACATCAACAGTCGACTGGGATTGCCCCCAATGTCTAGATCAAAGTCATTGTTCCCCGAGTCACCGTCAAAGATTCCAGACACCAACCGTTTCGGCGATGCCAGCCAGGAGGATTTCTTCTCCTTCCACCTCTTCGATGAAAGCAATGACAGCTCGAATGAGGTTGATGGCATTGACCTCCTCCAGGGTTTCCAAAAGATTGGAGGTGCGAGTAAAGATGACTCGCTGAAGCCCAAAGCGCTTCACCCGCGACCTCAAATGGGACGCAGCAGCACAACTCTGTTTTGAATTTTGTTATGATTTTGCTTCGGGTGGGTCCTCTGGGAGGCCCAACCCATGGATTTATGCGCACTTACCCTATTACTCTGCTTTCACGTCTTGCGTTCTTGGAGTTCAATCGATTTGGGCGGTTTTGTGTGGAGTTCTTTTGGACTGGGAGCCGGTTCTGACATTTCTGAGCCCAGGATGGCCCTACGAGCTTAATGACGATGTGTACATGCAAGCGATGGTTTTATGATTTGGGATTTGGGATTGGGAAATCAGGCTCATTGGCGGTGCATTAATGTAGTTTAGCAATTGAATACTTGAATACTTTGGTTACACCACCTGTCATGGCCTTCTCAAGTAGGGTATCTGATTGATTGAATATGAAAGCACCGTAACGCCATGCCTGAATTTGCCTGATGTGCCCGCATCGTAATAGCCGGGTCATATTGCAAGTCCTTAATCACTACTTCCACATCCCCGGCAGCCGCAGCTGACACACTGAATCGTCTGATCCTCCTTGAGCTGCGCCTTGGGAACGCGGCAGATACAGGTGGAGTTGAAATTCGTCTCTTTCGTTTGAACACAGCGCAGACAGCAAAGCTGGAAGAAGTTAGCTTCTGGTCTCTTTTCACTCCACATGGGAGAAACTTGCCTTCTCGTAGCCCTGCTTCTTCCACTTCGCAATCAAATTGGCATCAGCATAGCCATTCTTCAGAAGCCAGTCGTACAACTGCTTCGAGATAGCTTCTTTTTCGTAGTAAAGGTCGTAAATGTATCGTGAACCTGGAATGAGTCAGCTTTACACCACGGCCAGATGAATGAGGACCCTGGGAACGCACGCTGATGACTGATTTGGAATATAGGCCAGAGGACTTCGTATTTTTTCTTTCCTTCGTGCGAGGCATTCTCGGCATCTTTCATTTTATTGCTGAACTCGAGCAGGGTATCTTCGAGATCGTCAAAGCCAGCGGGGGGCGGCTTGCGATTGCGCGCGGATCGGATGGGAGGCATGATTGGAGCGAGGATGTGATGGTATGAGAGAAATGGTATTCTGTCAAGTAGAGCGAAGAAAGAGGGAAGCCTATCGATACCAAAACTGCGCGTCATTTTTGTGCCAGTTGCCACCGCCTTTTGATTTTGACCTTGCTCCGTACACCTCAGCAGTGTCCCTGTTATCATCACCCATCACAATCATCACAATGGAACAAAACATCGACCTCACCAAGCTGTCCGACTCCGACAAGAAGGAGCTCAACCAGGTCCTTACCAATGAGGCCCAGAAGAGCAACATCCAGCAGAGTGAGTTTCCGCCGCGGACCGCATAGTCACTATGTGTCTAGCTTCGACCTCCAATCCCGGTTTCATATCCCTTGACTACTTGCTAACTCCAATTTAGCCGTCCACCACCTAAACGAAGTGTGCTGGCAAAAGTGCATCACCAGCAAGATCTCCTCCGGCGCCCTCGATAAGTCCGAGGAGGTATGCGCGCAGAACTGCGTTGAGCGGTGGATGGACTCCAGCCTGGCCATTCTGTCCAAGCTGGACAACATGCGCCACTAGATTCTTGACCGTTTGTCGGACGTCCATTGCCACATATCATAATTCGCGCATGGGTTGTTAGATTTGGTTGGGGGTTATGTCCTACGGTTTCGGACGATTTACAAAATCATGTATACTAGAGTCAATTTATGAACCATTGTACACTGCTGCAAGATAAAGCTGTTTCCAGGTAAATCAATATTGCATTCTCCAGAGCGCTTGGGGGCGTTCGACACTGCCAGCAAAGCCTCTGATCTGCTAAGGTCGACATGAGGCCTGGGTGAAGAACCACTGTTGTCTAGGGCTCCAGATGTCGATTCCCGAGTACGTCAAAAACTACGCAGTACCCTACAGTCTACCAAGGACGAGTCATAGTCATTACAGGACTGACAAGTCCACTATATTCATGAAGCGTGACATCCACAAGTAAATTTTTGATCATTCAGCCCGGCTGTTATTTTAGCATCACCGTAGTGATAAACAAATTCGCCAAAACCCAAAGTAGTTCCCCATTTAGACAATAGCCAGCTTGGTAGCGGCAATGTCAAGAGCATCGACATCAGGAGTGAGACGGGCGAAGGCCTTCTTGGTACCGTCGGGGCTATAGAATTATTAGTAAATGATATCTCGTGACAATGGAGACAGAATACATACCGGACCAGGGTGTTGACCTTGACAGTGTCAACGTCGTAGAGCTTCTTAAGAGCCATCTTGATCTGGCGCTTGTTGGACTTGACGTTGACAATGAAGACGAGGGTGTTGTTCTCCTCGATCTTCTTCATGGCGGACTCGGTGTTCAGGGGGTACAGAACGACCTTGTTGAAGTCCAGAGCGGGACCGTGGGGAACGGAGACGCGGGGGTACTTGGGGGACCGCGACAGCTGGAGGGTCTTGGGGCGGTGGAAGGTGGCGGAGGTGCGGACCTTGCGGGACTTGTGAAGCTGTTGCCACAACCGCGTTAGCGATAGGCTCCGAAAATTTTTGAAAACAAAAATTCTGGTCTGCTTCATCTTGTGTTACGTACCGAAGCGCCCTTGGCGACCGCCTTGGCGGCGGCGTTGGCCTTGTTCTTGCCTGTTGATTGAATTAGCCCGTGGTCTTGGATTGTGAAAGGAAGAAAAATCGAGATTGCGCCGTTGTGAAATCTGAGGGATGGAGGTGATATTGCGGGTTCGAATGATCGATACACAGAGTTGAGCTCCGAAGACAGGTTCGATAGCGACGCTGGTCACTTCTTGCGTGTCATGTGGTGTTCCGACTCTTTTGCGATATGATCTCCAAATCTCGAAATTTTCGATCCCGCGAATATCGTCCTCCACGACCACTCGAGAAATTCACAATAGGTGTTGCAATCGTAGTGGAAGAGCTGAATGTGATTTGCACATACCGGTCTTGTTGTCGGAGGGGGCCATGGCTGTCGTCGGTTGCTGTCGATGATGGAGTATCGCAGTGTCAAACTCTCGAACTTTGGAGTGGTTTTCGCTTAGCAAAAACCCTAGAATTGTGTGGGTCAGGTGACTTCCCGCTTAGTAAGTTGCGAAAGTTTCCAAAATGTCGATTCCCCCGTGATACGGTATTGTCACTTTCCTAGCCAATCAGCATCTACATCGTATTTATCTATCTTCAAGGTTTGCTTTTTGATCAACGACGTTGATTTTCGCCTTTCTTCCACTGTTGTTGTATGTTCAGACCGAGACTTGAGATCACATTGAACAAAGTCAAGGCCCCCTGACCTTCGCATATCCCACATATCATGGCTCCCCAAAAACGAGCCAAGAGGCCTGGGTTGTTGTCCACTGGCCGGCCTCCAATCGCCAAATCCAAAGATGCCGCTCTTTCAGCTAAAGCAACGCGAACTTTGATTCGTTCTCATCACAGACTACTCAAATCCAAGGCCCAAGCTCTCAAGGCCGGCGATCAAGCCCGAGTGAGCAGTATTGAAGCTCAAATACAGGCCAATGGTGGCCTGGAGAGCTACCAAGTCGCCAGTAAGCTGGGCCAATCCATGGACCGAGGCGGCGACTCCAGCAAAGTGCTCATCGATTGGATCAAGCCAGAGTTGAAACAATTCAACAAGGAAATGCCGAAACTCCGAGTCCTTGAAGTAGGAGCTTTGAGCACGAAAAATGCTTGCTCCATGAACGCTGCTTTGGAAGTAACGCGCATCGATCTCAACTCGCAGGAGCCTGGGATTCTCAAACAGGATTTCATGGAGCGGCCTTTGCCCTCTACCGATGATGAGAAGTTCAACATGATCAGCTTGTCATTGGTGCTCAATTATGTCCCCGATGCCACGGGGCGAGGAGAAATGCTCAAGCGATGCGTCCAATTCCTGACTTCAAAATCCGCCTTTGATTTTGCGCCTCGTCTTTTCTTAGTGCTGCCAATTGCATGCGTGGATAATTCACGTTACCTCAACGAACAAAGGCTAGGGGAGATCATGAACTGTCTGGGTTTCCGTCTCACTGAAAGTAAACGGACCTCGAAACTGGTGTTCCACCTGTGGGAGCATACTGGTGACTACGCGCCAAAGCCATTCAAGAAGGAAGAACTGAGGTCTGGCAAGACGAGAAACAACTTTGCGGTCATCCTCAACAAAAAGTGATCATGTCTATACAATCCTATGTTATCCCCTGTTCTCCGCATGACACCTAGTTTGCGTTGAGAATTTCCTGGGGCAAAAAGGCCCAGACGGTTCCCACTGCTGCCAATATACTGGAAAGAATGAGCAGAGCCCAATCCAGAATGCGCTCGGTGCGGCTGATCTCCTTTCCAAAGATCTTGAGGTAAAATGCAAGAGGGAAGATGATACAGATCGTGAAGCACAAGAAAGATCCCAGGAAGGCCATGATGCGGTCGAAAGATGGGAAGATGACCGCCAAGATGACAATCATAACCACGACAAAGACACGCACCAACGCGCGGCCAATCTTCTGCATCTTCTCGGAGCCGTGGTCAGCTGGCAACTGAACCACTCCAAGTCCGCAAAGAACCTCAAATGTGGCGACAAGAGGACGAGCGCTGACTTTGTTAGCGGCATCAAGAGGGCCAGGGCGGGTACTCACTTCAATGGTACTTTTGCGAGGGGAATTATTGCGATAAATACTATGATCCCGACGGATATAGACTGTGGGTAGTCGGTGATTGTGAGGATGTTTGCGGTGATTTCATCGCGGACAACATCACCGAACATCAGCCAACCAATGATTGCCATTGAACAGTCCAGAGTAAACTACCACGTCAGAATTGAGCTTCTTCTTGGTCCCCTTGGGTTTCTTACAGTAAATATATAGGTCACCCAGAGACTCTTGCCGTATTTCTGAGGGTGCCTCATGTCTCTGTAGATATTTGGGAAAACACCGTGTCCACCCCAGGGAGCTTTGGAAAACACAGTCAGTTTCTGTGAGGAGTTTTCGAGACCGGAGTGTCAACTTACACATAATGAGGCCAAAGCTCAAGGGGAAGGTAGCCCAGTTCTCGGGGAACATGAAAGTGTTTGCCGGCTGGCGTAGCGAACCTGGCGCGTTTGGCTTTATCAAACCATCGATACAAATGAGGATCACGATTGACGTGCAAGATATGATGCCCAAAATACTGGTGATACTCAGGAACCGAAGTGGCAAGAAGTTGAGCGGAAGAAGCACAAGTCCACAGACGATCTTCCATTGCAAAATGGTCAGACCCGGCACCAGTGCATATAGACTGTCAGCAAACAACACCACTAGAGCCACACAAGCACCCAGAAGCTCCAAACAGAACAGGAAGCTGATAATCAAACGGGCCTGTTGCCCGAAGGCAATGTATGCCAAATCCGCATAAGTGACAACACTCCGGTCCACGTCTAAACATTTAGCCAAAATCTTAGCTGTGTAAGAGGTCGATACGGCCGAGAATACAAGGAAGAACAAGCCAAAGACCCAGCCGGCGTGCTTCAACGCCAAGGGCAAACTCAGCAACCCAATCCCAATCAACACATTCACCGAGTTGAAGATCGTCTGTGGGACTGTAGATTGACCCACAATGATATCCTCCTGCGTCCCATCCTCATGCTGGATATGCTTCACCAACAACGGACTCCGATCTGGGTCCCCAGACCCCTCAACGTGAGCCTGAGGAAGTTGATCTCGGTGGAACTGGATGGCATGCCTCCTAGTCGAGTCACTGACTCGCGAGGAAATAGATCCATACGAAGCCGCGAAACTGCGATCAAACGATGTACCAAGCAGGCCAGTACTAGGTAGTGCACGTTTCGTGGGCTCGGGTAGATCATCTTCTTCATGCTCCGAGTCCGAGTCCCGCAAAAGAGGCCGGTCTGCATTTGAGTTCCGACCCCAGGATTGACCCCAGGATGCGGAGTGCGAGCTGTGGTCTTGACCTGTTGCTATGGCGATATCGTCATCTTCGTTGGTGGAGACAAATGATGACCGCCGTGGGAGAACCTCCGGGAAGGCGGCAGCTCGCTGCCAGGAGCGGGCAAAGTTATCCAAGCTGTTTGGACCTCCGGCTTGACGAAATCGGTTTGAGATCGAGGATGACCTGGTACTGTCAGTGGTGTCTGGTCCAATGCAGTTAGGCCACTGACCTGTGTCGACCCCCCATCTCCGACTCCGCAAAGCTGCTATCTAGACGGGCATGGTTGCTCGAGCTTGCTGGGATGTTCAGAGAACCGTAGGCCGGCTCTTCTTCAGGCATGTTGACAGGGTCAAGTTGAGAGCACAAGTCAACCTGGAGACCAGGGAAGGAGGGTTATGCAAGGTTTTACCAGGGAACAGATAGGAAAGAGAAATGGATATCACATGGAGATAGCCTCAGATAAGAGAAACAGCCATGGAGAGTCCGCGATGTTCAAAAGAGTCTAGCGTCAGGCGTTTCCGCTGTGGGGTGCGGATCCAATGATAAGCGGAGATTCCTCCTGACTAAGACTGTCAATTTGAATGTGTCGACGTTTATACGTTACAAGACGCATAGCAGGGGATTGGTTGATCAAATAGAGATTGTAGTACAGACGTCTCAGTGGAAACTTCTACCTGTGCATAGTACAGGTAGGGTGCGGAGACTGGTACATTCCACCATCCACACTGTTCCAGAGTCCATCCCGGTGACCTTCAAAGTGGCTACCAGGAGCCCCGGTGGCTTTGTTACATGCACACATACAGTACATGTGCAGTTGAACAACACATCCATGGATTTTCCAGAATGCTGAAGGAAGACCATGTACTCGGTACCTGAACACCCGGCATTAGGCCACAACCCAACAAGTACCAGGTACGTCACGGGTAGCCCTGCTGAGTCAGCACCAGCCGACCCCTCGAAGAAACTGTGTACCTCCCACCCCACGAGGAAATTTACTGCTGAACGTCATATCGTCAAGGTATGTGTTCTGCTCCCAGAGAGTGAGGGGTTTTGGAAGAAAAATTCACTCGCTTCTCGATTTTTGCATTTTTTGACTCTGATTTTGACTAACGAATTTTCAGAACAGGCAAGAATCGTGGTCTCCCGATCTCGCCTCATCACTGACCAAGTCTTCAGGCGCAGGGCTTCCGATAATCTTCTTCCCTGACCTACTGTCGCTTCGCCCAAGATGAGCGCCCCTCCGCCGAACGAAGCTGAGAAGAATATCGAGATCTGGAAGGTCAAGAAGCTGATCAAGCGTCTTGAAGCTGCCCGTGGAAATGGAACTTCCATGATCTCGCTCATTATTCGTACGTCCTTTGCCCCGTTACCTTCTACCAGCGTTGACTCGTCAATGCAGCCCCCAAGGATCAGATCAGCAGAGCTGCAAAGATGCTAGCTGAAGAGTACGGTACCGCCTCCAACATTAAGTCGCGTGTGAACCGTCTCTCCGTGCTGTCGGCCATTACCTCCACGCAGCAGCGTCTCAAGCTCTACAACAAGGTCCCTCCCAATGGACTGGTCGTGTACTGTGGTGAAATTATCACCTCGGAAGGAAAGGAGCGCAAGATTAACATCGATTTCGAGCCTTTCAAGCCTATCAACACCTCACTGTACCTCTGTGACAACAAGTTCCACACCGAGGCACTGAGTGAACTGCTCGAGGCTGACCAGAAGTTCGGTTTCATCGTCATGGACGGTAACGGTACTCTGTTCGGTACCCTCAGTGGTAACACTCGTGAGATCATCCAGCGTCTCTCCGTTGATCTCCCCAAGAAGCACGTGAGTTGTCCTGCTTGCTCACACATGAAATATGTATTAATATCCACAGGGACGTGGTGGTCAATCCGCTCTGCGTTTCTCGCGTCTGCGTGAGGAAAAGCGCCACAACTACGTGCGTAAGATTGCCGAATTGGCTGTTCAGAACTACATTACCAACGACAAGGTCAACGTCGCCGGTCTCGTCTTGGCTGGTTCTGCCGATTTCAAGAACGACCTGAACCAGTCCGACCTGTTCGACGGTCGTCTGCAAGCTAAGGTCATCAAGGTCGTTGATGTTTCCTACGGTGGTGAGAACGGTTTCAACCAGGCCATCGAGTTGGCCGGCGAGACACTGAGCAACGTCAAGTTCGTTCAGGAGAAGAAGCTCATTGGCCAGTACTTCCAGGAGATCAGCCAAGACACCGGCAGGGTCTGCTACGGTATCGAAGATACCCTCAAGGCGCTGGAGCTTGGTGCCGCTGAAATCCTGATTGTGCACGAGAACCTGGAGATCACCCGCTGGGTGATGAAGAACTCCGCTGGTGCCGAGGTTATCGCCCACACCACCAAGGCCCAGGAGACCAACAACCGTGAGCTCTTCCAGGACAAGGAGACTGGACTGGATATGGAAGTTGTCGATTCTGGCTCTTTCCTCGAGTGGCTTGCCGAGGCCTACAAGGACTTCGGTGCCAACCTGGAATTCGTGTCTGACCGATCCGGCGAAGGAAACCAGTTCGTCAAGGGATTCGGTGGTATCGGTGCCATTCTCCGATACAAGGTCAACTTTGAACAGCTTGCCGATTACAGCGATGACGATGAGTTCTACGACGGTATGTCGCCCCTTCGATCACATCTAATGGTTTCGTTCTAACTCTCGCAGATTGACGGTATTGCCCCCTCGCAGAGAGCGAGGATGAACGGCCAGAAGCTCCCGCGTCGAGTCTTTTGACGGCTCGCCCCGTGGACAACAAAGGCGGCTCCCGTGATGGAACCAAGGCATCCGTGAAGGATAACAAAACCAGGCCTGGTCCAAGCTCCGTGAAGCTGCTCAGAGGTAGGCATCCTCACAATCTTTCTTCCGTGGCCCAATCTAAGTATATGCAGGGTCATCCAAGCTCCATGAAATGCTCGCCGAGGTCCCCTCGGTGTCTGAGATGATGATGAGATTTAAATTGCAATTTGAATGGTTGAACGCAGTTCTCTGCAATATACCCACCACTGCTTGCACGGCTTACATGTAAGCCGAACAGCGTTGGATTATTGCTTAGCCGATCTTTGTCATGATATCTCAATGGCATTGTCAGTTACTTTGTTATTTGCTTATGTTTTGAAAAGCCCCCGACAGGGTTGAGATAGAAGAAGTTTAAATTTCCCTTTTTGAGTGTAACCCTGGAAGACTCTGATACATACACACATGCAACTATGTTTCAAAATTTTGATATGCTTGTAGGATATATTGTAGTACCCTTGTTATATGGTTCCAATTTTTCCGTGAGTTCAAGTTAAGGCACCAACGTAGGAAGCACCCTAAGCATTTGCACTCAGCTGGTCTTTCCAAGTTCCCAGGTCTCTACATAACTCGGTCACTTGTTTCAGGTCATTGATAGCCTTGTAAACTGCGTCCTTGTTCTCTTCTGAAGGTGTCCTCCCACATTCAACGAAAAAGATATATTGCCAAGGATTCTTCAGACTCGGTCTTGTGTTGATACTTGTCAAGTTCAAGCCATGGTTCTTGAAGATAAGAAGAGTATTGGCCAAAGCACCTGGTGCAGTATGGTCGATCAAGAAAGAGATTAAGGTCTTGTGGGTGGTCTCGAGTGCGCAACCCTCCGTGGGAGGGTTTGGCTGCTCAAACTCCAGTTGAGCAGTGCGCTCAGCGAGCACGTTCCTCAAGATCAAGAACCGTGTTGTGTTATCTGCCCGGTCCTCGATGTTTTCGACCAACACATCAGTGCCGTGGTGCTCCGCCGCAAAGCGACTGGCAATCGCACCGCCACGCTCTTTGGTGTCTTTGGAGATGATCTCGCCTCCTTTAGAAGTGGACGAGACATCTTGTCTCTCGACGCCTTTAAAGTATTTCCCAAGGAATGTCTCACATTGGCCCCACGCTTGCGGGTGCGTGTACAGTTTGGTTATCGAGCCATCGTATTCGGACCAGCTGGGATATAAGCCTTTGCGCGCCAGTAGACAATGGTGTACAGTGAGATAGTATTCGCCGCAGACTTTGACGTCTGCATATGAGTTGTCTCGATCTGCGAGTAGATCTAGAGTCTGGACAACGGAGCCATTGGTTGAGTTCTCGCACGGGATGACGGCGTAATCAACCTCGTTTTGCTGAAGCGCAGCAAAGGCATCGGTAAAGGAGCTCTTTGGTTGCAGATCGGCGGAAAGACGGGCAAATGACTCTGCGGCTGCCTGTCAGGGGTTAGATTATGTTGCATTCGGCGCGGGGTTCAATGTACCTGATGCGAGAAGGACGCCAGCGGCCCTAGGAAAGCCACTCTCAAAGCCATGATTGAGGAAAAGCTTTTGTGGGAGTGGAGATGAGATCGGAATCCATCGATCTCAATATCAGCTAGTGAACTAGTCTGCTCTTGAGTCCACCTCAGCCCTCTATTCGAGCGGTGTGGGCTGCATCGATTCCGGGATGGGTAAAGAGCGGCAGACAAACAGGTCAAACGCGGCATATAGCTTCAATGCCGAACGTACAAGTCGCTCGACACCACACCTTGCTACATGAAGACCGGACGTCTGCTCTCGAGAGGCCGGGTACCTTGCAGTGTATTCTGGACTCCGTTCCGGGGCGCGTCGCGGGGTTACGCTTCCCTCTCCGAACGTTTGCACCATGAGTTGACCACCAGGACCCTCCCGTTGACCCATGACTATTTACACCCCCAACCGTCACATCTCCTTAATTTGACCCTCCGAGACCTACTGCCACTCTCTTCGCCGGTCAGTGCGACTCTACCCTCGATCCAGAACCCCGCTCCGTTACCGGCCGGCCACCACCTGATCTACTTTCCTCCGCAGGTGACCCTGTCGCAGCTGCTTCCAGACTGTACAGATACACTACATACACCCGGCGAACCGTTCAACCGACGTCTTTGGGCAGGAGGAAATCTAAGGTTCCCCACTCCCAATCTCCCTTTGGACGGGAGTCGCGCAGTGTGTCTGGAATCTATCCGCAATGTGGTGGTCAAGGGCCGGGAGGGCGACGAGAAAGTGATAGTCACAATTGAGCGGCGCGTTGGGACAGTTTCCGAACAGGAAACAGAGGAGCAGATATGGAATCGGATCTGGACAGAAAATGAAGCCGATGCAGGGGAATCCGCGGTCATAGAGAACCGGGATCTTATCTTCATGCGCTTGAAAACCAGCGCGCAAATTGAGGCTGATAAAGCTCGATTCGGGGAGCCCAGGAGGATTGTCAAGCGTAGGTGCACCTACATTCTAGGAGAGAACGAGCTAAAGCAGAATACAGCACCCTCCGACGCGACGTTCCGCCATGCCATCATGCCAACTAAATCGCTGCTGTTCCGATTTTCGGCGCTGACTTTCAACGCGCATTCTATCCACCTCGACAAAGGCTACACCCAGAACGAAGAGGGATACCGGAATCTCTTGGTGCATGGCCCATTGACGCTGACACTTCTGTTAAGTGTCGTACAACACCAGCTTGGTCAGTTGAACCTGCACATCAGCGCTATTGAGTATAAAAACATAGCGCCTCTTTTTGTTGAGGAAGAGCTCATTGTTTGCGGGAAGCCCAAGAATGGCAATGGAGCTTGGGACGTGTGGATTGAAGATGCGAATGGAGGATTGGCTGTTCGAGGTAATGTTCGAACCAAGTAGTAAGATACCCGTGGACCCATATGCCTACAGGCATACATCTGCACATATATGCATAATCAAATACAAACACGTATAGTAAATACAGAACTCTGGGAATGAACGTGTGAAGTATAGACATCGAAGTACGGAGCACCAGATGGAAAGTGATGCAATCACGGACCTCGGAGAAACTCCACGGAAGCTAGCGCACACGTTTTCTTCACTTCCACTTCCGCTTTCTCTTCTTTCCTCTTCCCAATTACCCTTGAGCTGTTTTGATCCCTGTGATCAATTGACCGAAATTCGTTCATTCAAAATGGATATTTTTTGGGCAGCTCCCCCGGTCTCCAGGTAAGCATGATCATGCCCTAGATCTCGAGCTTTTACTTACGTGTCATCCAGGACCCTGACAGCCCTTACGCTCGTTCAGTCTGCCTTAATGCATGGCAAATTACTGTCGGCGGGCTATGCCGTCTTCGCTCCGAGCTTGATCTTTGCTTGGCCGCCGCAGATCTATCGACTGTTCACGCCGTTTTTACTAACTGGACCAAAGCTGGAATTCGCCTTTGATGTCTACTTCAGTATGCATCGCATCGGCCTGGGTTGACGCGCGCGCTAATGTCGCGACAGTATACAAATACGGCAGTGCCATGGAGAACAGCATGGCTCCCGGCGAATTCTTCATCTATCTGTTGTTTGTAGCTGTCAACCTGATGGTAAGTGGTAGAGACTGCATTCCTTTCTTTGATCGCGTTGCCATATCCCCTCACCATAACTGCCCGCCCAGCTTCGAAATCTAGCTGAATGCGGTTCCTGACGGCGAGGGAGAACACCCCTGCATCCGCGTGGCACCACCACATTCGCAAAATTAGGTGCTGCGCAGGTGTGGGAACGGTGGGATTTCCTTTGAAACACTGGCGTGATTGTATATCCGTTGGTATCGAGGGTGCCCTACATTTCTATATACATCTATTCCAATACATCGATTCTACATTTCTGCCCAGCACCACTATTGTCCCGGTAGTCCATATCAAGCTAACTTTCCCAAGATCACCGCAGGCTGGTATTTTGGGGCGGTCATCTTCACCCAACGTAAGGAGCTCACCCGTTCAACTTGAATCCACTAACGGGACTAGCCATGATCATGGCCTTCATTTACAGCTACTCGCAACTGAACCGTGGACAAAGAACTCATTTTATGTTCGTTGACATTCCTGTCGTTGCCCTGCCTTACGCAATGCTCCTGATCACCATGGTCGTCCGCGGTTGGGAAGTCGCTTTGGTCGAAGCCATGGGCATCCCGACCGCTCATCTATACAACTTCCTCACGCACATCTACCCCGTCTACGGCGGCGGTAGAAACTTCATCACCGTCCCTGCCTTCGTGGAGAGGTATTTCAAACGCGAGGATGACAGAAACCGATCGTATGGATGGGCTTCACAGGGGTCTAGGCCATCTGAGGGTCCATCATCGGGCTCGACATCTGGTTCATCCTGGGGTTGGGCTTCTTCCAACTCTTGGAAGGGCAGAGGCGCTGGTCGAAGACTTGGCGGCTAAGCAGAATTCGTGTTTGCACGTCTGCTCCCAACTGACTCCAATTTTCGATTTCTTCAAGGCACAAAGTGAAGGCCTGGGAAGTATTAGTCTTAGAAACTCATTGATTCATAATATTTCGAGCATCGAATCCTGCTTTCAATACAAATGCCAAGGCAACCTTAGACGAGGTGTCAAATCGCATACTAAATTGATCAACAGGAGACATACACCCGTAGACCTCACCTGGGAATCTTGGAAGTCACCCGGGCAGAGAACAATCTCGGGGCCATGGTATCTCTGCCTCAGGCTACAATATTACCTCAGCGCCATGATTACATAACTTTTTCTCGAAACGGGCTAAACCCGATTAGGCGCTAGAGCTTCCGCACTCGCAAAATTTCCATCGACTTTTTCTTCGGGGTCTTCACCGCGCAATTCTTGTACCAGTCAACCACCAAAATGGCAGTCGTCAAGACCTCGGAGATGGATTACGCCATCAAGCCTGAAGCGTCCGTTCCATCCGTTAACACTGCGGATTGGCCGCTCCTGCTGAAGAACTATGAGAAGCGTATGCTCCCCAATCTCCATTCTTGACTAGCCGACATTGACAATTTCCCATAGTGCTCGTCCGTACCGGTCACTTCACTCCTATCCCTGCTGGCTCCTCTCCCTTGAGCCGTGATCTCAAGTCATACATCAGCTCCGGTGTCATCAACCTTGACAAGCCCTCCAACCCTTCCAGTCACGAAGTCGTGGCTTGGATGAAGCGTATCCTCCGGTAATTTACCCCCAATTCATCCCAATTTTCGAGAAGTATTCGACTAATATCTCTGTCTATAGATCTGAGAAGACTGGTCACAGTGGCACCCTCGATCCCAAGGTCACCGGATGTTTGATCGTCTGCATTGACCGTGCCACCCGTCTGGTTAAGTCCCAGCAGGGCGCCGGTAAGGAGTACGTTTGTGTTATCCGCCTCCACGACAAGATTCCCGGTGGCGAGGCCCAGTTCGTTCGCGCTCTGGAGACCCTCACCGGTGCGCTCTTCCAGCGCCCTCCTTTGATCTCTGCCGTCAAGCGTCAACTCCGTATCCGTACCATCCACGAGAGCAAGAACTACGAGTTTGACAATGAGCGCCACCTCGGTGTCTTCTGGGTCAGCTGTGAGGCTGGTACCTACATCCGTACTCTCTGTGTTCACCTTGGATTGTTGCTCGGTGTTGGCGCACACATGCAGGAACTTCGTCGTGTGCGATCCGGTGCTATGGACGAGTCCAAGGACATGGTCACTCTGCACGACGTTATGGACGCCCAGTGGGTCTACGACAACAACCGTGACGAGAGCTACCTGCGCAAGGTCATCAGCCCCCTGGAGACCCTGCTCACCGGCTACAAGCGTATTGTCGTCAAGGACAGCGCTGTCAACGCTGTCTGCTACGGTGCTAAGCTCATGATCCCCGGTCTTCTCCGCTACGGTATGATAAGTCCCTAGAGCCCGTTCCCTGTATCTTTGCTAACCTAAACTTCTTGCAGAGGCTGGCATTGAGTGCCACGAGGAGGTCGTTCTCATGACCACCAAGGGAGAGGCCATTGCCATTGGTATCGCTCAGATGTCCACTGTCGAACTCACCACCTGTGACCACGGTGTCGTTGCCAAGGTCAAGCGCTGCATCATGGAGCGTGACCTCTACCCCCGCCGCTGGGGACTTGGCCCCACCGCTCTCGAGAAGAAGAAGATGAAGTCTGCCGGTACTCTCGACAAGTACGGCCGCGCCAACGAGAACACCCCCGCCAAGTGGAAGACCGAGTACACCGACTTCAACGCCCCTCTGGGTAGCGAGGAGGCCGCCGCCGCTGCCACCCCTGCCCCCAAGGTCGAGGAGACCAAGGAGGAGTCTTCCCCGGAGCCCGTGAAGGAGGAGACCGACAGCAAGAAGCGCAAGCACGACGGCGAGACTGCTGAGGAGAAGGCCGAGCGCAAGAAGAAGAAGAAGGAGAAGAAGGAGAAGAAGGAGCGTCGGAAGTCCAAGCAGGAGGATAGCGATGACAGCGACTAAACGCACTCCAGGAAGACCATTTTCCTGTACCATATTTTGCTTGTATTTCCGGAGTCCTGGGTCAAAAGGGAAATTTGTTAGTCAGTTCCAGAGTTTCATATTGAAGACTTGTGAATCTATTTCATTCTTTACCATCTGGAGAGATCAGAAGTCGAAGTAGAACGTACTATACACGTACTATGCTGTAAACCAGTGAATTGCCCTAGGGCACCTAGGGAGCACCTCGGACTGCGGACTGGAGCCTGCGGACTGAAACCCGTCCGCAGCCCCCTGTCACTGCTACCGCCACGCCCTGTCAGCCCATGTAAGGACTGTACTGCCACGCACTGCGACCCAAAAACGGTCCGCAGGTGTGGCCCAAGCTTCTCTCGTGACTTTAGCCTCCGCATTCCCCGCTGTCCAATAATGCGAAATTGCTGTATTTAAAGACCCTTTCATTTCCTCTTAGACCTGGCAATAATCCAGAGATCCAACAAGATGGCCGAGCTGACTTCTACCAAGCTCAACCCAGAGAGCCACATCATCTTAGTATGTCATCCCGCATGGCCGCATGTGACGGAATTGTTCTCACACGTATAGGACCAACCGCTTCTCCGACTCCCCCACGAGCTCGCCCGCCGAAACTTTAAGTCTGTACAAAGAGCTGTAGAGCGCGAGAAAGAATATGTCATTCCAACGCTCAGGGACACCGCCAATGCCTCGCTTTCCAACACACAAACCCCCGACCAGACGCTCGCCTCTCTCGATGCCATGATTTCCAGAATGCAAGGCCTGAAGCGCAAGATGGAGGCATTCGAGGAGGAAGAGAAGAAGATCCACAACCAAACCCGCAAACGTATCCAACACCTTGAAGCGCTGCATAGGATTCTGAACCTGGCCGACGTCAAATATGACCAATGGTCGCGGGTCCGGTTAGACCGCTTGCTGGTGGACCATATGCTACGCTCAGGCTACTCGGACAGTGCCCAAAAGCTTGCGAAGGAAAGAGGCATCGAGGATTTGGTGGATCTTGGTGTGTTCACTCAGTGTCAACGAGTGGTCCAGAGCTTGCACAAGCGAGAAACCAAAGAAGCCCTGCAGTGGTGCAGCGAGAACAAGGCCGCATTGAAGAAGACCCAGGTGTGTACTTGCGAGGTCCAGGCTATGTTAGTCGATGCTAATCAAAACCAAGCACAATCTCGAATTCGAGCTGCGCCTGCAGCAATACATCGAAATGGTCCGGACCCAGGACAAGTCCAAGAAGGTTGAAGCCATAGTCCACGCTAAGAAGTATCTGGTATCGAATCAGCAATCCCAGAACACAGAGATTATGCGCGCAGCCGGACTGCTTGTGTTCACACAAGACACGAGAGCAGAGCCTTATAAGGTAGGCATGGCCTTTGCCGACATCTTGGAGATGAAAACTAATGAAAGTCCAGACCCTATTCTCGTTGGATCGCTGGGCTTATCTGTCGAATCTTTTTGTACGGACTCACCATGAGCTGCTTTCGTTGCCTTCACAGCCATTGCTACACATTGCGCTTTCTGCGGGACTGTCGGCCCTCAAGACGCCGTTGTGCCACTCTGCATATGCATCGTCCAGTTCCACCGCGCAATCGACCTCAGTGTCTGTGTGCCCCATCTGCTCCACCGAACTCAACGATTTAGCCCGAAAAATGCCATATGCCCATCACTCCAAGAGCTACGTGGAGAGTGACCCAATCGTCCTTCCAAACGGGCGAGTCTACGGAAAGCAACGCTTGATCGAAATGAGCACAAAGATCGGTTCAATTGAAGCAGGCAAGGTCAAAGATCCAACAACAGGCGAGATCTTTGACGAATCCGAGATGAAGAAGGTCTATATTATGTAAATATCATGTTTTCGCGATGCCAGCCAGAATTGCAATTCCAAACCATTACTCGCTATCACTAGAATCATCCCTGGTTCTCTTCTTCCCCTTCTTCTTCTCCTTCTGCTTCACTTCAAATACATACATTCTCGCCTCCCGATCCTCCCCCTTCCACCCACCCCTCTCCCCATCCTTCCCTTCAATATGACCCACTGTCCGCGCATGGGAGTATCCCTCATAAGAGCTCCACGGAAACTTGAAACTAGTGACAACCACCAGTCCAGCATGTCTAGCCAGGTCCTTGATGTTCCAAAGCGTGTACGGCTCGCCTTCAAACAATGTAACAAGAATCTGACCATGACCAGTCCTAATCCCATTCCCCGTAGTTGACTCCTCATCATCTTCCTCATCACTCCCCTCTCCATCCTCATACTCATACTCCCCTTCATCCGCTTCCATCAAAGGAGGCGGCTTAGAAACAAGAGGAACAGCAGCCTTGAAGAAAGCAACCAGCAACTCCTGATTCGCTCGGACCTGTCGGTTCACATCCGTCGACAGGCCACCAACATGCGGGAAATTGAAGCAGATCACATCCCATGCTCCCCCGCTCTGGTACGGCGGATCAGGCGTAGCGGGATTGAACCAGGCTGGACGTTTGCGCTCGCGGCGCGCAAATCCACGTAGCAGTTCTTTGCCCCCGCCAGTCTGGGAACCTAGCTTGCGGGCGTCGACGGAGTAGAGGACTTTAGATTGAGGTTCCTTCTCATTTTCGTCGTCCTTGACTTCTTTTTCGTCGCTGTCACTATCGCTTTGGTCTGGCTTTGATAGGATGGTTTCCACATTTTCTTCGGCTTGTGGGTATTTGCTAAAAAGAGTCTCTTTTGAATCGTAGCTTGTTGCGCAGATATTGGGGCATTTGTACTGTGCTGCCAGTGCGCGGGCGAACGAGAAATCGCCTTGGGTTCGGGTTAGCTTTTGATATTCAAGATTTTTTTGAGTTGGATGCATGAACTTTGATCTCGCAATAACGCCAGAAGTGCAGTGATTAGAGCAATTCCTTACCTTCGCCAATTAGCAGAATTCGATCTTTCCTCAAGAACGGAACGATTGGTCTCTGGTTTGCTTGTACAGGGCCCTTCTTCTGGGCATTGCTACCCTGGGGTTTGGGAGCAGGACCCTTGCGCGGAGGCCCGGACGATTTGCCCCGAGAGCGTGGCGCTTCTCTGATTCTCTTGGTGTTGCGTGGCATGTCTTCGTATGTGAAGTTGGAGATCGGGGCTCTGGAGAATATATGAAGTGAAAACCGCGGGTCTAGCTCGGCCAATCAAAGTTCCGAACTACAACACTGCAGGACTTCCAGTGTTGGATGTTTATACCTAGTCCTGGTATTTCTTTATCGCAATGGCCTTGTATGTGAAGTCTGACCAGGTAGAATCAATTGCTTATTCTGGTCTTGTATATCAAGGTAAACAATACGAGGAATAAAACAGAAATTGACATCAACTTCGTTGAGCTGCTTCCTACACGCAAACTCTGAGCGTTCATATTAGAGAGACGTTCTATTGGCAAGGGCATAGCTATATACATTGAAAAATGCTATGACCTGGGGAAAGGGAAAATTACTAAATCATACTACCAGCCAAGAGGCGAAAGCCCCAGAGGAGATCCTAGGCACAGGGGGAAAAGAAAAGAACAGCACACCCCAGACCAAACCAGTCGGCTGCAATGAAACGTGAATCATAATGTCACATGCAAGCGATTTTTAATGCGAATTGGGAATCAAGAGCGCAGCGAATCTCTCATGCTCTGGCTGCTGGCGCTGACAGGGGTGGGGAGAACACCGGTTCTCGGCTTGGAGTTCTGCTTGATCTTGGCAACGGCGTAGACAATACCGCTGACGAAACCAACAGCAATGGCCGAGACACTGGGGAAAGTGACAGGGGCGTCGAAGAAGACGAGGCCGGAGATGGCAATAGGGAGCTTGTTCAGGGCACCAACCATGGAGTAGGTGGTGGAGGAGGTGGTGCGGACACACCAGGCGGAGGTGTAGGAGATGAAGACGGAGGAGGCACCGGACAGGACCATGGCAAAGAAGATACCGTCGCGGTTGGATTCGGGGAAGTTACGAGCAAGGTTGGCAGAGGACCAATCCTCGACAAGGAGGGTCAGGACAATCAGGACGGGGATAGAGAGGAGGTTATTGTAGAACATGGCTAAAGACCTGTGAGCATGGGTTTGGAGACTAATGGAGAATCACGTACTGTCGAAATCCTTGAAGTTGGTCAACTTGATGCGCTTGCGCATGCCCAGCACGTAAGACGAGGTGCACAGGCAGTTGATCAACATCCAGACGTAGCCGGCGTTCAGGGTGGAGACCTTGCTGGAGGTGTCACCGCTGCTCTCAACGGCGTGCTTGATATCAGCCCAAGCGGCGATGAGAGAGCTGAAAACCATCAGGCCGAAGGAGAAGAGGGTCAGGTTGGTGACAGAGCCACCAAACCAGAGGACCTCTCCGTAGGCAATCAGGATGATGGTCAAGTTCTTGAAGATCGTGTAGACGGGGATGGAGAGGAACTGAAGAGCCTTGGATCCAGTGTAGATCATGCCGATCAGGAGCAGCGTAATGGGGAACCCTAAGAAAAGAGCCTCGTTAATTTCCACGTCTTCCGATTCGGCGCCATGAAATTCGTACACTTTCTGGCCTCGTCGGCGCTGAAATCACGGTATGTGATGAGTCCCATGGACTTGCATGTTTGGATTGCTGCAATGCACACCAAAGACTGGAAGGATCAGCTATCGGCCTCCAATGCTCATACACGGATCCCACATACCTGGACGCAAAGCAGGAGGAAGTTCAAGTTGAAGTCTAGGCCGGACAGAACATACTTGTTCATGACCGTCATCATGATCGAGGAACCGCAGTAGGCCAGAACGGGAAGGGCGGGGTTGTTCGACATGGCGCTGGGACTGGCGCGAGGAGAGGGAGTTGGAGGCGGCGCGGCTTCGAACTCTTTATTGCCCAAGTCCTTGCCCATGCTGCCCATCTCAATGGCATAGTCGGATTTCTTGTCTTCGGCCATGTTGAACACAGATAGAGTATCGAAACCCAGGGAAAATCAGGAGTCGGGAGTGGAGAGTAGAAAGGTGACAGTCTCGAAAACAACCACAGGGGAGAACAACAGATTTCGCCGCAAGCATTTACCTAATCAGGGGGAGACCGGTGATTGGTGGGGATTCACACTAGTCCGCTTTGGGAGGCTAAGATTAGCAATGGATGTGAGGCCGACTCTTTTTTTCTTCTGAAACACCGGAGTACGGAGTATAGTCGAGTAAGGGGCTGTGAGAGGGTCTAGTTCTCTCCTTTGCGTCTACTTTGGTGACTGTGCTCTGAAGGGAATTTGTACGGAAAGGTAACGTGTAAGCGTTCACTTATCGACAGCGTATTCACTACTGTACATCCATGGATATCAATGAATGTATCGAACATCTCGTGCCATCGATGAAGTTCAGTAGTAAACGAAGACCACCCCTTGGGTGAGCTTCAACCGGTCATAAAGCAAACAATGCTGAACTGCAATGAGAAATGTTTCAAGGTCAATATACTGAAACAAAGATGTGTATGCGTCTATGTATCCATCCATGGATATTCCCCAAGTGTAAAGACAGATGTTCACCGCTGCTTATTAGTACATGCATCCCCGATTAACCTGCCAATAAGTCCAATTGATACTCTGAGCCAAAAAAAACACCAAATAGCTAACTATCGAATACTCCGTACTCCTACCCGAGTGCAAACCATCCGCAAACCAGTGGAGCAACCACCCCTAACCACACACAACCCCTCCAACCTCCCACCACCCAACAATGGCCGATTCAGACGACGAGCTCTTCGCAGCCCTCGAGGCCGAATCCGACACAATCTACCGCGACGCGCGGATAAACCAATTAAACGCAGAGCTCGCCTCCACCAAGAACAACCACTCCCAAAAAGAAGCCAGCATCTTAACGAACGAGATCTACCCAACCCTCAACAACGACCAGGGCGTTCTCGACTTCACAACCCGCACCAGCAAATGCCTCGTACACTTTGCGCACCCTGATTTCGCCCGGTGCGCGGTCATGGACACGCGGCTCGGCGAGCTAGCGAGCGTTCACTTCGAGGTCTCTTTTGCGCGCGTCGATGTGCGCAATACGCCGTTCATTGCGGAGAAGCTGGGGATTCGGGTCCTGCCGTGCGTGATTGGGTTTAAGGATGGTGTTGGCGCTGATCGGGTGGTTGGATTCGAAGGGCTTGAGGCGAGAGGTTTCGATGGGGTGGAGGGGTTTGATGTCCGGGTGCTTGAGAAAAGGTTAATGGTGAAGGGAATCTTGACCAGTGTGAAGCTAGGAAGTGGGGACGATGATGATGATTTGAGAGAGGAGAGTGATGAGGAGGCTGATATGGGCCGAGGCAAGAAGAGAGGGATTCGCAGTGCGAACCCTCGAGTGAGAAACCGAGGTGACGATGACGATGGAGATTGGGATTAATGTATTTATGAAGCTGTGCCAGATGAGATCTTTGCCTGTCTCTAAAAGAATACCAATGTAAATAAGTTTTTTTAAAAAAAAGGAAAAACCACGGTCATCATAGAATTACACAAAATACCACTGAACGAGCGCAGACCTAGAGTTACAACAAATGCCGTGAGGGAATCTATACACGGAGGTCATTTCGTAGAACGATGGACTAGATAGCCACGTTCTTCATTTCACCGAGGACCTCCGAATCCATCACAGAGTCCGCGTCGGACTTCTCCTTCTCTGCCTTGTCCTCCTTCTCGTTCTTTTCATTCTTGGAGAACCCTTCATTCTCTTTGTTGGAGACCTGCGGCGTGGTCACCTCCATTAGATCTTCATTCTGAGCCTCCTTTCCGTTTTCTTTGGGGTCTTCAGAGATCGCGGGACCGGCCGTGACAATGGGACTGGTAGTCTCTTCCGTCACGCGGGCGAGAGGACTGGACACGCCAAATGGCGTCTTGGGGCTCTGGGCATTCCCACCCTTGGAGAAGCGGTGCGGAGAGCGGCCGCGCTCCTCGGCTCGTGTAGGGCTGCCGTAGGGCGATTCCCGGCTGCTAGATCTGTTGCCGGAGGGGTTCACACCGAGACCATTGGCAGGGCCCTTCCGGCGAGGCGCGCGGCGACCGAACTTTTGATCCGTTCTCCAGCGCAGGATTTCCAGGTATGGGGGTTCGACATTCTGGGATTTGAATTCCTTCAGCTTCAGCTCGTTCGTCTCCTCGTCGACAATGACCTTGCCGCTGCAGAGGTCATCAGCGAAAGTAGCGAGGAAAGTGGCCCAGGACCGCGATACAACGTATTTGCAGTCGTAGTCTCGGCCGAAGATAATGACCTGGCCCCATTTTCCAGCGGGCCCGGGTGCCAGATCGATCGCGAGGTGGTTGCCACCCCAGTCACGGGCGAGGGGGATCCACGCGGGGTGCGCGTAAGCTTTCTGGACAGCGCCGGGCGGTTGGGAGTCCTGACGCTCGAGCAGATCCGAGCGCCACATGGTGGCTGGGGGCGCGGTGGAGGAACTTGCGGCAGAGCTGGACACGGGGGGTTGGATGTAGTTGGAGCTTCCGAAATACTCTTCATTGACGGTCTTCCAGTTGCGCCATTCTTGGACAATCTCCTCGCAGTCCAGAAGCATAGCACTGAAAATGACACCGGTGGGGAGGCCACCACGCTCCTGACCGTCGTGATGCATCAGGGACTCCCGTAGTTCCAGCGGAAGACTGCAATCCAGCTCGTGCTCCAACTCATTAATATCGTTTTGGGTACATCCCTCACCCAGCTGGTCCAGGAGTTCCTCGTAATTATGTTCTAACCACCGCTCGATTTTCCTCCAGGAGTGGGCGACCGGTGGCGGTGGGGGTGCTCCGTCATGGAAACTTTGCATTTGGATCTCTGGGGCGCCCTCTCCCTGGTCGTTGGACCTCCGCTTCTGGGAGGCGACCGACCTCATCCCCGGCGAGTAGGGGCGGGATGGGGAGCCCTCGTCCGGGGAGCCAGTCCATTCGGTGGCCTGTGCATTGGCGGAACCTTTTGTTGGCTCATCATCGTAGGGGTTGGAGAGATCAGGGCGGGATTCGATTGCGCTGGTAGCGATGGATGTGAGGGGTTCGTGGCGACTTTGGTTGAGCGGAACATGTTGCCCTGTCCGATAGGGAGAATCATGGGAGGCATGCCGGTCATTGGAGGTCATGGTGTGCCAAAAGGAGCGCCATGTTGAAGTAAACCTGAATCAGTCAGTGGCATATCCAGAGGCATCAGGGATAGGAGAGACCAACATGTTCGCCATGGTGTTGGTTGCAAGGAGAAAAACCAACCATGGACTATCAGAGAGAAAAGGGCAGGGGCGTTCCAGAATTCAAAATTAGGTAAGGAGACGGTGGAGATATCCCGGACTCTCTTTCTCTTCTTAAATTAAACACCTTCTGCTGAATGCAAAATCTCGCGTGTGTTATGACTCTGTTATGATTGTGTTATGTTCTTTCTATTTCGTACCCCCTGGCCGCATTCAGCGCCTGAAGTATGCAGATCCCTATGATGTCGATGTACTGCATTCGACCGCCATGAGCTTCTGATTACGGAGCACTTCAGACTCCGGGGATTATTACAGGTTCAATGGAACTTGTCATGTTATATTTAAGCTTCATCAAGCCCGAGACAGATCGACCAGATGGAGTTCAAGTGCCGAACGTATACGAAGTACAGGGACTCGTACCTGGGTGCTCCATAGTCTCTTATCATAGGTGGGAGCTTCCCCCTTATTTGCCATCCTATCCATGAGACTAATACCGAGGTAGAATCAGTAAAACGACACCAAATTAGAGAGTGGATATGGAGGCGTTCCGTTAATTAGCAGGGGTAATGGCAATCCTGTAGTGCGCCCTCCGTAGTACATACTAGTATCCTCGGGCCCAAGCATCAGGAGAAAAGGTGGGCCAAAAATAGAACGTGGGACAGAACGGCTTTTCTTATAAAACTCTTTAAACTCAGAGGTCAAGACCCTGGTGATTGGGATCGGCCATCGAGAGTGGACTCTGCCACTGGTTAGTGTCATTCGCCGTCGGGCTTGGCATTTGGCACAATCTACTAGTAGTAATGTGTAAAAGAGTATTCCGTACGAGGAACATATGTCCTGTACATCCATGGATGGAACATGGGTACATTTACGAATACTACTGTTAGTACTGTACAACCCTTAGAATTTCGAACTTGGAATGGACTCACATCTCATCTAATTGCAGATTCATACAGCTACTGTAGTGATGACTGTTCGAGCACCAACGTGAGTAATATCAACAGCATGGGAAAACCCGACTTGTAATTTGCTAAACGAATGACAGGAAGCCGGATGAAAAACCCATGAACGCAGAAACCCGAGAAACAGGGGGCCGCTCGACCAGGAAAGGAAAACAACAAAGGGAGGGTGAAATGAGATAAAGGAAAGCGAATGCATAGTCCTCAATGTATGCATATCGTAGCCATCCTCGGCTGGACTGTCCAACCAGGTGCAACACACTGGAAAACGCCGAAAGATGGAGAATTAGATCAAAATCACCGCCTCGTCAATGTAGCAGCCAGTGCCGTGTATCATCATCATGGTAAGCATTACCGCGAGAGACCCACGGGAAGAAACACCAAGCACCTGCATGAACTAAAAACCAGAGGGACCTTGGACCAGTCAAGGATGCCCATACCAATGCAAATGAATAAGATAGGAAGAAGGAAGGAAAAGTCGCGAGAAAGTCATGGAACAAGAGGTAAGAAAAATGACAGTTTGCAGGGGAAAGATACAAAAAAAGCATATCAAAGAAAGAAGGGGAGAAAGAGCGAGCGATAGAAAGGAAACCAAAGAGCACAGAGTGCCAGTTTGCCTAACCGTTAGGCACTAGGCGACGGTCGAGGAAGCATCAAGCTTCAAGACGCGCCGAATGTCGTTCTCAATCTGCTGGGTATCCATGGCCTGGGCTGGCAAAGGCGAGGACGAATGCGTTGGCATTTGGAAAGCAGGTGCTGAATGCACCGGCTGAGCAGACCCATAGACCTGCCATGGCGCCGGGGGATTTGGACTTTGTCTGTACTGGTTGGGATACGGGCCAGGGGAGTTCCCGTTCGAGACAGCTCCATGACTTTGATATTGAGGCGCGGGGACAACCCCACGCAGCGGCGAGTTGTGGCTCGGATACGGGTTCCGAAGATAAGGGTTTGACTGTGGGGGTGGGTTGCCGAAAGGATTCCCATGCGCCAGTGGAGGACCAGACGCCGCTCGACTGGGGGTCGCGTATGGATGAACATTTGATGGACGTGTGTCGAAGTTACCAGATCGGGTTTCATAAGCTCCAGGCTGACGGTAGTCGAAGTTGGGAGATGCACGGTCAAAGCTTGGAGACTGGCGGACATCTGCGTTCCCATAAACTGGAGAAAAGGGAGCCTGAGAGGGTGGCTTCTGGGGGCGCGGATTGAGCAGAAGGTCCTTCAGCTGTTCATTTTTCGCCTTGCGCTCAGCATCACTGACTTCAGGCGATTGAGACATGCTGGTAGGGCGCAGTGCCGCCATGCGCTCCTGGTAGGACGGAGCAAACGAGGGTCCGATGGGGGAGTGGCGCGCGAATTCATTACCCGCGTTGGAAGCGAACATGCCATTCTGATGGTACCGGGCGGTGGGCTCGGTCTGAGGCGATCGAAGAGGGCGACTCACATCAGGGCTGCTGGTGGCCTTGTTTTCTTGGGCCTGCTTCGCAGCTTGGAACATGAAATCGAGCGGAGTAGACTTCGGCTCCGGGTTCGCGGGTGGGTGACGGCTGCGGTGTTTGGAAGGAGTCGTCTCCGGTTCGGGGGAAAGATCCGCGCTGTCGCTATCGGTCTCGAGAGGTGGAACGAGATCTGCATCTGGAGCGGCTTTGGGGAGGAACTTGGGCATCGGGAGAGAAGAGGGTGCAGGAGACGCATGGAAGGTTGGCCCTGCATAGGCGGCACTTTCCTTTAGTTGGGGGGAGGTCACACCGGTATGATTAGGTGTGCTTCGGTGCCCATTAGCGTACCCATTGTGTTGATATCCATTGTAGTAACCGTTGTGAGTGGCAGGAGAGTTGGAATCTCGAGGCTTCTTCGTAGACCGCGGAGCGTTCTTCTTCTTGGTAGAGTTGAAGTTATTGGACGGGTCGTTCTGGGTTCCGACTGAGATGTTGCCGGGCGGAGATGACGGAGGTGTGGAGAGTCCCGGTTTCTGAGCTTGGGGGGTCATGTTCTTCTTCTGGGGCCTGCGAGTGTTGCGCGAACCCTTCGGAGTTGGGGGGTGAGAAGCTTGGGTCGACATGTCGACTGGGTGGCTTGAAAAATAGGCAGCCGGTTGTGTAGAAGAGCTGAGAAAGCAACGCTATGACGAAGCAGTAAACGGCAGAGATGTAAGAGATGATTCAAAGACCACTGGTAGAAGGAGTCAGATCACTGCTCAGCAGGTGTCGACAATATTAAAATATGGCAACGCCGGAGAAGCAGAGCAGAGAAAGTGACGTGTAAGAAGTCAAGTCGCAAGATTGAGTTTCTCAAGCAGAAGAAAAAGAAGATAAGACGCCTCGCTGAAACGTCGTGTCTAAGATTAGCGGAGTGAAACAAAGATCAAGAAGCATTTGAAATCATCTCTAAAGAGGGGGGACGGAGAAGGAAATAGTTAATCATGGTTGTTGAAGGGAAAGGTGATTGACTGCAGACGGGAGGGGATCTCCAGATAAAGATGACTAAGGACTGCACGCCACTCCAGCCTTGCACATATAGCAAACAGGTTCAAACAGATCAACTGAGAATTCTGAGTACCTTGTGTTTTCTAGGTATGTTGAGCTCCTGGCCCAGAAGACACTGCATCACCCATCGCACCGCATTGCCCCAAACCCACGGAGCCTCACTTACGTCAGTCACAGTTTCGATAACACCCCACCCCAGCTACGAGAGTGCCTTCCACCCGCCAAGCAATCCAAACCCTCACCAACCTCGGTCTTTGACTAGCACAACATGGCGGACGTGGAGATGAAAGAAGCCGCCAGCTCCTCTAAGGGCAAAGCTGTGTCCAAGGACACTGGCGACAAGAAGAAGTTTGAAGTCAAGAAGGTACTCAACCACCGAGACACAGCTGGAATATCTTTGTATTGACAAAGCCTAGTGGAACGCCGTTGCCCTTTGGGCCTGGGACATTGTTGTCGATAACTGTGCCATTTGCCGAAACCACATCATGGACCTTTGTACGTGCATTCGCCCCGAGGCTGTCATCCCCGAGAGACCTCTCTTACAGCAACCTCACACTGACCAACCCTCAGGCATTGAATGCCAGGCAAACCAGGGCTCGTCCACAACCGAAGAGTGTACCGTTGCATGGGGTATCTGCAATGTGAGAATCCTACAACCCTTCGACTCTCCGTCACCCACGCTTTGCTAATACCGCTTCAGCACGCCTTCCACTTCCACTGTATATCGAGGTGGCTGAAGACCCGACAGGTCTGTCCATTGGATAACCGAGACTGGGAGTTCCAGAAGTACGGCCGGTAAAGGTGGACACCGGAATGATTTTCTTTTACACACGATGCAAGTCACGATATCTGGCCCATACCACAGACGCAATGGCTACGAATTTTCCCCCATTTTACGATAGGCTTTTCAAGGCGCAGGCACTGGTAGCGTATTGATTCCAATTTATTCAGTCCGGCTCAAGTTCGTAGGTTGGTCCATTGCTTTCACCCCTAGCCTATTGCACTTTCACTCCGTCCACGGTTATCCCAGGATTTGCTTTTGATCCTAGCCACTTCTCTGGATTGCGGTTGTATACTGGCCACGGAGGAACGACCACGAAAGCTGTGAACAGTGTGCCCGCCAATCCGGACCATAGTGTGAGGTAGATGTCTTTGTAGGTGTATCCGATGATAAAGCTGACGGCCTAGGGAGTTTTCGTTAGCCTCAACTCTGCCAAAGGCTTATTCTTGGCTACATACCCCGGAGATAATCAGTAAGACCGTAGAGAGGAGCTCTGCGAGGCGCTGGCCGTGGAAGTCCTAGTAGTCGGGTTAGCATGCCCGGTTGACAGAGGCTGGAAACGGAGAGGACGAAAGGCGTACAATTTGGCCTTCAAAGGCATCCCGAATAGGAGCAAGTATTTCATCCATAATGTTGTGGTCAAGATCAAGTTCAGTGTTGGCTCCCTTGATCTTATCGCAATGGTGTCCTGTCATTCTGCCATCACCGCCTTCTCCACACATCACCGGCTTCACCAGCGTCTGAGCTACAACTACTGAGGACTTTGTGTACGTGATAATATCAGATTGAAAACTCCATGATCAGGACTCATACATAGATGATTCGTCGCTTATACCACATAGAGGAGCACCAAAACCTTGAACCTTACCGACTCGCACGGTGACTATGGGCCTATGGCATAGGCGACATCTATATGTTCACTGGCACCTAGATGCCAATCGCTTCTAGAGTGCTCAATATGGGGAGATAATCCCACGTACGTTGCTTGTCTGTCTGGGTTACCATCAATACTCGGGGCTTTCTTCCTGAGAGCTTCATTGTCATTTTCGTCATTCTTTCATAGAATCAGTTGCTGCACCTAAGGTCAGCTTTAGGGTATTGGTGAGAGGCAGCTTCCGAGTTGTTAAATTTCGATTGGTACAAAATTTTCGATTCGGTTGCAATATTAGCTCTGGATTCTGTGTATATTATACATTAAGGACAGTATGAGCTCTACATTATACTAGCAACATGACAAACAAAGCACCTAAACGAGTGCTGCTCCAAGAAGCCCCATAAAAGTACCCAGTAGCATCATGGAAGAGCTCTGAATACCAGCGGATGCAGCTCCAGTGTATACTGGACTAACAGCGCCAGTGGTGGCAGATGTGGTAGCGGTGATCATTCCGCTGGGCTGGCTGCTTGAAACATCAGCTGTAATAGTGGTACTGCGGTCAGATGTAACACTGGTAGTCCAGTGGGGTTTGAATGGGGATGGTGCCGCAGTGGAAAGCACAGTGCTAGTCTGTGTTATCAGGACAGTGTTGATATATCCAGTACAGATGTTGTCCTCGGAGCACGATTCAACAGCAATTGTGGTGGTGTGAATTGCCTCGGCTCCTGAGCTAGTGTTTGAACCCCCATTCGCGTTCATATCCAGCTCATGGACAGACTGCGAGCCGGATTCTGAGCCAGTTCCGGAGCCACTGGAAACAGTAGTAGGCACAACAGGAACCGGGAATACGGTAGTCGCGACAGCCACTGTCTGGGTAGTCGCCGACAAAGTCTTTGACCGCAGAGGACAGTCAGTCACAGATTCGGGGCAAGCAAGGACTGTAGCTGTGTGTGTAGCATAGACGGTAGAGGTAGTAAGCTCTGAAGCGACACCATTGCCAGATACATTCATAGTAGCGGTCTGCTTGGCTGCTGCGGCCGCACCCGTAGCGGTAGCCTCGGAGACAGGGCAGATAGTTGTGGAAACAACCAGGGTCTCAGTGGTCAAGTAGGTAGTCTTTGAGCGCAGGGGACAGTTTGTCACCGAAGACGGGCATGCAGTGATGGTGGCAGTGCGAGTGCTGAAGACTGTGGAGGTGGTCAAATCTGAGCCGTGGTCTTCATTGCCATCGTCGCTGGCTCCGGTAGTAGTCACGGATGCAGGAATGCTCTTCTGTGTGGCGGTGACAGGGCAAATTGTGGTAGACACTACAATTGTTTCTGTAGTCACGAATGTTGTCTTGGCTGTTGCGGGACAGTTAGGAACTGTGGTAGGGCAGGCAGTGATGGTGGCAGTGCGAGTGGAAAGCACAGTAGAAGTGGTCAATTCTAGTGTGGGAGATCCAGGAAGAACAGTTGACTGAGCAGTTCCGGAGGGAGTACTGGTCAAGGCAGCGGCATCACCTGCAGTAGAGCTGCTCTGGGACACGTTTGAACCAGCCTCAGTGGTGGTAGCTCCCGGGGTGAGAGGATCACTTGAGGTGGAAGAAGTACCGTCGATAGAGCTGGGTGTAGAAACAGATGCTGACGAATTGAAGATAGAAGCAGAGGTGCTACCTTGCGATCCAGTTGCGGTCCCTTGAGGAGAAGAAGCACTTGGCTGAGAAGACACATGAGGAACAGAGCTTGGTACAGAAAGAGGAACAGAAGTGCTCAAGACGGGAGTAGAGGCAGCACCAGAAGGGATAATGCTCGAGCTGGGTCGAGCCAAAGGCCTGCGAGTACTACCTTGTGGCAGCGGTGATACACTGTGGATCGGCCTCGAATGAGGCGCGGCAGTAGGCGATGATGACACAACTGCACTAGATGAAGACACCACGATGACGGACGACGAAGCAACTATCCTGGAAGAGGGGGATGCAGAAGAGGATGGGATAGCCGATGAAGATCGGGCGCGGCATGGCCCGCGGCTAGGCAAAGGCCGCGAGGAGTAAGTCCAATGGTGGTGGTGATGATGATGTCCTGCCACAGGAGTAGACGTGGGAGCCAGAGTTAAGTCAGAGGATGACCCAACGGGGGCTGGAACACTTGTTGCAAGACTTAATTGCACATAGACTGCAGCAAGTAACCATCCTTGAATCAGAAAGTGGCCCATCGTGATAGTAATCGAAAGGATTGAACGATTGACTATGGTCAAAAATAAAGGAATGGCAGCCCAATATCAGGAAAGAATGACTGATAAAGGGAAATCAAAAACAACGATAGTAAAAGGAATAGTTTTCGATCACTAGAGAGGTGAGATGTTGTCTTGTATATACTTCATTTTCGCTTAGGGTTTCCTGGTTGTTGTGAGACGGCGACCCCGACAGACAAAAACGCCGAAGATAAGCTGAGGTGGAGCATTGGGCACTGGTTCCTGGATCTGTTCCTGAATTTCAAATAGACTATCGACGCCATTAACGCCTCCTGGGTCTCCGCATCGTGGCTTTGTCTTGAATTCGCCTCTTGAGATAGATCGCGGTGAAAATAGCCGGCCGACAATTTCCACATCACAATAAGAGAACTATTTAGTATGTTCTGTCCGTCATCAATTCAGGCTTGAATCTACTCAAATTCATACAATGAATGTGCCAATTTCTCGTTTTGCCCTCTTGGCTGGTATCCTGCTAGGCCATGCATCAGCCAGCATACCTGCCCTCAGCTCTATGCCAGCTAGCAGTCAAGCCCATGTCATGACTGCAAGCTGTGAGACACGACTTGGAACCAGCTCGGTGAAGTCAGTACCTACCATCACTCGCACTCACACTATCCATGACCGTCATCCAGTTGTGGTCTTCACAACCACCCTGGACACCGTCACCGTCACTCCTGCGGAGTCTACATCGATGGTGACAGACTATGAGACCCTTACAGTGATATCGACTGCTTCCACTGTCACTGAAACATTCTCAACCACTTCCACCGAGTACCACACCAGTACTTTGACCCTGCAACCCTTGCCTGTGATCACAACTGTCTCTGCTGTTGTGTCCACCACCTTTACCAGCACCTCTACTATTCCCGCCTCTGCTGGCTTCACACCAATTGCAGACACTCTTCCTCCCTCTGCTACACTTATCAAGCGCTCTCTGCTGGAGGAGGAAGAGGAGTGTGCTCCCTGGGTTGATGACTACCAATTCCCCCAAGAGGTGGTGTGCCACGAGAAGAATGTCATCAAGACGACCACTGCCTCTACAGTCACTGGGTTCCCGGTGACTGATACTGCTGCTACTCCCACTACAACAGTCACTGTGACAAATACTGTGACTAGCAGCTCGGTTGTTCTTCCCTCAGATGTCTCTACCACTCTGAGTTACAGCACAGCCTCAACCATCACTGAGACATTGAGCCTTTCCCCTAGTACCAGCACCGTAACAAGCACCAGTACTGCCATCGGTGCCATGGCTACTGCTGTATTTTATGATGCTTGCGCCTCCAACAACATTGCCGGTTCCCCTCTGTCTGCGGACTTTGGCAGCCTTCAGGGCAAATACATCTACAGCTTGATGTTTTCACACGTTCCAGGTCAGCTGTTCAAAGTTGGTAACTCTGCTTCCGCATATGACTGCTGTGTAAGCTGTCAGGAGAGTGCTACATGTGCCATGTCCTACTTTTACCCGGGCTTCTGCTATGTTGTAACCACCACCCAGTGCTCATCTTCTACCTACGGTACTATCTCTTTCTCGAGTGAAGGGGCCGCGCAAGTATCGAACGGAAACTGTGGGATAGTTATTTCTTGATAATATGGTGTGAATGATAGAAATTATACTAATTAGAGTTGGGTGCCCACCTAGGCAGGTGGGCTAATGTGGTACACCAACCGAGGTCCACGGGTGGATATATACTCCCTTCAAGTGCTCATAATATAAGTTTGATAATCGACCCTCCTTCCAATGTTACCCATGTATTGCATGCCTACCTGGATCACCTGGGCAAGTACATTGGCAGGCCAACCTGGTCCACTCCCGAGTCGCCTCGCCATCCATTGTTCTTGGGCCATTCACTCTCGTGCTCTTGAGCTTCTTTCTTTCCAAGGTTAGCCGTCATTTTAGAAGGATTGTGGTAGGAGCTTAATGCTGGTCAATCTTTATCTGATAAACGAAATTTCAGTCTAAATGATAGGGCAGCTTGTGTCCACGGATTATACCTAGGTATTGTAAAGAGGAGGGAGGTGGAATTTACTACAGTCAGAATAACGTTGTTCATGATCTCATTCTCTATCATTTATGTCATGAGCCATCTGAATGGAGTGGACATCTGGGCAACTTGGAAGTAGACCTGCACCAACACAAGTGAAGATGTCAAATCCAAAGCATGTTTCTATGCACGACGCAAGGAGTAACCTTGGAAGTTACCCGTGGACCCGGCTGACTCGCTCGAGGTCAATGCTCTACCGCGCTTGTGATGCCCGAACCCCAACTCGGCCATTTCATGACGACATGTGTTCAAACCTTAGTTATAAGTCACCGTGGCGCCATCGTGGGCGGGTTCCAGCAGTTTCCATTGGCAGGTAATGTTGTTTGAAGCGAACTGAGCGATGATGCGGTCAGCAATCTCATCAAAGCGCTCCGTCGCCAGAGCCAAGATAGTGGGTCCAGCGCCGGAAAGGCAAATTCCAAGAAGACCGGGTTGCGTGGCAGGGGTCATGAATTGGAGAATCTCTGTCAAGCCAGGGATCAAGGTCTTGCGGTACGGCTGGTGCACCTTGTCCTGCATGGCAAGGAAGATCATGTCAGGATCTGGAGGGGAGCTGCCCAGAGCTGCGGGGAGAAGAGCCGCGCGCTGGAGGTTGAAGACCTGGATAAAATTAGATTTCCATTTGCATTACTTTCTGCCGTTGGGGAACGTACCACATCCGCCCTTGAGTAGGACTCGGGCAGAACGTTGCGGGCATTGGCAGTGGGGACCACGAAATCAGGGATAATGGCAATTGCCTTGATTTCGGGAGCCCAGTTGAACTTCCGGTAATGGCCAATGGCCATGGGAGGCTCGGGGGGTCTGATACCGGTGTCAACACCACCGGCGGGGGCAGGCAAAACCTCGCTAAGCGGGATTTCCTTGCGAGCCATGTCTTCTGGCTTGAGCTCATTCAAGTAGGTGCCAACAAAGCCACCGAAAAGTGAGGCAGCCACATTATCAGGGTGGCGCTCTGTGGTATCGTTAGTTAAGGCACAGACACATTTTACGACCGCGTGCAACGTACCAATCATCAAGCAGTAATCAAGCAGACGCTCCTTGCTCAAGCCTAACTTGCCAACCTCGTTACCAAGCATCACACCTGCAACGACAGCGGTACCCGAAGAGCCAAGACCCCGCCCTAATGGGATCGGGTTGATAATGTGCACCTTGGTCTCGACGGGGAATGCGCGCTGGTTGTGGCATCTGAGCAGATAAAGGGCCACGCGGGTGATCAGGTTGACTTCTGGGTCGAGACTGATCTTCTCGACACTTTTGCTTTGATCCTCATAGGTGATGGCGCAGTTGAAGGGGAGTTGGGATGAGGGCTTGTTCTCGATGCTGACGTGGATCTCCAGGTGGAGAGATAGTGCCAGGCCGATCACATCGAAGCCCGGGCCAATGTTGGCGGATGAGCAGGGGATCTTAATCACGGAAGCCATTTTGCAGATGTCCTAGAATCTCAGAATTCAATGGTCGTGATGATATGACTCCTATGTCTTGGCGCACCAAAAAAATAATATGGCCGACGTCGGAGAGTGGAGCTCCCAAGGGTCTTATTAACACAAACCTTTGTCACGATCTATACGGAGTACGCATGTTCGCGAACCTAGGAGCTACCTAGGTATCCATGGAAGCACATATACATTACTTAACTATAGTATATATCGAATGATTTTTGTATTTGATTGTCGTGAATTTTGGACATTACTCCGATCCGGGGAAAATTGCCCAAAGTAACGCTTTTGGAAATCCTGCCCCGGTGACCCCATTGGCCTGCATTCCAATCTGAATGTAATCCAAGCCTGGGTATTGTTGCAAGTGGGAATATTGGTGATCACTCAAGATCGGGTTCGGATTTCCGAGAAGCAGGTTAAGAAGTTGCCGACATTGGTTAAATACGTAGATTGTGCCTAGTCCTTCCATACTTCAAACACAAGCCCCGTCTCTTCTATAGAATATCCAGCATGTCTGATCTACCCACGATTCGCTGGGGCATTGTTGGTAGGTTCCATATCTGACCTTCGAGGATCAGTGCTAACAAGGATAGCCACCGGCATGATCTCAACATGGTTCGTGGAAGACATTCTCCTCGAATGGGAGGGGAAACGAGTCAATCATATTATCCAGGCTATTGGCAGCTCAAGCACCCAAAAGGCGCAAGACTTCGTAAAGAATAATTGCCCAAATCAGACGCCTAGTGTATACGGCTCGTACCAAGAGCTCTATGATGATCCCGAAGTCGATATTGCATACATCGGCACACCGCATGCATTTCACCATCGAGACTGCTTGGAAGCCATCAACGCCGGCAAAAATGTCCTCTGTGAGAAGTCCTTCACGATCAACGCCAAACAAGCACGGGAGATATTTGATGCCGCACGAAAGAAGAATGTCTACGTCGCCGAGGCCATGTGGGTTCGACACCGACCTCTCTACCAGGAGCTCAGCCGGCTCCTCCATGAACAGAAGATCATTGGGGATGTGTTCCGCGTGTTCTCCGATTTCGCTAACGGTGCCGACCCCGCATCGCTTCCTGCCACCTCCCGACACCGCGATTTGAGCCTTGGAGCGGGCTCCCTCCTCGATGTCGGTGTCTATGCACTCACCTGGGGCCGCATGGCCCTTGGATACCAGAAGGAGCTTCCTCAGATCGTGGCAAAACAAACCCACGAAGTAGGGGTGGAGATTACCACCAGTGCTATTCTACAGTATTCATCCGGGCGACAGGGAATCTGTACATGTACCAGTAAGGCCCTCGGAGCCCCAGGCGAGGTATTCCTCGTGGTGCATGGCACCAACGGGTACGTTGAGGTTGAAGGGAGAGCGGCTTCGATCCCCGAGTCCTTCACGGTTTGGAAGAAACAGGAGGGGGCCGCGGATCGGGCTTATTTCCCGCGTGAAGCATGTGAGGGGAAGAAGTATAACTTCCCTCAGATTGGGCGTGGGTTTGTTTGGGAAGCTGAGAATACCGCGCTTGATATTCTGGAGGGGCGAAAGGAAAGTCGGGTGATGCCCTGGGAGGAGACGCTGTACATCATGGACCTGATGGATGAGATCCGGGCGCAGGGGGGGACTTCTTACCCTGGCGAGTGATTCTGTTCACGTGTAACCAGTTGGCACTTCCAAGTTCTCCACGGAATACTGAAGTACCTACTTCCAAGCTTTTGAAGTTGAACCGTCCTTGACAAATCACATACATATGTGCCATGCTAGTGCTCGATCTAGATCCAATGAGAATCATGTGAAGATCCTTTTGTGCGTGGATGGTCCCTGAAGACAAAGGACCAGTGCGCAGAAATACGAGTACAGCGTAGCTCTGGAAAATGCCGCAAGAGAATTTAACAGCATTGGTGCCTAGCCATTGAGACTAACGAGAGTCAGTTATAGAGTGCTGAGTAGTGTCTAGGTCTAAACTGGGCTAAGTATAGGCCTGGGACCCGACCCGCTCGCGAAAATTTTCTAGCTTTGGTCTCCCCACTATTTTCTCTTCTCTCTCTTCCCCATTGTAATCGCCCTTGAGGTGCCTTTCACACGATTTCTTTTTCTTTCGCAATCCTGCTCAGATCTCTGTGTCTCTTGTGAACACTGCAGACCTCGAATACGTCCCCCTGGCCTCGGCCGTCGATTATCGCCACTCCACTTCGCAAATTAGGACAGCTTGATCCCGGAGACTGCCTGTGAGATTTAGGAGAATTATACTCAAATTCTCTTACATCTGCAATCCTGGAGCACTCAAGCTCCTTCTCACACCACTTCAAGTTGGCGGGACTTCGCTACACCAAGGCCTCTCTCCTCCACCCTCTCGCGGGCCCCAAGTTCCGGGTCTTCTGCGGAGGTGACACTCGTCCCCCCTAACTGGGTTTACAAAAACTTCTTATTGTGGCCGTCAGACGTTTGTCGGTATCGCCAGGCCCTCAGGAACGGATAGGGTCTGGCTCATGGATGGAGGGCCGTCACCCTTGAACGAACCTCTCGCCGGCTGACGTCTGCCTCGGCCGTCGTGCTATCAAAGAGAAATATCTTCTCACTAACTACATCCAATCTGGCTTAACCAAACTTTCCTATCGAGATGTCCGAGTCTCCCAGATCCGAGCGGTACACGTACCTGACCCGGTACAGCACCCCGGTCCCCGAATTGGACGACCACCGTCACCAAATGCAGACGCCGCCGCGCATTGCGACCCCGATTGAGCGGTCCTACAGCCCTCATAATGTTCAGGCTCCGATCGAATACCCCGAGCGTCCCGACCTGCTCAACGCGCAAGATGCTTTGAGAGATGGTCCCGTCTTCCGAGACTTTGAAAACGCCGTCATTGACGATGATCGATCCCATGATCCAAATGGGATTCCCCAACGCTTCTCGGTCGACCCCGCTGCCAATTATCAAACCCCTCGTCGCATCAGCATTGTGAATCATGATCTGGCCAACGCTTCCTGCACCTCGTCTGTCTCCGCTCGCTCCTCCTCTCCCCCCAATTCCGTCGAGGCTTTCGCCGACCCCCGTCGCCGCGAACGTGCCAATACCCTGGACAGCATTGCGCCCCCCGATCTCGAAGCGATTCTGCAGCGCACTGTGTCCGGTGGCACGAACAACCGCCGCCCAACATTTAGCAACGCTAGTGCTATTCGACCCCAGCTGGGCGATGTGCCATTTGACACAGAGGAGGCATGCTTTGACGAGCCAGGCCGTCCACCGATGATCGGTCGGCTTCCGGTGATTGACTATGAGGAATTGGAGGAGTTTGTGGCTCTCACTCAGGGCACCAAGACGGCTGGTCACCGCAAACACAGCATGAGCTCGCAGAGCAAGAAACCGCGCATTTTCTGCGATTTGCGCCCGGGGGCAGAAAGCCCCGAGGTTGGTGTAATCAAGAAGACTGACTCGTCCGACTCGGAAGACGAGAAGGTTCCCAAGATCACGAACGAGAAAGAGCTCGTTCAAATTCTTCAGAATACAAACGAGCCCACTCGGTTTGGCTTCTTTTCTTCCGAGTCTCAAACCACCGTGCACGCCGCCGATCTAGGCGACCTCGTCTTGCCGGGCGAGACTTTCCGTGACCTCTTCGAGCTCGGTCCCGAAGGAGGTGTTTGGTGGCTCGATGTCGTGAACCCCACGGACGACGAACTCGGCGCGATCTCGCGCGCCTTCAACATCCACCCGCTGACAACGGAGGATATCCAAACACAAGAAGCTCGCGAGAAAGTGGAACTCTTCAAGCAGTACTACTTTGTCTGTTTCCGTACTTTCTTCCAACAAGACAAGACTAGCGAGGAGTTCCTCGAGCCCGTCAACTTTTACATGGTCGTGTTCCGGGACGGCGTCCTCACGTTCTCTTTCGTGGATAACCCGCACGCCTCGAACGTCCGGAAGCGAATTGGTAAACTTCGCGACTACGTCTCTCTCTCCAGCGACTGGATCTGTTATGCCATGATTGACGACATCGTCGATAGCTTTGGGCCTGTGATCCGCGACGTGGAGCTCGAGTCTGAAGCCATTGAAGATCACGTCTTCATTGCTCGAGTGGACGACTTTGAATCTTTCCTCCCACGGATCGGCGGTTTGCGTAAGAAAGTCATGAGTCTTATGCGATTGCTCGGTGGGAAGGCGGACGTTATTCGAGGATTCTCGAAACGGTGCAACGAGCAGTACTCTGTGACACCGCGTGGTGATATTGGTCTCTACCTGGGTGATATCCAGGATCACGTAGTGACCATGATGTCGAACCTGGCTCATTTTGAGAAGATGTTGAGCCGTTCGCATACCAATTACCTGGCCCAGTTGAATGTCACCAATCTGGTGCTTGGTAACCATGTCAACAAAGTGCTGAGCAAGGTCACGTTGATTGCGACCATCCTGGTTCCAATGAATTTGATCTGTGGTCTGTTCGGTATGAACGTTGAAGTTCCCGGAAAAGATACTCCGGGACTTGGCTGGTTCTTTGGGATTTTAGGGGTGATGGGGTTGATTGTGGCTGTTAGTATGGGTCTTGCTCGCTGGCAGAAGCTTGTTTAATTGCTTTTTTTTTTTTCGCTGTCCATTATTACTCTATGTTGATATTTTTGAATTGCACCGTACATTTGAAATTCATTTGGAGTTATACTAGTAGTTCATAGTCCCCACTGGGCAGTAGGCAGTCGACGGAGGCTATAAATAACCCCGGCCGAACTATGCTCGATTTTCTTCCACATTCCCTCATGCGCTCACACATCCCCTTCCATGCGTCGACACATCCTGCAGTGCTATCTGACGGTAGTTAGCATATTGTTATTTGGCTTCGCTCATGCCGACCATGACTTAAACCTCGATACCCCCAGCGACGGAGCCGGTCTCCCAGTCGCGCTCGACTCCTTCAACGGCCTGGAACTTCGCGACGACACCGACGAGAACGGCCTCTCCAACGGGCTTGATCTTGTTCGCCGATACCCCAATAACGCCAAATCTCTCGGAAACAATCGATTCGAGAAGCCCACCCTGAAAATCGGCGAGGTATTGTGGTTCTACCTGCCCAAGGACGTGGTGAACGGTCCCCACGGTGCCGCGGGGGTGGGACTTCCTGCCTACGTGTCCGACAACAATGACGATACAAGTTCAAGCCATGAGCTACGGAAACGAGAATCCGCCAAGCGAGCGACTACAACGGTCTACATATCGTTGACAACCTGCAGCAAGCCACACGCCAACAAGACCAGCGCGCATGGCGCATTCCCCCAGTTGGAGGTTTATATCTCAAACTCGAAGGATCTGGAAGAACCAGGACCGGGCAAGGACGATGCTCTCCAGGTCAGACATACCGCAGAGGGAGGGTACCTCGGGATCACGAAGGATACAGACAGCGACGTGTTCATTGGGGTTGCGGCGCCCAACACCACGGAATACACTGGTGCCTACACGTTCCAAATCGCAGCCTCAATCGACGAGTACTTTCACAAATGGGTCAACGAGACGAACCTATATTTCATTGACGCGGACAATTCGGCTGCGCTGCTCGTCACGAATAATCTGACGGAGTCTGAGAGTAATAGTACGAATTACCAGCAATGGCTGAACATGGTACCGCCGTTTACGATGTTTGCGCACAACGTGAACAACACCGCACTGACAGGCCTGGAACGATCCTTCTGTGCCCTCGACAGTCTGTCTCAGGTCGGTCGAATCAGCAATATCACTGAAGTTGGTATGACCAAACGAGGCCTGGGCAACAAGCCGAAAGAGCAATTCTATATCACGGGCCTGAACCGAAGCTCCTCCTACGAGGGTATCCTCGC
Source organism: Penicillium olsonii (assembly GCA_911174995.1). Classification (NCBI taxonomy): domain Eukaryota; kingdom Fungi; phylum Ascomycota; class Eurotiomycetes; order Eurotiales; family Aspergillaceae; genus Penicillium; species Penicillium olsonii. The sequence continues at coordinate 1,639,106 of CAJVNO010000022.1, read as the reverse complement.
AATGGTAGGAAACTCGACTACATCGGGCAATAGCATCGTCGGCGGCGGCGGATCAGTCTGGAAGCCAATGACGTTCGAAACAAAAGCAGGTAAGCTCGCCGAGATCGATCCTGATGGTTGAGGCCAATCTAACTAGTCCAGATGACAACTGTGCCGTCCTCTTCAATTTAACGTTCTGCTCCGAGGTCGCCTACGCCGTGCCGTCAAATCCAAACCTCAGCGTGGACAAACTACGCACAATCTACGACGACCACGCCTCGAAATACTACAAGAACTTCAACTACTCGCTGCAGCAAGTACAATGCAAGACAGACGACGAATCAATGTTCTCTTTGGCAGTCACTTGTGACGACTGCGAAAAGGCATACAAACAATGGCTATGCGGCGTGACCATCCCCCGGTGCGCAGACTACTCAGCCACGGATTCTTTCCTTGCTGTGCGTAACGCAGGTCAGGATTTCATCAACGGCACATCATTACCAAGTGATAGTCCGTACAGGATGTCCACCGCGACCAACAACTCGCGCAATTCCATCATCGATGAGCTCATCAAACCAGGCCCGTACAAGGAAATTCTACCTTGTCAGGATGTTTGCCACACCCTCGTTAAGAATTGTCCTACGACGTTGGGCTTCTCCTGTCCCGAGGGTCGGTGGCTTAATGCCTCGTATGGATACCGCAACTCAGGCGGGGATATCACCTGTTCATTTATGGGTGCTGCATATGATTTGAATCTTGGGGTTAGAGTCGGCATTGGGGCTTGGTGGGTGGTGTTGGCTGCATTGTTGTTTGTTTAATTGCATTTCAGTAATGTACTAAATACCATATCAACGTGAAAAGATTTCGAATTTGGCAACTTGATCATACTTTCATATGGAGACCGCTGGACCAATTATGAACGCAATCGTTGTAGATGCGCATCCTCTCCAGCCTTTGAATTGTCGACAGGCTACCTATACTGTAACGAAGACACGAACAATGTTATATCTCAAGGGTATCTTTGCGAAACTATACAAGCTTCCAAGGCTTGTCTTTAGCCCGGAATTTGGCTATGTACTCCGTATTGCCATCTGCATCTATGTCATACAATCACCACTCTAACTCCTTCTGAAGGCTCTTCTTCACTCCCCTACTCGTCAACTTCATCGTACTCACACCATCTTCCTTGCTCGTCTCCTGTATCTCATTCTCAGCTTTCTTCCCCTCAGTCATCTCCTCCGCCCAATCCCCCCACCTCTCCCTCCAAACCCCAATTTCCTCCTTCCAAAGATCCCTCACGCAAGGATCACACGAACTACCACAACAATCTCCCAATCCAGGCGGAGGAGGCGGGTCATTATATTCTCGCTCCGCAGCGCGAAGAAGCTGTTTTGTGCGCGTCTTCGTAAGACGGTTCTTTTGTAATTTCTTGAACAGTGGTGTTTCGTCTGGCTTGTAATATTCCTCTGGGCCTTTTTCTGGACTAATTGAGATTTGAGTCTTTGCTTTTGAGGGAGTTGAGAGTGGGTTCCTCTTGCTCTCGCGCTCTGATGTTCCGATGCTCATTTTGATATTGATGTCTCTGTTTGGTTCTGTTAGTGGCGATTTGAAAGGAATGGGGGATACGCACTACGGCGACTCGAGTGTTACATTGGACTTTCAATTTAGATGGATGGTTATTCCAAGGTTGTGAAGTGGCAGAGGTAGATGTCCATCGTGGAAAACGGGCTCAGTCGGGCATCCTCGGGAACTGATTCCTGCTCCCGAGGTCGTTCCGATGCACATCTATACACACCCCAAGAGGAGTTTAATTTTCTTCTACTGTACTAGAACGACAGCGGCTTGAAAGCGTAGTGATCTAATTGGGTTCAAAACATTCGTGGTATCAACTTCATTTCCTAGGCGTCCGGATCACACTCGACTTCGCCCTCGGTGTGCCAACCCTGTTCAACAACTTCTGTGCCGCAGGGGTAAGCATCTTTCCAGGAGTGGCATTGCCCTTCGCAAACGGCGAAGAAATAGGCGTTTTGGCCTGTGCGGCTTTTTCATCGCGCTTCTTCCTCGCAACGCGATCAACCATCCGGTGATGTAGTGCTTCACGCTTTCCCGCCTCGGCCAGCTGGAAGGGATTGCGCTCCGAAGACACCGATCCAAGAAGACGCCAGTCGATTTCATCGTCTTTGGCATGCTCGGGTGTTTCGGGTTCATCTTCGTCGACGAATGCGTAGCCGTTAACGCGGGGTGTTTCGCTCCCCGTGTATACCTCCGATTCGTCGAGGCGCGGCCGACCAGCGATTGCGTCTTGAATTGCTGAGATGGAGGGTGATGGCGGGATAGAGTTTGCTGCCGCTACGGCTTCGGGGTCTGGTAGTCTTGTGTTTTGGTAGAGGATTCGCTTTGGGGCGGCGCGAGAGGTGCGTTCCGCTCTCTGGCTGTGCGTTTCGTGGGTGTCTTCCACCGAAGATGGGAGAAACATTAGGGTATTATCTGGTTTGGATTTCCAAGCGTCGGGTCTTGCTGGGCGGGCATCAAGATCTGTTTTTATCGGGATCAAGCTGGTCTCCGGGTTGCCGCCGGCGGCAATCATGCGTTGGGATTCTTGCTTGCTATGGGCAATTTGGCGAGCAGAGGGGATTTTGTTATCATTCCAGAGCCATGGATATTTCTCTCTTTTTTTCTCGTTTTGCTTGTCGACGACTTTGTAGAAGGATTCGTTGTCGTCGCTTGTATACTTTGATTGAAAACCGAGAAGACCCATATTCGATACATCAGGCCCGGTAGATGTTTCCGTTGTTGTGCTATTCGATACTACTGACATCGGCGTATCGCCTCCCCAGCCGTGAGGGGTAGCATGAGGGGTGTCTTCAGGTCGTCCGAAATGAGGTGTCGGAGTTGCATCTAGCTTTCGCCGGGCGTTTGATCCTGGCGTAGGCGTGCGCATCACATCTGCGAGCTTCTTCTTTGAACTAGCAATCCAGGCCTTGTCTTTAGACTCGATGGCGTCCAGGTACTCCTGCTTGGAATGCGTTTCGAGTAATCCAGGGAAAAAGTCGCGGGCGATGACGTGCGACAGGGTGCTGGCGTAGACATCTTCCTCTAAGACGGTTGCGGGTCGTTTGATTCGTTTTGGTGGAGGAGGCGGGGGCATGAGCTGGCCAGCAGGTCGCTTGGCCAGCTCTTGCGACGGAGGTGATGGCATGGTTGTTGAAGAGATGGATGAAAGAGTAGTGAGTGGCGATAAGATATCAGGCCACAGTCTAGCCGCTTTAGGCAGTATGTACTTCACCTGGACATCCATCTATGGAAGATTGGACCTATTCTTTCGTTCTTCTATCTCTACTGAGTACGGAGTACCTTTTGGCTAGCTTTTGGCCATCTCAATTTACGCTGTTACAATGCAAATCAGTCATGCCACACGGGTTGTATTGGGACGTAGCCCATCTATAATCTATAACAAGGGCTAGCGAAACACCCTGAAAAAAACAACCACCCTTTCCTTTCCTTTTCCTTTTTTCTTTTTTCCCAAATTCCATCCAACACCAAAGAAATCGCTGATCGCTGACAAATGCAAGGACTGACTGTTGAAACATGCGTACAAAATCGATATCAAAAACGACAAAAACAAAAAGAAACGGCTGCTAGGCGGACAGGAGTTAAACAGACACAAAGAAATACAGATCATGACTCGTGGAGAGAGAGAGAGCAAGAGAGAGAGGGTGGGAGGCGAAATGATGAGTAAGCCGGAATATGCACCTGGGCAAGGGGGTCAGAGAGAAGACACCTGTCTTGAGAGTAATGAGAGATGCTCAGTGAGCGGTAGGAAAGAGAGAGTACGAAGGCGAGCGGCTCTTCGGCTTCCGGTTTGGGTTTTTGGGAGGCAGAGGAGGCAAAGGAGCCTCAACCTTGACCTCAACCTCGGAAACAGATTTGGTTCGGTCGTGGACCGGCAGTTCTTCCAAACTGGTGCTACTGCCATTGTGCGAGAGCCGGTTTGATTCGACCAGGCTCTTGGTTTGGCGGTGTGACGCTGAAGCAGGACGAGTGAGAGCCTCACCGGCTGTGAGGCGGTCAGTGGGCATCAGCTCGCGGCTGTTTGAAAGCGAATGAACGAGCTCCGGAACGCTCATGGTTGACACGGACGAGCGGTGCTTACGGGCCACAGAGGCCGCGCGAGAGAGCATCAGGCTCTCTTGGCTGTTGCATTTGCTGATTGGGGAGAAGCTGCTGCGGGGAGAGATGGGCACTCCGGAGAAAGGAAAGTGACGGTCTGATTCACCATCGGTGGTCATGTACTCTTCGTACAGAGGTTCGGTGATTTTTCCCAGAGTGCTGACGGGGAAGTATTCGGGGTTGCGAAAGACGGGGTTACAGTCACCCAGGGGGGTGGCGGCTGGGTGGGTGGGCATGGATGCTGGACTTGGGTTCAGATCCGGGGTAGGAAGCTCGGAAGTGCTGAGTGGGCTGGGTTGGAGGTGACGGGTTTTGGATGAAAGCCAAGGTCCTTCGCTGCAAGCTATCCCAATTTGAGGATGAGCTTCATCAAGGGAAGTACGGGTCCAATCAAAGTTGGAGGAAGACTCTGCTGCGTGCTCATAGCAGTAGTCAATATCTGCGTCCCAAGAGTCATACATCTCGTCCTCGTATGAGAATTGATGCAAAGTGGCGATAGGCTCGGGTGGTGGGGCCTCCTTTTGAGGGTTGGTGTTTTGAAGGTGTTGGGGGAGAGTGGGGGAGCCAAGAGCCTCGGAAAACTTCCTCGACAGCTCCTCGGCGACGAACATTGACATGGGAGCGCTGTGCTCATCGACACTGGGTAGTTCGGCCTTGGAAGGCGGACTGGCTTGAGACACGGAGCGCGAGTCAGGACACCCTATGCTGGATTGCGGGCTATCCCAGTAGCGCGTGGTCTCTTCTTCCTCTGGCACATCTGCCAGATCAAATTGGCTGCTCATAGACGAGGTCCTGACACTGTGATCCGTTGGCTCGGGGTTAAAGAATTGAGATGGGGGCGTGGACTGGAGACACTCCGGGTATGTTACGGATGACGACAGCCCCAAGATCTCGTCAATGGCACGGGGCTCAGGCTCCAAGCTCTCCGGTGGGGGAGTCTCTGGCACCGCAGGTGGAGGGGGAGTGGTGGGACAAGAGCGAGGATACCTCGAGACAGGACGAGAGAAGTTCTCGTTCGCGCGGGATCCCTTGCGTGCATGGCCCGGGGGTGCGGTTGGGGAGGCCGGCGGGCTCATACTTGGCCCGTCGGCGGTGGTAGCAGTTCCAAATACACTGAGGTCATCGGCAGAGAAATTGCGGAAATGAATGTCCTCAGCGCGAATCCCTTTCAGACCGGTTTGGGGCCGCTGCGAAGCGCGAATGGCGGAGAATTCGGTGACCAAATCGTTCTCACGTGTCTGATCCAGAGCTTGGAACTGAGACGGATTGGTGTGAGTCAGGTGGTGGAAGTCGAACGGATCAGATATAATGCTTTTCAAGCGTTCACCTGTGAGGTTCAAAAGGTCAATTGAGTGTCATTGGGTTCCATGGCAACGAGCAACTTACTGTTATCAGCGTGTCGGGCACGACGCCCGAACAGCTCTCTATGGGGCTTTTCACGATCAGCCTCATCCTCCTCGTCCAGAGTAGCAACGATGTTGATCTTGCTGCCCTGGCGACGTAGAATGCGGCTCCCCCGCGCCAAAAAAGACCGAGATGACCTGTCCTTATCGGAGCGTTGACCCAGCGAGGATACGGTGCGTTCATCCGGAATTGAGCCATCCGAGGTCATGGAAGAGCCCGGTGACCGACGGGAGGAAGTCGAGGTCGTTGTGTTACTTCGCGAACGCCCACTGAAGACCGATAGCCGCTTCGGGCTGTTGGTGTGGGCTGTCGACCTCGAGCGAACATGAGCGACGTGCTCTGGTTGCTCATTCGATGAGGTTGTTGATGGACGGTCACTGCCGTCGTCGTCCCATTGTTTCGCCATTGGGATTGAAGTGGATGACATGGCTTCAGGACAGGGCAGTTACACCATCATAAATGAAATCTGGAGATCGCCCGTGAGAACGGTTGGAGCAGAAGGCTGATAATAAATTAATAGATTACTCGATGACGAGGCAATACCAGAGACGGGGGGCTTGTGGAGCTCTCAGGGGTTATTTTTGTATTTTTGTAAAATGGTATAATTTTGGGATCTGGTATTATTGGCACGGGGGGGGGGTCTTTCTCCAAGGACGGAGAGACATCTGGGACTTCTTTGTTTTGTTTTGATTTGTTTCTGATTTGCTGTGATTTCTTTTTTTTCCCTGGACTGGAGATCTCGACGGACACAACGTATGATCCGCTTCTATCTGTCACACTCTGCATCTATCCGAATAATACATTGTAGCTTTCTCTCTCTACATCAAACATACATAAGCAAACATGGACCTGTAGCAATACAGCAATACACGGGACATAATCCACGGTACGACCCAAAATAACGGAGCCGAAACTCCATTTAGCGGCATCTGTTTCCAGGGGGTTGGTCCTGAACGTGCTGGAGCCCCGATTGTGGGGGGGGACTAACCAGGGCAGAAGATGGACACTAGACCCAATACAGTAAGTATCGGCGGTCCGATACGCCCCGTTCCGTTTTATTGCGATTCTCCTTTGCATCCGCTGTATCGGTATTGCTCGAGATCAGCGAGAGTATACACTAGTATCTGACATCTAGAACGTCGCAAGGTTTAACGCGGCAGAGATGTTTATCAGATAACCTTCCAAGGTTGGAATGTTCAAAGTCGTCTCTATTCCAAGCTCAATTGCTCCAGTACTCTCCGTACGATGTGGTAAGCGAGCTACCGGGTATATTACGATCTAATATCGAGGTCTTCGCACAGTCCTTACATCAGGTAGAAACATTCAAAAGTCCAGACTGAAGTGGAGAGCCATCACGCACACTCGCTCTCGCTCGCAGGAAACGTTTTCCCCTACACCAGTCCGTCCATGGCCTTCCCACGGTTCACACCGACCATGTTTGAAGTCCCAGACTCGGACAGCTAATGTTTCCAAATCTCCCATTTTCCATCCAGCCTCCTATTTCAATGAACTCCAATTTCAATCAAAACACCTTGCGTGACGGAGACAGCCACGCCTCTTCCCCGCATAGCCCAGAGCGGAGCCTCGGTTCAACGGTTTTCACCTGAAGGATCCGGCCCTACCTTTAGTGACTGCTCTAGGGCACGACTGTCGATGGCTGTGGAGACGTAATACTTCGCTTATCCCGAGACTTTACCCCGAGGTTCCAATGCCCCGGTGTGGCCCCAAGCAATGCGAACAGTAAGGATTCAGCTGTAAGGTCGGAGGGTGCCGTTCCCCTATCTCGTGCGTGAAGATCAGCAAGAAAAAGGAACGGTAAAAAAAGCAAAACTCAAGCTTCTCGAAAATCTCAAACCTCGGGGATGTAAGAGATGCAGCTGAAGAATGTGAGTGTCCGGAAGTCACCGGTGAGTCCCTTGCAGTTCCTGCCGGAGAGTTGCGTTGTTGCGGCGGGGGTGTAGCTTGGTATGTGCAGATAGACTGCAGATGGCATAAATTCAGATCTGTTCAACTATTTCCTCTTTTGTCTCAAGTGTACGTGGGATCCTCGTATGCGTTGTACGTGGGTACCTACATACATTGTCCATAACTCGAACTGCCCGTGATGTACATGTACACTGCGATCTTGCATCAACCAGCTTCCTATCTGGAAAGTGGGTCTCACATTCGAAACAAATAGAAAAGTGAAAAATCGATATCCACCCGAGAAAGACCGCTAGTCATGGTGTTTTGAGTGTGTATCCGGACGATCTCGTCTAGAACCTTGGGAGTTTAGGGTGCGGCACTTTAACTACAAACCCTAGGGCATGAGAATATTCCGTAAGCACCGTGAGAGCCCTGGAGCTGTAGGTCCCCGAGTTGTAGTAAACCCCGGTATGTACTCCGTACGGAGTATAGCCACCGTTTCCCCTTTTTAGCAACAAAGCAATGCGATGATCAATCGTCATATCTCGACGCCCAAGCGTCTTGACCCGGAGTTCTTCCACTTGGAGACCAGATCTGCGTCAGGAATAAGCCCCGAAATTGGAGGCCCGTCTGATCGGTTTGGTCTCTGAATCAAATCCTCTGTCTCGAATCCCCATCTCACCATGCTCTCCGAGCTCTAGGTTTGACGCACGTTCGAGAATTAACTTCTTTCGGTTCGCGTCAAACGAACGTGTTCTCCGACGGATCGTCGATCTAATTTGCTTGGCTGGGGAGATGGAATTCCGATAGGCAAGGTCTGTTCGAGAGTCAAGATTCATCCATGGAATCCTCTACATACATAGTTACCAATTACTTTGACTTCCAAGGCTCTCTGTAAGTACAGAGTACAGTACTTCGTAGGTATTTCCGCAACACCCTAGTACCGCGCTAAGACTAGCACACGCCAACGGTCGCCCGTCTGGGTAAGGTATCCCGCTAGAACTATGGAGAATCGATCAATCGCACGGAGTACACACAATCATAAGTTCGAATGTGAGGCTGAATCCCGATGTGACCGTGTGCGATCCAGATTCCGTCTAGATGCAACCTGGTGGCTCGAATAAATTGGCCATCGTACATTGTACACCCATACACCGCAAAGCGTGTGCGCCCGAGAAACAGGGGAATCCTTTCACGGTCCAGCGCCAGTTTTGAGACCCATCTACTATCTGCTACTAGATCCGGATTGACTTGAACAAACAATTGCGACTAGTGGCAGATCACTAGGGATGCTTTGATCCACATCACGTTGGGCAACAGTCGGGAAAGATATTGGACTCGGTATTTTTGATCTCTCATTAATTATTATCCCATAAACGGTGGGCTCCTCAATTCGTCCCCTTCGCGTCCTTTGTCCCGATTATTTGTCAAAAGCCACCCAGAATTCTAGGTCGGTCAGCTGTGTGTGATCGGGTAGGCACGAGATACGCACTGTCGATCATTTGATCTGTATACTACATCCAGGGAGTGCAGTTTAGAGGTTGACAATGTCGAGAATCGGGGTACCAACGTCAAAGCCACCAACCCCGCCAACAGAGCTGTCCTCCTCCCTCTTAATATTGAGGTAGCCCGGCACGCTGTTGTCGCCGATCTGGTCCAGGTCCAGGCCGAGGATATCGGAGGGATCGCGCTTGAGAGCAATGTCCACCGGCTTGCTATCGTCATTCTGTTCGTTGGTGGTGGTGTCGCGCTTGATGGGCAGGGTGATACCCGCGAGGCTGCTTGTATCACCATTGAGGATATTGTCATCATTGTCGCGTTTCAGTCCCGCGAGACCAAGACCCAGTACTCCTTTGCCGTTATTAGTCGTCTCGTCGGCGTCGGTCAGCACGGCATCATTGCGCTTAACAAGATCCAAGATGCCAAGACCCAGTAGTCCTTTCTTCTCGGCCTCGTCGTCGTCGGCCAAGGGGGCATCATTGCGCTTGACACTGATGCCGATACCCCCCAGCACACCATTGTCAAGGTTATGGCTGAGAATTTCGTTGTCACGCTTGAGCCCTAGAACACCGAGACCCAGAAGCCCATTGTTATCACTGACCACCTCTCCGTTTCCGTCGCCGTCACCGCGACGCAGGATGGTGAGAGTTGGCACACCAGCAGGCAAGCCCACGGAGTCTATTTCAACATCCTCAGAGCGCGGAATGTTCTGGATGTTGAGATTGGGAGGAACATCCAGATTGTGGACACTGAGGCCTCCAACGGTCAGGTCCTCCGAGCGCTTGCGAAGATCAACACTAGCATCGACGGCTGCGTCGATGCCATCCATGGCATTCTCGCTATCGCGCTGGAGAATATCATTAACCGACAGGCTCAGGTCAACGCCATCATTGAAGCCCTTGGTGTCACGCTTGGCTTCGAGGGCACCATCAAGGGCAGCTGTGATCTGCTCCTTAGAAGTAGTGACGGGTTTACTGTCAACGGCACCGGTAAGGGCATCAAGGGTGTCGTCGACCACATCGACTGGACTAGGGAGGGGGGCCGCAGTGGCAGACACTGCCAGGATGGCTGGGACGACAATTGCGTAACGCATATTGGGTCTGCGCAAAAGAAGTAAGGTGGTTGAGCGAGTCTATTGGGAATCAAGCCCGGATTTGTACTACTAGGTATCTCATGTCCAAGATGTTTGCGGCATGTTACCTGACGTGCTCTGGTACTTTCCACGGGTAGGACGGTTTGAGTCCGCATTGATAAGCTCGACTTGACATGCAGCTCCTGTTGCGGCCGTTGGAAGAATCTGACCGTACATTTTCAATATTCGAAAGCGACAGTGTAAAGGCGGATGATCCGTTGAGTGGGAGCTATGGTCGATCGTTGACTGATTGGGCGGTGAACCAGACAACTTCGATATCACCTCGGCTCACAATCCTACCCTATGCGAAGGACGTCATGGCTAAAGTTATGACGGAGTTTTGATCTTTCACGATGATTGGAGCTTCTGAGACCTTGGAATATTCTATAATCTAGGATTTGGGGGGTGTTTGGAGTATCTGGGGACTTCCAGGCATGTAGAAGTATATATACAGTCCTCCCGTGGATATAGATCAAGGCCCAGAAGCTTCAGGCTTCTGAAATTTGGTGTTCATCCCGAGGTCTCATAGCGAATGATCGACCAGACCATCGACCAGATCCGGGCTAGAAATTAAGGCTTTTTAGACTACGAGATTTAGCTTGGTTGACCATGGTTCCAGCCCCTCTATCTTGAGGCTCCAGGCAATGGAACCTTGGAAGTACCTAGGTAAATTGGAGACATCCGTGCTCAGTCCTGAGGTGGATAGAACACCTGGGCGCCCATATGTAGATGGAAAACTCACTCGTATACTAGTACGCCTTCGGCAGAGACACACAATGGATTGTCTAAAAATGTCGCACAATCTCGTAACGTAAACTGACACACTCTGGGACCTGCATGCTTTGACTGCGACGATATGCAGTACACTGGAGCTAATATACCCTGGAGGGGCAGAGGGACTCGAAGCATCCACTCACGATGCGAGGAAAAACCAACACGGTCAGCATGGAATCGGAGATTCATCGGACTCCCGCCGAAAGAGATCCAGTAGCACATGTCCACTGCGCTTGGGCCGTTAATTTATTCGGTCTTAGCTGGGGGCTGAGGGTGAGGGATATTGGTGTAATTGTACGAGACAGTGGCGTTGTATTCTGTACTCCGTAGATGCGAAAATAATAATGGTTTTTGCTTTACTGAAGGCTAATAATTACAGACGGGAAGATATCAATTGCAAAAAAAGACATGAAAAAAAAATCAAGCCGTAGATCAATCCTCCATCTCGGTGTCCTGAGTCTTGGATGGCTCGCCGAATAGCTCGTCCTCGTCGCCAGGTCCATCGCCAACACCATCAACAGGAACATTAGTCTCCTGCTCTGGTAGGTCCTCTTCCCGGGGCTCCTCTTCCTTCTTCTTCTCCTCCTCCCCTTCTCCTTCTTCCTCTTCCTCTTCCTCGTCGTCATCGGCGATACGACGAGAAGCATTACCCCGTCGGCGCGGCGCAGCCTCATCCCTCTCTGAGGCTGGCTCCTCGTCCGAGTCAACTACCATCTCACTGCTCTTGTATTTACCCGGCTTGTCGGATTTCTCCTTCTCGGCCTTGGGCTTGCCCGATCTCCGCTCAAGGCGGCGCTTCTTCTTTGGCGCCGCCCCATCGTCGCTCTCCCCGCTTTGCTCACCACCTTCTTCTTCTTCGGCAATGAAGTCGTCGCCCTTCTTCTTGCGCTTGCTGGCAGGCTTCTTCTTGCGCTTAACGCGGTCGCCAGTCTCCGAATCATTAGTCAACTCCGCTTCCTCACGCGCGCGATCCTCTTCAGCGCGCTTCGCAGCGTGGCGTTGTACTTCTTCCACCATCTGAGCACGCTCCTCCGCAATGCGGTTCTTGCGCTCAGTCTCCACCTCCTGGGCCTTGCGGAGCTCTTCTTCGCGAGCGCGAGTCGCTTCTTCCCGAGCTTCGCGTGCTTGCTGGAGCTTGGCGGCGTTCTTCTCTTCGTATTCTTTTTGGCTTTGGATAGCACGGTCAAGCTGCTTGCTAATCGTGCGACCCATGTTAGCACGCTGCTCAAGGGCGGCGCTGGGGTAGGGCGGGTTCTTCTCCTTCGAGATCCGTTCGAACGTTTCGATGGCTTCTTTGAGGCCTTCGGCTGCGTCCTGGACATCCTGTAGGGTCTTTTGGGTAGGCTGTAGGCCGTAGGCGAGTGATGCGATCTGGTTTTGTACAAAGGCAACGTTGAATTGGAGATGGAGTTGGTCGGGGGAGACGGCGCGGGCACGTTCGGCATATTCAAGAGCGGTCTTCATGGCTGCCAGGTTGGCTTCTTGCTTTCCTTTCAGCCACCAGACACGACCCAGACAAGCTAGGATTTGCACATCACGGGCGCGGTCCTTGGACAATGCTGTTTCATAATGTTCAATGGACCGTGAGAACTGCCGAAGCTCGGCGAAGACATGGCCTAAGTTTAGATAGACACTGGGGTCCTTGATCGTATCGCGAATCTTGGAAAGAATTTGCACAGCGGAGCTATGTTCTTTCTTGTCATCGATCAAAGCGATCGCAATACCCTGAGCGGCGTATGCGTTCTTTGGGTCCAGTTGGAGGGCCTTGTCAAAGAATTCAACCGCCCGCTGGTACATTTTCCGTCGCTTTTCTTTGTCTTGGTCTGATTCGCGGCGCATGTCGCGAGCAAAGAGAAGATGCACATTACCCATTCCAGTCAGGGCATATCGGTCATGCTTGTCGTGGTATTGAAGGGTGTGCTTGAAATGGCGCTGCTCATTGTCCTCGGCGAGGTTGGCAACACGTTTCTTGGACTTGCTGATGTACCAGCCATAGAGTGACCGGACTTCCAGATTGGTGTTTTCCGATTCATAAAGCTTGGCAATCTTCTTGGGGCCTTCGTCGGTGGGGCTCTGGCGCAGAGCAATGTAGGTTAAGCGGGCTTTAGCTTCTGTGTAGTCACCGTGACGCTCAAGAAGACCCTCATAAACCTTCTTAGCCTCGTCCCACATGTCAGCTGCCTCGTATGTTCGCCCCAGATTGTAGCTGATTGTGGTTACAAGGGCGTCGGGGTCGACATCTTCTGTCTTTTCTTTGGCTTGCACGCAGGCGTTGAGCGCCGACTGGAACACGCCACGAGCCAATGCAATTTTCTCGTTTTGGTAAAGGAAGCAGCCCATATTATTGAGAAGTTGAGGTGGAAGACTTTCCCTGAGAGCAGTGTTCAGTTCATCCTGGTCATCAATGTCTGGACGAGCTTCCTCGGGAATTCCAGCAAGTTGGATTTGTTCCAGTTGTGTAAGACACTGCATGCTCTTCTCTGGAGCCGTGCTTTCATAGAGTCGAGCAAGATATACCAGAACCGACTCGTCGGGAGAGAGCTTCTGTTTCTCATCTTTCCACATGGAGCGCACCCCCTCCAGCAGTGTGATGGCTCGCTTGGTCTCGTTTGACTTGTCCTCTTTGCCACCCGACTTCTGGACAGCGAAGACCTCTTCAGCGTGAATAGCAGCGAGGAGAGTCATTGCCTCCGGGTTTTTCGATTGTTGGACAATTTTCTCCAAACGGAACTTGGCGCCATCGAAGTCCTTGTTGTTGATCTGCATTTGAACTGCACCGAATTTGGCAGGCAAATACCCCTTCTCGCTGCCACCGCGGGCCTGATCCGAGCGATTATAGAATTCCGCAGCGTGAACAGCATCCCCTTCGTAGTGTGCCTTTCGGCCAAGCAGATACCAGCCGTCACTAGCAATCGACATGACGTCTGTATGTTCAATGGCTTTTCGTGCCAACGTCTCAACGGTGCCATATGTTTTGCGGAGAAGGAAGTAGCCTGCGAACAAGGAACAGGTCATCGGGTATTCCTTATCGAGCTTGAACGCTTTTTGTGTGTATTGAGTCATGGCCATTTTGTACAATGATCCGAACATAGGATCGGTCGTGGCTCGGCGGGAGCTGTCGTAGAGATAGTATACTGCGAGGAGAATATTGGCGACCTTGGATTCGGGGTTCTGGATTCCAGCACAGTCAGTTATCATCGCGAATGAATGATTGAGTCCCAACATACCAGAGATAAAGATCTCTCCCAAGCGACCTTTGCCTGGTCCTTGAAGCCCAGCTGCCAGAGACAACAACCAATACCAATACGAGGATCGGGATCTGTGAGATTAGGCATTTTGATCAATGCCTTCTGGTATCCCTCGAGAGCCTCGGCATATCTTCCCATCATATAGTGTGCGCGAGCACGGCCTAGGATTGCCATGATGTTTCGGCCGCCGAAGGCCTTGGACGACTCGTCGAAGCATTTCAAAGCCTGGCGCAGCGACTCATTCCGCTCTGAGGTATCGACGGCGCCGGGGCGAACCGCGCGAGGGGCGTATAGCGATGCACGGAGGAGGCATAGAACACCACGCGCCAAGAAAAGAGGAGGGTAAGCCGGGTTAAGACGAGAGGCCTCGTTCAAGGTCGACGTCGCGAGTTGCAGATAATGATCCTTGGTCTTGGCTTCGGAGTAAAGCTCGCCATCGGGGGCAACTCGAGGAGCGTGTCGGCTTTTCAATAGAAGCAGCCAGCAGATCCAGCCCAACAGGCCAAGCTTCTCCTTTGTCGCTCCATGGGCCACGGAGGCCAGACCCTTGTTCAAGATATCGATGGCATGATCAATCTGGTTGCGCTTCGCGTAAGCGAGCGCGATGATCACCCAGAAGTTCTTTGCGGCTTTTTCGTTCTCGAGAAGCGTGCACAGCTCGGTCGGGTCTTCGGGGAGCTCAAGCAAGCTGACTTCAACTTCGCTGTCGAAGCTAGAAGCGGGAATGTCGATAGCGTCAGGGATATCAGAGAAGCGGAGGTTGCCCGGGGGTGTGGTGGATGGTACGGCGTCGCCATTCAGGCCATTGGCGTGGCCGTTCTCAAGAGGCGCCATGGTGTAGGGATGAGGCCACTTTGATAGATTTAGGATTGTAGAAGCCTCAGCTCATGATCGAGAGCAGCAGTCCATCAAAGAGTTCTCAATTCGGGTCAATCAGGCTGACGACCCCAAGTTCGAAGTGAGCGCGAAGGTGAATCTCGGAGACCAACGGCGCGCGGCGACGGAGAGGTTGAGAATTGAGAGCGGCTGATTGCACCGCCACAAGCGCCACACAATACACTCCCAATCTGGCATGCCTCAATAGAACAATGTTTTAATGCTGTCCATCTATAATGTATTTGTTCAATATACAAAATAATCAATGATTAGTTGATTTGATTTTGTACCGGAGTGATGGGATATCTAAAGTATGTCCACGCTAATATAACCTACTGTAACCAGCCAGTCACCACTTTACAGACACAAGCAACACTGAGAAGCACCACAAAAATCAAGCCAAGCTCGCGCCAGTGGTGTACACGAGCGTATGACTCGACAAACCCAGCCTCGGCTGCGATCTGTTGGCCCTTTTCTGCGCCATCAGCCTTGACTGAACCTGCCAGCTCCGAGGGGAAGCGGCCTGTCTCAAAGTACTCGTCCATGAGCTGGTCCTTCTCGGACCAACGCTCGATTAACCATGCCTCAAAGTCTTTTTGGTCTTCCAGGGGAATTTTGGAGACCTGGAATCGTCGCCAATGCATGTTGACAGAGGTTGGTGGACGACCTTGGAGGTAAGTGGAACGGAGTGTGAAGTATTTATCCGGATAGCTTCCCTTCCTGTGAAACAAGACCTGTCAGTATGTTCTCGGTATAGTCACACGCTTAAACCTACGGTGGCCCCTCATATGCGATTGTGCAATCATATACCCAGTCGACGGTTCCACGCAATTGCTGAAGACAGAAGAACAGCCCAGTAGACCGAGGAAGGATCTCATGTTTGAATGAAGGCAGACCCTGCTTTTTGCCCCACGCATCACTGCGCCCCTTGGTATTGATGGACAGGTTGGTTCCCTCAGGAAAGATCAGAAGCCACATGGGATCATACGTTGGGCGAGCCGAATTCGAGCCTGTGAAGTTGGTCTTCAATTTCTCCAGACGATGTTGGAGCCTCGGCTTGTCTGCCAGCCACTTGCGAGCCATGAAGATGAAGCCATAGAACATCATCCCGGTGCCGACTACGGGGATGTACTTCAACGACTCCTTCAGTATAATGAAGATCCGTCCGTGCATTGAATTTGTGTACGCCACCCACCAGAGGTATACCCAGTCGGTGTACACTTGGTGATTCGAAATCATGACGAGTCGCTCTGGGAAGCGGGTCTGTAACAGTCCATCTTTGGATAGATGAATTTGACCACGCACACTGGCATCTCCACTCACTCGAATGAGGGTTGGAGAGCTCCATTCAGTGACGGCGGTCAGGGCTAGTGCGAAACACTGTTTTGTATAGGCCATATAGGCATAATAATAACGTCTGTTGATGAAATATAACGGGCAGCCAATTACCTGCGTTGCACAGATCACCACAACACAGCAGTTGAACCATGTTGCCAGTAAAAGTGAGCGCAGGATCTGCATAGGGACGCCATGTTTGAGATGAGGATTTATGGGTGGTTTGGTTGAGAGCCTCTGGAGCTCAGCCGTATCTTTGATCGACCGGCGCTCACGGAACGTCGATTCCATGATCGAGCCAGCGGGGAGATGTTGAGATCTCTTCCAAGGTTGAATGGGGGGTTCCAAACAGGATATATCTAGACAGAAAATGGAGGGGTAAGTTGGGGATGTGTCAAGAGGTACAGCTAGCACCCACGAGCTTTAAGAAAGAGATCAAGTGATAGACACGGTACTTTGTCAACAGAGAAGGAGGCTCGAGGTTAACTGCTAGATTAAAAAGGACCCGGGGACCATCCGAGGTTCCGGAGTTAACGGATCTCGTGAGTCGAGGAGCATAACGTCACCGGGGGCGGTCAGTCTGTTAGGCTCTTGACTCAGTACCCCATACGGAGTTCTCTGTTCGTGTATTGTTTTGTGATTGGTATCTGGGTCTCTCTCATCGCCTCTTTTGACCTTCCTTGGTCTTTGGCTCCAGTCTTTGGTTTTCCCCCCAGTTCGAATCTACAGTCCCACGAAAGTTAGGCTGAAAGATGGCGCGTTGATGTGAGCTCCCAACGAATCAACCCAACCTGAGCGCGTTTGGAACGATGTAGGCCTGACATGTCATACCAGTAGGCCGGCAATCCTCCACACAACATGCTGTGCACCTTACTCCGCACCACCCGCATCCCCTTGCGGTGCTTTTCTACATCTGCAACTCGTCACGAGATCAAAGACATCGGATCTCTACCGGGGCGTCTGCTGCCAAAATATCATGGTGTGTGTCGCCGCTAACTGTTCATCTGATGATCCATGGGCTGATCAGGCATCTCAGAATCTTGCGATGGGGAACTCCTGTCTCTTCAGTGGCACGCACCACCGCGGAACATTTTCCTAGTGCGCAAAGATTGCGCGCCAGCAGTCACCGACTCTCTGGTCGAATTCGTCAGGTATGAATGAGCGATAAACCGCCAATTTGACAAGACGTTGACCGCCCCCCTAGCCATATATCCTCTACATACCCCTCGATCTCCGTAATCCTGGAGTCCAAAACCGCCGCCGAAGTACACTCATCCCTCCCGTTCCCTGTCTATGCAGTCCCGCCCGACGATAAGTCAACTGTCCTCCACGATAAGGTCGATCTCACGGTCACGTTAGGTGGGGATGGCACCATCCTACACGCAGCGTCGCTTTTTGCGACCTGCTCAAACGTTCCGCCGGTCTTGTCATTTAGCATGGGTACGCTGGGCTTCTTGAGCGAATGGAAGTTCTCGGAGTACAAGCGAGCCTTCCGAGAGGTCTACATGTCTGGTGCTGGCGCAGGAGACCGCACACCTGTGCTGGAGAAGCCTCCAGCGGCGGAAGGTCCAGAACCCGAGGGCCCAACCGGGTGGTCGTCGGTCCGGGGCAAGTCGATGGGCTCTACGCGTGGGGCTCGCATTCTCATGCGCAATCGATTGAAAGTCGGTCTGTTCACGGCAGACGGAATTGAAACGACACCAATCCGAACCAAAAGCGACAAGGGTCAGGGGGTGTACGTAATGAACGAGCTCCTCATCCACCGCGGCAAGGAGCCGCACCTAGCCGTGGTAGATGTGTTCGTGGGCGGACGGTTCCTGACTGAGGCCGTGGCCGACGGTATCATAATTTCGACACCGACGGGGAGTACAGCATACAGTCTCAGCAGCGGGGGTAGCATTGTACACCCACTGGTGCCCTCCATTCTGCTAACCCCGATTTGTGCTCGTAGCCTGAGCTTCCGCCCCCTGGTCCTCCCCTCCAGCACCCCCATCACATTGCGGCTGAACGAGAAGAACCGCGGGCGAGAGCTCGAGGTTAGTCTGGACGGAGTTAATTTAGGCCAAGGGATGGGAGTTGGCATGGAGGTCCGAGTGTGGAATGAGGAGATGAGGCATGGTAAGAATGAGTGGCAAGGCGGTGTTCCCAGCGTCATGCGGCGCAGTGTGGGCTGTGAGGCACATGAAGGCTGGGTAGGGGGGCTGAATGGGCTTTTGAAATTCAATCATCCTTTTGGGGAGCAATGAGCAGGGTTCTCATGCACAGGAGTCATTGTATAATACTGGGCATCCCACTCCAAGCGCCTAACTCCAGACTATAGTATACCTCTATATCTCTTAATATCTCTTAATATATACCCCAGGGTATGTCCAAACCAAGTCATTACATCACTGTCTAAGAGTGTCCCAGGAAATATACTCCTGGAAGATATAAAATTATAACTAAGAAATGCGACAAGCCATTTGATTGGCAGAGGCTTGTTTTCTGTAGATGAACGTTCCTCTCCACCGAAGTACCTGGACCGCTTCAGGGGACCCATATGGATTATCCCCCCCTTTCCTTTCCTCCCCACCTCCAACTTTCGTGTTTTTCCCTTTGTGCTTTCTGTGCTTTGTTTCCGATAGTTGAAATATCCTTGAGCATCCTCGCAGTGCGAGGACCGCTCATTGAACTGAAAGGTACGGTACCCCTCTCCTTTGGCCCCCTAATGTCAATCTCCCCAGGTCGCCCGGGTCAGGTTTGGTCTCGAAAACCCCAGCTGGAGGCGGGAAATCATGCAAAATCGAACCCGTTGAATGGCTCAGAGCAATCGCTGACCCTTCTCATAGTTTCACTAGTCCTACTCGGGGACCTCAGGAGGTCTCGGCGCATTCGTTAGAGTCCTTACCCTTGCGCTACCTGCTGTGCCGCAATAATGACTTCCTCATATGGAAAGTCCGTATCTCTTGCTCCTAGGCCCTCAATAGAATGCTCACACCCATTTCAGCAACATGTACGGACCTGATCAGTTCATGAATCCGGGGCCCGCTCCCCGCCCCCCGACCGATCGTCCCAAGTTGACCCTGCCGACCAACAACACGAACGCCTCTTTCGCCCAGATGAGTCTGGACTCCCCGAGTACCCCGGGCCCGCAGTCAGCGAACCTCTCGCTTTTCCCCAATACCAGTAGTCCAGCATTGGGGATGAATCGGAGTAACACCAGCCAGGGCGGAATCGCGATCGTCAAAGAAGGCCCTGTTCGTTGCAAAGAAGACAAGTTCCTGGCAACATGGAACCAACGATTTTTGATTTTGCGAGAGTACAAACTTGAATTCTTGAAGAATGATTCTAGCAAGGTGGTTATCTCGTTCCCTTTGTCCACAGTCACCGCCGTGTCACGTTCCGAGGATTGCAAGATGGCATTCGAGATCACTCGCTTGGCGAACCCGAAGGATGCTACCTCGAAGAGTGCGCTATTGACCCGCGATTTGCCCACTAAAACGATTACATGTGAGGTTAAGTCCGATGATGAGATCTATGAATGGATTGATAAGATCTATGAGCGCTGCCCCGGTATGGGTGGTGTCAGCAACCCAACCAATTTCAGTCATCGGGTGCATGTTGGCTTTGACCCGCAGTCCGGTGCATTTGTTGGACTGCCACCTGAGTGGGAGAAGCTTTTGACGGCCTCTGCGATCACGAAGGAAGACTACAAGAAGAATCCTCAGGCGGTGATTGAGGTTCTTGAGTTCTACTCTGATATCAAGATGCGCGAACAGAACCCGCAATATTATGCTGGTATCAACTCTCCTGCCGGCGGCAGCCAGCAGCCCAAGC
The DNA here is from genome assembly GCA_911174995.1 of Penicillium olsonii. Classification (NCBI taxonomy): domain Eukaryota; kingdom Fungi; phylum Ascomycota; class Eurotiomycetes; order Eurotiales; family Aspergillaceae; genus Penicillium; species Penicillium olsonii. Next base: position 1,618,967 of record CAJVNO010000022.1, on the reverse strand, counting down.
CCTATGGCAGCAGTGTAGGAAACTCCATCGCACCACCAAGGCCCCCTCCACCCGGGCCCATGCAGCGCCTCGACAGTGGTTTGTCAAAGCCATCCGATGGTTCGATGCGCTCCGCTTCTGGCCCCGCAGGACAAGCAGACCGTGCAACAGAGCAGCAGCAGCAATTGGAACGCATGAAGGAGATGGCAGACCAGGAGCGTCGCCGCGTGGAAGACGAAGCCCGTCGTAATAAGGAGGATCAGGATGCTTACAATGCATCTATCCCGCAGACCCGCACCCCGATGGCCAAACAAGAGCTCGGTGGATACGGAGGAGACGATGCCTCTCAGAACAGCCGCTACCAACCAAGTCGCCCGGCTCCCCAAGCTCCAGGTGCCGCTTCTCGCTCGCAAGACCCCCGCCAACTCACCGCACAGCGTCCCGCGCCAGCACCACCGTCGCAAACTCCCTACAGCCAGGGCACACCCCGAGCGCCTGGTGCCTCTCGGACCGATGACCGCCAGGGCTCCCCAAGCTCTCGCTACCCCCCTAATGACCCTCGGAGCCAGAGCCCGGCCAGCCGCCCTCAACAGAATGGCGGAAAGGGCCAGCAGGCCGGACCCCCTCCAACACGTCTGCCAGCCCCTGTTCAGGCTGTGAAGCCGCTGAACATCGCCAACAAGCAAGCCTCCGCCAAGCCGGACAGTGTCCGTCAGGCAGAGGCCGCCCTCAGCAAGAAGGCGGAACCCCGCCAGAAGGAGGTGCGTATGTCCGCTATGTCAGAGAACGAAGTCATGGACCGTCTGCGGTCCGTTGTCTCCAAGGACAATCCCAATGAGTCCTACAGCAAGCAGCGCAAGATCGGCCAGGGTGCTTCTGGTTCCGTGTATGTGGCGCGTGTCAAGGAAGGTGCCACCTCCGGCGTTGCTCACGAGCTCTACCGGACTTACGGCCCACGCTGCCAGGTTGCTATCAAGCAGATGGATCTGCGAAGCCAGCCTCGCAAGGAGCTGATTGTCAACGAGATTATTGTTATGAAGGACAGTCAACATGCGAATATTGTTAACTTCCTCGACTCCTTCCTGCAGGAGTCCAGCAATGAGCTCTGGGTTGTCATGGAGTTCATGGAAGGTGGTGCTTTGACTGATGTGATTGACAACAACCCCGTAATCTCCGAGCACCAAATCGCAACAATCTGTGCTGAGGTATGCCCCCTCCTAATCAAATCTATACTCTGTCCACATGCTAACAACTCCAAAGACATGCAAGGGTCTGGCCCATCTCCACAGTCAGAACATTATTCACCGTGACATCAAATCCGACAATGTCCTTCTTGACCGTGTCGGACATGTCAAAATCACCGATTTCGGCTTCTGTGCCAAGCTTACCGAGTCAAAGAACAAGCGTGCAACAATGGTCGGCACTCCTTACTGGATGGCTCCCGAAGTTGTCAAGCAGAAAGAATACGGTCCCAAGGTCGACTGCTGGTCATTGGGTATCATGGCTATCGAAATGATCGAATCCGAGCCCCCATACTTGAACGAGGAGCCCCTCAAGGCCTTATACCTCATCGCTACCAACGGAACTCCTCGCCTCAAGAAGCCCGAAAAGCTCACCAAGGAACTCAAGGCCTTCCTGAGTGTTTGCCTCTGTGTCGATGTTCACTCCCGTGCTACTGCGGACGAACTCCTCGCCCATGAGTTCTTGCAAATGGGCTGCAGTCTTGCGTCGCTTGCTGAGCTGCTTCGCTGGAAGAAAGCCTCCGGTCAGTGATCTGCTTTATTTAGTCTAGATGCGTTAAGGCCATGTTCTGCGATTATACAATTCTGGCGGGTTGGCGTTTTGATTCCGTGTTTCCTCTCGCATGCTTGCGCAAACATACCTGTTTCTCCCCATGACGTTCACGATTTTGCAATCTTGCACTGTATTATGTGCCCTTGCACAAAAGCGAAGAATAGTTGAATTTCTGATGTGGCTCTTTTTACTTGTCTGTATAATGTAGATAGCTCTATCTTCCTGCATACACCTCTGATTACTAGGCCCATGAAGCGCACTTGGACTGCCAACGATTTAATCCATTTCGTACATAGCAAGGTCATTCATGAGTGTAAGCTCCGAATGAATCAACAAGTATAGAGTACACAGTAGGGCACTTTCCTACCTAGGTACCTATGTAGGTATGATCTGCTTCACTTCAGATCGGCGAGTCTGACGACTTTCCCTGGGGTGAACCTTACAGGAAGAGACCTAGCCCTCTTCAGAACCGGCTTCACTGGCTTCACTGGCTCCAAAAGTATTGATTGACCCAGATGTATTGGTTTGGTCGACTCCAAATATTTCTTCATCTCCACACGTTTCTTCGTCCTCTCCAGCATTATAGCAGCTGCATCTCTCCTGTAATGCATGTTAGCCGGGGAAGTCACCAAGAAACTGAATACGAACTCACCAGTAAATAAAATACTGATCATACGACTCGTTAGTAAACCTAGACTGCCGAAGCCATGCAGAAGATTCGGACACCCCGATGCCCCCAAGCACACGCTCCGTGAAAATCGAAGCCGGGTTCTCATTGCGCTTGGAGCCTCCTTTAACCTTCGTATCGCATTCCGAACACGTCCTCTCACCCTTCAAATACCCAGCCATCAGCGTGATATCCATGTGCGGGCATGCAAAGACTGGCTCCGCCAACCAGTTCTTGCGCCGGGGCCGTCGCGAGTCCAGTATATAGTGACTTTTTGCTTCAAGTTTTCCGTTGTTGATGAATAGTGAAACTCGGAGACTTGTCGTCCAGTATGTTGCTCTCTCACGACAGCAGTGTGTGAGATAGGTGATACCATCATCATCTTTCCGCAATTCGAAGCGACCAGCTGTAAGGAGTCTGTGGGTACTAGTGTCTGCCCATGGATTAAGGTGATGTCGCAGACTAGCTTTAAGCTTATCGAACGTGCCGGTTGATGACAAGAGATCAATGATCTCTCTTCGGTCCGCCGCTGTCAACGAGATACAGGGACATAGATCGACGATTCCGGCGTTTTTGCCGCATCGACGCTGGATAGATGGGAGGGAGGGATCTCCGAATAATATTCGTGGGTGGAGTTTGAGACATGCTCCGCAGTAAAGCCATTCGGACGTTTCGAGGCGAAGGAGGAGTTGGTTTCGGGCGATGCTAGCTTTGTTCACACACAGACGAGGGTCCTTGATCCTGAGCAGGTGGGGAAATTTGAGGTACTTCGGTAATTTCAAGCCCAGTAAACTGTAGAATGTTTTGCAGGTGAGCGCTAGACAGACTTGGTCGATTATGGGGAGGTGTGCGTGGATCTTGAGTATAAGAATATCTGGAAGACGGCATATTGGAGCCCGCTTTCTCAGACACTTTGGTATTTTCGTTAGATCCCACATCTTAGCCATCAGCTTCATGTTGGAAATGAAATCAGCAACGTTGTGGTGTAGAATGTCTGACGTCCAAGTTACCAAGCACTCCCCGACACCCAAAAGGTCTATGACTATTTTCGTATATCGCATCCATGGCTCGTAGTTTAGGGTTAAACATGTTTCCAAATCATTATTCTTCTGTGTCTCAAGCCGAGCTATGCTTCTTCAGAGACATCCACCACCCTCTCTTTCTGGCAGTGCTCATTGTTCTCTTTGGTCGATACTGATACATCTTGCGAGTTGCAGTCCAGTCCACTCTCTTTGAATCTCTCCCCGCAAATCTCTTTGAAAAACGTCGCAGTGCTGATGTGGCGATCAGCTCCAACCTGAAGAGCTTGCTGACACCAGGAGAACTTCTCACGTTGGCCCAGATCCACGTACGCTAGGGCAGCCGTACATATTGGAAGCATCGGAGAGTGTAGTCCAGAGGGGCCCATATCATCATGTGCACAAAATGGAATAGCAAGGCATATCTTATCAGCATAGAACTCCAGTTTCCGAAGACCTTCACTGTCGAGTTCACCAGATGGCGCGGTGCCCTCTTCAGACAGACTGTAGGCTTGGGCCTTGTGAGTCAACTTCATCACTCGGATCATGCATTCAAAGGACCATGCATAAAGAATTGCAGAATCATGGGTATCAAACTGATATGCTCTGCCGAATAAAGAGTCTGTAGCAGATAATTCTGATGTGAATATCTCGTTGGGTAAGGCGTAAGTGTAGGACTCGTCAAGCCCACTCTGCGTGAACCACCCTGTCCATTTTGCTTCTAATTCAACACATCCGTCGAGGATGGAATTGCGGGTTTCTTGGTTACATGTTTCGGAGTCCATAGCCGATGCCAGGACGCCGGCAAAGGAAATGACTGCGTCGAGAAGCTCGAGAAATTGGTCATAGAGGTCGAATCCCGTTGCTGGCGGGACGGCCTCATATTTGCCGACAGGCTGCTTAACACCTGTTGCGGCTAGGTACTAACATAAGTATGTTAGTGCAATTCAGCTAATGTCGAGTGGTGTCAGACCATTGTAAATCTAGGTTGGTTGGTGTGTATACGATTGGCGAAAGGATCGTTCACAACTCGAGTGCTATAGTAATTCAAGATTCTTTTCATGCCATCAAGATGCGCGAAATATGCTTCATGGCGAAGGGATATGTGGAATTGCTGGAACATTCCATCATTAGCAGAGTTTTTGGGTGTAAGGCACTGATCACGGATACCTCGATTTCCTGGAAGACATAAGTGGTGTATATGATATCACTATCATAAGAGCCTGCCTGTATCTTGTTTCGCAGGAGCCAGATCGCCTCATTGTACACCCGTTGTCCATTATTGGAGACTCGCAGGTCATCTTTTACCTTGCCAACGTACAGGGAAGCAACAGCGAAGACGGCCTTCTCCAGCATCGGGCTCTTTTGGGCGATTGATTTGAAGTTGGCGACCAAAAATTGCCAGGGGTTCACTCTGGATACATATCCGTTCTTTGGGAAGTACATGGCATAAAAGGATGCGAAAATCTGATCTCGCACTGCATGTTGCCCAAGAGGTTTTGTCGAGATCTGGAGATTAGAGGGCGGATGGTGGGATTGAACGAGCTTGAGCGTCGGCTTTTTCACGGGTTTTGAGCTGGGATCACGATCATTCTTGTGATGGATGAAGACGCCATTTTCTCTTTCATACCCCGGACATTCGACACCTCTTCTCAGACAGGTTGCACATTGTGGCTTTTGCTCGTCGCACTAGACTTAATGTTGAGCATACTACGGAGTAACATGTAGTAAAATCCGTGTACGGAGTACGGAGTACTAACCTTGACCTTTCAGCGCCTGCATATGTGACATCCCCTGGATGTAAATGGTTTGCCACCCATCACCCTAGAGCCCTCAGTTTGGGGAAATACTACAAATCTATCGACTGATGGCAGAGTGTGCTGTAGTTATGTTAAACTCCAGCTCCCAAAATTGGGACTCAGCTCGGGGGTGGACCGATCACGAATTGTACATGCAAACGGCCCCACTGGTATACGTTGCCAAACTCTTAATCGTGGTAGTTCCGTGAAAACACGAGACCAGCTTGGGTATCGACAGGGGGCCATGGCCCCGCGGGCTGAGCTAGTCGAGAGTAGTGTATCACTCCCCAGCGCAGATTCTGATCCCAATAACAATTGTTGATTGGACTATCACATACCTAGGAGGAGTATCACATCTTGGCATCTGCCTGTCGTACTTGGATTTAGTACTTTGTTCGTGTCTCTGACCTCGGGATGGACTGAGAACATGCAAAGCCTTAGAGAGATAGTATGTACGATTGAACGCTTGCTTGCAATTTTTGGTATGAGCTTCTTATATCATTTGAAGCCAGAAACCACCAATGGACATCACACATGGCTTTGTGTTGATAGAAGAGCCCTATCTGGTTTTCTGGAAGTCGTTGATTTGACTAAGAATGAGCTGAAGCAGGTCCGGGGACAACCGGGTTGGCCCTTAAAGCTTATGTTTGTCGGATTTATAATTCCTCGCTCTTTTGTTTGACATGGCAGTGTCAGGTACCTTTCTGTATCAACTGTGGTATAGGTCAATATGATATAGGGCTAATTTTGAGGGGTATTAATCTCTGTGAAAAGAATCGCGAGACTGCTCATGTGAATTGCTCTCTTTTTTTGCTGACAATCCGATGATCGAATCATCCAAAAGTCGCGGTAAGTATTAGACTAGCTATAAAAAAAATAAAAAAATAAAGGAATTGCTCTTCACTTATGGTGTGGTGAAGACATGAGGTTGGCAAAAAAGTAGTCGCGCCCGGGATCGAACCGGGAACCTTCTCGGAAGACCAAGCTGTTCACAGGCAAATGTGAACGAGAAATCATAACCATTAGACCACGCGACTGTTGATATATTAAGATCTTGTTTTGACGATATATGATCCAAAAGAAACCAGTGCATGCCTCACCTGGGCAGTGTGGAGTACAGTTGCATGCAGCCTTTTCCAGCTTTCCTTTCTCCACCTTATTCGAAAACAAGACGCTTCCGCATGATTTTCTTTTTCTTAAAAGTCTAACTACTTTGTACTGTATAGGCAGGTAGAAGTGCAAAGACTGAAAATAAATTGACGCAGGTGCAACCACCAAGATCCTACCAATACGGAGGCCAGACGGAATGGCAGTTATGCAATATCTACATAGCACTTGAGTAGTCCATGGCTTCATGATTTCTCAAATTCCGACATCCTTCCGTTGTCAAACTCGCTATTCATTATGGGGCACCCGTCTATTCTGGTAACCTCTTTCTCGTCTATTGTGCAAGCCATAAGTATCAGGTTTGGCTTGGTATATTCATACTTCTGTGGGTTGGGCACCCTGGGTGTCCAATTCAATCCTCTCATTGCGAATATATACAGCAGGCTGGGTATAACTACACTCAAGTCTAGCAAACCAGTGTAGGGACTTCGCCAGGCGGCCCTTTGCTTCTCGATGCCAAGAATCGAATGAACAATCTGAGCAATCTAGTTCCATACCATCCATTGATGCTACTACGATATAAATTGTGCATTTTCAATTTCATGTGACCTGATGCTTTCTGTCCAGGTGATCTTGAAATGAGACTTTGCTTTATGTAGCACTATTCTGCCGTCCCATCAACAGCCTCTTGCCGGGCTAGCTCAATCGGTAGAGCGTAAGACTCTTAATCTTAAGGCTGCGGGTTCGACCCCCGCGTTCGGCTCTTCCTAAAATACCAACATGGTCTTTAAGATTATCTTTTTGCAAAAATTTCCAGTACACTGGGTGCGGCTCACAGAGCCCTAGTGGGGCTGATAGAGTAGCCGATTGGTCGAGGCCTGATAGAGCCCCACATTATATTCATGAATCCATGGATCTATGCCCAGGTGGATGGATTGGTTCGTGGATACCTGCAGGGCCAGCTGTGATACCTATGTCCACGGGTAGTACCTAGGTATGCTAAGCTCGTGCCCAGGTGGGTTAAACCTACATACGTACGGAGTACCTAGGTATGTCCACGGCACCAGGATACCTGGGAAGGTGTTGAGCTATTTTCCTTTTGATTGTGTCTCTAGGAGACTTAGCCTCTGAAACCGCAAACATTTCGCTCTCAACGACAGCACCGGGGTCAGGGGCCCGCGGGCTGATTTAATTCAGATAACTAAGTACGTCCATCGACGTTCCATCTCGAAAAGCTGGTAGTAATAGGGACGAGTAATAATACATAGGTAGTAACGAGCAACAACAGCCTTGAAACCCCGTCTCCTCCTCCCGAGGTCCCAATCAGGTTTCGACACTCACTCACTCACTCCGAATCATCAACCAAGTAGGTAGAGTCACCATCTGACTCATCATCAGTGTCCCTATTCCAGGGCTCATCTTCTTCTTCTTGGTTCTTGTCGTGAGTCATGTGGCCTTAGGGCTGGGCACATGACCCCGTTGTTTCTAGGTAGCTCTCAGTTGCCCTTCAGTAGTCTTGCTTCTTCCTTGCTTCCCCAGGTTAGTCGAATCAAGTCTCTGCTCTCTTTCTCCTTGGTCTAGTAGCCTCAACAGTTCTCCACAATGAGACCCGAGTCGGTCAACAACTTCGACACAGATCGCTTGGTCTGCGCAGCCGCAGCCGCCAACAATAGATCCTGCTCAGTACTGCACACCGGTACACACGAGGCGCCCATTAGAAGGTCCTCATACTCGTGGCCCAACTCTTTCACGAAGGCAAGCAGCATATTCCGGGGAAGATAGCGCCCCTCTGTGCCCCAAAAGAACTTTCCATTCTCAGCTTTCAAACCCGCGGCGGCCAATGCTGGCTTGTTTTGTGCCTTTTTCTGCCATTCCTTTTGAAAGATCTGCATGCAACAGTGAAAATAGAGGTACCTTGCCGCTGGTCTGGTACTGAGGCTCGAGTTCCTGAGGTTCGAAGATTGCAGTCGCTTGCCGTCCAGTTCTCTGAATGTCTGGAGGTCCACACTAACTGACCGATCGACAGTGAAGGATATTGAGGCGGTATTCCTCGTTGGCACCAGGGCATCGATTAATCCAGTCGTGAGATGGATGTATTTGGGGCTAGGTCTGGTACGATCACCAATTTTCCCTTGTCGAACGATTCTTCAAGTCCTTTGTGCATAAGCATGCCGTTTCGCTCTGAGAACATTTTAGATGGCCTGCTTTTGCCGAAGTATCCGATGCCATGAAGATGCAATAAATCTCTTGGTAGAATTGAGGAGAGAAGATTTGGGGAGGATCACCCTGGGGCATCCTCAGGCTGATTAGGAGCGGATCAAACCCATGGCACAGCCTCGGAGATATAGTACCTTCCAAAGTAGGGCTATTTATCTCATACAATATTGGAAGGCTCCAAGGTTGGAACGATCAATTGGTAGCTTAGCCTAGAGCTTTATTCATCCCCTCTCTCTCACTATATCGTCCCGTTTTATAAATGTCTCCATCGATCGCCCAATTCGCAGAGCTGAACTCAGTGCACTTTTCACGCAATAAGACAAAATTTATTCCACTGACATAGTAATAGTATCAAGAAGAACTAAGAAGACTACCTGCGGCGTTATGCGCTTGTTTCTTGGTTTTGTGATTGGCATTTCTGGACCTCGGGAGGCTCCGGGGTCTACATTGTTCCCTTTACCCGCAGCAAAGCAATTGAAAATGGTACGATGCAGTCATGCATGAAGACTTAACATTCCTCGAGGGTGTCTCACTCGGGGACCGGCTCGGGGACCACAGGACCCGATCTCGGGATGGAAAAAAGCGGTTTAGGTGGGGGCTAAATCGGGGGGAAGGGAAGGGTTGTGCAGACAATGGACCCTGTTTCTTCAAGCCGCGATCTTGATAGCCCTTTAAGCCAGGGAAAATGCCCACCATCTCGGCATCGTTATACATTCCAAATGCGGACGACTGCTTCCGCCTTGACGAATGAAGTGTCAGTTCAAGGCTCCTCATTGGAGTGTGAGGTATGGTTCCTCCCGATAACTCTACTAAATACACTATCCGGATTCTAATGACGAACTCCTAATTGTTGATTTAACCGGTAATACTTGATGGCCTACAGAGTATGCAAGGAAGCGCATGGAAAGTACCCTACCATGCGACCTGCTGTCCTGGTGACTGCGCCATTTCATCAATAAAATATCCACTCTCTATTGTACCGTAGCATCGTGCTGCTTGCCAAGTATTTTTTGGCCCCATGCACCATGATCGAAGCCTTGAAAAGCTTGGAAGTAGATTAAATGGACTCAAATTAGCGTCTTATCTGATTGCCAAGACTCTTTTTGGCCCCATTCTTCGCAGCAGCCACCGCATCATCTTTGGGGGGAAGCTTGAAGAATCTCTGTCATAGCATCCTTTCTGATATCTGATTGCCAAGCAGTTTTTGGCCCCGGAATCCACATCCATACCCACGAGTATCGCAAGATGGGAAGGGAAATCGATGATCTTGAAAGCACAACATTCAATTTTCGACGACCAGATGCTAGGGGTATAAATATCTAGTTGTAGCCCGAGATTATCGGAAAGCATTCTCAACACACTCCTCGATCCCAGTCTCCTTCCATTACCTCCCGATTCTACACCAGCCAACAAAATGCGTGTTTCCGCCGTCATCACTTCTCTCGCCATTGCACTGCTACCCTCGGTGGCAGTTGCTGACTGGGCCGAGCTCAGAGATCTGACCAAGGTCTCCGGCTGTGGCCTTACTTGCGGCAGTCTTCTCCCCATTTTCGAGAACGATTCCTTTGACGACATCTGCAACAAGCTTGTTGAGGATGGGTGCGTGCTCCCCCAGGCATGAGATGATCGTCTAGATTACTCGAAAAATGTCGGCATTCGATACCGAGCAAGCTAACATATTCAATAGATGTGCCTCGGCCTTCATCACCGGAAAGGGTGGCGCTGGATCTGCTGGATTCGGCAAGGCGAAGGATGTCAGCTGCGAGGACGCCGCGCCCCTTGGTCAACTGACTTGCACCAATGCCTTCCGCGATACCCTCAGCTCCCTTACTGGGTTCGGCAAGCCCGGTGGCACCAACGCCCAGCAGAAGTCTGTCTACACCGCGGATGGAACCTACATCGGTGCTATCAACTTTGTCGGATCTTGCATTCCCCGGGGTCCTAAGGATATCTGTTAAAGATTTGGTGTTCTACATCGGTGTAGCCGAGCATTGTATCAATGGATGGTAATTAGAGCAATATGACGAATATGTGCTGTTTTTCTTTATCTTGGATTCTTCTTACCTCAAAGGTCCCAAGGGGGATTATCCATGGATGGCTGTCGAGGTGTGGAAAAGGCATCCAGGGTAGGCTTGATGAATCGATCCTGCTTGCTGATCTGCTTTTGAGCGAAGATGTGAATGAGGATGTAGAGGAAATACCCATTGCTAGTAATAATCCCATGAAGGTGTATGACGGGCCCATGGAGGCAAAAGAGCAGATATAATACCTAGGTAAACTTCCCGCCTATGAACTATCGGCCAACGGGACGCATACCTCCTTTTGCTCTCTAAAGTAGTCCTCATAAAAGGCGAGCCACATGAATCTATCCGCACATTTTGGCCTGTCGGTTCTCTCTGCCTCATTCTCATCACAAGCCGGCTGCACAGCTTTGAACTGCGCTTCTGATGGGTGCAACCACGGTTTCGGCAGTGGCCAGTCACTAAAGTGTACCAGATACGCCCTCGAAACCTCCGCCATGGCATTCCATTCCTCGTCCTTATCTTCCGACATGTACCGATCGTGATCCTGGCTACGGAACTCGCCTGTCAACAAGGCAATCCGACGATGAGGCAAAATCATGGCCGAGTCCCAGAACAAACGGTTCAACACTTCCATGTCGAAGGCACCCGATGATGTTGCTTCATCGATGATCATCCGATAGTTGGCCTCGTTCGGCTCAATTAGCATTACATGTGATCCGAGCATTTGATCCTTGATGTTAGAGTCCTTGTTGCCGAGCCAGTAGGCACGGGGAACTGCCACGGGGGCAAGAGGTGCCAGGAAGTAAAAGTCCATGTTGTTCAAGACCATTGAATCAGAGTCGAATATCAGCACGCGTGTGTACTCGGTCAAGGAAAAGGCGTGGAACTTGGTCAAGCTTTTGTGCCATGTCGGATCGCCGCTTGATGTCGACAACACGTCGACAGCTCGTAGTTGAACGCGCGGGTATTGTTTCCGAATATTGGCCAGCGCAACTTGTTCACGGCTTTTGCCAGGCTGTATTTTCTCTGGTTAGATCTAGGGAGACTCGTATATGTTGCTTTCAAAGTGATTATGGGACTTTACCTCTTCCCAGTCTTTTGGGTGGATCAAGACCTGGTCGAATTGAGTTGCGTAACGGTCAAGGCGTACAAAGTTCATCATCTGGAGATGTCAGCACAAAGCCACATCTAAGTAGAACATGTCTATCAGTACTTACCGCATTACACAAATAGTCGAAATCGGTCGCATATTGGACATACGCGAATCGGGGCCCCGTTTCTTGTTCAGTTGTCCAGTAAGGGTTCAGGCCCCCGAATGCTTTACCCGATGAGTTCCCCGCAACAGCAGTCGGGAATGCCAGTGGTGCTGTAGGGTGTCGGCTAATCAGTATTTTGAAGGATAGCAGTAGCACGCACAATGCTACTGCGCATGTCGCGATGATTGTCCGTTTGGCCGAAAGAAGCATTGCGGGTTATCTGTGATTGAACGACTCGACATGAACCAAACCAGCGGTATATCAATCTCAAAAGTCTGATCCAATTGCCATGCTTGCTAAAACGGCCGCGCATCTGTCTCACAATTTCCATGCTAGCATGGCTTCGCCACTAGCCAAGACCCTTAAAATGGAGCGGGAATCAAGGGTGATGCCCACTTTTCACCGAATTGGGCGGTGGGACCGGGCTTGGCAAAGGCGTCAGTGCCTTTCATAGGTCTAAAGGAGAAAAAAATCACCTGGGTGGAGACTTCTTTATGCTGAACCATCTCTCAAACCAGGGTGGTTTCTTTCTCCGCGGCATGCTTGGTGATAGGCCGGTCCTGTGGTGTTGTACATAGTATCGTACGGATGCCCTGATTAGGATTTGTGTATACAGTGATGTCCACCGCCCTCCGGAGTACACACTCTGTGTAGCTCTTCGTCTGGTACTAGAAGGACAGTATAAAGCCATTCATCTATGTACTCTTTGCTTCCCCTGGGGTCATAAAATATGATGTTTTCTGTCGGTTTGACTAAAGTTAGCCCTCGAGGCTAGTCCTGATTAGGGTATCATTACGGAGTACGATATGTATGCCCCTGCGTAGGTCGGTGCACAACAGTATGCGTTTGACGGGCTGACCCGAAAACTGCACCCACCGCAAGCACAACGCCAACAAAATGCTGCGAAGGGTCAGCACTAGGGTTCACGAAAGGGGAAATGGAAACGGACCTGAGGGTTGATACTGCGTTGCATCATAAACGGAATCATCGAAGCCAATAAGAACCCGACCACTTGGGCGTTGTTCTTCGTCACAGTGCTAGTCAATGTCACTGACCAGGCAACGAGAAAGCCACCAGTCGCCTGCAGCAAGATGGAGCCCCACACCAGAGGACTGTAGCCGTTGAAGAAGCCGACGAGTCCGGTTCTTAGTCGCCAAATATAGACAAAACTCGCAAAAAAACCACCGTACGCAGCAAGATGAGCATTTCGAGACAGGAATGAATTAGGGGTCTGCAGCATTTTCTCTGTGCGTACACCAGCCAAGCCAATGCAAATGCCCGACAGTAGCATATAGGCGACTCCAAGTGATTGTCTCGGTGGCTCCATGGCTACCGGAGTGGGGGTTTTTGGCGGATTTGAAGATGCTGTTTGAACGAGAACGATCCCCAGGCCAATCATGAGAAAGCAACCCCACTGCCCACGAGTGAATTTTTGCTGAAGAAAAATCGCTCCAAAGATGGGGGTGATGATGAGCTTGATTTGCGACAGCATGAGGTACGGCAGGAAATCCAGGTTGTAAGCTCCCAGGCTTTGTAGGAAAGTTGCGAGCGTGTACAGGCCTGCTGGAACTGCGGCATCACGATGATTGGATGTAAAACCACCCCAGTCTCGAGGGTGGGAGTTGGGAGCTGGGATAGACTGCCTGGGCAAGACTTTGGCCGTAAGACAAATCAAAAGTGCAGATATTGTGAGTTTGATGACTTCAGATAGAATGATGGCTGTCAAAGCATCGTGTCTTCCGTAGTTTTCATGAAGAGATTGGACGCGGTGTTGGAGCTGTTTTCGATGAGTTATAGTGATTTCGTAGATGGAAGATCAGACAGACCAGAACAGATGCCGAATTTTGAATGACTAGCTGCTCAAATGCTCATGTGAGTGTGTTGTTGTTTCGTGCCCAGGTGCGTGGGGGGATATCCTACCAGACATAGTGCAGTAGCTGCGGGCCTCTTGATATGGTTGGCCCTAAGAATATGTTAGCTATCGCATGTCTCTATGGATGGAGCACATAAGTCACATTGCATGAGAATGTACAAAACGACGGCCAGTCAGACTCGAAAGATCAAGTGCCCAGTGAAGCAAAATCAAGAGCAACTGAAAATTTAAAGACTCCGAGACCCAATTGAATGGGAAGGGTACCAAGATGACCTCGGTCAAAGACTGACAGAATGATGTGAAAAGACGAAATGCTTCGGGTTGACGAACAATGCCGCATCAGGGTCGGCCTTTCCTCAATTGAGTTAAATCTGTCTTTGCTGTCTCGGAGAACTGGAAGGCACCGGTTTACTACCAATGCGGTTGTTCATGGATGCTAGGAATGATTATCTATGCCTCTTCCAATGTTCGGTTGAAGTGATTGGCTCGAGTATTTCTAGTATTCGGTCTTTTAATGAGATCACCGCCATTGGATGCCTGGGTAAATCCTGGGGTTCTACTGGAAATGTGAGCTAAGCTAAAGCTGCGGATTGAAAAAAAAAGCAGACTAAAAATATCCATGGACACAAGGCACTTCAGTGGACCTCAACTGGTGAAGTGGAGATCGCCCCACATTGGACTATGAGTATACGGCTTCTGTCTCTACTCGTACCAGTATATGTCTGCTAAGTTGCTTCCGATCCGTCACCTGTCGGCGAGGTCAATGCGAATGCTTCTGTTCAGGTCCCTTTTCATGCTTGGATATCTGAATGGGCACACTGCGGTGGGTCGGCAATGGGTCTTTCGCAACTGCATCCTGGTAGTACTAGTAGTACTCCAGGGCTACTACCTCTACAATGGCAATGTTGAACATAAAGCAGAAAACCTGCCATGATCACATAATCAGTCGCGTGGTCTAATGGTTATGATTTCTCGTTCACATTTGCCTGTGAACAGCTTGTTCTTCCGAGAAGGTTCCCGGTTCGATCCCGGGCGCGACTACTTTTTTTGTCCACTCCTATGCTAGTAGTCAGAGTGGTCTTTTTTGCTCTGGCGAAACAATCAACTAGGCATGGCTACCCGTGACATACGAAGCTACTAGGTAACCTTGGAAACGAACAGATGTCGATCTCATCATGAATCCCGAGACCCCCGAGGTGCCGAAGCCATCTCTGCTGTTCCAAGTTATGAAACACAATAAACAACTTGGAACTTTCCAAGGTTGGAACCTCGGAATATATATCGAATCAAACCTTGGAACCAACCTTGTAACAACCCAAGGAGGATATTGAATGTATCTCTAGAAGCTAACATATCATTGACAAGCGTAAACATACTATATAGCAAATCATACAAATAGGCTCAATGGCTACTGGATTGGCGAACCAAAATCATGGCAGCTCTGCCTGGACAGCCCTCCCCAAGTCACCGCAAACCTCACTAAATAGTACACCCAAAAGGACACTTTCACCCTCCGCGGCAGTCCAACGGCCGGCATCCTCAAGCTTCTGTTTCCAGGTAGCCTGTTCAGGGGCAGAGAGATCCTTCCAGGCCTGCAACTTCTGCTCCTCGGGTTGCTCGTCGTGATGAGCAGACTGGGCAGTCTCGATAATGACACTTTCCTCGGCTGTGTGACCCTCACCACAACGCACAATCACAGAGACGGACTGCGGCTCGGGAGTAGCGAGATCAGCAGGTGCAGCGCCGGTACGGTGCACGCGGTCGAGGATCTCCCGCAAGGACTCAATCGCCCCGTCGGGGATGGCCTGTGCAACGGGGACATCGCGAGGTGCAAGCAGAGTATCGAAGTAGGTTAGCTTTTCACGCGGGGGAACGACGTATTCCCGGGCAATGGTGTGACGAACGGAGGCGGGGAGCCACTCTGTAGCCCCGAGGAACGGGGGCGTCCCGCCGCGGATCTCGGCAAAGGCTAGCATGGATAGACAGATGACGAAAATGGACACTAGGAGAATGGCAATGCTGTAGACCAGCTCCCACACCTCTGCTGGACCGGGGACGGCGAGGACGTAACGCGGGGTGCGAGAGGAAGTCGGGAATGGAGAGAGTGGGAAGGTATGTACGACAATTGTGTTGCCCATGCTCACTGAGGCGAGCTTGATGCTCTGCGGACCGACTTCTGGGGTGACGGGGTGTGGGGGTGCAATGAAGGTCGAGAAAGCGAGTCTAGTCATGGAGAACGGATGCACATCGCGAATTGTGGTGTATGAGCGGAAGTTGCTGTAGCCGCGCTTCGGACCATACTCCAAGGTAAAGAGGGGGATTGAGTTGTCGCTGCCGCTGACTGCGATGACGGTTTGTTGCTGGCCTTGTGGATTTGTTCCCAGTTGACAGATATCGAGACCAAGGCCGATCTTGAAAGTTCGGGGCAGTTTGCGGCGTCTGAGGATCTGAGCTTTGCTCTGAGTTGCACTTGGAAGCTGCAGGAGCACGAGTTCGCTACCACTGCGGTTGGGTGCGTTCTGTAGTAGCAGTAGAGTGCTGGGTGAAAGGAACCGCAGAGCGCGGAACTTAGGGCGAGCGTTGCGGGCCCCATTGGATGGCAGGGGAATGGAATATACAGAGCGAATATCAGGAGACGCGTTAGAGCGGCTGGAGGAGTTAACCTCGCCGACCATAACATCGGGGCCATTAGTATATGCCAACAAAAATCGGCCATCCGCACCATCACTCTTTTCTGACCCGTTCTCAAGGCTGACAAAGTCCAAATCCTCGGCCTCCTCGTTGTCACCTAGTTGAATACGACCAATGACATCCTTATCGCTTGGAGTTTCTGTGACATTGAACAAGACGATCTCCCCAGATGCCGCCAAACCAGTTGTGATTCCTCCAATTCTGGTTTGGCCATCGTTGCCACGCTGTTTGGGCCATGGCGACAGCCTCGTAACTCGTTGATATGTGTCCGAAGACCCCGGCCCATTCTTGGTTCTGAAGAGTGATGCTTGCGACAGAGCAGTGGCCTTCCCGGAAACCTTCTCATCGGATTTCTTGGCCTCGTTCTCCTTCGGCGGTGTCTCAAATTTATATGCGCGCAAGTGCTGGTTGTTGTTCTTTTTTTGTTCCTCGACCGAGCTGTTGACTCCGGCGAAAGTGACCAGCGAGCCAGCCTCTCCACTTCCGACTGGCGCAGCAACCAGCGATGTCACCGAGTCCTCATCACGCGATAGCTTGAGCTCCAAGGCCTCTGTAATCTCGTCTCGACGCGATGTATCAATCAGGGACTAGAAAAAAGATCGAAATCAGTACGCAAACGCGTGGCCAAGCTTTCCCGCGTAGGTGGGACATACGATCTTGTTTCCGACACCACTGCGGCCCTCGCCGCCTCCGCCGCCAACTAAGAGTCGACCATTGTCTCTGGGATCAAAGTCAGCAGCAAACAGCGGACAAGACACTGTCAGTTTGGCAGAGTGTATGGTGGGCGCCATCGTTTGCTTGGGAAAGGGAAAGACCTCGGGAGAACAAGTTGATGACGAAGGCGGCCCCGGATTCTTGGCGCCGCTTACTTGGCCTATACTCTTTGTTTGGTGCTGGCGATGGCAACCAGCATTGGACAAAGACAAAATCCTGACATAGATGCGTAGAGGGCATCTTAAACAGATGAAGCAATAGATGTGCAGGATTCATGCACGAAAAGTGATAGGGCTGCGGGGGCTGCTTCCCAAGGCTTTCTTCAGATCTATAAAATGCAACTAGGATGATAGTCTGTGCTGCTACGAAGACAGACATTCTGTTGGGTTTCAAGGTTGTTTCTGGATGGGGACTCGTGCACAAAATAAATCAACTAAGGGCATAATGTGAGAAGAAAAAAAAAATGAACCTATATTTTTCGTATACTTCTAAACACTTTACTCGACCTCCTGGGAAGTGAACTCGGGCAGGCGCTTGCGGATATCCTCCCAGGTCTCGTCGCCCTCGACAAGGGACTTGACAGCCTGCAGGATCTCGTCCTCGGAGGCACGGACCTGCTTGGTGGTATCGCGGTCGCGCAGGGTGAAGGTGTTGTCCTGAACGGACTGGAAGTCGACAGTGACACCGAAGGGTGTACCGAGCTCGTCGTTGCGAGCATAACGCTTGCCGATACTGGCGGAGGAGTCGTCCACACGGTTGGAAACACCCAGCTTGCGCAGCTTGGCGGTCAGACGCTGGGTCAGAGGCTTGAAGGAAGTGTGGGTGGAGAGGGGAACAAGCAGGACCTTGGTGGGGGCAACAGCAGGGGGGAAAGAAAGAACCTGTGATTATGGTAAGCAAAGGTTGGCACTGAGATAAATCGACGCAGAAAAGACTTACACCACGGGTCTCATCGCCAGCGCGGGACCAGTAAGAGTGCTCGATCATGCTGTACAAGATACGGCCGATACCGAAGGAGGGCTCGATGACATTGGGGGTGTACTCGCGGGTGTTCTCAACGCGGGTGCGCTTCTCAATGTTGATGAGATCCTTGTCAAGCTCAACCCTGCCAGATCCAACGCCCTCGACGTCGACCTCGATCTTGCCATCCTTGGCAAGGTCCAGAGACAGCTTCTCGCGCAGATCCTGGGAGAGCGCCTCAACGGCAGCCTCGACGGTCTTGGCATCCTTCTTGAAACGAGGACCAAACTTCTTCTTCTCGATATCGATCTGGTACTCCTCAATGCGAAGAGGCTCAGCGCGGGGCTGGCGCACCACAAGAGGGGCACCGGTCTTGTCCTTGTGGACAGTCAGATCGTAAGCGCTGCGGTCAGCACAGCCGACACACTCAATCCAGCCATAGCTGGTCTGCAGCTCAGCATCCCAGCAGTCGGTGGCGTAGTGAGCCATCTCGTTAGCCATGTGCTGGCGGAAACGGAGCTTGGTGGGGTCAACGCCCAGCTTCATGAGGAAGGAGTGGATGCGAGCCAGGAAGTAACCAAGAGTCTCGTTGTCAACCAATCCAGTCTCAACGGCCTTGCCAATGGTCATGGTGGTCAACTCGGTGCTGCCAGAAAGCTGGACATTGCGGTCAAGCAGAGACATTTCAACATCCTTGACCTCCTCGAAGCGAGCGTGCTTCTTGCCACCCTCAGGGTCGACATAGTGCTCAATCTCTGCCATGAGGAACTCACGGACACGCAGGAGACCAGCACGGGGAGAGATCTCGTTACGGAACGACTTGCCAATGGAAGCAGAAGCGAAGGGCATGGATTGCTGGTTGAACTCCAGGAGCTTGGCGAAGTTCAGGAACTGACCCTGGGCGGTCTCGGGGCGCAGGTAGCCAGGCATGTTGCTGCTGGGACCGATGGAGGTCTGGAACATGAGGTTGAAAGAAACAGGAGGCAGCACCTCGCCGCCGGTGACGGGGTTGCGGATGTCGTGCTTCTTGATGAGGGCCTCAAGCTCGGGGCCACCGAAGTTGTCAATCTGTGCGAGAGTCTCTTCGTATTCTTTGACGAGAGCATCGTCCAACTTCTTGGCCTCGGTGCCCTTGGCCTTTCTCTTCTTCTTGGCTTCCTTCTCTTCGTCCACGACGACCTTCTGGCCGCGAGCCTCCTTGTCGCCCTTAAGGCGGTTCTCGAGGACTTCCTCAACCAGGTGATCAGCGCGGAAGATCTCGCCAGTCTTGGGGTCCTTGCACATCCAGTCGGCGAACTTGTCCACGTGCCCACTGGTCTTGAGAATCTCGTGGGGGGTCAACATGGTGGTGTCGACCTCGAGCATGTCCTCCTCGAGCACAAAGTGCTTGCGCCACAAGTCGGTCATGTTCGCAATCAAAGCGGTTCCAGGTGGGCCATAGTCGTAGAGACCGGACACACCACCATAAATTTCGAAGGAGGGGGTGTAGAACATGCGGCGACGGAGCATGGAGTCGAGCACGGCCCGGTCAATGGACTGGCCGGTCTTGGTGTTGACGGTGGCCATCTTGGCGGATCGTTTCGAAGGCTTCGGGGGAGGTGTGTAGGTCCTAAACTGAGACCGAAAGAAAGACGGAGGGGAAAGAAAAGAGCGGGGGGGAAATCGCAGGCGCGGCAATTGAGTCATCCACCACGCAGCCCCTCAGACACCACCGAGGAGACAAAGAACAAGATTAGAGAGTAGGAAGTGGTGAATTGGTTGCTAGTATTTTCTTTTATTTACTTTTTCCCGCTATACCGAGGAGATCTCCCGCCAGGTGGTCGAATCGCAGATTGTCACCGGGGAAACGATTCTCCGAAATAATTTATTTCTCGGCGATCTTTAAGATTTTCTATTGATCTGCCACCGCAATTATCGACTTCGACAGCTTGCAAAAATGGGTCCTATCGGTAGATCAGGCCCTCCCCCGGGCGTCATGGGCGACGAGAAGACCGGCAACAAGCTGCGCCGGAAGATGAACCATGTCAAGCGCAAGAGAGCCAAGGATGCTGCGCGCCGAGCTGAACGTTACGCCTTTAAGAAGGAAGAAGCCAAAAATCCCAAGTTGAAGGCTGAGCGTCTCAGTCGGAATATTCCTCTGACCCTGGAGCGCAAACGTGTCTGGAACGAAGCCGACAACGACGCCGACGAGACCGGACTAGGACTGAGCGTTGACGTCGAACGCATCAAGCGCGCCAAGCAAGAAGAGGAGGACGAGCTCAACCGGCCATTGGAGGAGGGTGAAGATGACAGCGAGGCTCCGGAATCAGACAACGAGTCTGTTGACAGTATGCTGGAGTCGGATGCCAGCGACGACGAGGATGAAGAACAGGATGAAGAAAAGGACGCCAATCGCGGCCGAAAGAAGTCGCTCCCGACTGCCACAGAGCGTGCCACGAGTCCGACTCAGTCCACACGCAGCACAAACTTGAGCCTTGCCCCCGAAGCATTGGCCGCCAAATTCCCTACACTCTTCACCGATGGACCCCCACCCACCCCGAAAATCCTCATCACCACCGGCCTCAACTCCACCCTTCACGAAGAAGCCGAGATCCTCACTGAGATGTTCCCCAACAGTGTGTATATTCGACGCAACGCACACCGGTACTCGCACAAGTTCTCGATCCGCGAGATCTCCAAGTTTGCCTCCAACCGCAACTTCACAACAGTCATCGTGTTGAACGAAGATCAGAAAAAGCCCTGCGGCCTGACAATGGTGCATCTTCCCGTCGGTCCTACCTTCCACTTCACCATCAGCAATTGGATCGAGGGCAAGCGTCTTCCGGGACACGGCCGAGCCACCGAGCATTGGCCCGAGCTAATCCTCAACAATTTCCGCACTCCTCTTGGTCTACTCACTGCTCATTTGTTCCGTACTCTGTTCCCCCCTCAGCCTGATTTCGAGGGCCGACAAGTCGTTACGCTGCACAACCAGCGTGATTACATCTTTGTCCGTCGTCACCGCTATGTCTTCCGCGAGAAGCGTGAGACCGAGAAGGCGGTCGTTGGTGCTGACGGAAAAGAGATGGCGGGTGCCGAGGGCATCCGCACTGGTCTCCAGGAACTTGGACCTCGCTTCACACTGAAATTGCGTCGTGTTGATAAGGGCATCCAGCGTGCCAGTGGACAGGAGTGGGAGTGGAAGGGTGGAATGGAGAAGAAGAGAACTCTGTTCCAGCTGTAAATGTCTCTTTTATGTCATTAATTCCTGGTCTTGCATGGGGTTCCAAAGGCGTTCTCTATGGATATATTTAAAAGCACTTCAAGAATTCTATTTTCAGCCCATGGTGGCCAACACATTGTCTGCCCACATCTCTTCCAGATACGTCGATGTTATCTGGAAGTCTTCATAAATTTATACCCGAAACATGGCTATTTCATAGGTGGATTCTATTCACAAGTACCAATACTTAAGCAATATTCATGACCTCGAATACGCTGACGATCATTCAAGATTTCCAAGGTTGTAGTCCCCAACTTAGCTCCATGGAGAGTTCTTGGACCGCTCAATGGCCAGCCGTGTTGCCTCATCGATATCCTCCTTTGGCAATGCCAGCGTCTCGTTCAGCGTTCCCTTTGATGAGAAATTTCCAGCACCATCATCGAAGAAGATGCGCGTGTAGAGAGACTTCACAAAACCAATTCGATCACCCCCCTGCATCTCCTTCATGCCGCTCTCATACCTCTCTCTAGCAGACTGTTTTGTGATAGTCCAGTCCTTCTCCGTGGTCCCGGTAACCCTAAATGCGGATTCCAGCATATCTTTCTGACTGATGGTGAAGGAGTCGGCATAGACAACCTGATTCCTCAGATCATTAAGACAGACCCCCTCGCTCTGAATAGGTAGGCTCAAGAGAGCGGCAACAGTGCGACCAACCTGTGGCCAGGTCGAGGTCGAGATCTTAGTCTCGCCTTCGTCGAACAATGTCGCCGTTTTATTGGCGAAGTCGATGCCAAAGGCTGATGGAATTGCTAGGCTCCATTCGTACCAGAATCCCGTACCGACAGATATATAAGAGCTTTTCCCGAGGTCTGCAATGGCTTTGCGGTTTACTTCTGCATATGGTACATCAAATTAGCCAACTGGTCTGCCATCCAGTACCTAGGTATACACCTGCGCATTCCCTGAATTTGGACGTCACTTACCCTTAGGTTGGAAAATCGGAACATCCTTGATTAGATCTTGATTCGCCGAGTCTGGGCCCCATTCATTAGGCAAGATCCATGGAACCCCCGCCTCGCTAGCTGCTTTGAAAAGCGCGAGGTCAACTTCGTTGGGCGTGCCACCACTGAGTGTGATGACCAAAGCATCTTGTCCTTTGAGAGCCTCAACAATGGTCTCTGGCTTGCTATAGTCGATTGTCTTGGGAATTACACCGGCTGGTAGCTTGTTTTGGCTGCCAACGCGTGCAAGGGCTGTGACAGTATGCTTGCCAGTGTTGAGTAGGGTTTCGGTCATGAAGTTTCCGCTGTTTCCGCCGGCCTGTGTCGCCGTTAGTCACTCATCGAGATCAAGATGTTAGGTGTCACATACTCCGACGATAGCCACCTTGGTGATGTAGTTTGAAGCCATGCTTGTAATGGTTTACCTAGTATCGGATGAATAGGAACCTTGGAATATGGATGTGTTTCAATGCTCTTCGCAGAATATCTGAAGATACAGTACGATTTTCACATCTCCATGCTTCTCCAACTTGGAATATATACCTGGTAGGCATTCGGATTTTGGAGGTTCGGACATAAATAAGCTAACACCGTCGTCAATCATTCACCGATTCGGTGTTTTGGGGCCAAAACCACCGGAGTTTACTATACGGAAAATTGATGGGCTGATCTGAGGATTCATAAATCCATTGTAAGTCCGAGCCAAATTCGACAAACATAACGCGGACAGCTCGGAGATGTGCCCCTGTACTTCGTATGTGCTCGAGGCAAATTCAATCCCTCAAGAGCTGCCGAAGAACCTTGGAAAGTAAGACAGAACGAATAAAACGAAGAAAATGGACCAAGGTTCAGAAGATATCTTGATAGACCTAAGATTAATCGTTTCAATGCGGGGAAACGTTGCGACGAGATGTTTGGAATGAAACTCATGATCAACAAGGGAAACCCCAAGGAGCTGAACAGATCTCTACCTTGGCCAAACAAGATAACAAGATGCCAGAGCTCAAACATTGAAGGCATGGAGTACTAAATATGAGATTCGAATCCAATTAATTCTCGACACATTTAAGCCTAAACGATCGAGATTCTCGACAAAGTGTGTAGCAGATAGAGTGAGCCGAGCCAAGCAATACTCCGAGTTTCTGCATGCGTTTTAACCTAGCTCCTTCCATGGATGATCCCTGGCGTTCAAATGCTTAGGAAGTTGAACGGGACCAAGGCTCAGTCTTCCTGCGATGTTTCGATTTTGCAGGTCTATTCCTGAGTGCTGGAATTATCGCAGATCTCAGCCATCTTGTCAGAATACGAGTGAGACAATCTGACAAGGACCCAGGAGCCCAGGACGTAGTACGTCGGGCCTGTTGAAGTATAGAGCTCCAGGGCTGAAGGTAATCATTGGAGCACAGACATACAGCCCTGTAACATCCCATTCTTTCCCGGCCCGTTCAGATTTCTCCCATGTCGCCCAATATGACATCCATGGATGATTTATATTCCTTTGGTAATCATCGCAAATGTCACCCTGTGGCTTAATTTCCTCGAAGGATTGAAGCTGATGATAGAACGAGTGAGATTATGGCCGCCATGTCTCGAACTCGATAGCAACTTGCTGAGACATTCTCCAATGTTAGCGATCCACTTTCTGTTCCCGGGAAATGTCTCACCATTCACCTCGATCAGCTTACAGTGTGGGCGCAGCCGTGCAGATGTGCAACTGGTACATACTCCTTAGCCGGTACCCGATGGGACACAAAGCTAAGGCTGCTCCGTTCCTGTATTCGTACTGAAAAGGCTGTGCCGATCAAATCGAAGCCATCGAATCGACCGCCACATATGCACTAGGGTCCACCGGGACACCAGGATACGAAGGCCCCCGCTGCACGCGGGGGCCGTGGAAGCCCTCGGATAAGGGTCTTGGGCACCACCTATTTTTACATTGTTTATTGTTTTTCGAGGCGTCCAACTGATCAGAAGGTTACATACTAACGTTGTGGAGCTGCGCCCGTTTGTCTCTCAATATCAACACTGGGCATACGTATGTGGGAAACTGCAAGACCTGCAGCCAGAATTTTCCTCGAACTTGGGGAGTAGCCCGATTGGGACCGCAGAGGTATAAAAACAAGCTTGGCCCTGGACGTGGATTTTTTTTCTTTTTCAACAATCCATTACTCCCTCAGCATTTGAGAAAAAACTGCCAAAATGGGTCCCTTCAACACCATCGCTCTGTTCTCTTTCCTCACCAGTGCTGTTGTGGCATTCCCCCAGCAGACAGCCCCAGCTGTAACAAGCCCGCCTGCCTCGACAATCACCAAGGCTGCGTCGCTCAGCTGCTCGGACGGCTCCACTGCGGTGTACACGGTCGATTGCACCATGGGATTCCCCGTCTCGTACTGCAGCAAGCCAGAGCCCCCAATTTCGTGCTCATCGGGTTTCTTCCCATCGGTCTACCACCCAGGTCATTGCATTGAAGCCTCAACCTGTTTCCCCGTCGATGCGGATTGGATCACGACCGGGTGCAGCAATGGCGCGTTCCCTTACACCACCAAGACCATGTACGATGGAACCTTGGCTGGAGGGGTGTCGACCATCATCAGTGGTGAGTTCTTCATTTGCATCTTGCAGAACGAAGCTAACATAGGATATAGCGGTTTCTTGCAAATGTAGCCAAGACTCGTACTACAGCTACACTTTGGGTGACACTTTCTGCATGCCCTCCAGCGACTGCGCGGCTGGCATGACAACTTCTACCTCTACCAACGCATACTGCGCAACGGCGACTGATACCGCCTGCGATAACTACCCCCTGGTGACCAGCGCCTGCAAGTGCGAGAACCCAACCCAGACAGCGGTTTTCCCCGACGAGGACGGTGCCCGTCCCACCGGTTGTGCATGATCGAGTTATTTGATTCCCTGATCGCGACGAGAGCATATATGCGTTTGCATGCCCTTCGATTTAATAATTCATTGAACCAGCCAGTGTATAATCCTGGTTAGAATACTCCTGAGGGATCACCGTTGATATAATTGATATTGAGAATGAAATGAGAATCACATAGCCATTATCTCCCCAACCTGTAGCATCCTTGAAACATCCCGTCCGTGTAGAGATTGTGCGCCTCCGAGAATTTCGAGGTTAGCTTCTTTCAAGTATCTTTTTCCCGAGGGCTTTTATATTAACGAATGTCAACTGGGACCGAATCCCAAGTAGCTACAACACAGCGCATCTAGGACAAGTACTTGAATTTTGGCAATGAGACCTTCGAAATATAGCCAAAGAAAATTCAAAGGCAACCTCATTGGAAATTGCTTAGAAATTGATAGACAGTGAGTCATTCATAAGTACAACAATGACGAGGTTTAGTTCCCGATTGAGGCTGAATTCTATTTTTGTAGCCGCTTTATCTCCAATTTTCCCTCGAACAACTCCCCAGACCTATTTAACCACCAGATCACTGGCACAAACAGAACATACTTGTGTCCAGATTCCAAAAGACCCAGACACGACGATCCAGTTCATGTCCCAAACCCCCAACTCCAACTCCAACCTCACACCTACCACGCCTACCATGACCACTCCCCGCCGCCTCCTCTTCATAGCCTCAATAGGCAACAAAGCCCCCTACCGCCAAACCCGGCACAGTGCCGGACACCTCCTCCTCGATGCTGTGAAGCCTCTTCTCGCGCCCTCCCTCCCCAACACCGGCGCCTTCCACGAAACATGGTACAGCCCAACCTACATGAACGAATCAGGGCCGAAACTAGTCCGGCAATTGGAGCAGTGGGCGACGCGTCAGAACGAGCTCTGCACGAAATTATGTGGTCCAGCCGAGAACTCGTCCTCCACGCGCTACCCGACTACGCTTATTATTCTGCACGACGAAATGGAAGCACCGCTGGGCAAGTTGCGGGTGAAGCGCGGGGGACCGGAGTCCTTTAGTCTGCGTGGTCATCGTGGGCTGATTAGTATTTGTGAGACGTTGCGTGGGAAACATCTTTTCCCTGCGAGGGGGAAGGCGACTGTTGATTTGGAGATTCTGCGCATTGGTGTTGGGATTGGGAGGCCGTCGTCGAGGGAGAAGGGGGCTGTTTCGGATTATGTTCTTGCGCCTGTGAGTGAGGCGGAGATGAAGGCTTATCGCGGGACGGCGGAGAGTGTGGTTCAGATTATCGGGGAGGAGTTGTATAGGTGATTTTCTCGTGCGTTGGATTTGCATTGCATTTGGATTGCCCTTTTTTTTGCATCGGAGAGTTGCGATATTGATACCCAATGGAAACTCCTGTATTAAGCATGTACATAAAGACCCCTTTAAAAAACGCCCAAGCGAGAAGAGCTTGGCTCGATAGAGCACAGAAGCTAGTATTGGAGAACGAGTGAAAAAAAGAACATAAGAAAAGAAATTAAAATGCAATTAATAACCATTAGACCGTGCCTGCGATGCTCAAATCCCGAATTTCCTGCAGTACTTCCTCGACCCGATTGTCTAGGTCGCCCTTTGCGTACTGGTCACGAGTCTCAGCGTCGAGATACTGTTGGACCTGCGCCATGCGCGAGTATGCCTCAGCGCAGAAGCGGAGCTGGATTTTGACGAGGGCCTCAAAGCTGGGATCGAGATATGGCACACGCAGATCGATCAGCTGCGGGAGTTCATTGAAGAGTTGTTCGTTCAACTGCTCATAGGCTTGCTTGGCCATTTCGGCTTCGCGCTCGGTCCGTGGAAGCTTGGTGACATCCTTGTCGGGCTTTTCGGCCAGCTTCTTGACCTTGGCGCGCATCGCATCATAGTCGAGAAGTTTGTGGTTGCGCTTCTTGATACACTCGTTGACGTCGGGGAAGTAGGCGCAGAAACGAGAAATCGGGTCAAGGACCGTGGCGCTGTTTCATTGTCAGTTTTTCATTTTCAATTCGATCGCCGCAAGTTCCGGATATCATACCGGTATGGTCCGTCTAGAGCCTTGATGGTCTCTGCATCGAGATCTTCCACGGCTTGCTTGTAACTCCGGCTTACGCCATCGCGGGTTCCGGCGTCGCCGTAAAACGCATCGATGGTTTCCGCGATGCGCATTTGAGACGCAGTCATAGCTGTGGTGGTCAGCATTACTCTCTTGTGCTTTGTGCTCCGTTTCTGCCTTGTCTCACCTCGTAGTGA
This sequence comes from Penicillium olsonii, assembly GCA_911174995.1. Lineage (NCBI taxonomy): Eukaryota > Fungi > Ascomycota > Eurotiomycetes > Eurotiales > Aspergillaceae > Penicillium > Penicillium olsonii. The sequence continues at coordinate 1,591,517 of CAJVNO010000022.1, read as the reverse complement.
ATCAAGATATCCCTTCGCTTCCTTCTGCAGGCGATTCGCTGCTGTCTCCATGGTCCGGTACCGGCTATTGATCGTCAGCCCCGTTCAGTCGGCCCTTTCGACAAGCCATACCGTTCTTCAATCTCATAGTCGCGATCGTTCGTCCTCTCGACATGCCCTGCCTCAATCAGCGATCCGTCGATCCATTGCGGGGTACAAAATCAGACTCACCCGTCTTCATCATCACCTGTGTCGTTGCTCGGTTGACATTTTTCTTAAACCCTATGCTCTTTGTTAGGCCCTGATCGTTTCACCGTTGACTTCCAGGTGGGGGTGCGTACCTGCCCAAGACATGGTGGCGGCGTAGTCCGGTGGGTTCCGGAGAACTCAAAGACGAGATAAAAAGTAGTGTATAGGATAATATGGGCAATGTATGAAAGCCGATCGCAATGCGCTGGAAGAGAAAGTGCTGGGGGCTCCGTGTTACGATCGGAAACCCAAACCCAAGCGCAACCAAGTCACTGTGGCTGTGATGGGCAGGGGTGGCTTAGCTGCTTATGTCAGCACCCAATGCGGCGACGTCATGTCTGTAGGGCTACAGGGCTACCGTCGCAGACAATTTCTTCACTGGAAATATTACAAGTACGCAAATCCGTATTATACTAGTAGTTCTCCGTACCTTACCGTGCTTTGCATTCTTTGGGGAACACCAAGAAGCACAAGGCTGAACCTCGCGTATGTAATACCGTACAAGTGCATGCATATTTGAGTCTCAATTTCTGATCGTAACGCAGATGCCTAAGTTATGTCTTGGCGTGTGCCAAGCCTTGTACAACTATGTACGGAGACCTCGTCTCTTGAGAGAATCCACCTGGCTGCATACATGTTGGTTATAGTTACGTACAAAGATAGGGTAAGTGCTGGCCCAGGGAAGAGTGAAAGTAGTAGGTGTGAAATGTGAAACCGGGACTGTATGATAAATGATGTTGATATCATTTCGAAAGAGCTGGTGTAGCAAGCTCGAGCTCTGACAGTGGACCTGCCTGAGATTGTGCCTTGCTGATCAATTGATGTCATTGGGTTTGGGGGAAACAAGGCACCAAGTCCGGAGACTACCCTTGGAGTCATACTCGTAAAACGTTATTCAAAATGCCAACTTATATACAAAAAGCATCAAAAATGTACTTAGCCCGAAAGGGACAAGAAAACGAGCGAAAACAAACAATTGGTTCAGACAACCTCCGAAAGACCCAGAGTGTGGGCTCGTAGTGGTACAAAGATAACGCCAGCGCCAGAAAAAATGAGGTATCAGCCGAAGAAAGCCCGAGCGAAATGAGAACTCCGGGGGAAACCTGAAAAATAGAAAAGAAAAGGGTCATGATTCTTCGTTGCATTGACGTTGAACACATGAAGGACAAGCTAAGAGACGAATAGGCAAAAACAAAGAGAAAGAAACAGGCTGAGGATATGCGCCGAAAAACAAAGGTTCGGGCCTCCTTGGAGCATTCAAAGACATAGATCGAAGCCTCCGTGAATGGGTCTATTCATTTAACCACCCTGATGCAAAGAGATAAAAGAGGAGTATGCAAGTGTAGCCCGGGAATGGGGCGATGGCGATTTGATTGGATCAGAAGCCTTCCTCACCGGCCTTGCAGAGCTTGATCTGGCGCACCCATTCAGACTTGAGGACCTGCGAAGCGTTGATGCGACGCGAGGGATTCGGGTCCAGAATGGAATAAATCACGTTGCGGCAACGTGCCTGTGAAGGAATAAGTTTCTGTCCAACACAAGAGGAATTAGTAGTTCTTACCCGATGCAAAGTCTCGATGGGCGCATATCCATCTTCGTGTTTGCGACCGTCAAGGTATCGCTGGTAGAACTCGTCCTCGTCCTTGCGGGCGACACGCCAGAGGTGACGACCTGTGCGCATCGCCATGTAGATCACACCTGTCGCCCACAGGTCGACAGCCCGGGGGTCGAATTCGCGTTCAACGTACTCCTCGGGTGCGATGTAGGGCGCGGAACCACAGAGTCCAGCGGTCATGTGGGCTTCTTTCTCCCAGGCCATGCGGAAGCACTCGCCGTTGCCGAAGTCGGTAATCTTGAGGGCACCGTGGGTGGTGAGGAGGAGGTTTTCGGGCTTGAGATCACGGTGGGCCACGCCCATCTCATGCATATATTCTACACCGCGCATGAGTTGCTTGAACAAGCAATCCGCCTCGGCGACCTCAAGCTTGCCGGCGGCCAGGACCAGGGTATACAGATCACCTCCGGCGCAATATTCCATGACTTCACAGTAATCACCTTTGGCATCTTGAAGAAGGTCGAGGGTGTGGATGACGTTCGGGTGACGGAGGGAGGATGAGATGCAGAACTCCGAGGTCAGTCGTTTTTGATACTTCTTGGTGGTTTCCTGGGGGCGACGGCGGAACTCCTTGACGGCATACAGCTGCTCGCACTTGGAGTCTTGAGGATCGACCTTGTGAGAGATGCGGACGATACCAAACGCACCGCGGCCCACGATCTCCTGGCACTTGCCGTACTTGTCGACCAGCGAGGCCGTGGCGTTCGGACCCCCCTTCTTATCGGCCGCCAGCTTATCTCGCTCGGTCTTGAACTGATCGATCCAGGTCGACATCAGTGACAGCTGCTGTTCATCCACCTGATCGTCCTTCTTGCGGCCACCCAGCATGTCGCGCAGCAGGTCCGTCAACTTCTCCTGTCGCCTGGCGCTTCTCAAGTGATGCGAGTGATTCCCGAGGGCCTCGGGGAGAATCTCGAAGCGCTTGTGGACCGGCGCGACTCCATCTTTCTTCTTATCGTCGTTCTTCTTTTTATCTGGTTTATCCACGGGCTCGCTCTTCAGCGACGGGTTCCGAGATGGGGTGCGGGAGGTTGCGCCTCGGGAGGGGGGTCTCGACGGAGGTCTTGATGCTGGTCGTGAAGACGGCTTTGAGGTCCTGCCGTTGGTGTGCTGGATGCTTTCTAAACTGCTGTCGGATAGGTCACGGTGGACTTCATTATTTTCTCTGGTTGGTGTGTTTTTCCCCGTACTGGAGAACATGCGCGTGAGACGAGCGGCCATTGTTGCTTTGGTGGGTTTTCCAGCTGGGGAGAGTGCTGGAGGAGGGAGATCGTGGCCGTTCGCGTGAGCGGACAGGTTCATGCCCGCGACGGCTCTTGCTACCGCAGCATCTCCATCCCGAGGGTCATACGAGTGCTGTGAAGCTGCGGCGGAGGAGACTGCGGAAGGCACAGGTGAAGGGGAAGGTGGAGTCATGTGCGGTGGATCGGCGGGTGAGGATTGAGAGAATGGAGGGGTGGGAACACGAAATTCTCCGTGCCCGACAGCTCACACGCTAAAGACGAGGAACTGAGAATTGATCAAACGAGGTGAGGCAAAAATGACCTGGTAATCAGAAAGGAGGCCTGAGGCAACACAGTAGGATAGCTAATTCCGTAGACGCATACGCAGGGCAGGTCGTCGACCTATATAAGAAAGGACACGAAGTAGAGAAAAGAAGAAATGAGGGCAAGTGGGAGGGATGAATTTGGCGATGCTCACTAGAAATACCACCGAGCTTTTTTCTCTTTTTTTTTTGGTACGGGGAATACAGAGGGGAGCCATGTAAAATTACCATCTCTCCATTCAACAGAATAGGGTAATCGGGATACCTAAAATTACCAAAGAATGTGGGAACTGCAACGGTACAAGGTTACTGTGTGTTTTTTTGTTTCTTTTTTTTCGAGGTTTTCAGGGCTCTGGCCTGGACCTATAGGGCTACATATGTATACGGCGACTCCGGCGTTGTGCCACCCTGCAGAAGGTGTTATATACCGAGTACTCTCTACTAGTACTATGTATAGTAGTAACTAAAGAATGAGAGATTTAATGCAGTAACGAGATTACCTAAAGTCTACCCGGCCAGGTTTTTTTCGGGATCCTTGGAAACGGGTCTTCCGCACTCCGTAAGGATTAAGCAATCGCATCCACTGGGGGTGACGTTGGGTGGGTGACATCAGGTCTGTATCTTACAATATCAAGTCCAATCATCGCCATCATCTTCGATGTGATTTCTAAGTTCCTACCGCCACCACATGACTGAGGCTGTGCTCTCCTCCGTATACCCTGATTTGAGCCGACCCCCGCAGCCGACGCGCTGGTGCGCCGTGTGGCGGTTGAGTCGAGGCACCACAGAGGGGTACGCCTAGTGGTCCATTTTTCTGCGCCCTCTGAGCCCCCCTGATTGGGTGAACTGATCTGTTGATCTATTAGCCGGACAATTCAATATTCGGACGTGCCTCATTACTCTCTCCGGCAGGTGGGGGATTGATCATTCCATACACTCCAGTTCCGACCCCATTCCGCGGTCTCCATACTCCGTAAAGCCTCCGACCTCGGGAAGACAGGACTTCAGGTCTACACCTAGGTGGCAGAAGGGAACACGGTCATACGAGTATACGGGAAATTCTAATTCGCCTGGGGACCAATTGCCATATTCCAAGCTTGCTCCGTCGATACCCGTGCTCACTATCCTACTCAGTACAACGTAGATGCGCCAAACTGAAAAGACGATCGCTGCGTAACTTCTAATGCACTGCTCCCCATCGGGTCCGTGGAGACCGCGTGGGGTCTCTGCGCGAGTCACCCGATGTATGTCTACCAGCGAGCTCGCTCTCTCCAGACGGCAGTTAGATGTTGATCAACACGTAGGTGATGCCCCGGAGTCCCAGTCCAATGTATTCGAACCTGCAAATACAACGAGGTGACCGTCTCGTTTCGATTCCCGGGTGGGGATCTCAAACGCTTAGTGTCAGGGATTGACACTAAGCGTGAGCTTGGAATCGGTCGTTGCGCATTCCCAGGTTGCGACTTACCCCGGATTCTTCTATGCCTCCGTGGCCTCGGCACGGTAATGACAGAACCCTCTGCGAAACAGTATGTAAACGGTACTCTGTACAGATACTCCAATTCTCACATGATAGGATGGGAAAGCGAAAAGAGTAAACACCTGGGCATGGACATTCAAGGGCTACGAGGGATTTTCCACTCGCCAATCACAATCCCAACTTCGAACCCATCTTAATTTCCCTTCAGAAGTACCGCGACTGGCCCCGTTATATCAATATATGCACTGGCTCGGGTATCAGTACTGGGCATAACCCTATTCCCGTCTACCCCTCAGGATAAACCTCCATCTGGTTAATACTTAACAGTAGATGAAAAAAAAAAAAGCATTCCGATTCGACCTGCAGCTTGACCGCTAGTTCGGTTGCATCGGTCATGTATTGGCCTGGAGCTTCAGATAAGCTGTTGTCTTTGCTTTTGTCGGAGCTCTTGCAGATCGCATTAGTGTGCACGTTCCAAGGGTAACTCGGAGCGGACGACCACGCCCAATGCAGTCGTCCGCTGCTTCTACTGGACAGGCTGTACGTGGATATTGAAGGGTGCGTCTGTGCTGAAGCCAAGTCCTGCAGGTTAGAGCTGATCAAGCTGATCAAGCTGAGCTGGTTTTGATTTCCCTTTGTCTTTTGCTTTTTCTGATTTTTTCTTTCATGTTCTTTTGCTTTTTTCTTTCTTTTTTCCTGCTGAAATTGCTTGTTTTGGATTGAGACCCAAGCGTTGAATCTTGAGACAACATACGAAGCACACAAGACTGCATAGGCCTATCGGTTCGTCGGTTCACGCACGAGCCACGGGCCGATTGGGAAGGTCGCTTGGCGTTGGCTATAGCTCTTCGCTCATATAGTGGCTTCGGTATTCGCTCTAGGCCTAGCCTCTGACTGTATTCTATGACAGGTGAATTTATACCCCGGGATCACCACGGGCAAAACTTGATATTGTAAGACGAATTGGCACGGCTATTGCGTTATGATCGACCCCGACTTTCTCCGTTGCCCCCTAACCATCGGCCCTTGACGTGATATCAATATCAGCCCTTGGCCTGGGCGACTCTGGTGCCCCGGGGGCCGGCATGCCACGTGGGTAAGAACCCCGTCTGATTGACTCGTTAAAAGGCGGTATGAACAGCCCGGTCTTGGCTGCTAGTCGGTGGTGCCCCCGGGCGAGAGGATGGGTTTGTGAGCTCAATTGCAGCCATGTCTTTCTCATCGACCTGGAGTTGGTGTCGGCCCAGCGGTCAGGCCTGTTGTGTTCCCCCAGCGTATTCGCGGTCCTCCCTTGTGCGGTATCATGATAGAACACGTGTCTGCTACCAGATCAGAAAACAAGTCAACAACAAGGCAGCTTGCCAGAACTAAACCGCACGTACCACGAACTGCTCCAGGGACTCTTCGAAGAGCTCGTTGTTCACGCCTACACCGCCGGGGTGTTCGGTCGGCGAGAGGGGGTTTTTGACAACTGGAGCGGTCAGTTAATGTCACGCTGCATAGTTCCCTGGACTCCACCAACCGTATTCCACAAACAAATTGATGTAGATTTGCTGCAGTGCAATGCGCATGCTGGGACTCTTGAGATCCGTCAACATTACGAACTTGGTATTCGTCGGTGTCTCGTAATAGTGCAGCTTGTATTGGCTGGTGGTAAAGGACACGAAGCTGTCGAGTGACCCTTGTTAGCACCGGAGCCCAAACGGCGTCGGGTTTCTCACTTGTCCTCTTCACCCCCCAGCTTGCGCACCATGTTGCGCAGAGAGAACACCGTTCCAAAGACCAGCTTCGAATCATCATCGCTCGATCGAACCGTTTGGCCGAGGCCTGTGGGTGCGGCTTCCGATCGGGATTTCCCCACGATTGAGGTCGGGCGCGGAAGCCAACGGCGCTTGTAGATGCATTCGGCTGGCTGAATCAGTTCAAGACTCCAGGAACCCACGAGCGAAGAGTTTACCGTGCCGATCGAAGATGTAAAACGAGTAGACGACCATTGTTGTCGAGTGACCAAAGTCCCGTTGGGTTGTTGTTCAGGAGAAGCTGACGGGGCGGTGAAATCCCGCGATAACAGATCAAAAGGCGCTGCCTAGAAAACAATTCTTACGGCTCATATTATCTCCATGTAGACTTGGGCTCTATTTCTGCGTAAGGCTGACCAGGCCGCATCTCACGTTATCGAAACCCCGCGCTTCAACTTCCTCTTTACCCCACACCTATATTCAATGGAGGGAAATGCGCCAGACTCGGAGGCCTCCGAACTAAATTCACGGCCGGGAATAGTTGCGTGAGTAACTTCATTGCGTATGATATATCATACTGACGCTCTGCAGGTCTGCATCATATGATTCTCCCCAGAGACACCGACGGCGAAATCCTAGAGCAAGGCGTCCGGTGAAGGTCAGCTTATCGCCGTCGTGACAGCTTCGGGGAACTGACATATCGTGCAGGAAACACTGGACGCCCGCTCCGAGTACTATACAAGTCAAGACGACGGTACTGCTGAACATCGCATCAACCAATATGTGATCAAGCAAGAGATTGGACGAGGCTCGTTCGGTGCCGTCCATCTAGCGGCGGATCGATCTGGGAACGAATATGTACGGGACCTCCATCACTTGAAGAGTGCGTGTGCTTATTGCTCGGATTTATTGAGATCTAGGCCGTCAAGGAGTTTTCAAAGTCGAGGCTCAGAAAACGTGCGCAGTCGCATCTGCTGCGACGACCCAGAGGACCGAGACGGCCCGGCACGGACTTCAACTCACCTTTGCATCGTCACCCTTCGGGGGACGATAATGAAAATGCGAAGAACCCTCTGTATCTGATCAAGGAGGAGATTGCCATCATGAAGAAACTCAATCACCATAATCTGGTGTCATTGATCGAGGTCCTGGACGACCCATCGGAAGATTCTCTTTATATGGTCATGGAGATGTGCAAGAAAGGCGTGATTATGAAGGTTGGATTGGAAGAAAGGGCGGATCCATACGATAACGAACATTGTCGATGTTGGTTCCGCGATTTGATTCTGGGCATTGAGTACCTGCATGCTCAAGGCATCGTTCATCGTGACATCAAACCGGATAATTGCTTGGTCACTAATGACGATGTGCTGAAGGTGGTTGACTTTGGTGTGTCGGAGATGTTCGAAAAGGATTCGGACATGTTCACTGCCAAGTCGGCAGGATCGCCGGCATTTCTTCCCCCAGAGTTATGCGTCGTCAAACATGGTGATGTATCAGGAAAGGCAACGGACATATGGTCTATGGGTGTGACTCTATATTGCCTTCGATACGGAAGGCTACCTTTTGAGAAGCACAATATCTTTGAGCTGTACGATAGTATCAGAGGCGATCCTCTGGTTTGTGAAAATGAGGAGGACGAATCGTTCAAGGATTTGATCTTCCGAATCTTGGAGAAAGATCCAGAGAAGCGAATCGACATGTTTGGACTACGAGTAAGTTAACCACACTTACGGGGCCTCCAGTCGTGTTATACTAACAGATCAAAGGACCATCCTTGGGTAACCAAAGATGGAACAGACCCTTTACTTTCGTTTGAGGACAATACGTCGCAAATCATTGCACCGCCCACAGAGGAAGAGATGGACAGCGCCATCACAACCACCATGGGTCACTTGATGACAGTGGTACGCATGATCCGCAAATTATCCACGTAGCTCCGCTAACAAACCCCAGATGAAAGCCGTCAAGAAGTTCAAGCGACTGACGGATCCCACGAAAACCAGCGCCCCCCAAACCCCTGTCCAAAGCATTCTCGGCGGTGACGAGTCCTATTTCGTCGAGCCCCCAATGGAGATGGACCCAGACGAGCCCTTCCCGGCAGTCGGGGAACCAAGTCTACGAGGAGGCGTTCGTAAGGTTCTTAGACATCCATTCGCTGGGTTCCGCGAGCCTCAGCCAGGATCCAGCGACTCGACCAGCATTTCCTCGCGGCAAAGCACAAGCAGTCAACTACCCGGCATTGTCGAGACACGATCAGGTCATGCATCTCCAGCTCTATCACGTGCCAGCTCTGCAGCAAAGCGCAGCATGGAAGGGACACGCGGTCACGCTCGTGATCCACTTGAAGAGGAGTTCCCATTCCTCTTCATTGGGCCATCCACATATACTGGCTCACACCAAGTAAGCGATGAGCCTGCTCAGGTCTTCGCAGAGCCAGGTGGTTTTGAAGAAGAGCAGGGGCTGGAGGAAGAACCTGAACCTATGGTGAGTGAATCACCCGGCGCGGCGGACTTTGATATCTACGAGACAGCGTATCGCTCGGAACTGGAACGCATCAAACAAGACTTGGAAGACAAGAACACTGGTCCTAAGGTGTATCTGAATCGACGCGTGGAGAACAAAGATGAGGTCATGAGACTAGCCAAAGAGAAAGCGCTGGACCTCCAGATTGGGCAAAAGTTTGCTCTCGCTTCTAGGAGGGCAGGCTCTGCTTTCGGCTCTGCTGTCAATGCCTTCCGCTCCATGCCAAAGAGACAAGCGGACTCGGAAGATACGGATAAAGGCTTAGAGCATCCCGAGCCTAAACGTCCCTCTGTTTCTGGAATCGAGCCTCAATCTCAGCCGCTTGAAGCGGAGGGGCTTTTGACCCACGGAGGGAGTCCAGAGTACCCGCAGGATGATTTTGATGCGAAGAAGTAGGTGTGTGATGTTTAGTTCTTTAGACTCGGGGGATATTGCATTTCTTTTTTGTATACCTGCATATCATTTGGAATCGAAGCTCACGAACTTGAGCCTCTTGATGACATTGGTGTCGGTTTGGATTGGTTGTATTGAATCACCATTTGTATTTGCTGCGTGACAATAGTCGGACTGGTTCCGATGTCTTTCGATCATGCTCTCATGAAAGTTGTCTGAGGGTGCATAGGCAGGGTTGAGTGAATTGATCTTTTTGAGATCGGATGATGAGCATGCGTCCATGGTATAGAGTGAATATGAGTGAATATGAATGGATTCAGGTCATTATTAGCCCATAAGGAATGTAAGACATCTCTAGAGAGTCAAGAAAATAAAAGTCAAAGACAGAATCGAAAGCAAAGTAAAATACAATATAAGGCCTCGAATCCAAGGCACAAAGGACCGCCATCGCCATGTAGCACATCAATCATCACGCACGCTAGACACTGGGGCAAAACATGGCCAAAGAAAGAAAAAAGGGAAAGAAAAAGACAACCAGATGCAAGGCATAACATCGGTTGAACTTCACACAGCAACAAAAATAAAACAATTGACTCGCTGGTTAAAAAGAAAGCCGTTATCATCGGACGTCGTCACAAAATTGTTTCCTATGAGTCTAGGATCGACCGAGAACCCCACAATAAACGCTGTCTATTGTTCATCATCATTCATTCATGGCGCAAAAAGAATTCATCAATGGACTTTCATCGCGGTTTCTCTGCTTCATGCTCCGGTCGACTACCCGAGTCTCGACGCCCATCTGAGCGCTCAAAGAACCCATAATTGCGCTCGGGGTTGGATCTAGGGAAAGCATCTGGAGGACCGAGTTGCAGTGCGTGAGGTGATGGAAGTGGGTGACCCATTTCCGTGGGTCGAGGTAGTTCGCGCATCATGTTACGTTGAATATCGCGGCCCTCCACAGGGCGCATTTCATAGATCGGTTGGGCCTGGGACTGAGATTGAGGTTGAACTTGCATTTGGGGCTGGGGTTGAGCGTGCGCTTGCGCATGGGGATGCGCAGCTTGAATCTGAGCTTGAGTTTGAGGTGGAGGTTGAATCTGAGGCGGTTTTTGGAAACTTGTCGGAAACACAGGTGGGACGGGACTGGTTGGTGAGGGAGCTTTTCGAGGTGGTCGTCGTGATGGCGCAGGGTAGGGCTCGCCGCGGGATTCGGCGAGTAGTTTGCGTCGCTCTGTCTCTGCTTTGCTGGGTCGACCTCGTTTGCGGGGCTTTTCGCCGATATCTAGTCTGGGCGAGAGTTGGGCGGATGAACCACTTTCGCTGCCGTATGAGGCGGCGCTGGGTGGTGGTCCTGGTGGCCGGGGCTGGATTGCTCTTGGAACTGGCTTGTCGGAGGGGTACAGTGGCCGCTTGCGCATGTCTGTCGGACCGGTGTCGCGTGGAAATGGCGTCGGATGTGGTGGATGCGCGGGCTGCTGAAGCATACTGAGATAGGCCATTTTACACGAACTGAGTGAACGGCCTTGGGGTCTGTTAGATCCTGAAGGGTGCCGGCCATTGGATCATACCTTGAGGTAGTGGGATATGCTCCCAGCTTGGACTGATCCCATGCTCTTTAATCAAGCGGACCAGATAGCTCGATGGGATTCCGGCTTTCTTTAGAATCTCTGTGAGCAGAGTATACTGGACGATCAGCACGATATTTCCCACCTCTCGGGCCAGTCTTACCTTGTCCTCTTCGGTCCATGGCCTATCAGATGGATTCGACATATCCCATGGAAGCGGATTCACGGAAAAAATAGGAAAAAGGAAAACCAAAAAACCAAAAAACGAAGAAATTTCAAACACAAAGACCTCCCAGATATCGAAAGGACGAACAGGCCACGGTCATAGGACCCAATTGACCACGAGAAGAGTAAAGAAAGAAAGAAAGGCGAACGCGCAACGAGAGTTATGTCCCCATATCCTGACGAAAGACACACAGAAAGAGAGAGGAGGCTTGATAGCCAAACAAAAGGGGAAAAAAGGAATCAAAACGCATTCAAAAGTCCCCTAAGTTTTTCAGGAAGATTTCCTAGCCAAACGACTTGAGCAAGCCGGGATCGCGCAGGAGAGCGGGAAAGCTGCAGGGACGATACAGGTAACATAAACCCATAGATCACAGTTTCATCTTTTGAAGAGTTTCGACGCAAAATTACCACTAAAAATGGCGAGTATCGAGGGGTCGAGTGGGGATCTATACAGTTGTAGTAGCTCGCCGTAGGTCTGAATGGGCTTAGGTTCGGGAAACGGTTGGCCCTGGCAGTTCCAGAGCCAAGGGACAGAGGGAGAAAGCGTTGTTTCTTGTTTTTTCCACTGGATTTGTGCTGCTTTTTTTGTGGCTCTCATTTTTCTGTCCCGGAGGTTTTAGTGGACTAGGTGGATTTAGTGTCGTTATTGTGGTTTCATCGGTTCTTTTTGGGTAAACAGTGGGCTGTCTGGGGCCTAGGATCGGCGCTGATAGGTGTGAATGGCCCGGGACGTTGGGTCTGAGAAAATAATATTCAGCATAATTGTGTTTGAGGCTAGCTTCAGGGGTAGGATCGTAAACAAAAGCGCGTCTGTGAATAGATTGATGAACTGGTATACTCCGTTGGTTCGTACAGTATTAACCTTGGGGGAGAAATGGTATTAGTACGAAGTAGTATACAATTAGTACTAAGTACGACCATAGAGCAGGCGGAGTATACGATGGCTAACATATGATACTACACTGTTATATATTCCATTGCGGGTGCACAGGTGCAGCCAGCTAACCCTAACTCCGTCAAATCTCACCCCGACGAGAACTTCCAACCTGATGATTTACTCTGGTATTCACAAATTATGAAAATACTAGTACAGTAACGCACAGACAAGGATTACATGCAGACGCGCTTTTGTTTTCGGTGACTCTCATCCAATCGATTTCTCCGTTATTTCTGATTTCTGGACTTGGTCTTATCTGAACGATCGGGATCGACTTCACTTCGCAGAACACAGCCCGGGCGGCGCAGAACAGTGCAAGTTGAACGTGTCAGCCTCGTGCACTAGGTGCTAAGCGATCCATCCGAGAAGTTGGAGAGCGGCTATTCTCTTCGCGGTATAATGGTATCTCCACGTCCGATTGACCGGGCGGTGAGAGCGAACGCGAAATGTCAATAGCTTCGGTTTGATTCTAATTAGGCTATTTTCCTCTCAATGCGACTTTGTCCTCGTCGACTTCCTTGATCTCTTCCACGGCAGAATTCGATAGCTTCATTTTCACTAAGTCCGACAGTCATTCGAATCTCACTCTCGCTTCGAACTCAGTCCGTGTCGTCATGTCTCATGGCCACGCGGACTCTAAGCTGAAGATGGAGCCATCTTCCCTGAATGGCACTCTGAAAAATGACGACTCGCGTCCATCCTCCCGCACATCCCGATCACCACTTCCCAAGAAGGAAGAGTCGTCTCCAACCCCGGAACCCGGCGCGATGAAGGAGGAGCCCGAGATCAAGCATGAGCGGCCGAAGCTGTCTCGCAGCTCGTCAAGCGTGTCGCGCCCCCCGCCGCTATACACGCACCTCCCGGATAGCACCCAAGATGCGCTTGCCACGTTCGAGCAGATCCCCAGCTGTGTATATGCCAACAAATACATGGGGTTCACCGAGCTGGCGATGGAGTGCGATTGTGCTGAAGAGTGGGGTAAGATTGATTCTGGGCCACCCGGTCCCCCGTAGACTTGATATGAGCGATTTGGAATACTGATCCGTTCCGTGTAGACTCGAATCTGGGTCAGAATCTAGCTTGTGGCGAAGACTCCGATTGCATCAATCGCGCTACCAAGATCGAATGTGCGGGCGACTGCGGGTGCGGTGCGGATTGTCGCAACCAGCGTTTCCAGAAAAGTCAATTTGCTTCTGTGGCGGTGATCAAGACCGAGAAGAAGGGGTTCGGACTACGCGCGGAAACGAATCTCAACGAGGGCGATTTGATCTACGAATATGTTGGAGAGGTTGTGGCGGAACAGCAATTCCGGAAGCGTATGCGACAGTACGACGATGAGGGAATCAAGCATTTCTACTTCATGTCCCTGAGCACGGGTGAATTCGTCGATGCGACCAAGCGCGGCAATCTCGGACGGTTTTGCAACCACTCCTGCAATCCCAACTGCTTTGTCGACAAGTGGGTTGTTGGGGAGAAGATGCGCATGGGCATCTTCGCTGAACGATCGATTCAAGCCGGCGAAGAGTTGGTTTTTAATTACAATGTCGATCGCTATGGCGCTGATCCTCAGCCTTGCTATTGCGGAGAGCCTATGTGCACTGGCTTCATTGGTGGACGCACTCAGACCGAGCGTGCGACGAAGTTGTCCAACGCAACCATGGAAGCTTTGGGCATGGATGACGAAGAAGACGGTTGGGATACCGTGGTCGCCAAACGGCCCAAGAAGAAGAAGATGGGCGAGGACGATGATGAATATGTGGAAAGCGCACAGCCCAAGACTTTGGATGAGGATAGTGTTACCAAGGTCATGGCAGCCCTGGTGCAGTGCCAGGAAAAATGGATTGCCGTCAAATTGCTCGGGCGTATCCAACGCTGTGAAGATGAACGCGTGCGCAACCGCGTGGTCAGGATGCACGGATACCAGATTTTGAATTCACAGCTGGCCCAATGGAAAGAGGATCAAAACGTCGTGCTGCAGATCATGAACATTTTGGACGGATTTCCGCGTCTCACGCGAAACAAGATCCAGGACTCCAAGATCGAAGCTAATATCCAACCGCTGACGACCTGCGAGGATGATCGTGTGGCAAAGAAAGCCGTCGCCTTGCTTGCGAGCTGGGCTGGGCTGGAAGTCGCGTATCGAATCCCGCGCATGAAACGTGGAAAAGATGCGAAACAGGCAATCAACCAGTTTGAGCGTCGCGAAACTGGGGGTCAGCAGCGTCAACGATCCCTCACCCGTTCCCCATCACCAGTCTACGATGCTCCCCGAGGTCCATCGCAGCAACGACGTGACAGGGGCCCCCAGCGTGGACCTAGACAACAGAATCGCCGTGGCCCTCGGCCCTTACCTGAGGGGTGGTACGCCGCAGATTCAGATGGCCGTACATACTACTATTCCAGGTCCGGAAAGACAACGTGGGAGCGCCCTACTGCCCCTGATACGCCAGCCGCTTCTACTCCGGGCCAACCCTCTAAGAACCAGCAGAATCTCGCACTGCAGAGCATCATCGACGGAATCATGAACGCGCAGGAAGACACACCTTCTGAAAATAAGACTGACACTCCGGCTACTCCTCAACCGGCAGACCTGCCAGAGAAGAAAAGCAAGGAGGTGGAGAAGTGGCGAAAGCTCCCCTTGGAGAAACAGAAAAAGATATACGAAAATACTGTGAGTATCAGCTCAGGAAATGGAAGTATGGAGTGCGGCCAGCGCTAACAATCTACAAGCTTTTCCCACATATCAAGGGTGTGGTTGACCAATACAAACACAAGATCCCAAAAGATGATCTGAAACGATTCGCCAAAGAGGTAAGAGACCAATTTCTCTTTTGAATTGCATGGAAAGCTAATCGATCTGCCAGACTGCGAAGAAGCTTGTGGAAAGCGACTATAAGAAGAACCGCGTGACCGATCCCACCAAGGTCAGCAGTAAGCACCAGCAGACCGTCAAAAGCTACTGCAAGTCCTTCTTCGACAAAGCCGCAAGCAAATATGAGACTCGCGAAAAGCGCAAGTCTATGAAGTCAGAGGATGCGACTCCAGTCCCCGACGTTGATGCCGATGTCGACGGTGACGCCCAAATCCTCGACGATGAAGTCGCCTTGCCATCTCCCGACGACGAAGAGGCCTCTCTCAAGCGAAAGCGCGAGGGAACTCTGAACGTCGACGGTGCAAACGATGGTGACATATCACCCTCCAAACGACAGAAATCCACGCCCCCTCCGCCACCTCCTCCCCCTCCCCCTGCCGATTCACCAGACGGTGACGGCGACACCAAAATGGGAGAAAACAACACCTCCCCTAAGGACACCGACGTTAATATGGAGATACCGACCCAGAACCCACAGACCAGCACCGAGGAATAGGTTCTTAATTGCATTCATACCCCCCAAAAGCGAGAAAGGGAATTGAGATTGTGCATTACTTTGCTTCTACCGTGTTATTTTGTGCCATTTTATCTGTGCTCTTAGCTTTTGTCAATACCCCCCGAGCCCCAGTTGCTTGCCACCATAGTTTGCATCCGTTCGGCTTCTAGTTTCTATCTGATTCGTTTTGTACAATAGGCGGAGTGGGTCACATGGACATTGAAGCTCAAGACAGACTTTTTTCTCTCCATATGGTAACCAAATGAAAAGATCCGCTGCCTACTACATCCAAAACACAAGCAATGAATGCCAAAGAAAAGAAAGATCATTTCAGCGTGAAGAAACCCAAGGCTACCAGGGGTACCTAAATCTAGTAGAAACTCTCGACAATGCTGTCCTTATTCACACCAGCGGCACCGGCACCGCCAGGACCCATCTCACCGAGACGGAACACAGACTCCACAACGCTCAGTTCCGTAGCAGTGGTGTCCAGACCCGTGATGGCAAGCCAGTCGTTCACAACCATACCGGCACCAACGACAGCCGATCCACGGTTCACACTACCAGCGACAAGAGGGACCTGCAGCAGGGAGGAAAGCTCATCCTGGTCCCGGATGGAGGTCTTGGGGTGCACGATACCACCTTGGTTGGAGAGAGCCATGTACGAGCCCGTTAGGACGTTATCGGCGACTGTTTGACGGAAGACTTCTACACCGAGAACATCGGCGATGCTGCGCTTGTCAGTTTTATGTGTCTTGCATTCGGAGATCGGAAACTTACATCTCCTCGGTCTCACGCTCCAGATCGGGGTGCACGATTGCGACATGGTCATTGCAGCAGATGACGTTACCGAGCGCCGAGAGACGCTCTTCTATCCGTTGAATTTTCACCGTGTCCGGCAGTGTATTGCGCAGATGTTGCAGTTCTTGGTCTGTGGTTGTGGTGGGCACGAGAAGTCCTTTGCGGTTACTGCATTTGGTGTTAGATGGTTCGTGGGTTGGAGTCTGTTTCTCAACTCACCCGACGACGAGACGGCCGACAATTCGGGTGCCGGCGATGGTGGCATGACAGATGGGAATGACATCTTGGAGTTCGGACTCGAAAACGCTTCGTTGGGTCAGCTTGTCTGGCTTTTTGCTTGCGGGTTTTCGCTCAAGACGTTACCTGTAGAAGTTCTCAGATCCACCAACGGCGACAATGGCGTAGGCGTTTGTCAGGCAGGAGAAGACGCCGACCCTAGTGATTGTCAGTTCAGCACATGCAAATCCGCAGCGGGTAGGCCTACTCGTTGGAGTTCTCGAATTGCGCGCGGACAGCCATCTTTTTTTTTTCAGTCTTGTTGCAGGGTAGTGTCCGGAATGGTGAAGAAAAAAACTGCGGTGAGAGCGGGGTAGAGCGGAGCAGCGAAGCAGAGCAGAGCACCGTCTGGAATAGAAATTTGGGATATCGTGATTCGAAAGAAGCGCTGAAGTCCAGATAAATAATTGCAGCGACGTGCGACAAAAAAAGAAGAAAGCTCGGTCCAATCAGCTCGGTCTCTGCCTTTGCCCCGCCGGAGCCGCAGAGGCGAGAAGAGGTGGGCTGCAAGATGTACTGGTACTTAGCTTAGTGTGTATCTGCACATATTAGAATAAGTACCAGTACCTCGATCCGACTGACTCATTGTGTCTCATGCTGATGATTCATTCGACTTTCTATAGACTCATCCCCTGTCTTGGGAGACAGTGCATTAGTCTCGTATGTTTCAAGCTTGGTATGATCGCCACAGTACCCCTTTCAGAGCCTGGATTGGGAGATCTCTTCATGAATCTACTATAGGATCTAGCATAGACATAAGGCTACTTCAGTACTACCGACTCTGCTAAAACCATATGATCAATTTGCTCATCTTCAAGAGATTCGCTCAAAAGTATTAAGAATCTATATCCATGGATATATGAAGCCCTCCAGGGCTGAAGGGAAACACGTTGATTACAAACACGCCTATTTTTGCAACATTGAAGGAACTTCGATTCCCTCTCTACATGTGTACATAGGCATGGATGGTATTCATGATATGGCTCAATTGCAAGGGCCCTACAAACAGTGCTAATGACTCGACTACTCTGACGCGAGGTGTAACTCCTGTTCTGAGGTCAAATGTGATAGCTAGACAATGGTACTTGAAGTGATAACAAGTCCACGGGGAGGGCTTCGAGACTTATTGTAGACCCCGGGGTTCATCTGGGCTTAACTTCAGATCCGTCTTGGATCTGCCAATCCCTAAGGCTCAACTCGGCTTGTACATCTACTGTTTCGGTAGAACTTCCAAAGTTGCTGTCCAAATCTACATGGACTGAATGTGAGTGGAACGAGAAACTTCTTCATTCTCTTCGCTCTTCCCTGCAAACTAATCACACAAACCGGGAGAAGACAGAATTAAATAAATACATAAAGCGTGGTATCAAACGGAACGCTGCAACGAGAAATTAATGGTACAAGTCTAGTACCGGCGCGGGTGTGAGCTCGGCGGCGGGAAATACAAGGAGTGAGGACCCGGAGGCCCATGTCCTGGGGGTGGGTGACCCGGCCCAGGGGCGTGGGCTGTGGGATGACCTGGCGCATGACCTGGTGGGGGCAGATAGCCTGGCATTGGCAGGCGGGCAAAGTTGGAGCCTGGCGGCGGCGGGAGCTGTGGTGGACCGTTCATGGCGAACGGGTCCGGGAGGCCCATGCCGCGCGCGGGGAGAAGGCGGCGCGGCTGGGTTGGGGTTGGGCGGGGGAGAATAAAGGATCGAGGGTCGGTGGGACCCAGGTGCACCTGGTGTGGTTGTTGGGGGATCATGCGGTGCATGGGATCGGTGCGCATCATGGGGAGGTGAGGGACCGTTGGCTCGGCCAGGGCCGTGTCGGCCAAGATGGAGAGGGCGCGGGGGTCAACGGGAACTTCAACGGTCCCGTCAAGTGAGATAATTTTGCCGGCTGCTTCGGTCTCGGTAATAAAGGTTGCTGCGTGGAGCATGCTTTGGAAAGCGGTGTTGGTGACTTGTCGTAGAGCATCCTCGTCAGTGAGCTCGTTGGCGACAGAAAGATTGCCCATGCGGACTTTCTGGACAAATTCTTCCCAGCCGTCCACCGCTGCGTCGAAGTCGATCGCCCCTTCTGGGTCTCGGACTGCCTCGGCGGCAAAGCCACGTTCGACCTGGCGAGCGGCTTTGTCGCCATCACGGAAGAGGAATATTTTCTCAGACTTCTCAGAGTCGGATGTATCGGTCTAATGGCTGTTAGTAAGGTCATTTGTTTGGAGTCGAGTGCTCATACCTCTGTGTGTTCGTCATCTTCGGCAATCTTGCGGCCTTGAATTAATGCCATCACTTTACCCATAAGCATGGTGGTCATTTCATCTTGAACTTCTTCAATGAGATGCTATTTGGCACGAGTCAGAGCTATTCAGATTGGAAAAACGTATGTCAAAACTTACCGCTGCCGTATCCTTGATAATGTGAAGTTTGGCATCACGCTTCTGAATCTCCAATGTAGTCTTCAGCTGGTGCTGAGCCGTTATCCTATCAATTGCCTTGCGCTGATGCCCGTCCAGTTCCTGCTGAATATGAGCGAATTCAGGACAATCCTTGTGGGCATTTTTCTCGCGAGCAAGTTTGTGCATGTTTTGGTCCGCAATTAAGCTCAGGGCAATCTGCTGTGCGTGGCCAACTTTTTTGAAGAGTACTGATAATTCTTCTTGGCGATCTTTTGTTCGCTGTGATTCGGGAGTCGGCGATGGAGTAGGGCCACGCCAGAGTTCGGAGTCCCAGATTTCATCTTCGATCCTCTTGCCACGCTTGACGATGGTAGTCTGTTTAGCTCGACCACGCCCGCGGCCTCCACGGGGCTTTGCAACTGCTGAACGAATAGGGCCAACAAAGCCACCACGGCTGCCACGACCCCGACCCCGGCCACGACCTCGGCCACGACCACCGCGACTTCCGCGACCTCGGCCTCCTCGAACGGCAGGCGGGAGGCTCGTTGGATCAAACTCCTCAGAAGGAACAGGGATATCCTCAGGCGATGTTTCATTTTGTGTGTCAATATCTGTGCCATTTTGCATGGGGCTGTCGGGTGTATCCTCGGGTTCGGTCTCATCATTCCGAGACTTTTTATTAATCACGTCTTCGGAATCAACTTCCGGTGTATCATCTGCCATTTCAATTGACTTGCGTTTGCGGGACAGGCGAGGCGTTGAAACTGCACTGAAAGGTGCCTGCTCGAAATCGGCAATATTGATGTTCTCGGCAGGAGTCTCATCCTTGGCTTTGGCTGGTTCAGGTAAATCATGAGGCATTGCATCGGATAACTCATCGGCAGCGCCAAGTTGACCGGCTGAAGGGGACGCTGGCGCAGAAGCAACCATGCGAGGTTCGGGTGATTGGGAAGTTTTTGAGATGGGAGGTTCAGACTTGTAGTCATCGTATTGTTGCGAATCATCCATGTCAACATCTTGGTGACTGAAATCGGGCTCGACAACTTTGGTGGGCGAAACATCTTCCGAGAAGGTCCCATCATCATTGGGCTTCAATCTGGCTGATTGCCGAGTAGTCCGCGAAGACTCGGGCACAGGCCTTGGCTGCCGGGGCCGCCGCGTTCGCGGAGTGTGTGGAGTTTGCATGGCATTTGATGCGCTTTCATCCACATCAGTGTCCATAGAATTGGAACGTTCCAGCAAGTACAATGAAGGAACTTTTAATTTAACAATTAGTGACTGGGTTTCAGTTGGCGTTTCAATGCTGGATGGAAGACGCCCAGGCAGGCTGGAGCGGCCACGACCGCGACCACGACCTCTGCCGCGACCTCTGCCGCGGGTAGGAGTGGCAATGACATCTATACACGGCTTAGTTATTGCACCGCCAGCGAGGTGAGGAACCTACCTTGAGCTGTGCGCCCTGAACGCGTAGATATGCTGGGAGTACGGATGGCAGGCTGTGCAGCCGCACGATTTTTTCTTCTTCCCACCATCGCTGTTGTTCTTTGGGAGAAAATTAGCGTTGAGAACGGGGAAAATCCAGTAGCAGCAAGGGGGTGTGGAGAGAGACACGGTTACGACATGGGAAAATTGCACCACACATCGAAAGCGCCGCAGGGGAATTCAAAGGATGATTCCAATCAGATAGCAGCAATATAACCCAAGGGAATGAGGGTGAACCAGTGGAGTGGACAGAGAGTAACAGAACAGAACGAAACAAGAACGGATTACTGTCGCGACAATAGGACAAACGTCGAGTACAGCGCAGAAAACGCAAGGCTTGGCAGACGAAACAATACAAATGCAGAACAGAACACGCGATCAGGGACAGGCTTGGGGCAGGGTGTGTTCAGTGGCGCGCCAGGTGGAAGGAAAGATGAGAAGTGGAAGTAATGACAGGGGGCAACAGATGAAGATCATGACGATCACGATGAGAACTTACCGGGGGAAAAAGCGATGGAAAGAGATGTCTAGTCAGGATTTGACCGGGTGGATGGGGAAAACGGGAATGTAAAAAAAATGGGGGCGGAAGCCGGGACAGTAGAACAGCAGAAAGCGAACAGGGTAACCTCCAGACTAGGTCTAGAAGAGGGAGCGAAAACAGGAACAAGAAAAGAAAAGGCCCAGGAAGATGGAAAAGACGTAGAGAGATAGAGAGAGAGAAGAGGAAAAACGGCCAAAACAGTGGATGATTAGCTGAGAACCTTCCCGTCTCATAGTGATAGACCACCGACACGGAATACGAATTACATGAATATAGAGATCTAGAGACTCTGAATACAGAGGCCTGAATACAGAATACAAGTTCCCTTCAATCCTATTCTTCTCATCGTGGTGGTTTTGGCCTGGCGACACGCCATCGGAGCTCATGACTGCCTAATAGAACAATAGGATCAGACTACGGAGTACCAGGCCTCAATACAGAATCTCTCAGACCTCAATTAATTCCTTCTTGCTGCCCATTCCCTTATACCATTGTTCCATACCCTACTCCGTATACCATAGATCCTTGCCTGTACGTGCCCAGGTGCATCTCCGATCCCCAGCCACTTCCGGCACACAAGTACCGGAGCATTTGACCACAAGGCTCTTCTAAGGTGGACTGGCCTGAAGTGCTCGGTGATAGAAGAATGAATACAAGATCTTTATCCGGGTTCTATCTCTTCAGTTTCCATGTGCTATACACTTTTTCCCCAACTGTCCGACAAAAGACAGAAAAAAATAAGGATGTTCCACCGACCCACTTGGCCTTAAGAGTCGGTGACAACGGATGCGGACGTTGCAACATTGACCTCGCCATTGGCCAGTATGTACGAAGACGCAATAGAAGATGTAATTGTGATTGTACACCAAACGGAAAATGAAATTGCAATGCCACTCGGATATACCCATTAAACCCAGTCCCAAGCCCGACCCCCTCAAGCTCTCATTCCTATATACATTCCAAACATATACAACGCAAAGCTCAACGCAAAAACATCAAACCTCAACAAAACCTCAAAGACCAAACAAGTCAAAGATCAAGCGCAGATAGTTACAAAATAAAACAAAGCATAGCATAGCAAGTCATATAAAGGGTGTGCCAATGGCATCCTTCACTTTTCATAAGGGGATTCGTTCAAGTCATATCGCACGCTCTTCCTCTCCTCTAGCGGCGAGGGTGTCCTACTCTCCCGCAGCGACCGTGCAGAACGCATGCGTGTAATCGTACCTGCCGGAATAGTCTGACCAGCCGAAGGAGAGGCTTTGACAACAGTTCCGGGGTTCAAAGTAGGCGAGGGACAAGGGCTGTTGGAGCGGAAGAGAGGGTGGATGTTATTTTCGCGGAAAGGATTGTATTCCCAGGTCGAGTTGGGATTTGATACAGGCTTTGTAGTTGGAGAATCGACGAGAGTGGCTGATGGTGAGGGGAGCGGGCCCACAGCGCTGTCCAGAGAGAGTGGCGTAGGAGCATTGCGGCGTGAACTGGACATGCTGCGAATGCTATTACTGCCGCGAAGCGGCCGAGCTGGGGTTGTCTTGTCTGTTGGAGACGGGGGTGAATGGGTAGATGTTGTGTCGATGGAGTTGTTTTTGGTTTCGGATTTTTCGTATGGGCAGAGTGTTGCATCGGAGTAGCGGCTGGAGCGCCGGGGATATTTACGAAGTGAAGTTCGCTTGGGCTCGAAGAGTTCGGAGAGATCGCAGACTCGCGGTGGTGCTGGGATGAGCGTAGGGCTCTCGGGCATGTCTTTGAGCTCGTGGCTGTAGGAGCGTGGCCATTCAGGGCTGGAATGGGCTTGAAAGAGGGCTGTGGTAATGTATCCACAGTAGAGGCCTTGTATGAAGACTGATAGAGCCCAGAAGACAGATCGAGTCACAAACACGGTGCCCTGGGGGCTCAATGCCATTGCACCGGCTGATGCCACCGCAGCAATCAGTAAATATCCACCAGTTAGATAGGTGCAGGGGACACGGCCCCTCTGGATGTTCTTGTGATGGAGAACACCGAGGGTTATCAGGGCCAGGCAGCCCATCGCACTGAGGATGATTGTGACCACATCCGCGGAGGCTTGTGAGGTTGCAAAGCAGATCCCATTCAAGATGGTGACAATGAACGTTGAGAGCAATGAGGCTCCCGCCAGTGTGTAGGGCAAAGACGGCATTGTGGACATTATGAAATACAAAGAAGGACTTGACAACGAGCGGCCTTGTACAACGTATAAAGAGGGTTGTTGTCAAACGTTGGCAGACTGCCAATCCAAGACGTTCGCCAATGCAGGCAATGAGTGTGAAGGTGCTGCAGGTCCGAGAGGGAAGCACAGGAGTATTTATCTGGCACGCCGACATATTGGGTTCGCACACGGGACGGGGCGCTGCACTCTCAGCGTGGCTCAAAGTATATCGGCCGGGGAAGTAGTCCGTCTGAACCTGTCACTTTTTGCCCAAAGGATCGAAAGATCGGTATGATCCATCAGCCCCAGCGTAATCAAATTGTGCGATTGAGACAGACTGGGGAAGACTGGAGCTCTGTCGATTGGCTGCGGAAAAGAGATGCCGCGGTCCAGGCTGCATCAAGTGCCTCGATATTGACAAATGTCGTGCCCCGAGCAATTAGAGGCGAGGACATTGTGCCTTTGTCCAGTGGTTCCGATAGTTTGGTCAATCGCCCGAACAATGGCACTTTATTTCTGATCTGTCAGTCGTGTGGATCGATTTCCCGGCCCTCTGGGACTAGAGCTGGCGGATCCTCCCACCCGATCTCAATAGCGCTGTTCAAATGTGATCTATCCGTCCCCCTTGCGAGAAGGAAGAAGAGAAAAAAGCTCCGGGGATCCCCTGAGATCATGGGTTCATAATCAATTTTAGATTGCACATACAAAATGTATGAAGATAGGTATGGAGCCATACTCTGTACGGAATAGTGGCATTGAAGATTTGAGATCCTCAAACACCGTCCACAATGGGTCCATGGGTGGTCTGTGCGTGTTTTATTTTGCCCAGCTCAGGTGCCAAGTAGAATTGTATATTGAAAAAAAGAAAAAACAAACTCTGGAATGAGGATAGATGTGGTGTACCAATCGACAGTCTCGGTTTATTGTACATTGAAGCTCAAAGTGATAGAATCTACTCCGAACTCCGAGCTCTGAGCTCGTTGGGTGTACTCCGTATAAATCCTTATTTATCCGAGAGCTAGGGTCAGAACACAACCTTCCAAGGGTTGAAATACTAGTGCTGTTCTCCGCATAGGAATCCCCCTACGGAAAAAACTCATGATCCCTACCTAGTACTCCGTGCTATTATTCTGAAATGGAGTGCCATATTGTCTGCACAGGGGTTATGACCGGGTACTAAGGATGATCCTTGAAAGAGTCACTAACTTCCTCAGGGCAAGGGATAGGGTGAAAATGGTTGCTGCGAGAGTGGAAATGCTCAAGTAAGCGCGCAAGATATCAACCAATATCAATTCCGGTCATTTTTGCAGTGAGCCGAAGTCTCTAGGACTGGTCTGGAATATCTTGTATCAGTGTAGATTGCAAGGAGAGATCGGATATCATCCACAAGACAGGCGGATGCAAGGACTCCTTTATTCACGCCCACGTTGAACGAGACCTCTGGATCTTTCTACCATGCACGGAGTACCCGACACAGAAAGCCCTGGAGCTTCAGCCAGGCCTAAGCATATGTACGGTACAGAGTACGGAGAAATATATGCGAAGGAACTAAAGCCACAGTACGGAGTACCCATATCACGACTGGCGTTAGTTGTCAAACTTTACATCTGCATCTCCGACCAATGCATTCAAAGAATTCCTGGGGAAAACCGATTCCTGTACATACATACCCTGGAGGGATCCCGGAGTATTCCGTGCCCAACGGCATAAATCTGATTTGCGCGCCCTTTCAAGTTCCCATATGCAATAATTTTCGTGTGGGGGCAATAGATACTATGGACACGGTCCACCGGAGGCAATGGCGCTCGCTCGATCCTACATGTTGAGGATCAATTCGGTCGAATCGGGAAGCCCTCGAAATAACTTTGATGTCATTGGGAGTCTCTGGAACGTTGGATCTGCATCTCCCATCAATTGACTGCGTCTGCCTGATGTAGGCTGCAGGCCAGGGAGCGAACGATGCCCCCCGTTGAATCAGGCACCTGCAAGGACTGGTGTGCCTACTCAGAAACGTTAATTGAACAAAGCCCTAAAGAGAAAATGGAGAGAACTATCGTTTGGGGTCGAGCAGGCCAGAGGAAGTGAGCAATGCGTACCTGAAAGATGAAGGCGGTCAATCCGTGCCACCG
Source organism: Penicillium olsonii (assembly GCA_911174995.1). NCBI lineage: Eukaryota > Fungi > Ascomycota > Eurotiomycetes > Eurotiales > Aspergillaceae > Penicillium > Penicillium olsonii. Next base: position 1,566,113 of record CAJVNO010000022.1, on the reverse strand, counting down.
CCCGCACTCGTTTGCTGCATCATCGTCACTCTATCGGCTCCCCTCGTCTCTTTTCTTCTTCCTTCTTCGACTTCAACGGGAAGATCCACTGTGTCAAACTCGGTTCTTTTTTCCCTCCCCCCCTCTACTCGTCACCTCTCTCTTCCGCTTTCTCCTTGATCTTTCATAAAAGCGGCAAAATGAAGCTCACTTTCAAGGTTCGAAAACTTGCCCTTGGGTCCCCACTTTAAGCACTCTGAGCTGACAATCATCGCCTGTAGGATCTAAAGCAAGAGAAGTTCGTCATCGATGTCGAACCCTCTGAGACTGTATGTCGATACCCTCAGCTGTGCTCAGCGTCATCGGGTGCGGGGCTCATCTCTCTAGGTTCGCGAGGTCAAGGCCAAGATCGCCCAAGAAAAGGGCGAATATGAAGCCGAGCGCATGAAGGTCATCTACTCTGGTATGACCTATCATCGATTACCGTCCACGCCCAATCGTGGCTTCAAGGTTCTCGACTAACCGCTACTTTTCGCTCAATGTAGGAAAGATTCTTCAAGATGACAAGACCGTTGAATCTTACAACATCCAAGAAAAGGACTTTCTAGTCTGTCTGCCTCAAAAGGTATGATATCAAGCCTTATGCGAGCTCATTGCTCGATCCTCGAATGAGGTCTGACCAAATCCTTAGCAACCCAAGGCCCCCGCTGCCTCCTCCCAACCCCCCGCCACTCCAGCTGCTCGAGCCCCTGTCTCTACGCCCGCTGCTCCTCCAGCTCCCCAGGCTGCCTCTGCTCCTCCTCCAGCTGCTGCCCCCGCAACACCGTCTCCAGCCGGTGCTGCTCAGTCTGGCCCCGCGTTCGGTGACCCCTCGACCCTGGCCATGGGCTCCGCCGCCGAGGGCGCAGTTGTACAGATGGAAGCTATGGGCTTCGCCCGCACTGATATTGACCGCGCCATGCGCGCTGCATTCTATAACCCTGACCGTGCCATTGAATACCTTCTGACCGTAAGCCTTTTCCGGTATCCCCCCAATTTTGGAATGTCTGCTCACAGTCACAGGGAATCCCCGAAAACATCCAGGAGCAACAGCAACAACAACCGCAACAAGCTGAACAGCCCGCGTCTACGGGCGCCCCCGCTGCCACTGGTGGCGAGGAGCCTCTGAACCTCTTCGAGGCTGCTGCCCAAGCTGGTGGTGAGGGTGGCCGGCCCCGTGGTGCTGGTGCCGCTGGTGCTGGCGCCGGTGCCGCTGGGGGTGAATCTCTCAGCAGCGGCAGCCTTGAGTTCCTTCGCAGCAACCCTCACTTCCAGCAACTTCGCCAGCTGGTCCAACAACAGCCCCACATGCTCGAGCCTATCCTGCAGCAGGTCGCCGCTGGGAATCCTCAGATTGCTTCGATCATCGGTCAGAACTCCGAACAGTTCCTGCAACTTCTCGGAGAGGAGCTGGAGGATGATGAGGGTGCTCTGCCACCTGGTGCGCAGGCTATCTCTGTCACGGAAGAGGAGCGCGATGCGATTGAACGTGTATGTTTCATTTTACCCCTGAAAGATCCTTGGTCTAACAATTTCCAGCTCTGCCGTCTCGGTTTCCCCCGCGACTCGGTCATCCAGGCATACTTTGCTTGCGACAAAAACGAGGAGTTGGCCGCAAACTTCCTGTTTGACCAGCCTGATGAGGACGAAGATTAAAGCGAAGAGTCATGAGTAAAATCTTCCCCCTATCTCGTCTAACCTCTAAGATCCTTATCTTACTTTATGTTCTGTGATGAATACCAAGCATGCTGTTTGAATTGATTCCCATCTCTCCTACTTTCGAGAACGACATCGCTCCGCCCCGAGATTATTGCCCTGAACCTGGCTCTTTGCGTCCATCTCTCGTGTATCTACCAATAGTGGGCAAAATGAGACCTGTTCGTTGTACACCGTACTGGATGTGTAGCCTAAACGCCAACCACAGCTTCTACAGGAAAATCATGTACGTAGTAGTCGTAGAGGTGGTCATATGGTCGGGGTTTAGACATGGTCATGCGTTGTTCATGACATATGACCCCTCCAGCGCGGGCTCGCAGATCCCGAGGTCGTTGGGATGTATATAGTTCCGCAAATTATTGAACCCGCAGAAGCAGTCAGATCAACGGACTACATATGCGTCTGGTACATTTTCCTTCCGTAAGAGTCGGTACATAGATCGATCGACATGAGACATGCATGCCAACCTGGAGTCGCGCATGACATCCGTAAGCACTCGTACTAACATCACATTGGTCCCGACCTCGGGAGGTCCGCATCCCCTAAGCACGGGGTCAAGCTTGATGGCTGCAGAATACCTACCCCGTAGGTAAAAGCCAATCAATCCATGAATTAAGATTTTAGCACCTAGGTATTCTATCTAGGCGCAAGTGTGTCTGCATCTTGGCGAGTATTTACTACCATGAATACGAAATATCTCGATGTTCGCTCAATGCAGATGGGTATATTGTCCTTTAGTTTAACCCTAACCCAATACACCATGCCGAAAAAAAAAAAAAAAAAAAAAAAAAAAAAAAAAAAAAAAAAAAAAAAAAAAAAAAAAAAAAAAAAAAAAAAAAAAAAAAAAAAAAAAAAAAAAAAATTAACGTTGCAATATGTTTCACCGGGGATATATGGAGAATCAAAACTACCACCTAACACCGAAATGAAATCAAAGACCATGCAAACTATTCACAAGACCGTTCAACAGCCCAAACACCCAATCCACGTCTACCGACGACACGTTTCAGCGTTGGCAGGACGCCATCTTCCCCAAAATCCAAATCATCCAAGTTAAGGTGATTGCGATACGACCACAGCAACTGAAGGTGAAGACTCGTCTCCTTCCCGACGTATGCATCTAGGAATTCTGCCGATGTAGGCGCAACGAGGTATGTGGATGAGTTCACACCGCATGCAGGCACAGAGAGGTCGAGATGGTGCATTAGCTCCGCCCCAGGGGAGCCCATCAGATCGCGAGTCGTGATCAGAGGATTTTCGCCCAAGAGCCAGAGGGGCGGGGAGTAGGTCTTCCACCAGAAGACTGTGGCTTGGGAGGGGCAGATATCTGGAATTGCGAGTTGGACGGGAACCACGCCGCCTTGGTGGTAGACGCCCATGAGGAAGCCCATGGCAGCGTTGAAAATGACCCAGGTTGCTAGAACGAGGGGCTTTTTGATCTGAATGCAGCTTAGGAGGAGGGGGACGCAGGGGAGGAGGAACCGAGGCTCCTGATGGGGGAAGAGGGAGAGGAGGGTTGTTGCTGAGAGGGCGGATAGGGCGCGGATGTTGTGCATCGGTTTTTTGAAGATGGAGAGGAGCATGATTACATAGGCTGGACCGAGGAGCTGGAAGAGGTTGGCTGTGAAGTGTTGGTGGTGGGGGTGAAGGCCGTGCTGGGCCAGGTTTGAGGTGTCGCTGTTGTAAAGAAGGTTGTTGAGCGGGGTGATGATGGGGTTGCGGAGATTCTCGAGCAGGCTTGACGTCGGCCGGTAGAAGGCCGTGTCCGTGACGACTGCTATGGCGGAGAAGAGCAAACCGAAGGCGACGAATGCCACAAGGGAGGTGGGTCTGTTGTGGTTAGGAGGGGCTTGCGCTGGAAATGGTATGATTGACGTACTTGCGCTGGAAATGAGGAAGCAATTGTAGGCCTGGAATGAGGAGGAAAGCTGGGAAGGTGATGCGGTTGAAGACGCCCGCGACGGCGATGAAGGCGAGAACAGCGTGGGAGAAGAAGGACGAGCGTCGCTAATGAGAAGGTTAGATGAATGGCTCGTGCTTGAGCTATGGGATCGCACCTTATTTTCCACAATGCGCCGAATCAACACCAGTCCCCAGGCCACCAATAGTGTCTCCAGGGAGTTGGAGAAGGTGTGCGTCTGATATGTCCAGGTGACATAGGACGAGGCCACCAGAACGACTGTTGCGCGGCGGTGGCGCGGGGAAGGCATGAGTTCGTAGATCGCCCAATCTTCCAGCACAAAACTCAAGAGAAACATCACACCACGCAGCAAGTAATAGACCTGTTCTGGTGGTGGGCTGCCGGACCCGATCTCAGTGTAGAACCATTGCAAGAGGCTCATGGGTAACTCGTATGTCGCCCATAGTGGGAAAATACTGCGGATAGGATTGTCTACCGTAAATTCCCATGGTAGCTTAGAGGGATAAGAGAGTATGCGACCTGTTCAGGCGACGTAGTCAGTATTTTGCTTTATGTTTTTTTTTTTCTCGTATCAGAGGTACGGCGCGGGACAGCCGGGTTGCGATTTTTTGTTTGGGATCTTTTTCTGAAATCGCATGTGCAATCCAAGCGCGTCATCTCGGTCGCGAGTGAGACTTGATGAGATTCCCGGTCTTTCAGAGTCACTCAGACATACCTGCAAATACTTCTGGGCCCTGGAAGTTCTCATCTGGGTGTAGATAGCTGGGTGATAGCGCAAAGTACACGCGAATCAGCAATAGTAGGAGATATGTTCGTCGCCACATCGTTCCACAGGAACATCATTAGATATTAAAAAACAATCAAGAGAAGAAAGCTGAAAAAAAGAAAGGAGTGGAAGGGGGGGCCGCTAAAGTGAACAGCGAGACGCGTATCGTCCGATGATATCAGAGGTCCGCAGCTGAAGTAGTAATCTTACAAAGGAGCCCTTAAGCCTTATTTCTTCCTATTTCACCCAGAAGTTTCCATATGGCAATTTCACTCCTTTCATTCATATTGCTGCTGCCCTAGATTCTCTTCATTTCTTGTTTGTGTGCGGTAACACTCTTTGACTAGCACTTAGTAGTGTATGGAGTGCGGACTAGACCCGGAATCGATAGATCGACCACAAAGAAGCACAGATCATGCATCTCAGTTTCAAGTGCGACTCCATTGACACCCCAGGACCTTAGGACACACCATACTCTGTACGGAGTACTCCGTGTACTTATTTGACACGTATCCCTGGTGTTAGGGCTTTGTTAGAGGCCCTTTGCGACTGCAGGACACTCCACCTGTGCAGGAAGCCATGCTATGAAGTCTTCAAATATAGCAATCGACCAAAGGATAGGATTAAAAGATAAACCTGACACACTCAAGGTTACGCAAACGACAAAGGAATCGAGTCGTAGGGAATAGACAGAAGATGTGGGGGGCAAAAGGAGCTCTGCCTAAAGGTGCCTTAGGTAATCTTTCAGAGCGTGGACCTCACCTGCCGTCTTTGATCGCTCTCACTTCGTCAAGTGTCTTTCACAAATTCTACAAAAGGGCACGTCCTCTCTCAAACTTTTCCGATATCTCTCAGGTATCATACACTTCACCAACCAAATCCGGTAGCCTGATTCCATCATGAGCTCCATTACCCTCACCAGTTCCGATGGCATTGAAATGAGTGTCGGTAAGTTAAATCACTTCTATGAGACCTCGGGAGGACCACTGATTGACTCCATCTAGATCGCACCACTGCGGAGCGATCCGTCCTCATCAAGAACATGCTTGACGACCTTGGTGATTCTGGCGACGCTGTGCCCCTCCCCAACGTGAGTTTCCGCCGCAGCGCAATACCAAGACCCCAAAGCTAATCTCATCACCCAGGTTAACGAGGCCGTCCTGAAGAAGGTGATCGAGTGGTGTGAGCACCACAAGAACGACCCCCCCTCCGCCAGCGATGACGATGACAACCGCCGCAAGACCACCGACATTGACGAGTGGGACCAGAAGTTCATGCAGGTCGACCAGGAGATGCTCTTCGAGATCATTCTTGTATGTCCATGGGCTTCGGGTATTTCTACACATTCGCTAATCATCCCCAGGCTGCCAACTACCTCGATATCAAGGCTCTTCTCGATGTTGGTTGCAAAACCGTGGCCAACATGATCAAGGGCAAGTCCCCCGAGGAGATCCGCAAGACCTTCAACATTCAGAACGACTTCACCCCCGAGGAAGAGGATCAGATCCGCCGGGAGAACGAGTGGGCCGAGGAGTAAGTCTCTTGAACCTTCACCTTCAGTTTCCATGCTAACGCTGAATAGCCGCTAAATGGCTTCCCCGCTTCATTTGCTTTTCAAAATTGGAATGATATTCTTTCGCCCTAACGACCATCTTTGGATTCGGGATAACCCTCACGACAAGGCGTCGGTCTTATTCCCTTTCTTCTGTCACTTTCTGCGTTGCTCTGCCCCAGTTCAATAACGAGTACTTGTCCTCAAGACACCAATACCAAATTACGACAATTTTCTTTTGCTTGGCTTCTTTGGGGGTTCAAAGGCGGGGTTCGATCAATGAGCCTCCTTACGGCTATGACGACACAGCCCAGTCCCATTCCGTAGATCGAATCTAATAGCTCCCGAGGTCGTGTACTGGCAAGTACTACGTAGAACAACTACGTAGAACAGCCCAGCGGGAACATGCATTCTACAACCAACAGGCAGGGTATCCAATTCGAATCCATAAATTTTGTATCAAAAAAGAAAAAAAAAATCCCCATGCCGTCCTACAAGCCCGCCCGAAGACGAGCACCCGACACCGCAGACAAGGGCCTTAGGAAACTCCGCTCGGAAACCGCGAAGAAAGCCATCTTAAGAAAAGCACGACGGACCCGGATTGAAATGTAAATTTTTTTGTCTGCAACTCAAGAGTAGTTCCACATCGACTAGCGCTCTCAGATATCGAAGAATTCCGGTGTGGGCGTCACGTCATCAAGGTTCGAAAACCTATACACCCCGCGTAGACATTGCTGAACAGTTTGAGGATGACCGGACGAGGTGATCTGAGGGCCTCTTAGACCTTCAGGGTAGACTTGCGCCAGTGGCGACGCTTGGCGTTGTATCTGGATATAATGCATCAGCCTTGATTCCACCTCTGCATTGCCCAAGCGACCAGATCGGCTGGTCTATGCGGTCGTTCCGGCTCTCCCGCTTGCTCCTTCCCTCCCGCATAGACGGTCCCGATTCTGGACGTAGGTTTGGATTTGCTTGGATTCGCGGTGTGATTTACCTGATGGTGTTGCCGGTGCGCAGGCGGATCCACTGGGGGATGGGACGGTTCTGGCGCTGAGCCTTGGCAAGCTTTTGCTTGGTGCGGAAGGTCTTGTGGCTCTGTTGAAGAAATGGTGGGTTAGATATTTAGTTCGACACAGAAGGTTTTTTTTTCATTTCGATTCTCTCGTTTTGGATATCATGGCGACGGGGTGACGACGAGGACGATAACGGTGACGGTGAATTTCGAGATGAGGTGAACGTACCGGCATCTTGGAGGTTGATCGCGACGGCGAGCTTGTTGGATGGACGGATGAAATGGTCGACCTTCGGGAGTGGATGGTTTGTGTGCGGCAGGGCTTGGCTTCGCTTCGGTTGGGTCAGGTGATGTCAGGCAGTCAGGCGGTCAGGCAACAAGGCAACAGGAATTTTGTGCCTTGATGCCTGCCCCTGGGCAGAACTACACCGCCTTTGTTTCACTTATTGCCCGAAGTGGCCCCGCCTGTCACGGCAATTGCTCAAGCGGGCGTCCCATAGACCGGAAATGGAGTACTATTTACCCGAGTTGGGATGATCCATCACCTCCAGAGCTACTCCGGACAAGCATTGATGTGCGGACTCGCCACTGGACATGCGGTGAAGCTCCTCTGTTGCCAACTGCTGTATGTCATACATTAGGCTACAGGTTCCCGGACATCGGGGCTTACGTTTGCCGATGGCATAAAAATACGCACGGGCGAATGTTCCCGAAATCCATAAATTGTTCCAGAGGTTCGAAAATACAATCGCAGAGATCTAACTGGTGGATCGCGTTTAGGCGGGCTTTGTGAAGTGAACACATGGCGAATTCGCTGCCTAGATAAGCATAGCTGGAGGACGAAAATTCGGCTCAACCCTGGCCAGGTGGTAAGCTTGGTGACTCAATTATCCACTTCGTATTCGTTCCCGCGTTCGGGTGCTGTTTCAAGGGCCGAGTACGAATGGCTTTATGTGCATATGAAGCTTTTCATAGCCGATGCTCAATAGGGAAGTCGATTTTGAGATTTTTCAATTGAGCTGCCGGGAATGGAATGTGTCTCTAGAACCTAGTAGAGACTGATTTGAAACCGACACTGTAAGAGACTCGAGCCTAAAGAGCAGGCGTCCAGAAAAGAATCGCAAGGTTCTAGTCCCACTCCATAACGTGCATAAGGGTAAAGCGGAGTCTGGAGGACCCGAGACCGACGGGGGAAAAAATTAAAGATACGGACTTAAGATGCGGACGAGGTCATATTACTATCAACCCCTCTCATTTTCACCCCTTTTAATATTCAAGTTATCATTCTTAGTCTTTAATAATCCTTTCTTCTACAATCTCTTTCTGGTCTCTGGTTCTTTGAACTCATCCGCGGGACCCTCTCCATTTCGCTCTATGGAGTAAAGATCACCAATCGCGGGACCCAACGCTACTTCAACTATGCAACAACCGGAGGAGGGCGTCACCGCCGTTGAGAAGGTGGTGGAGGAGCCTCAATTTGCGGAGAAGACAAATCCCGATCTCGACTCGAGCTCTGCGTCAACCGCCAAAGAGCAGGAAACCAAGACGCCCATTCCATCAGAGGAGGATGTGCTCTATGGCCACTTACCCCCACACGAAAAGGAGATCTTGAAAAAGCAGCTCGATGCGCCTCCCAGGCCTGTTTCCTTTTTTGGTCTCTATCGTTATGCCTCGATGATCGACATCCTAATCCTGGTGGTCAGTACTTTGTGCGCCATGGCGGCTGGTGCCGCATTGCCTCTCTTTACCATCCTCTTTGGATCGTTGGCCACATCTTTCCAGAGAATCATGCTGGATACAATCAGCTATGATGCCTTTTACCACGACCTTACTAAAAATGTCCTCTACTTCGTCTACCTTGGTATTGGTGAATTCGTCACCGTCTATATCAGCACCGTCGGCTTCATCTACACTGGTGAACACATCACGCAAAAGATCCGCGAGAACTACCTTCAGGCGATTCTGCGTCAGAACATCGCGTACTTTGATAAGCTCGGTGCCGGTGAAGTCACAACCCGCATCACGGCGGACACCAACCTTATCCAGGATGGTATCTCGGAGAAGGTTGGACTGACTCTGACCGCCATCGCTACTTTCGTCACCGCATTCATTGTCGCTTACATCAAGTATGCTCCTCTGGCCGGTATTTGTACCTCTACCATCGTCGCGCTGGTCCTGATCATGGGTGGAGGTTCTCGCTTTATCGTCAAGTTCAGCAAGCTGTCCCTGGAGAGCTACGGTGCCGGTGGTACTGTGGCGGAAGAAGTCATCAGTTCGATTCGCAACGCGACCGCATTCGGCACGCAGGAGAAGCTTGCACAGCAGTATGAGGTTCATTTGGCCAGGGCCGAGCGCTGGGGTATGCGTTTGCAGATGGCCCTTGGCGTCATGGTTGGCGGCATGATGGGTATCATGTTTTTGAACTACGGTCTGGGATTCTGGATGGGTTCTCGCTTCCTGGTGCAGCACAAAGTCGACGTTGGACACGTACTGACTATTCTGATGGCCATTCTCATCGGTTCATTCGCCTTGGGTAACGTGGCACCGAACGGACAGGCCTTCACCAATGCTGTTGCCGCGGCTGCCAAGATCTTCTCTACAATCGACCGTGAATCTCCTCTGGACCCTACTTCTGACAAGGGCATCATTCTTGACCATGTTGAGGGCCACATTGAGTTCAAAAATGTCAAACATATCTACCCCTCTCGCCCTGAAGTGACCATCATGCAGGATGTTTCACTCGCCATGCCTGCCGGTAAAACCACCGCGTTGGTCGGCCCATCAGGCTCTGGTAAGAGTACCGTTGTCGGTTTGGTCGAGCGCTTCTACCTCCCTGTCGGTGGTCAGGTCTTCTTGGATGGCCATGATATCCAGACGCTCAATCTTCGTTGGCTGCGCCAGCAGATTTCGCTGGTTAGCCAGGAACCTGTTTTGTTTGGCACATCTATCTTTAACAACATTCGCCACGGACTGATCGGAACCCGCTTTGAGAATGAGTCAGAGGAAAAGATCAGGGAGCTTGTTGAGACTGCTGCCAAGATGGCTAATGCCCACGAGTTCATTTCCGTTCTCCCGGAAGGTTATGAGACCAACGTCGGACAGCGTGGATTCCTACTCTCCGGTGGCCAAAAGCAACGTATCGCTATCGCCCGTGCTGTTGTAAGCGACCCCAAGATCCTGCTCCTCGACGAAGCTACGTCCGCGCTCGACACCAAGTCAGAGGGTGTTGTCCAAGCCGCGCTCGACCGCGCTGCCGAGGGCCGCACCACCATCGTCATTGCTCACCGTCTTTCAACCATCAAAACCGCGCACAATATCGTCGTCTTTGTCAATGGCTCCATCGTAGAGCAGGGAACCCATAGCGAACTGACTAAACACGATGGACCATACTACAAGCTGGTCGAAGCCCAACGTATCAACGAAGAAAAGGAAGCTGATGCCCTTGAAGGTGACGACGAGGACAGCGCTGAGCAAATGACCAAGTCGCACATTGCCCGTGTCAAGTCTATGGGCAGTGGATCGACCAAGAATGAAAACGACGCTTTCGAAGGTGACATGCAGCGCCGGGAATCCCGAAAGTCGGTCTCAAGCGCTGTTCTCTCGAAGCGAACTACCGAAAGCACTAGCAAATACTCTCTTCTCACCTTGATCCGGTTTATCGGTTCTTTCAACAAGGAAGAATGGCATCTCATGGTCATAGGTCTCTGTTTCTCGATTCTCGCTGGTTGTGGCCAACCTACCCAGGCTTTCTTGTACGCCAAAGCCATCAATGCGCTGTCTCTGCCAGAGTCTATGTGGGGCAAGCTCCGATCAGATGCCAACTTCTGGTCTCTCATGTTCTTTGTCGTTGGTATTGTGCAGTTCATTACTTTCTCTATCCACGGTGTTACCTTTGCGTACACCTCCGAGCGCTTGATCCGCAAGGCCCGCAGCAAGGCCTTCCGTGTTATCCTCCGCCAGGACATCGACTTCTTCGATCGCGAGGAAAACAGTACTGGTGCTTTGACTTCATTCTTGTCCACTGAGACCAAGCACCTGTCCGGCATCAGTGGTACAACACTTGGAACAATTCTGATGTGCTCCACCACCTTGATTGCTGCCATTGTCATCTCTCTATCCTTTGGATGGAAGCTCGCTCTGGTTTGCATTTCCGTCGTCCCGGTTCTTCTCGGCTGTGGTTTCTACCGCTTCTACATGCTTGCCTCTTTCCAGTCTCGTTCCAAGGCTGCCTACGAAGGCTCCGCTAGCTACGCTTGCGAGGCTACATCTGCCATCCGCACCGTCGCTTCGTTGACACGGGAGAGTGATGTTTGGTCTATATACCACGGCCAGCTTGAAGTCCAGGGCCGGTCGAGCTTGATCTCTGTTGTCAAGTCATCCCTCTTGTACGCCGCTTCTCAGGCCCTAGTCTTCTTCTGTGTTGCTCTTGGCTTTTGGTACGGAGGTACTCTTCTTGGTCACCACGAGTATGACATCTTCCGCTTCTTTGTCTGTTTCAGTGAGATCCTGTTTGGTGCCCAGTCTGCCGGCACAGTGTTCTCATTCAGTCCGGACATGGGCAAGGCCAAGAACGCCGCTGCCGAGTTCCTGAAGCTCTTCGAGCGTCGTCCCACCATTGACACCTGGACCGATGAGGGCGAGACCCTTTCTCACTGCGATGGAAATATCGAGTTCAGGGACGTTCACTTCCGCTACCCCTCCCGTCCGGAGCAGCCCGTCCTCCGTGGGTTGGACCTCAGCGTCAAGCCGGGTCAATACATCGCACTTGTCGGACCCAGTGGTTGTGGAAAGAGTACTACAATCGCTCTCCTTGAGCGTTTCTATGATTCTCTCTCTGGTGGCATCTTCGTCGACGATAAGAACATCACCGACCTGAACGTCAACTCTTACCGCAGCCACATCGCCTTGGTCAGCCAAGAGCCGACTCTTTACCAAGGAACTATCAAGGAGAACATTCTTCTTGGTTCTCCTAACGAAGACCCCTCCGAAGAAGAACTCTTCAAGGCATGCAGAGACGCCAACATCTACGATTTCATCATGTCCTTGCCCGAAGGCTTTAACACCGTCGTCGGTAGCAAGGGTGGCATGCTGTCAGGTGGTCAAAAGCAGCGTGTTGCTATTGCTCGCGCTCTCCTGCGCAACCCTAAGATCTTGCTCCTGGACGAAGCTACCTCCGCTCTAGACTCCGAGTCCGAGAAGGTCGTCCAGGCTGCTTTGGATGCCGCTGCTCGTGGTCGTACCACTATTGCTGTTGCTCACCGTCTATCGACTATCCAGAAGGCTGATATCATCTACGTCTTTGACCAAGGCAAGATCATCGAGAGCGGCACCCACACCGAGTTGCTTCGTAACAAGGGCCGTTACTATGAGCTGGTGAACCTCCAGTCCCTTGGAAAGAATTAATTACTCCCTCTTCTCCCCTCATACCCCCTTTCTCAAGAATGAGCCTTATGGCCATCTACTTTATTTCTCTTCACATATATGTTATCAATCACCGCTTAGCTCCGCTACTGATAGAAAATGGCGTTGGGGAATTCTGGATTTTTTGTCTACTTACCATTGGGATTCGATACCCCTGAATCCTTGAAAACAAACCACGGTTTCTTTGCAATAAAAAGCGAAATATATTAATGAATTTCATTCAAAATCACTTGCAATTCGTAATTCATGACCCATCAATCGCATTTCCATACGCCATTTCCTAGTAACGATATCTTGCCATGGCTGTCGTCAAGGGATACGGCTAATCTTTCTCTCCGACGCCAAACTCCTTCTCCACATCCACCTGCCTCATACCACGCGCATCTGCAATGATCCCCATCAGGCCCTGCCCAACATCTTTGATCTCGTTGTATTCATGCAGCAGACGGATGTGCCGTTTGACTGTAGTGGCAGAGTCATTTCTGACGAGTCAATGAAGGCTCTAGTCTCTGGGGCCTAAGAAAATGCGATGTTCATGTACTCACTTGAGTTGGGAGGTGGTAGATGCGAGTTCAGCCTCCAGCTGGGCCTGCTGCGTTTCCAGACTTGTGATTGTAGAGCGAAGTTTTGACTTGAACTGTTAGTATAGATTCTTGAAATTGAACGCTGTACATACCAATTTCTGTTCCTTTGCTTGGTCCATGTTTGATGGGGAAGACACGTTCGATGCCAAGTGTCCCATGTGTATACTCCGGCTGTATGTAATTGACGTGGCCAATCACGGCCCACGCTGAATAATCGATCAGGCGATTCTCAGGGCGTCAATTGCCTGAGGACTTTGTATGTTTGAGTAACTTGGATTCGTGAATTGTCATTGCCCAAATCACGATCGTCAAGTATCTCTTGGCGCATCCCCCTGGAGGTATACGCGGTCCCGCATAATCGGATGCTCCGGATTGGGCTGATTACAACAGTACCCGCATTTGCGTCTCTTCCAAGCTTCCACTTCTTCCTTTCAACTCCCCAACCATGTCTTTCCAAGGCCTCGTTTGGGCATGTCTTGCCGCAACGGTTGTTGCTCACGGCGGTCATGAAGCTGTTCCAGAAGGCGAATCCATCTCCAAGGACCCTATCGTATGTGATGATCTGCCTCCAAACAAAGTTGCCCATCTAACTCTTTCAGGACGCCACCCTCTGGGTCCATATGATCCTCATGGGCCTGGCATTTGGTATTATCTTTCCGATCGGCATGGTTCTCGGTGTAAGTATCAACACCCTTTTGTCCAGGCGCCATCTCATACTCTCCAGATCGTTCGCTCCCGCTGGCACGTCCCTGTGCAAACTGTCGGCACCGTCATTGGTGTCCTTGCCTACTTCCTCGGCCACGCCCACAAGGGTCGCCAATTCGACAAAAATGTTCACGCCTCGGTCGCAAACTGGTTTATGCTCGGCCTTGTCGCGCAAGTCGCCCTGGGTGTGTACCTCAAACTGCATTTGGAGAAGGGTGGTCAAGCACGCATCCGGTGGATTTTCGTTCTCGCGCACAGTATCCTGGGTAAGATTATGCCAGTTGTGAGCTGGACGCAGATGGTGTTCGGTGGTATCGCCGCCATGGGCTTCTGTCGCGATGATCATCTGGGTCAATGTCTGGCGCATTTCATCATGGGCTCTGCGTTCATCGGATATGGTATCTGCTTGACGATCTTGCTGCTTGTCGGCCAATACTGGCTGCGCAAGACGGGTCGCAGTCAGGAATTCTTTGATTCTTTCATCATCGCCGCTTGGGGTTGCGTGAACACGTTTACTGAGCACCGGTGGGGCGGCCCTTGGGTTCACAACGATCTGCAGCACACTACCATGGGTATCGTGTGGTGGGCGGCTGGTTTGCTCGGCATGTGGCTTAGTCGTAGTCGCACCGGACAACCTAAGCGCAACCTCATTCCCGCCATTGTCATCATGCTCACTGGGTACGCCATGTCGGCCCACACCCAGGAGCTCATGATCAGCACCATGGTGCACGCCATCTTCGGGTACACTTTGATGGGCGCCGGTCTAGCTCGGGTCATCGAGATCTCCTTCATCCTGAAGGACAAGCCGGCTCTTTCAGAGCCCAACAGCTTCCAATACGTGACCCCCTTCGTAAGTTCACTCCCCCTCTTTGAGAGACTGAATGCTGACTCCCGCAGTTGCTCTACGCCTCTGGATTCCTTTTCATGGGTGCCACCGAGGAGCAGATGGTCATGTTGAACAACGCAGGCATCATGCACGTGTCTTACGTCCTGATCCTCTACAGCGTTGCGTTTATTGTTTTCCTTTGTAAGTTACCCTTGACAACCTCTTGTGAACATTCGCTCACCTTTACAGTCGTCAACGTTTTACTGCATATCTACGCAGTCCACGCTTGGCCCAACTCCGACTCCACAGATCAGGATGGACCCAAGTACACAAGCATCAACCGAAACGGAAACGCCAATGGCAACGCCAACGGCCACGCCCGCTCCACCTCGCAGCAGATCCAGGATGCTGAGGCCTACGAGCTGCACGGCTTGGTCTCTGATGATGAGGAGGACCTGCCCATGGGACCGCGTCGGAACAGCGACGAAGAGCTCGGCAAATAGCAGTCTCGCTACTGAGCCCAAAAACAGTGTACCCATATGAAAATTTGCTATGTTTCCTTGTCGGCGTTCAGGCTAGGGCGGGCTGGAGCCTTCAAATGCAAGATCTAATAATCTCTCAACCTGGACAATTTGTACATAGTCTTTACTCGATGAGCCAGGCGCCTTGCAATCGCTCAGATTCCAGGCGAACGATACGGAATGACCAATTGAAATGAAATTCTCAATGAAACATAACTGGCTACGTATTCTAATGTACAGAGACTCATGTCTAGTGAAATCATAAGGAGATTCGTAACAATGCAACACCCTTACTCCAAGCTCACAACCTCCCCAGTGACTGGCACCATAACCGGATTCCTCACCGGAGGCACAGCAGCCATCTCCGCTCCAGCCAGATCCTCGGGGAAGAATGGATGAAGTGGATAAATCGGACCGGCCATCTTCTCCCCATCAAAGAGCAAAATATTCTGCAGTGGCTGCTCCCTTGCCGAAAGCACATTTATAACATCCTGCGCAAGCGACCCACCCAGGAACGCCGCAACGGGACTCAATTCACTCCCCAGGTTCTGGAGGAAAGTTCGCAAAAACACAGAATCAAGCGTCAATGGCTCGAGCTTTAACTCTTGGTGTCGGTCCCGCGACAGCTTAGTGAATAGTTCCAGGTCTTCGTGTGTGAATGAAGGCCGGTGCCCGCGCATTTTCTCAAACTCCCATAGTGCGCGCAGGCAGCTTAGTAGTGGGGTGACTTGCTTGCGCCGGCGCGGCAGACGGGTGTATTCTTCTGGGAGGGGAGAGGTGTTTGCGAGGATGAGTGGGGAGTAGGCCTCGCGCTTGGTGACTAGCTCAATGACCTTGTCGTTTTCCTTCTTGGTGTTGATACTGACGATGCTGCGGGTTTGGGTCTCCTGGGTACCGGCGTTCAGGTTGGATTTGCTACGCTCGATCACGAAGTCGTGACTGATGAGATCGGCGAATGCATAGCCGTAGAATCCATGGAGTCCGGCAGCGTAGAACGGCTTGTTGGCTAAGCGGCATGCGGCATTGACGGTGGTGTTGGTGAGGAAGTCGAGTTCGGTTGCGATTGTAATGTCGAATTGAGCGAAGAAGTCGGGTTGCTTGGTTTTCACATCTGAGGTGTCGATGTGAAGTTTGACGCGTGGGTTCATCTTGCGGATCTGGGGTCCTGCAACCTCGGCTCGCTGTGGGTTGTTAGGAGACTTGTGTTGACATTGATCCGGCTTGGACGGGTCTTACGTTCTTGCCGATCACCTCGCCTTCGTTTTGCGCTTCGGCAACAAAAAATTGTGCCCCAAGGTCTTCTTCCGTTACATCTTGGTGGTCGATGATGGTGAGGGAACCAATGCCTGCCAGGACAAGGTTCTTGGCGACTTCGTTGGCGAGGGCTTTTACTGTGATGAGGAGGATGTTTGCTGACCGGATCCTGGTCGCTGTTAGATCAAGAGCTCTTGTGGCAATTCATGTATGGTTTGATGCTCACTTTTCCTGGGCCTGCACTCCCCAAAGTCGGATCTGCCGGTCGTAAAGCGCGATTTCATCTAGATGTGTTAATGGGAGTCAAGTCAGTAGCTCGGTGATAAGACATACCGGCGCTGATGGGCTGCGCATTCTCCTGATCCATGGTAATCCGTCCGAGCTATAGTATTAAAGGGGTGTCCGAGGTTCCTGCTTCTGAGGCGGAGTTGCTGAGTGCAAGGGAGATCGGAGCCCGCGACGAAATGCCGATTCAAGATCATGTGACCCGGGAGCTACTGGGCGGGGCTGGTGGGTCTCCGCTTAGGCTCATTTCTGCGCGCTCGGAGTACGAAGTACGAGTCTGATGAATCCATATCGCAATCGGAGCACACTGGAAGCTGAAGGTGACATTGTCTCTTGACTTTCAAAGGTCGAGATCTCCTCTTCTTACCCAGGTAAGGCTCTTGATCAAATTGGACATTTACTTCCACGGTTAGTCCTATCTAGAGAAAGCTCCCGAGGTCCCCTTTGGCTCGTTCGACATACAATGGGACTGTTCTTGGCTGTTCCACGAGTGTCTTCGAATAATTCCCGGTAAGTTTTTCACAATTTCCAATTCCGAGGAAATAGCACGTTAACAGGGTTGCCATTGAATGAAGAGAGAAGGGTTCGAACTAAGCCAGAGTCGAATATCGAGAGCTGATATTGGACCAGAAAGTGAGGCCATATGTATTGATGTATTCAATTGCAAGCGAAAGAGCCGGACTGGGCATACATGCTCCTCATGCTGGTCTTTCAAACGATCTGAGCTTGGAACTAGGATTCACCTAGGTACGGAGGCATGGTTAAATATGACCGGCACAATAGCTTTGGAGCTATCTCTATTCCAAGGTTCCATACACTTATCTGGTATTCAGACACGTTAGCCAAATACCGCATGGGACACAGAGCACCAAAGCTAGTGTATCAAGAGCATTGATCATAACCTCGGAATATACCAGAGTAATTATATGAAAGAAAGACACGAAGTGGTAGACTATTCTCTTTATAGTATGAAATGTAAGAAAAAGAGAATGAACAAAGGAGCTACAGCATATGGCTCATTTCTGGATAAATGAAGCGGAGCAGTTGGCTGTTCTTGCGGGCGGCGACTCCACAGGATCTGTGAGATGTGAGAAGTAATATAAGTAACGCAAGGGTGAGACATTGGGACGTCACAAAAGACATGAACATTCGAGGTCCTCCAGGGCTGGAAGTTGAAAGATGATCTAATCGACCATCACGTGTACCTTGGGAGCATCGAAGGTTCCCAGGTTGTTCCCCTGATTGAATCTGACCTTCTCATATGTGATCCTTTTTCACTTCGGTCGGGGAACCCAGCAACTTCAACGCTCCTGAAACCATGGTATGTGTCTCAGCCATGATACCTGGAGTGATATCTCATGTACAGATAGTCAGGGAACTATGATTATCCTCCTTCGTCCCGCATTCCCCGTGCCAGTCAACGCCCTGATATCCTCCGTCTCCAGAATCTCCGTAACCTGGTTGCCGAACGGAACCTGGCCGGCGCTTTCACTTCTTTTGACGCTACCCGTGCTTTGGAAACATTAAATCAGGAGATTGTGGATCATCAACTGGACCGGACCCGTGATCGTACCAACTTCGAACAAGCTCAGTTTGAGCAAGCCCGCACGGCGGTAGATCGTCAGATCCAACATCTCCAGTCGGAATTAGCGAGCCCCGCAGAGCGGACCCAACACTTCCGGTATAACCAGCTTCGTTCCGAACGCCCGCCCAGCCGTTTCTCCCCGGACTCTCATCCTCGCCGCCGAAGTGTGCCCTGGCCTACGTTGGCCCCAAGCCCGGACGCATCCCGCTCGCCGTCCCTCATGCCGCCGTCCAGCCAGTCGGACCGTGACGACCAAGGCCGCCAGAAGCGGAGGAAGCTGGACACAGATGACAACCGGGAGGCCTTTAGAGGATTTAACTATGGATTATATGGACAAGTCATGCCGGGTGAATTAAAAATGCAGATCGCCAGCTGTGACGGAGGAAACTTCGATTCGCACGGAGCGAGCTCCCGCCCGGAGAATGTCTTGGCCAGTAACCAGAGCGTCTACTCTACCAAAGAGGACCGCTGCAACCTGGTGCTATGCCACAGAGATGAGGCACCATTCTGTTTAAAAAAGGTCGTCATCAGAGCTCCCCCTCAGTGCCGGTTTGATGCTCCGTATGTATACTCCCGGAGGTGCTGTACTGCCAACTAACAGCACTAGAATCCAAGAAGGGATGGTTTTCGTCGCCATGTCTACTGATGATCTGTTTAAGCGCACCGCCGAATGTCAAATCCAATATTCGCCCCGATGGCGCCGTCGCTCTCGGCGCAGTGGTCTACCGCCTTCCCAGGAATACCTGACCGGGTACCGACCACCTCCTCCCAATATCGAGCGAACTATCCTCACGGGCCCGAACTCATACTCTGCTCTAAACTCCTCGGAAGACCCTCGAGCCCAATTTCGTATTACCACTGAGTATCATGAAAACAACGAGGACAATGTCTACTCAGACAACGAAGAGGAAGGCTCCCTCGAATTCAACACCCAGGAGGAACCCACTGAAAGATACACGTCTGATACCGATGAAACGCCCAGTGATGAGGACGACATGAATTATCTCCGCCGCAGAGTCATTCAGAATCAACGCCGCGCCGCCTTGAGTCGTCATCGCCGCGAGCAGACTCTAGTTCATCCCCTGCCCAACCCCGCGCAGCCCTCCGCCGAAGTCTTGAAACCACATGCACGATTCTTCATGGAACGCGAGAAGAACATGGTCACTATCAAGTTTGATCCACCTCCGTACGTGTCTATGTCGTTTTGTGGTTTCCATGCTAACGACTTGATAGATCCGGTCGGTATATTCTGATCAAGCTCTGGAGTCCGTTCCCCGAGGGCGATGGCACCATCGATATTGAAAGTATCATTGCGCATGGGTATGCGGGCCCGCGGTTCTTTCCCAGCATCGCGGCTCGATAGCTCTGCTTTTCTTGCTTCACGATAAATTTTTATCTTGTTTGTCTGGGATATACCTAGGTATTGATCTGGACTTGCCTTTAGCGCTTGCTGGGCTTACGAAGACACGATTAATGAACAAGCTATTCTTCATAATGACCCTGTTGGTTGACAATAGTTGTAATTACAGGTGCAACCTAATACAACAGGGCATGACAAGCTGGAGAGACTGAAATTCAAAACCAAGAGCAATCTTGGAAATTTTTGAGAGCCAGGGAGCCCCAGGAGCTAGACATCCCTGGGGCCCTGGAGAGAGGCAAGCAGCAAGTACGTATCTCTGACACTGCCCCGGTGTGGAAGTGCATTCCAACACAGCTATCACCCTGTCCAGTTATCGCAATTGGAAGGCATCTCCAGGTTCAACCTTGGAACTCCAAGGGTGTAATGCCTAGGTGTCTACTAGGTAACACCCGTGGACGTTTCGCCAGAAACTGAGTGTGGGTACGGATGGATCTTGTTCATCCTCCGTCCTATACTCCAAGGTCCCTCCTTCAGCCCGATTGTTTGAATTAGTCGATGTCACGTTCGTAAAGCAAGTTCATTACTTGGACTACCTCCAGGGCTATCGAGAAAGAGAGATCTATTTATATGGCAAAATGTCTCAACAGCTTACACAATCTAATATTGGCTCCTGGATCTGTTCGTGGAGTACCCCGAATTCTCCAGAGGTTCAAGCTCTGATGAAAGTCCAAGTATAGTATCCCAAGGTCGAAGCCGTCGCAACCAGCGAGCCTAGCGTGATCAACCCACCTGTGATGATACCTTGCTCGAAGAATCCAATCTTGAAGCCAGGTCTTTGGTTCGTCGACGGCAGCGGTGCAAGAGCCTCCCTCCAAATTTGATCGGCTTTGGATTCATTCTGCAGGATTTTCTCAACGGAGCCTAGGGCCGAGGTGAGTATCTGCGGGCGTGGGATCTCGAATTGGCTCTTTGTGTAGCGGGTTTGCGTGACAGGTGAACCTTGAGGGATGGCGGGACCGACTAGGTCATGTTAGTTCATAGTCACAGCTTCCTGGTGTAATAACTCACTGAGCATGTGACTAGGGACATGGTTTACCCACGAAACGTGAGCGTCGATGAATTGCGTGAGATATTTGGCCGACGACGGCGCAGCGAAGGCATAAGTCGCTGCCAGCGTTTCGGTGCTGAGATTTTCAGCTCCATTATGACTGAAAATGGGGTAAACTGACCTTGTATCAATTGCATCGTCTAAACTGGTGACTGAGTGAACCAGGAGTACTTTCTCCTCGATTTTCCTTCTCAAAAGCGATGATTTGCTCCAAGGGTTAGTCTCGCTCTGTGTGCAATTTGTGTCAAACTTACCGATCCTGAACCTCAACTACACCCCAATTACTTCCCGACACCAGCACTCGAGCTGTGCGCTCTTTTTGAATTGTGTCCAAAAGAGTGGATTTCCGGGATAGAGTTCTTGCTTCTCCATTCTCACCGGCGAGGTACTTGGATGCATGGGTAATCACAGCTTCCACGAAAGGCTTCATGACAAATTCATGCACCAATACTAGGTCAGGGCTGTAGGCTGAGCGGCCACCCAGTGCGAAGCGCGCGGCAACCAATGCCTCTGCTGCTTGGACAACATCGGCTGTGCGGTCAACAATAGCAACAGCCTGCAAATTTGAGGGCGAGACCAGTCCAGTATAGCTTTCGCCTGTCTGCACCACCATCAAAGTCTTGCTTAGGAATGATGCATCCGGTCTTTGTGCCACAATGGTGAAAGTGTCATGGTCCAATGCTTTAGGCAATATGTTGCGGAGTACTGCTGGCAGCATGCTTGTTGTTTGAGGGAGCTGATAGAGTCAGTAACTACAAAAAGGTGTGTTGTTCATGAAAACCAACCTCAAGGACAATGCAATTTCCCGCTGCCAGTGCTGCGCTCAGTGCAGACACGATCGAGAAGAATGGTGTATGGCCGCTCGGAACAATGTAAACTATCCCAACACCGCGCGCTCCATCTGGATTATCCTTACCGTGCGCGATTCGATACTCGGCCTTGAGATCTTTCTCCAGACTCAAACCCGAGTAATGCGCTCGTAGCTCCTGTAACGCAAACACTATTTCCGCGCGCACCTCGGCTCGAGTATGTCCTGAATCCGAATGGATGGCATCTTGAATATCAGCGATATGCTCCACGAGGGCCAATTGAAGCTTCTGCAACTGGGATTGACGATAGCGTGTGTTTTGGGTACGGCCGTCGATATTCGCGGCAAGGACGCGGGAGAGATCCATCACTGCAGTAGAATGGATCAAGCTGGAAATCGAAGCAAACCAAAGAATGGGATAAGTAGATCGTTGCTCGGAAGCCCATGTACTTCGGGATGTGGGGGAGATCCATGGATGTGGACATGCCAAGCCCTAATCCGGGGAGACGCCGGGGCTCATTTGATGATCTTGGGGATTTCAATCCTTACATGCTGCACTGGCGTTTACATGCTATCTTGAATATGACTACCACTACTGCTACTACTCAGAGACTCTCTGTGCTCGCCGACTACGAAGTTCACCATAGTGGCAGCGACCCTGTGAATGAGCACGACACAGTGCCCCAGCCGGTCGAATGGCCGACACACCATCGTCGTATACCGGCGTTCCG